>OZ024824.1:109392010-110592010 GCA_964016985.1 Anodontia alba
GCGAGGACGTTAACGTTATGTTATTTACTGGGTGATCTGCACTAGGCATATAGCCGTTATTCTGTACTAGACTTTTAAGACTTAATCGATCGCAGGTAAAATAAAAGTCAAAAAGGATTGCCTATGGAAACAGAGACCACACAAAATCACGAAAATCGGAGACTCGGTTTGATTGAGTCTCTTCATATGCAACACTGTAGTTTGCGAGGATGCAAACGCACCCAAGCGCCGGCTTAAGCGGTATTCGATTTTCAAAATAACCAGGATGGGCTCAATCATCACAAAGGAAATAAAATATAACCTGCACTATAATGATGTACGGGAAGACTTTTACTGCCACCACGCGGCATAACACCAGCTACAGTAGAGTAAAATAAAAGTTACCATTTGAGCAGTGTGTGTATAGCACAGTCGTAGGCATCTTTCATATTTATTATTGTTTTTATTTTAACCCATTCGAATCACGAACGAGTAACTTCTTTTAATTTATATCTTACTCATATAATTTAACAACTTTTGAGGCACCCTGTGCATAACACAAACGTACGCATTTTTCACTTTTGATTTAGTGCTTATGCCAGTCGAATAACGAATAAGTCACTGTTTATTTATTTTTTCATTTAAAATAATAGGCAACTTTTATCTGTGCTTGGCAACAATTTTGAATAACGAATAAGTAACGTATTCGCGATTGAATGTCGAATAAGGAATAAGTAGCTGTTTATTTCTTTTTTAAAACAATAGGCAAATTTTATCTGAACTTGGCAAAACTTTTGAATAACGAACAAGTAACGTATTACGTGTTCACCATTGAATGTCAAATAATGATTTTAAGTGACTGTTTATTTATCTCCTATTCAAAATATTTGACAAATGTTATCTGGACTTGACATATGTTTTTGAATAACGAATAAGTAACGTATTACTTATTCGTTATTGAATAGTGAATAGAGAAAAAGGAATCTGACCTAATTCTCTGTGATATGCGTCTGTATACAGCAATATGTCTGTAAATAGTCTTATCATATATCTTGTCAAATTTAGCCTCTGAGACTAGTTTTCATATAATATAAACTATACTATACGTATTTCATGGTATCAATGAATATATATTTCAAATTATTTTTTTTTTCAACTAAACTTTTTGTTTCTCTTTTCTTTAGTAATTTGAGTGTTTTTTTAAAAGCATGATTTTACCCTAAAATTTTCAGTAATGTTAAAATGTACCTTTTCAAAATTAAGGATAACAATGAAGAATCAATATATATCAATAGCTGGAGTCAGTTCCTCAAAACAGTTTTAGTCTTTTTATAAAGTAATGGACAGGAGAACACATTTCTTACAGATGGCCTAAACTATCGCCCTAAACCGATGATGCTAAATTAATAAAACAAGACAAACAAAATTAGTTCAGCCATAGAGCACTTACCAATAATCACATATAACAAGAATAAGTTTCCGTGTCTGAATTTGCAAAGTTCCATGTTGCTTTCACTTATCCTAGATCACCGTTGAACATTTATATAAATAATTCGGTGAGTCGATCACAAATATTTTCACATTTTAAGTAGAATATACATATACAGATTGAACAGTTTCCCAGCTGTAATGGATAGACATAAAAATTATGACTTTTTTGTGATTTGCATGAGTGCTCAATAAAATGTGTTTTCGATGAAAGAATAAATAAAATAATGAAACGGTTAAGGATATTTACTTCAGGTGTTTATCGTAAACGTCACACTTAACGCATACCATGCTATGGACAGATTCAGCAGACGACAAATTGATGATTTTATTATTATTATTATTATTATTATTATTATTTCCATAAAATAGGGTTTGACATTTCATGCAAATTGTCCCCATGGAGACGATTTGCATGAAATGTCAAATCCTATTTTCTGGGGAAAATGAACACTATTTCAATGTGTCTTCTGCTAAACATTTTACCCCGAGTGCTGAGAGTGCCTTGCAAATCCACCTATTGGGTCACTTTGCGACATGTGATGAACGCAACGTCGAGTCTATACACAATATATAAATATATATATATATATATATATATATATATATATATATATATATATATATATATATATATATATATATATATATATATATATATATACCCTGATGACAAGTACATAAGCCTTTAACCCTCTCTGGGCAAATTCTGCAAACGACAAATTGATAATATAATTCTTATTTTTTCCCAGAAAACAGAATTTGAAAATGAGATAAATATTTCAACATGCCGTCTGCTGATAAAATTACCCAGAGTGCTAAGCGTTAAGTGGACGTATCTAGAGATGACTCAAAAGATACACTTTCCGGGAAGGCAACTCTATTGATTGATTGATTGTGTTTGTGTTTAACGACACGTCAACCCTTGTAGGTCATTTTGTGTCGTCTCCTAGAGAAACGGAGAAAAGAGATAGAAGAAATAGTAGAGGAGATGAAAGAGAGGGACAGGGAAGAAATAGGAACAGGCGTGAAAGGGAAGAAACAGAAGAAATAAAACAATCCCCTCTACCCTTACCTGCTACATGGATAGCAGGCCTTGCCCAACTGCAAGACAATATCTGTTGGACGCCCTGGTGACGTAAGATACACGACACCTTCGCCACACCCTCTCCCCCCCTCCCCCCCCCCCCCCCACACACACACACATACACATGCGGAAGGGAGCTATTAAAATCGGTGTGTCTCCCTTTTGAAAAAGGACCTACAATAAAAGGAAAGAATTTGCTTCGTTCCTTTTATCGTAAGTCCCTTTTCAGAAAGGGATTTTGTGCAGGAAAGCAAACGGGAAGTCATAAAGTTGTCATCCTTGTCGTCTCCCAGAGATAGAGGAAAAATAGATAGAAGAGCTATTAGATGAGAGGAAAGAATGAAACAGAGGAAGATGAGGAGAAAAGTGAATGTCAGTGTAGAAACAGAAGAAATACTAGCATATTCCCTTCCCCACTTGCTGCAGACACATGCAGTTATCGACAGCAATGAACATGCCTAAATTCAAGGATCGAAGATCTTACTTTACAAACTGGGACTAAATTGCCACAGTGCAACCTCCCTACAATAGCCGCCATTGGGAAGGAAACTGGCTGTAGTAGAGGGGTGACTATTGTAGGGAGAGCCCTTTCGAGTATCAGAAATGTGACTGTAATAGGGAGGTGGCTATTATTGAAAGGTTCCACAATATATAGAATCGTATATCAGTATATTGTACCAACGGTGCATCTGGAGACATTCTGCAAATATTTTTAGCTTATTTTTTTTCCTTGATCAATATGTTAAAGTCAGTGTCATAAACACATGACTGGCACAGTTGTATGCTTACAAGCCATAGCTCCAGTCTAGGATACTTTTTTCACCAAAATATGGTGATAATTTTTCTTATTTCACCACGAAAAAAGATGTGGGGGTATTCATTAGAAATACATGTTTTGGGTATTCAGAAGCATCTCCCTGAGGTGCTTCTAATGAGTACCCATGAAATGTATTTCGTGGAGAAATAAGAAAAATATTTGTCCGGATACGCCTCTTATCCGAAGATATGCAAAAGTGATTATTTATAAAGAAATGTGCTGAATGATACAAACACAAAATATTTGCGTTACCTTAGTTATACCATGGTTCGTGCGTATATACGATGCGATAATGTAGGAGCGTGAGCTAGTGCATTATCGCACGTACATGAGCCTGAGACATGAGCATAACTATGGTATAACAGATTTATCACATTTGCATGCATGTAGATCATCTTTTATGCTAAATATTGCGAATTTAGGCCACTATGTGATAAATATATATTGTCTTATACCTACACTGGCATTCAATTTTCTCCTCATCTTCCTCTTTACAATTTGTATTCCTTAAATAATACATGAACAATCAGTGTGGACTCGGATTAAATGACACAGAAAAAAGCGTGTGTTCACTGTCTATGCTGTTTGCCACTCATCCAGTAGTCGTTTAGATACATCTGCAGAAGTAAAATAGGCTTGCTGCATTTTTTGGATAAGAATGGTAAAGTGTTAAAATGACCGAACAGGTAAAACGGTATTACCAAAACTTGTTCATTAGAATGACATTTCAGTGTTTCCACTTATAGTCGATCTACAGAAAATGGTAAACGTTATCTGTGAAGTAATGAACAAAAAATGTATCCTTTTTTTATGTATTTGACAAGTACTCACTGATTTACTTTAAATTCAAATATTGTACTAATTTATTTACCCATACATCTAGAAATCCCAAGTGTTACTATGACTGAGCAAAATTTGGGGTGTCGCTCTTACAGGGTCTGGTCTTTGCTGTCCTATGATACATTTTACAGCACCAAATGCTTCGGTACACGGAGAGCAAGGCCCAGATCAGACTGCGCAAATGCACAGTCTCAGCTGGGCCTTGCGTCCGCATATGACTAAATATACATTTTTGCACAGCATGACTCCAAAGAAAAGTGACATACATTGTCAAAAAACAAACAATGCACCAGAAGGAATTTTAGCTGAAAGTTAATGTCCACATCTAATTTTTTCGAGCAGTCATAAAACAAATGCCACAATGTTAGAATCAGTGCCAGGGAAAAACTGTATACCAGGTTTGATATGTGTAGAACTTACAGCTATTCAGAAATGGTTGGTGCAATTGTTGACGTACGGACGAACGAACAAAAAAACATATTGAACGAGAAACAGACGTGCGGAACTATGTGCTACCTGTCGCACCTCCTTACTTAAGCAGGCGCAAAAATAAGACATAACAAGCAAAAAGGATAACTTAGTTATTTGTGCGACACCCCACCACCTTCTGTATCGCACCTCCTTACTTAAGCAGGCGCAAAAATAAGACATAACAAACAAAAAGGATAACTTAGTTATTTGTGCGACACCCCACCACCTTCTGTGTCGCACCTCCTTTCTTAAACAGGCGCAAAAATAAGACATAACAAGCAAAAAGGATAACTTAGTTATTTGTGCGACACCCCACCACCTTCTGTATCGCACCTCCTTACTTAAGCAGGCGCAAAAATAAGACATAACAAACAAAAAGGATAACTTAGTTATTTGTGCGATACCCCACCACCTTCTGTGTCGCACCTCCTTACTTAAGCAGGCGCAAAAATAAGACATAACAAACAAAAAGGATAACTTAGTTATTTGTGCGACACCCCACCACCTTCTGTGAATAGCGGCGACCATGACATTTCTGACAGCAAAGGCCCGCAAGAAACCCTGCCCTGTGGGGATAAGGTATACAGGTAGACCCTGCTATTTGTCCCTATCCCCATGCATTTGAGCAGGTAGTACAGCCCCTGCTATTCCAGGCATGAAAACATGACCGCATTAACCTAAAGTATTCGGTCACCTTAAAGAGACTTGATAAACTGGGTAGTTTTTTAGCCATTCACAAGTGAGACAACTTTTCTAACTTCCAGTTTGTGTTCCTCCACAGCAACTCCTTCTGAAAATGGTTCTACTCTAAAAGGAAAGAATTTTGCTCCGAAAGGAGCAAATTCTTTCCTTTTAGAGTAGATCCCTTTTCAGAAGGGATGCAAAGCAAAATTACAGGTTTGCCTCCCCTGAAAGCTCATCTGTTTCCATTAACTCCTTGCAATACTTGTACTAAAATTAATTTTATAAAGTCCTTTTGACTACCTTTTGATGTGTCTAAAACTGCACGACTGGCAATCAGTCTAGACCCTGAACAGACCTCGCGTTCTGTGGCCTATGATCTGGGTCTTCACTGTTTGCACAGACCTGTGTATCCAAATACTAAGGGTAAATATGGTATTCCAAAGTTCTCCTAGCACAGCAGGGGCGATGAACGTAAAAATCCCTGGCTTTTACCCTTTTATACCTGCCTTACACGAATAGCGTGCGGAACCAGGTAGAAATGATTAGCGTGTTATGCGAACAACGTAGACCCAGTCAGACCTGCGTCTCCACGGTATCAGTTCAGGGTCTATTCCGTTTGATGAAATGAATCAACAATATTTCTGTATGTAAAAAGCGCACCCTGATACACAAAAAAGCCTTTTTTCATTTGGCGGACTTATTGTTGTATGACTTTTTTGTACCAACCCAATATTATCCGGTTTCTGGTACAGCGCAGTCAGCCGACAAATACCGTAGTTTGCCTTAAATAGTCTGACTGACACCTTACCATATTTGTCCTAAATGTTTTAACAAGTCCATTTTGCCTCCTTTTCGTTTTACCATTTACTGAATGAGTGGCTAACAGTGCAGACCCTGATCAGACGCCGCATGTTGCGACGTCTGATCTGGGTCTACACTGTTTGCTCATGTTCGAATACTTATAAATAGTAAATACATTCATATCCTTAAACTTGTTTACAGGTATCTTGTCACGATTTCGAAACCAAAATCTTGGGAAGGAGGAAGAAAAATGACACTTGAGCGCTTTTCAACAAAAATGTTATGGTTTTATAATACGATGAATGTTTACCGAGTTCAATGTAAATCATGTCAACCCCAAGCTATGCGTTCAGTAATTCAACCCCTGTTTATACATATTATAGCTAACAGGGTAAACAAATGTTTCACCACGCAGAGATAATTCATAATAAAATGTCAGTGCTCACAAATTACCCAGCGAGCACATGACGTTTATACAGTGTCGCATCAACGTCGATCCAACGTCATGACCTTGCATCGACGTTGCTGTGACGTTGCCTCATAACTGCGTGCCCGCTGGATAATTAG
This sequence comes from Anodontia alba, assembly GCA_964016985.1. Classification (NCBI taxonomy): domain Eukaryota; kingdom Metazoa; phylum Mollusca; class Bivalvia; order Lucinida; family Lucinidae; genus Anodontia; species Anodontia alba. Next base: position 109,398,745 of record OZ024824.1, read on the forward strand.
CTACATCATGAATAGAGCTAGCTCCATGAACAGGTACCATCAGTAACAGCTACCGTCTTTGACAGTTTTTGAAAGTTACACGAATACCAAGTAGCTCTTAGGATCCAAGGAGAGTAAGTATCAAGCTTTTTGACAGGTTTGTAGCATGATATCGCCATATAAACTATGTAAAATCTGCTGCTTTGTAGCAGATTTTGTGGCATTGTACGCCGGTTGAGTTTTATTTGCAGACCAAATCATGCAGACCTTTGGACCGTGGTGACCAAAAGGGTATTTTCTGCAGACCATTTACCATGCAGACCAGGTTTTATCAATACCAACAAGACAAAATATTTAGACGTTAACGTCGTTCATGTTTACATAGATATGGGACAAGGGTATACTTAAGTTTAACATTTTTTTTTTTTTTTTTTTTTTTGTAACAGGTAAAAAAGAACAACAATATGATTCTTTAATTTTGCTTTTATTAAGCTTTATGAAATTTCTTGATTGAAATGAAAATAAAATAGACATTAATCTGGTTATAACACATTTTGTTTTAAGATTTTTTTTTATATTTGCCGGGATTGTCACAAACCGACATCCCGGCAAATATAAAACGTCCTTAATGAGCTAATCGAATAGTCTGCCATATTTTAAAAATCCAAAGCTATATTCAAAATTAAAATGTGTGAGGCTGGTTTATGTAAACTTTTATCGCACATTTAGTTGTTTCAACCTGATATTTTAACGATTTTCAAATTCAGTAGTGAACTTTCAAAACAAAAAATCAAATCAACATTAAAATCTCTCTAGGTGTCAACTTCAAACAAATTATTAATTTTTTGTGAGAACTGCCAATAAAGCACTGTGTAAACTAAAGTTATCGGTATTGGTGTATTGCGATTGGACTTGTATTCGATTGTGCATTATATTCTTTATATTATGGTTTCTCTAAATAGAAAACAACCATTTGACATGTTTATAAACCATTCATTATTTGAGCCAGTTGTGTAGATTCAGATAAGACCGCTCTGATGCACATATTGATTATAGTCTATGCATGTGCCTGTGCCTACAGTACTCATCTACGGTGTATTGGTTTTAAAGGTCGGTTTTAAAATGTCGTTTCCCCGGTCAAGAATAGTTTTTGTTTTACCTTTTCATAATGTTTCTCAATTGTCAAATACGAGTACATTAACGCTTAGCAAGCTGGGTAACAAAAAAATAGAAGAAAACATTTTAACCTTAAAATGCCAACTTCCTTGGCTGCAACATATGTATTTACGTCCAGTAACGTATCTGATGCGTAAAAAACGACGTTGCACAGTCTTACGTCCAGGAAACGGCAATTCTAATGCACTCGCGTATGTAACGCAACGTCTGATTGGATAAATTTGCGACTGTATATTCTGCGATATACTGTCGCAAATCCGACGTCATCACGTAACGTCGCTTCTCATTGGCTGGCATTTGGTTTTACGCAGCTCACAGCACTTGCCGTTTTGTGCAAATAGTACATTTTTCAATAGAAAAAATGAATAAATGCATTAGAATGGGGATAACTGCATCAAATTTGTCATTTGGGGAGGTAAATCGGCGGTTTTACGGTCGCAAATTACGTTTTACGGCTGCGCTGACGCGTCGCCGTAAAACGAAATTTCCGACCGTAAAACCGCCGATTTACCTCCCCAAATGCCAAACACTCATACAAGAGTGACAACAGAATCACAAACTCTAATTGATCACATTTATACTAACACTGAGGAAAACATCCAAAGCGTTGCAGTGAAAACAAATATGTCTGAGTGATCATTTTGGTGTTTTCTGTACTCGAAAATCCCACTCTGTCGTAGGTAACAAGACACACCAACTCATAAAATACAGGTCGTTCAAACATTTTGATGAGTTAAAATTTCTCCGTGACTTAAGTCGTGTTCCTTGGGAAATTATTCAGAACTTTGACAAAGTCGATGATATTTTATCGGTTTGGAGTGCCCTATTTTTAGAAATACTTGATAAACATGCCCCCATAAAAAGTCACAGAATAAAAAAGAAATACCAGCCTGACTGGCTAAATACTGAAATTTTAGATTACATGAAAGAAAGAAATAAATGTAGATTAAATGGTAACAATGATAGGTATAAGTTTTTGCGAAACAAAGTGTTAAATTTAATTGAGAAGGCTAAACAAGAGACCTATCAGTCTAAAATCGAAGAAGGTAAATCAGACCCTAAGTCAATATGGAAACTTTTTAAGGAACTTGGAGCCAATGGGAAGGGAAATAACTCTGAATCAAGTATAAACATCAAATTAGGTGAAAAATTGGTGACACACGAAGCTGATTTGACTCAACTTTTCAATTCTTACTTCGTCAATGTCGCTTCAAGTATTAAAGAGCCAACTGTGCATTCTGACTTCGAAGAACTACAAAATTATGTCGAATCTAAAGTCACAAGCAACACTGAATTTACCATTCCATTAACAAATGTAACTTTTGTAAAACAATTTCTAACCAATTTAAATGTGAAGAAATCAACTGGTCTAGATAATATAGGTCCAAGAGTTCTTACGATTGCAGCAAATGTTTTAGCACCTAGCCTTACTTTTATTGTGAATAAAAGCATACTCTCTGTTGAATTTCCATGTTCGTGGAAGGAAGCAAAAGTTAAACTCCTTTTTAAATCCGGTGCTAAAGATGATGTAAACAATTATCGGCCAATCTCTATTCTCCCTACTATATCAAAACTAATTGAAAAATGGATTGATAATCAATTTATGACATATTTGAATACTTATACTTTGCTTCATAAATCTCAAAGTGGTTTTCGTCCTAAACATTCTACAGAATCTGCACTTACTCTTATGGTTGATTCCTGGTTAAAAGCCATTAATGACGGAAAACTTATCGGTTGTGTTTTGGTAGATTTCCGAAAGGCATTTGATCTGGTCGACCATAAAATTCTACTGAAAAAATTGCAGTGTTACAAGTGTAGTGAAAATTGTCTAAAATGGTTTGAGTCCTACCTAACAAACAGAACGCAACGCGTTTCATTAAATAATAATGTATCTGAACCTGAACATGTAACATGTGGTGTTCCTCAGGGTTCTATATTAGGACCTTTATTATTCTTACTTTTTATTAATGATTTGCCATTAGTGTTAAAGAACTCAGCAAATGTTGACCTATATGCAGATGACACCACTATTTATGATGTGCAATGTAATACAGATCAGCTTGAATCCAATCTACAATTTTCATTAAATGCACTTCATGTTTGGTGTATACAAAATGGCATGGTTTTAAATACCGAGAAAACAAATGTTATGTTGATTACTAGCAGACAGAGAAGAAGCAACTTACAAAATCCCAATTTATCTCTGAGATACAATGAAATTGACATCAAAATGACAACTATCAGAAAAATACTGGGTGTATAAGTTGATGAAAATTTGTTGTGGAATAATCAGCTTCTCCACGTTTCCAAAAAGGTATCTTCTTATTTATGGCTACTTGGCAAAATACGGCAGTATTTATCCAAAGAGCATAGACTGTTATTTTATAATGCTTACATTAAGCCGCATCTAGAGTATTGCAGTACGGTTTGGTCTAATAAGTCGAATAGCAATATAAGTAAAATAAATACATTACAAAGACGGGCTTGTAAATTAATCCTGTCGCAAACTTATAATGGTTTTCACGAAGCGCTTCAAAGGTTAGATATTCTGTCATTTGATCAAACTGTATTTCTTAACAAAGCTAAAAATATGTACAAAATTTATAACAATTTGGCACCAACCTATTTACAGGAGCTATTCCAAATGCGCGATGTGAATCTCGATAATACTGCGTCTAATTTAAGATCTGTGACTCACAAGAATTACTTATTGCCACAACCAAAATGCAATTTATTCAAAGGTAGTTTATCATACTCAGGCGTTGTGGTTTGGAACAGCATCCCCATTGACATAAAAAATTCAAAATCACTGGACATTTATATAAAGAAGTGTACTGATTGGATTAAAGGTTAATAATCATTTTATAACATATACAATACTTAGGCCTCCGCCGTCAGTTATTCAGAACTTCGAATATGTATATTGTATTTGCTTTTTTTTATAATGAATCTCACTCTCTCTTTTTCTCTCTCACTCTCTCTCTCTCTCTCTCTCTCTTGCTTGTTGTCATGTTGTATGTATATGTTACATGCTATCCTTAATCAGTCATTGCTACTACTTTTACGCATAAAACCATATGCCCTGGAATAGTTTTCTATTGGAATAGTGACACGAGATAAAGATACTTTTTGTCCTCTGTGAGAACGCTCTCAAATACACATGCCTATTCATCTAGCGGAGGCGGGCCCTCGTAGCACAGTTGATAGGAGAGTGGACTCTTAATCCATTATGTCTCTCACCGTTGTGGTTCGAGCCTCGCTCGGGTGAGATGTGGGAAACCCAAGTTCTGCTTACGGAAGGTCAGGTGCTTTTTTTTCCCCGGGTTCTCCGGCTTACGCTCACTTTTGATGAACTCCGGTTTACGCTCACTTTTGATGAACGATAGGCTCGATATAAGTGAAATATTCTTGAAAGGGCTGTAAAACCCCGATCAAAAAAAAAATCATCTAGTGGAGCTAGATGTCTGATTACCTTCGTTGTCTGGTCAATTTGCTTCCTGTCTGCGAGCAGGCAGTTGCTCCTTAGGCCTTTGCTGGTCGCATATACCATAAGTACCATTATCTCGTGCACCGCTCCATTTTAATCATTGTTTTAAATAACTTGATATATGTATTTGTATGTATGTAGTTTTGTTGAGGGCCCCAAGGAAGATTGGTAAAACCAATTGGGCTACCCTCGTAAAATAAAGAATTTACTTACTTACTTACTTGAATGCAGTTATCCCCTAATTCTAATGCACTCGCGTATGTAACGCGACGTTTGATTAGATAACGTCAAAAATTTGCGACAGTATATTCTGCGATATACTGTCGGAAATCCGATGTCATCACGTAACGTCGCTTTTCATTGGTTGACATTTGGTTTTACGCAGCTCACAGCGTTTGCCGCTTTGTGCATATAGGACATTTTTTAACAAAACAAATGAATAAGTGCATTATAATGGGGATAACTGTAATGAAAATTTACATTTGGGGAGGTATATCGTCGGTTTTACGGTCGGAAATTTCGTTTTACGAACCGCATGACGTCAGAAAAAAAACAACTTAAAACGTCACGAAACGGCGGCTCTTTCCGTCCAGTGATTTGTTACGATCAAAACACAGCTTATATAGGCGTTGGTTTGAACATATTTATTTCAGAACTAATATTCAGTAAACAAGCAAAAGTAAATACAAACAAATCATAGGATAAGAACGAAAGCACAAGTACTTGTCAAATAATGTGTACTACGAGTATGGATCATGTTGACATATAATACATACCGACTATTAAGAGCAAAATATGCGGAAAAGGTAAATAAATTAGACTAGTGATAGCAAAGAAGTAATTATTTTGGAAACATGTAAAGCTCAATGTAATTAAATAATTGTGATTGTTAACATGATACATCAAAAGATAGATTGTGTGTGTGTGTGTGTGTGTGTGTGTGTGTGTGTGTGTGTGTGTGTGTGTGTGCACATTGATGGACAGTGCTGGCTCATATAGACCACGGCGAAGAACAGCTCTAGTTGATAGAGAAGATCGGTACAAAGTCGAGATTGCAGCTCTTACGCCGTAGTGAGACTCGTCATGGATGCATCCTCGCTCCAAACATTGGCATCCCATTGATTATGTTACGAGCCAGGCGTAACGAGAAAGAAATGAAAGTGAAACCAGCAACAAGCTTTAAATTATTAACATATTTCTTCACAAATAATAATAATAATAATATTAATAATAATAATCAAAACAAAAGAATGTAAGTAAACAGTACCTTTTAAGTTTATGTCACAAAGTCCCTCAGAAATAATCCACAAGAATTTATAAAACACATCCTTTAAATAATAGTTTCAGATCACACAATTTAAAAAAAAAAGGTAAGAGAAAAGTCCAGGGAGTGCCACAATCACAAACCGCAGCCCTTCCCAGACCCCAAGAGGAAGAGGAAACCGACAAATCCAAACAAGCACAAATCGAACAAACGTACGAAAAGCACTAAGATTAGCTCTCTCTTCCCCAAGCGAGGTAATCGCAATACTAAAAGGACTAAAAAAACACAAGAACAAAATGACACATGGAAAGACATACAACAAATCGCCTCGTAGAATAAACCACAAAGCAACAAAGAGTAAGACTAACACCGGGACCACCACCTTAGAACGATCAGTAGAGTAAACCACCGGGGGGGGTTAAAGCACTTTTACAGCTAGCTAACTTCACCCTGGGTCCCGATGCTACTCTTAATACAGAAACACATAAAAATTAAGTTCCTGAGTTCAGAATTTAAGTCCAGAATGAATCGTTTAATATTAAAGCAATCCAGTAGAGAATAATTTCCGATGAAAGTATACAAAGATGCCCATATGAAAAGCTTTTCTCCTTATATAATATCAAAGAATATTCTAGAAAAAGAATTTACTACAGGCATCTTTCATTTTCCAGTTTCAGTCAAGAAACTTCTAAATATTCTATGACATGCCAAAACCAACTCAGTCCAGAATCAAGGACATAAACATGTTATTGTTAACATGTTGTTTCAGAAATTTATTTATGGAAACATAGTAAATAAAGTTATTAATGGAAACATAGTAAACATGATGCTTAAAATAATTAAACACCCTATATATAACACATAGTACGAAGGAAGGACAGACAGGACGTCAGCGTGACAAAGACTATGTGTGATGCATACTGCTGGACAGATCACAGGCTTGTGGTCAGCAAACCCAACCTGCGCATTCAGCCTACAAAGCGACCACAAGGCAAGAAAGTGCCAGAGACTAGATGTCACTAAGCTGAAACAAGAAGCAAGAGGCAAGCCTTCATCAATGATATCTGCAGCCGATTAGATGCAATGGAACAGTTAAGATGATCCAGAAGAGAACTGGGACAGTCTTCAGAGACACCGTCCACTCTTCAGCAATGGATTTTCTAGGGCCAGTATCTCGAAACACCAAGACTGGTTTGACAAGAGAATGACGAAGAAATCCAGGGTCTCCTTGAAGAGAAACACCAAAAACACAAGGCACACCTTAGTGATACCAGCTCAGTATCCAATAAGGCGGCATATTCAAATATATGGAAGACAGTCCAGACTAGGCTCAGAGATATGCAAGACTCCTGGCTGTGCAATAAGACGGATGAAATCCAGTCATTTGCAGATAGAAAGGATATGAAGAAGTTCTTTGGTGCGCTAAAGACAGTTATGGTCCCCAGAGCTCAGGAACCACCCCTCTTCTCAGTGCAGATGGAACTAGTCTTCTGACTGACAAAGAAGCTATCTTGAAAAGATGGGCTGAGCACTTTGATAGTGTTCTTAATTCGTCATCTATCAATGATGACGCTATCAACAGACTACCACAGGGGGGTGGGGGAATATAATCTACTGCTTGACGAGTTTCCAACCGTCTCTGAAACAGTGAAAGCAATAAAACTTCTGTCAACTGGCCAATCTCCAGGATCAGCTGCAATACCTGCTGCGATCTACGAAGCAGGAAGTACTCCAGTTGCAAAGAAGATGACAGAGCTATTTCACATTATGTGGAGAAAAGAAGCCATTCCTCAAGAATTCAAGGATGTGTCAATTATCCACCTATTCAAACGGAAAGGGAATCCTCAGTTGTATGATAATCATCGTGGAATCTCTTTATTGTCAATTGCTGGGAAGGTCCTTGCAAGAGTTCTACTTAACCGACTGAATGAACACCTTGAACAGTCAGCGCTTCTACCAGAAAGCCAGTGTGGATTCAGAAAGAATAGAGGAGCAATAGACTTGATCTTCACAGCAAGGCAGCTTCAAGAGAAATGCCATTGACAGAACATGGGCCTCTACATGACTTTTGTTGACCTTACCAAAGCATTTGATACAGTCAGTCGTGAGAGTCTTTGGAAAACTATGGCGAAGTTTGGCTGTCCGACCAAGTTCATAGCAATGGTGAGGCAGTTCGACGATGGTATGCTTGCACGGGTCCAAAATGACGGTGAGTTTTCTGATCCATTCCCTCCCTGTGACAAATGGTGTCAAGCAAGGCTTTGTACTAGCCCCAACTCTGTTCAACATTATGTTCTCTGCCATGCTCCCAGATGCTTTTCAGGATGGTGAAAATGGTATACCTATTAGGTATTGCTCTGATGGGAAGCTTTTTAACCTAAGAATGTTGCAAGCTAAATCCAAGGTGCAGAAAGAGGTGCTAGACAAGTTCCTCTTTGCTGATGACATGGCAAAGGGTGCTCCAACAGAAGAGAAGATGCAAAATGGTGTAGATCAAGTATCTGACTCCTGTGACAGCTATGACCTCACAATCAGAATCAAAAAGACGGAGGTGGTTTATCAACCAGCACCTGGCAAGCCTTACAAGGAGCCCACCATTACAGTGAAATGTCAACGATTGCAAGTGGTAGACAAGTTTACCTACCTTGGAAGCACATTGTCAAGAGTCATGCACATTGATAATGAAGTCAACTCAAGGATTGCCAAAGCTAGTGCAGCATTTGGTCGACTACGTGGTAGCATTTGGGATCGAAGTGGAATCAGGCTTGACATAAAGCTGAAAGTCTACAGAGCCTTGGTGCTGCCACCACTACTGTATGCATGCGAAACGTGGACAGTTTACCAACGGCACGCCAAAAGACTGAACCACTTCCATACAAGCTGTCTTAGGAAACTTTTAAAGATAAAGTGGCAAGACAGGGTCCCAAACACAGAAGTCCTGAAAAGTTCAAGGATGCAGAGTGTACATACTCTTCTGAAACTGGCACAGTCAAGATGGACAGTCCGTGTTACCAGGATGCCTGAGGAACGTTTGCCAAAGAAAATCCTCTATTGGGAACTAGAAATGGGCAGTCACTCCCATGGTGGTCAATAGAAGCGATACAAAGACACCCTCAAAGCCTCCCTCAAGGACTTCAACATACCAACAGTCATGGGAACAAATTGCACAGGATCGAGCAATGTGGCGAGCTTCATCAGAAGAGGTGCTAGTGAATATGAGACAAAAAGAATCAGCGAAGCCAAGCAGAAACGTGCATAGCGCAAAGCCAGATCCAAGGCATCACCAACAGAGCTGTCTTCCTCTGACCTCTGTTGTTCAATCTGCAGCAGACAGTTTAGAGCTAGAATTGGTCTAATACCGTCGATTTCAGTATGTTGTCATTGGCTACAAAGACACATACTTAGTTCGGGATCACTCTGGTGCGACACAAAAATACTTAGATGCAGATGTCATAAAGATGCTGGAATATCTAATCGACAATGTTTTTGATGAGTTCGGCGGACGGATATTTCAGCAAACAATCGGCATAACAATGGGTATTAACTGTGCACCGTTACTTGCCGACTTATTTTTATACTCGTATGAGGCGGAGTTTGTACAAAGTCTCCTCCAAGCAGGCAAGAAACACCTCGCACAACAATTCAATTTATATATAGATGATGTATTGTCTCTGAAAAACACAAAAATTGCAGAGTATTTAGAATTCATCTATCCACGTGAACTTGAAATAAAGGAAACAACGGAGACTGCAGCCTCTTCCTCATACTTGGATTGTTATCTCTACATTGACAATGGAAAGCTTACTACTAGGCTTTACGACAACGGGATGACTTCAATTTTCCCATTGTTAACTTTCCATTCCTGAGCAGTAATATCCCTTCTGCACCAGCATACGGCGTTTACGTTTCACAGTTAATCCGTTATGCCAGAACCTGTTCAAATTCTCAGGACTTCATGGAGCGTGGGAAAGTGCTCACTACAAAGTTGTTGAGCCAGGGGTATCAAAATTCCAAACTGGTAGCAACACAAGAAGTTCTATGGGAGACATCATGATCTGGTCAATCCCTACAATGTGGTAGTTTCCAGAATTGTTTCTGATGTTTTTGCCAGTAACGCGCCATAAGTAGACTTCCCAAATCCCGGACATACGCTTCTACCGATATTTCCTTCGTTCAGGCCTATGGGCATAGTGGGCGAAGCTTGCTTACCAAATAATGCTTACTATCCGCGAACTCCTGATTACACCCTTTATTCTGGGGTCCATGTCTGTTGGTCTGAACATTCTGATTCGTCATGATCATGTTCGTTTATGGATCTATGAGTTTGGATTACGGCTTAGGTACCATGACCGCAACTACTACTTATTTACATGGTATTTATACGATCTCTACTGGAATATGCAGACGTAATTTGGGACAATTGTACCTTATATGAAAAACAAGAGCTTGACAAGATTCAGAATGAAGCAGCCCGAATTGCAACTGGAACCACCAAACATACCCTTAGACTGTCTTTACAACGAAATTAAATGGGAATCTTTAGAAAAACGCCGAAGAAACCGCAAACTCACGCTATTCTATAAAATGTACAACAATTTGACTCCATCATCTTTCTGACCTAGTACCTCCAACTATTAGTAGCGTTTCGCGATACAGTCTTAGAAATTCTCATGCTGTCCAAACTGTTGACGCCAGATCTAACAATTATTACTACTCATTTCTTCCATCAACAGTGAGGGAGTGGAATAATCTATCGTCTGATATTACTCAATCAGAATCAGTTGCTGTTTTTAAACACAACCTCAACAGAGAAAATTTAGTCGTACCCAAGCACTTCTATACCGGTAAAAGACAGGCACAAATTCTTCACATCCGCTTAAGAACGAAATGCAGTGCGTTAAGTTATGATTTTTCCGTGAAGAATATCACTGATTCCCCGCTATGACGCTGCGGCGATATCGAGAATACCTATCATTTCTTTTTTCAATATCCTCATTATGGAACTTGCGGACTGAGCTCTTCGAATCAGTTATACAGTACAAGGAAATCTCTCTTGATCTACTTCCCTTCGGTGATATTTCCCTCCTCTACGATACGAATGAGAAAATATTTGAGAAAGTCCAAAAATATATAATCACTACCAAGAAATTCACTGCTATGCAGTAATTCTAAGAATGTACAAAATTATACTTGTCAAATTTACCATGCTGCTAGTTTTGTTTTGAAGCAAGGGAGTTTCTAAGCATTACTGTCGCGCACCACCCCCACCCCCCCTCTCTCTCTCTCTCTCTCTCTCTCTCTCTCTCTCTCTCTCTCTCTCTGAATAACCAAACTCTTATGTACTCAAAGTCAACAAGTTGTTTTCATTTCTTTCATGCCTAATATATAACCTCCATCATAACTAATAATCTACTGCATTTTTTCAAATAAACAACTAAATACACAATACTGATGTACATTACATACCCAAGTTTTCTGTTTTACCTACGTTTCTCTATGATTGTTGCGTTGCATTTCTTACTCTTTCTAATGATACAATTACCTATTATTATTATTTTTTTTTTTTTATTGAATGAGATCGTAGTTTATATTGTTTGTTTGAATGCATATGAACAGTAATTCAGAGTATCACTTGTACATGATCTTTTCACAGTTGTTATTATTAAGGAGAAGAACTCAATAAGTAATATTGCTTTCGTTCTGATCCTTTAATATGTATTTTCACAACATTATATTTGTACCCATGTATTCTTTGTGAAATAAATTATGTTTAAACTATGATATGCCATTTTTTTATGTTTTCAACAAATTTGCTCCTGTAACCTACATGGCTGGATGATTACTATGGTATTATACATCATATGACTCTTCAAGCGTTTTCTTTCACCCAAATTAAAAATTAATGCTGCTTTCTGTGATTTTCTCAATACAGAGTAATATAAGCATGTATTCCAGACTGAGACTGCGGTACATCACGTGCTGCTCTGGCTTCCAATAATAACTGTATACTGACATTTTTACTTGTCTTTTCCATACAAACTTCCTCGAGTGCGAATCTAACGTACAGCTCCCAGGGTAGGGGTAGATTATAATTTAATGCTCATATACTAGCACCAGCTGTCTTCTTGCCAATTGCTTCTCCAAGGAGCCCTCCTTGAGTCTGCAGACATTACCAAACAAGATGAGAGCTCTTTTGTGAACCACTTCTTCTATGGGAATTGTTAGGATATAGACTGTTGGATTCGCTGTGGTATTTGATAGGGTAAATATCTGCTTTAGAAACTTTTATGTGGAGTCCGTCACCTTTTTCATAAGCACCCGCCTCGGTATAACCACCTCCAGCCGCTTTTGTAGCCGGGCTACTTCGAGAAGACGATTCACGTTCGTTCCGGTTTCTTGCAGACCGTTCCCATAATTGTCCATTTCGGTTAGTAAACGTATTCCCTTTCAAGGGAGGCAATTAACTTCGCAGTGTTATAAAAATGTCCCATGATATCAATTCGGAGTTCGAATGGCTGTACCCTGAACTTTCCCAGAAAGAAGAACTCCTCAAAGTATTGAAAAAGGTGTGCAGCCAGAGCAGTAAAATAAAATCACACTTGTATGTTTCCATGACGTTTAACACGTCATAAAATTTGATAACTAAAGATCGTTATGTAGCACAAATTCGGCAGTGATTTCCTAATATATTTTTTTTATTCTTTTGTACAGATCTGGATCAAACATGTTAAGTTTAGAAAAATAAAATGCGGGAGACAGCGTGGTCAAGACAGGCTGGCAAGTGCCGAAGGCGTGCGAAGCCAAGCTAGGGGCCCTTTTCTTGTTTATCACTGTCAATTAGCTATATATTTTGATATACCCGATATACCTATGTCAACATCTAGACAGGCCTATCGGCCTCTATTGATGCATTCTGGTTGTAGGTTCTTATTTCTCGTGTAGTTGGCCCGGGTGCGTAGCAGGAGGGATTGAACTTGGTCGGATGGTCGTACCAGAAACGGTTTAGCCGCATTTTAAAACTGTTCAGGGAGGGTGCATGTACTATGACCTCTGACAATAAATTCCAGTTTTCTACCACACGATTTGAAAAAGGATTTGAAAAAGAATTTGCTCGTATATTTAAACGTGACCGTTTTTTGAATAATTCAAGTGAGTGACCACAAGTAGCTGTATAAGTACTCATTGTAAATAACTTATTCTTGTCAACATTTTTGGTATATATATATATAAAAATAAAAGTAACAATAAAAATAGCAATTTGTTTATTTTCTTTTAGTTAGAGAATCCTTTCACAATAATTTAATAACCTGCATATTGTGCAGTACGCTTGGAGAGCCCCTCTGTCATTTTTTTCTCCCATATTCTTGAATTCCAAACAGTAACGTGTTCTGACGATCCCACCTTGTGATTGAAGAATGTTTCATGTAGAAAGATTTTTTACAATCATAGGGTCATCCCAATTGGCTGTTCAATCACATCGCCATTTTGATTTAACTCGTCAACAAGAAACAGATTCTGATTGTTTTATTTCTGGTTTCTCCCTTTTGCCAGGATCGCAGCAGATGATCATAGGGTCATCCTGATTGGCGGTTCAATCACATCGCCATTTTGATTTAACTCATCAACAAGAAACAGATTGTTTTATTCCTGATTTCTCCCTTTTTCTAGGATCTTGAGGATGGGTTACAAAGCTTCAGTTTATTGTAGCATGTTTTTTCGGGGAGCAAAACTTCTGAGATGCTGATTTTTTCGCCAATTTGGACAACGCTTTCCCACAATGCAATAAGGGCATCAACGCTTTGATTTTCATGTTTAATGCTTGTCTTCCATTCAGTCCAAGCATTTATGCGCTTGCCATCGATATTTGGACTACTTCGGATCGAGCCAGAGTTTTTTCAATTTACAAACCAAACTTTTTAAAAAGTTTCGCCCCAAAATCGGGACTTTCGTTTTTTTGGGGAGATTTTTTTTAAAATTTCATGAGGCATGAGAAAAGCTGTTTTTCTGTGACCCTCCCGTGATTTCCAGGAGACTTAACATGTCTGCAGGATCCTTCTAGGATTTTCCATTTGTGGACAAGGAGTATGATGTAGGTGGTTGCTTAGGGTGAGAAATTTATGGGTCCGATCATATTCCAATCAAAGATATTTAGGGTCAGTAGAGCAGGGGTTCCCCAGCGCACAGATTTCTGCATTTTGCTGCACTCTGGATGCAAACGTCGCCCATTTTGTTTGACAGTAGGCCAGGATGTGTGCAATTTTAAGTTTTCAGAGTGTGATTCGGTTCGGTGTCAAACTTCTGTAATCATCCATGTGATATCAATCAATTTATTTGATTCCCTGCTCTAAATTTGGCCCATTGCGATAATGGTTGAGTTCGCTTAACCAATACTTGTTGACAAAACATGGCTTATCACAAACGATTAACATCATTTTTTTTTTCTTCCAAGATAGTGGAGATTTGGCATCATTACAAAGGAAATCATACCCATCTTCTGCAGAGGAAGAAGTGGGACAAAAGCAAAGAATGAGCCTTCCATTAGTGTAGAAGGAGCCTTCATAAGTAAATAACCACAGATGTTTTCTGACAAGTGGTTAGATTTGTGTTCATCGCTAAGGGTTTTCCCTCAGAAATTTATTTAAGGGCAGTGATTCAGTTTGACGTCCGACATTGGCCATATCTGATGAAATATCCAGATGTCCGAAACTTTTCTGACCTGGTAGGACAGTTGTCCAATTGCCTTTTTTGGCTTGTAATATATGGATTTCTGCTGTTGTTTACAGAAGTATGAACAACATCGAATCAGGAGCAAAGTAAATGACCCCTCCTCTTGAGCCGATGTTGTTCAAAAGTTCATACTTCAATGAAAATAAACATATTTTTTTTAATGTTCATTAAGTATGAACAACAATGGGAACATGCATAGTTAAAATAAACCTATTGGGTTTCACTTATTTTATTTCCTGACCTGAAATTGTTCATACTTTAGTGAAAGTTAAAAAATTATCTTTGTATGAATGTTATTTTCTATCCATGATTTGACGAACAATTATTTAACCAAGTCTGTTTCCACAGCTTAAATTGAAATGAGAAAACAATTGCACCCAGTTTTCTTATTAATAGTGGAACCGCCTTGTTGAAGTCGTAACTTCATGTGATGACTCATGAGACAATGTATTCACTGAAGTATAAACAGCATTACATCCCAATAGTTAACTATATGTTTTGTTGGGTTTTTTTTTTGAGTGTAGGACAAAATCCCCCTCAGACAAAATCCCCTCTGCTCATTTTTGCATAGGTGGACGAAATTCCCTTCATGTTTTTTACAAGATGGACATAATCCCCTTTGAAACTTTTTACAGGATGGACATAATCCCCCTCGTGATTTTTACAAGGTGGACAAAATCCCCTCCATAAGATGGACAAAATCCCCTTCAGACAAAATCCCCCATGCTGATTACTGCCATAGGAATGGTACTTGAATGGTAGATGAGACTGTGTCCATAGGTCATACACTCTGTTCCCTGAAGACTGATAGAATAAATTTAAAACGTTCATTTTTGTATATAATCTATACATTTTTTTCTTTGAATCATGTTTTATCCAAAACCATTTTAAAACAGACCGTTTGTAAATATATGGTTAATGTGGATTTGTTAAGGATTCTGGGCTTCAAGTTTCCCTGGGTTTTGAAGAAATCAAATATTTGCAGTATCCTCCATACCTTTATGTATGCGATTCTTCTTTTAATTTTTATTCTTCTTTATAGCTTCGTATTTCTTCATAAACCAGTAATTGCTGCCCATTATCTTCAACAGGAATGATATGATGTTGAGAATTAAAACAATGAATATTTTCTATGACTTATTAAGCTATTCCATCCAATAAATTTATATACATGAAAGGTGTAGCAAATATACAACAATGATCCTAAGTGTAATTAACAGTGCAGACCCTGATCAGATCTGATCAGGATCTTCACTGTTTGCTATTTCATCTACATTGGATTTACTGTAATGTGAAATTACTCTTTTTTAATATTCTGAAATAATTACAGTGGCTGTTTGGATCTGTCTGAAATTTTAGGATTTTTAAGTTATTAAATTTATTTATCAGTGATTATGAAGTTTGTATGATGGTACAGGTAATCAAACATTTTTTGATAATTAGCATATTCAATCATTTAATAATTATAAAAGAGTAATTACATATTTTTATCACTTGAGGTGAAATTAATCAGTTTGTTTTCAAACATAATTATCAAGTGCAGTCCTTAATTTTCTTTGATTTTCTTTAATCACCATCTTTAAAAATATTGATGATCAGTTAATTTTGAAATTAAAGGTTATGTTTTTAATCTTTTTAATCACTGGCACTATTCACTCTTTATCCCCAGTTACAATATGCCTTGTTATATAAGGGGACAGATTTTTTGTTCCATCATTGCATTCACAAAAATGGAATTCATTTCAAGTAATAAGGGCTCTAGGAAACTCTGCTATGCAGGGCATGCGTATACGAACAAGAATCAGTCCAAGACAACTGTACAAAAGTACAACACACACACACACAGAGGTGCACTCATAACAGATCTTGCAGTAAGTAATTTAATGATTATTACTAATTACACTTACATTATTGAACAATTTTCACAAAAACAAATGTTTGAATTTTTTCACACAAAAAAAAACAAACAAATGTTTGAATACGAATTTAACATGCAAAATTGAACATATTTGAAAGAAGATTCAATTTAGCTTGACAAAGATTTACAATATAGAGCACTGAAATTGATAAGCTCATCTCATCTACCATTCAAGTACCATTCCTATGGCAGTAATCAGCAAGGGGGGTTTTGTCCGAAGGGGATTTTGTCCACCTTATGGAGGGGATTTTGTCCACCTTGTAAAAATCACAAAGGGGGATTATGTCCATCCTGTAAAAAGTTTCAAAGGGGATTATGTCCACCTTGTAAAAAACATGAAGGGGATTTCGTCCACCTATGCAAAAATGAGTGGAGGGGATTTTGTCCGGAGGGGATATTGTCCGGATACCCTTTTTTTCTGTAAATATACTGAGAATGTGAATATGTAGGAATGACTAAAGACCCAGAACCCATCTTACCTAAAGCTATGAGTCGTGCTTTCAGCAAGCAAGTTCAGTATTTTAACCTCAATATTTGAACACCTTAACTCCTTACCATACTTGTCCTAAAATTTCATAAGTCAGTCTATATAGCTGCCCGTTGATTCATTTAAAAACTGCTTGATGAGTGGCAGACAGTGTAGACTCCGCTCTGATGATAAACCTAGTGGCATCTGATCTGGTATAGTGGCATGTTTTTCCCAAGTAAAATAGCTTTGAATAAGATTAAGATACCCGTTGCTACCAAAAAGTACACCACAACTTCTTTAATCCTTGTTATGCCAATTAAATTAAGATGACATGCCCACTTCTAAATTTCAGCCTAGCATATGCCTTGATCGAGATTGCTGACATAAATTCATAAACTGGCAAACAGTGCAGATCCAGATCAGTTGGCCAACTGATATGGATCTACACTGTTTGCAAAGGCAGAGTATATCCAGGTTTAGCAGGACAAGAGTTAAAATACCAGTGCTGGGATCCAAAGCAAAAACGGTTATTTTTAGATGACCATGTTGTATCCAAACAAATGTATAGATTATACAAAAAAAAAAAAAAAAAATCATTTTTTTGTTTTGAAACAACACTTTTGGGGACCACCTTTGAACCATCTTATAATGAACAATCTTAAAAAGAGATTACAATGTATTGAAGATTTTCCTTTTTCTTCATGAAAACATGTTGTTAGTACTCATGAGAAGTGCCTTGGCCAGGCAAATTGATGTGTCCCCACAGCATATGTGTAGGGAGAAATAAGAAAATATCTTCTAGATGCCACTAAGTTATCTGGAGCTATACAATACTTCTCAAAGGGTAAATATGGTGGTAAAACCCCATAGGTCCAGATAAGAGCCGGTATCCATGTTAGGGCCTTGGTGAGGCACTTCTAATGAGTACCACAACATACTTTTTTTTGTGGAGAAATAAGAAAAATATAAGTTCTTTTCAGTTGAAAAAGCACCTTATCTGTTAATTTTTTTTCAGCGTTTCATTAGCAAACCTGATTTGGATAATCTGGAGAAGGATGAACTGGTGGAATTATACCACAAGTACATTATTCCACTACCGCAGCGAAAGTACCGACAGAATCGAAGAGGTCGACAGATGACCAAACAGCAAGTACAGCTGGTGAAGAAAAGAAAACTGTCCACAGTAGAGGACAGTACAGAGCCTCCAAAAAAGAAGTAAGGCCATCTGTGGAGAAACCAGTAATTTCTCATGAAAATACCATAATACTACATCACGAAAACATGCCTATATAATGTTAACCCCCTGAAACCCCACTTTTATATAGTAAAACTGGGGTTTACTGGGGTATATATTATTTTTCTTATTTCTACTTAAAAACATAGATTGTGATACTCATTAGAACTGCCTCACAGTTGTAACGAATACCCACAATCTATCTTTGAGCAGAAATATGAAAAATATCAGAATTTTTATCTGAAAATTTTCAATTTTTTTTTTTTTAATATTTTTTCAGTATACATGTATTTGAATGGGATTGTTTTCATAATGAGATAGCCTTAAAATTTGGACACCAGACTTGCAGTAAAATTAGAACAAGTACAAGAAGACTTGTTAAGGAGGAGTACATGTATTTGATGATAATTCTGGGATGTTTTTTTGAAAAATAAATATATGTTGTGAGTACTCATTAGAAGTGTCTCACTATCTTTATAATAAGAACATTTATCCCAGAGTTATCACCAAATACTCCTCCTTAACAAATCCTCTGAAGTACACAAAAAGATGTGCCAAAAAATGTTGGTTGAAAGGCAAACAGTCTAGATTTTAAGTACTGTATTTACCCATGGTATTTGGACACCTCAGCTCCTTACCATACTTGTTCTAAATTTTGAACAAGTACAATTTAATACCTTATTTAATAACAAAAAATTGCTGGACAAGTGGCAAACAGAGTAGACCCTGATGATAAGCAGCATTCTGCTGCATCTCATCTGGGTCTTTACTGATTGCACAGGCCTGTCTTTCCATATACAGTAAATATGGTAAATTGCTGCTAACAGTTTGAAGCAGTTTACTGTATTTAACGTAGTGTTCAGACACATAAGTTCCAGACCATTCTGGACTGGTCCTGTACTTGGAAGATGTCTATTTTACAACCAGTTGATGCGACGGAAAACTGCTACATATGGGTGGCATTGTAAAGAATGCATCCAAAATGAAATACAGTCGATCCTCGTTATCTCGACCTTGCTTATCTGGAATAACGCTTATATCGAAGTGAAATTCTGGTCCCTGTTTTAACATGGAAATCTAAGAACAGGTAATAAAATATTGTGGAAAAGAGGAGAAATTGCTCCTAAGGAGCAATTTCTCCTCTTTTCCACAATATTTTGTATATATTTCTAGCTTCAGGAGTCATATTACATATTCATTTTTTGTTAAATGTGGTTGTTCGATTTATTGTTTTCCTCACTTCCGTTTCCTCACCTCCGCAACTCTGATATGTCAAGGTTCGGATATCTCAAAGTGTTTCAGAGAGTCCCTTGGAATTCGAGATAACGAGAGTCGACTGTATTAATAACGCGACAAATCTTGGCCAAGTTCATACATGTATCACAATGTGTGATTTGTCAAGGTCTTTTATCCATAGCCCCAGATAAGATATATTTTTCACAAAAAATTATTCATATTGTGTTTATACTCCACCTATTTTGTGGATACTGATTAGCAGCTTCTTACTGGGGCACTTCTAGTGAGTACTCACATGTTTACATGGAGAAATAAAAATAATTACCCAGTTATTCAAAGCGTCGTTAGTTTAACGAGCTCGTTAGTGGTCAAAATATTAATCGTTCTAGTAAGTACAATATCTAATTCACAGGTATTTTTGCTGAAAAAATGTGAGTAGCTACTCGCATTTTTTCAGCAAAAATATTAATGTTTATGCCTTATTTAATGATCAGAGTTTTAATGATATGTTAACAAACGACATCGTTAGTTTTGAACAACTGGCCCCTGGATACTATTTTTGGGTTGATTGTTTACAATCAAGCCATAGTATACAAACTCCAAAATTTCCATAAGGTAGTTGTCCATGTGATTGTCATTGACCAGTAATCAAACCACGTGCAAGACAAAATCCAGGTAACTTTTATTTATAGCCATGTTATTCTTGTTGCTGTGATGTCAGAGTGTTGTTGATAGAGGATTATCTTTAAAATCTGGACTGGGACATTTGGGACATTGGCAAACAGTAGAGACCCAGATCACATGCTGCAGAATGCAGCATCTGATCAGGTTCTGCACTGTTTGCTTAAATTACAGGAAGTTAAGGTTAAATAAAACAAGCGTAAGTCCCCATTTAAGATCATTTTCTCAGCCTACATTCAAACAACTCACCAGTGTTGTCAGTGCTTTGATTATCTGGAGTTATGTTTTATCTAGCATCCATCACTGACCTTGCCTGCGCCTTTAGAGGTGCAGTTTTCAGCTTGGGGGAACAACCAAAGGGGAGCCAGGGCCACAAGGCCCTAACCTCAATAAATGTATTAGTCAACTTGGACAAGACTGGAATGGCGCTGCCTCTATGTAACTCAGTTGCCCGGTAGCGTTAAAAATCTGAATAAATAGATAGATAGACAAGACTGGAATATTGTTCAACTATGGGCTGTGAGGTGTAAGCAGTGTTGCATGTTATGTTTCTATTCGTGAAAAGACTTATTAAATGCTGTTTTCATTTGTTTGATATATTGTTGAAAATTACCCAACATGAAAAGAGTTAACACGTGTACAGATTTGGTACATAATTAGTGAGAGTATATGTAACAAAACACAGCATTTCTTGCTTCTAATCATATGGTACTGTAATAACTCTAAGCATTTGGACAGATTGGCCTTTGCAAACAGTATAAACCCAGATCAGATGCCATAGAATACAACCTCTGATCAGGGTCTACACTGTTTGCCATACATACAGCAAGATTTTAGAATATTAAAAGGGTGTAGAACTTTAAATTATTTCAAATTTTAGGAAAAGTACATGTATGGTAAGTAGATAAGGTGTCCCAATACTTTAGGTAAATATGGTAAGTTCAAATGGAGAAATTAAAAAATATGTGACTTCTATCCCTCTTATCTGTCGCTCAGTTGACACTCTGTGCAGCCTAGTTGGTAAGAGCCTCATTGAAGATTAGCTATTACATGTATTTGTATAGATGCTAAATGTTGTAACCCTCAAAAAATAAAGTTGTTACTTACTTACTTACATACTTGCTAACTTAGCCTTTCCCCCATTTCACAAGGTAAAGTAATTCATGCTGGTCTGGACCTTCAGTGTTTGCTTATGATTTAAACCTTAAATAGCTTAAGCAGGGTCCAGTTGTTCAAAGCATTGTTAGCTTAAAAAAGCTATCTCTTGTAGCTAAGATATTTTCAAATACATTGATATTTCTTGGCTTCACTTACCTTCTGAGAATGTGATAATTTAGGTAAAATCTTTTTTAATTGGCACCAAAAGATAGCAGCTAGCTTATGGTGTATTCACTGGAATCACCTTGCATTTCTTTTAGTAAGTACATGTACTGACAAAATCAGATTTGTTGCAGAAATAAGAAACTTTATTTCCTTCATATTTTATACAGCTGATTCTTGCTATCTCGACCTCGCTTACATATGTATCTCAAATAACCGCTTATCTCGAAATGAAAATCTCATCACGAAAACATACCTATATAATTTTGACCCCCTTAAACCCCACGTTTATATAGTAAAACTGGGGTTTACAGGGGTATACATTATTTTTCTTATTTCTGCTCAAAAACATAGATTGTGGGTACTCGTTAGAACTGCCTCGCCGAGGCAGTTCTAACGAGTACCCACAATCTATGTTTTGAGCAGAAATATGAAAAATATCTGAGCTTTTTATCTGGAAATTTTCTGGTTTTGGAGGTACAATTTTCTATATACTTGAATAGGCATGTTTTCGTAATGGGTCCCTGCCTAAACATGAAAATCTAACAACAGGTAAAAAAATATTGTGGAAAAGAGGAGAAGTCGCTCCTAAAGAGCAATTTCTCCTTTCTTCCACAATATTTTCAATATATCTAACTTCAAGAGTCCTGTTACACATATATTTGTTAAATGTGGTTGTTCGAGTTATTTTTTCCTCAATTCTGCAAATCTTGTATGTGGAGGTACGGATATCTCGAAGTACTACAGAGAGTCCCTTGGAATTCGAGATAACTAGAGTCAACTGTATCTGAATTTTCTGAAACTATGTTCACATGTTCTGTTCTTTTTGATGCAGGCAGTCTAGTGGAGGTCTTGTCACATCATTCGACCATCTCAAGGCGACAGGAGACAGGTTAAAGCCGCCACCATCATGCGTTAATTTTGAAAAGAAAACAATAAAAATTAGCTCATCCAGTTCCCCAAACATCTCATCATCACTTGATAAATTATCATTATCAAGAAACAAAGCATCGGTTGAATCTAATTCAGATACTCCAGAAAAGAAAGTGAAATTAAAGAAGAATGACAATGGAACTTCAGAGCCAAATTTGAAATCTAATACAATTAGGTTGATAAATAAACAGATGGAGAGATCAGGTGAGGCTCAGAAAAATGAGAAATCAGAGGTTGTATCAAAGGACCAGTCCAGAGAAAAACTACAGTCTACACAGGAAGTTAAAAAACATGCTGATTACCCGATAAACATGGATACTTCAGAACAGGTAAGAATTCAGAAAATAATGAAATAAATTGTCTCTTGTAATTCAGAAGTGTCCAGGTGGCAGAGTGGTTAGCCTCCCTGGTTTTGGATTACAGCATCTCGGATTTAAATCTGGCCGGAACTTGAGCAGAATTCTGCTTATTGCTAAAGCACTTGATTACACAGAGTCTTTCATAATCTTTTTTATGTTGTATCAATATGACTTAAATACATGTACTGTTGAAAGGAATGTAAAACCACCACCATGATCGTCATCATGTAACTCATCAGTTATTGAAAGGAATGTAAAACACCATATCATCTTCATTTTGTAATTCATCAGTCTCACTTGATAACTAAGCTACAACTGGAATAATTGTCAGTGAGTTAAATTGTACTGATTTGGCTGAAGGAATATATTTATTTTTTTAGTTGCATGTATAAATAGAGAAAGGTCATATGCAGAATTATTTGTATAATTAATGCTTTAAGGGCTCAGCAAAATTGTAGCAGATAACAGTCATTTTTTTTTTTTAATTTTCTTTCTCATAAAATCTCGTATTTTATGTAAATTATCTACGGCACAAATAATTCACATGAAATGTAAGCCTAATATTCTCTGAAAATAAAAAAAAAAAAAAAAAAAATACATCAAAAGTCAACTGCTGTATTTGTGATTGGGGAGTAGTGAATCTTGAAATGTAAGCCTAATATTCTCTGAAAATAAAAAAAAACAAACAAAAAAACATCAAAAGTCAACTGCTGTATTTGTGATTGGGGAGTAGTGAATCTTACTACTCTGTGAAATTATGCCACTTTGTGCAAGGGAGTACCCGGAGTCACGAGTTTTGTGCTGTTTAATTTGAAAATTATGTCACTTTTGAGAATGAACTCTGTGTAAATGAGTCAAAAATGTAAATGGTACAAAAGCACTTTTCTGATTTAGGTACATGCATGTTGCTTTTTTGGGTTCATCAGCCTCTTTATAACATGGTTCATTATAACATGGTTTTGGATATAACACGATTCAAAGATGGATCTCAAAAATGTATAAATGTATACATTTTTGTTTGGATATAACACAGTTGTTTAACTAACATGGTTTATGCTATGGACCCCAACAATAGTGTTATAAAGAGGTTGTGGTGTATACTAAATTACCATACATCAATCAGCATACCTGTTTTATTAATCCTTTGTTTTATTTGTCATTAATATATAATTATTAAATATTTCTTAACAAGAATTGTGCACTGTATTTACCCGAAGTATTGGGACACCTTATTTCCTTACCATACTTGTTCTAAAAACTTGAACAAGGACAATTTACTATGCGATGTTGTGTCTAAAAATTGCTGAATGAGTGATAAGCAGTGTAGACCCAGATGAGACAATGCATTCTGTGGCATCTCATCTAGGTCTACACTGTTTGCTCAGGTCTGTCTGTCTGTCTGAATACATACAGTAAATAGGGTACATTAAAATTTTGAAGATAGAAATGAAGTTGATGGAATGGCTTGTACAGGTTTGTGGTAAAAATAATCACAGTTATACATGTATATGTTCTATCCATAATTGCAAACCCTTGTTTTTTAATTTCAAACCTGTATATTATTAACTTAACCCAAGTTTCTAAACTAAGACTGCACTAGTTTCAAACCCTATTTTCTATGATTGATAGAAAACAATACACAAATTTTGTCTGGAAATTTACGTTTGTAGCTTTGACTGCTATGTGGTATAAGTACTGTATTTACCCTTAGTATTCGGACACCTTACTATAGTTGCCCTAAAATATGAACAAGAACAATTTACCAACCAATGTTGTGTCTAAAAATTGCTGGATGAGTAGCAAACAGTGTAGACCCTGATGAGACGCCGCATTCTATGGCGTCTGATCTCGGTCTACAATGTTTGCTCAGGCTTATCTGTCCGAATATATATGGTAAATACGGTATAACATTTAACTTCACTTTTTCAGGTGCCAAAGGAAAAAGAGAAGAAGAAAATCAAGATAACAAGAATATCATGGCCTTGATACTGTCTCCCTATTTAATTTATAAAGTTTTATTTACCAGTGAGCCACATCACAAAACATATCATCATAATTTTGTGCCCAGCAGAGATTTGGATCAGCCTGTGCTTTCAGGCAGTATGATCAGAATTTTCACTGAGCAGATTTTGGATAGTCAAGGGTGCAAAGTTTCTTCATGCGGACAATGAAGACTTTTTATCTGTCTGGTTCCCAGGCTGATTTAATTCTCTGTTGGGGGCACACCTTAGTATAGTAAACATCCTAAAATTTCAAACACTTTATTTCATTGTATTTTGGGGTGAATGGTGTTTATTAAGCATATGTTTCCTGAAATAGGGAAATGGCAAACAGTGTAGACCTTGATCAGACTGGTCCTTCAGGAGAAGTCTGATCTGGGTCTGCGCTGTTTGCAGATGTCATTTTGTCAGTCACAATAAATTGTGTTTATTATGCATATGTTTCCTAAAATAGTGAAATGGCAGAGTGTAGACCCTGATCAGAGTCTGATCTGGGTCTGCACTGTTTGCAGATGTCATTTTGTCAGTCACTTTGGTGTTCGAAATTTTAGGACATTTACCGTACATGTTGGTACGCTTTCTCATATTGCAGCTCAAATGAAGTGTGTCAGGCATACAACATGTACATTGTACATGTTCATTCACACTTCCCATTGAATAATAAAAGCTTCCATATCATCAGTTTCACTTTATACAGATTTCCAGAAAAGCTAAATAAAACATACCTCTAGATAAAGTGTTTGTTTGTTTTTTTTTGTTTGTTTTTTTTTGTTTTGTTTTTTTCTTTCAAATGAAAAGTGCTGGGCCCAGTTGTTCAAAACTAATGATGTCGTTAGTTAACGTATTGTTAAAACTTTGATCGTTAAATATGGCATACAGTCAAACCTGCCTTAAAGGCCACCTGTATTAAGCAATCACCTGTATTTAAAGGCCACTTTTTCAGGTCCAATAAAAGGCCATATAAGTGTAAATTTACCTGTATTAAGCAAGCACCTGTCTTAAGCAACCACTTTTTTGCTTTCCTCAAGGTGCTTGCTTAACACAGGTTTGACTGTATATGCTAATATTTTTACTGAAAAAATGTCAGTAGCTTTTGCAGCTACTCACAGTTTTTCAGCAAAAAATACCTGCGAATTAGATATCATACTTACTAGAACAGTTAACATTTTGACCACTAACGAGCTTGTTAAGCTAACAACGCTTTGAATAACTGGGCCCTGATGTTTTTCTTATTCCTCCATGAAAATATATGTTGTGAGTACTCATTACAAGCGTCTAGTTGTTGGACTTTTAATGAGTACCCACAATATATGTTTTTGTGGAGAAATAAAGTTTACGAGGATTCCCCGTCTTATCTGGAGCTATGATGAAGTTTTACATGTATAAGCACAACTCAGTCCCAGTCAGTTGGGCAATGGTTTTGTAAATTTTATAGACCTAGATCAACCTGCATACTTTGCAGTCTGCATGGTTGACTAAACAGTCTGTGAAGCTAAGATCTTCTATATTGACTGAACTTAAGCCGTCACTCCTGAATTAATCAACTGGACTCTTCAAGCTTTGTATTTTGACATGTGCATTGTTGCAAAGAGGAGATTCAGTTAAAAATGAAAGTAGATGGCAGCCAGTGTAGATCCTGATGAGATGATCCATTATGAGCTGTCTAAACTGCTTCTACCATGTGGGCCAAAGTGTCTGTTCTGGTCCCCAGAGCTGAAAGGGATAAACGTCAGCAGATGACATTTTGAAGTATTTTCTTATTAGCATGCCGGGACTATGTCCCTGGAGAGCTTATGTTTTTATGTTGTCACCCAGTAGTTGGTGTCAGCATCTGTTAATTTCAGCGTCAGTGTTCGCTGGGGTTGTGGAAATATCAAATTTTATTATTTCTCCATGGACAAGTAAATGGTCAAATCCACTTGTCCAACCAAAATTTACTCGCCCGAAAATGCATTTTTTCTTATTTCCCAAAGAAAACAAATGTTGGTTTAAACTTTATTTTGATTGCTTCTAATACAACATAATTAACAACAATACAATATTTTCCAGGATCTGACTGTAAGCCTTAGCTTGTCTGAAAGTCATCTGGAGGAAAGCAAATGTTGTGGGTACTCATTAGTAGCACCTCACCTAGGTGCTACTAATGAGTACCCACAACATGTTTTCTTAGAGAACTAAGAAAAAAAATTATATAATAATCTGGATACTCTTCATAGCTAGAGCTATGAAATCCAGGTAGAGCTATGAAGTCCTTGTCCCAGGACAAATTGAAATTTCTAACTTGTCCTCAGGGAAATGGGACAATCTGGACGAGCAGGGCATAGTAATTCCACAACCCTGGTGTTAGCACAATGTTTAAGTATTCAAAGGCGTGCATATTTTTTTCTAATTATTTAAGGTATGCCTTTATATTTGGCCTACACCTACCTTAGGGTAAGACCTTTTAATAGCATACCCCTCCCCCCACCCGTCCTCCTCCCAGCCTCGTTAGACTCTTTATGTAGGTCAAGTTCAGTTCTTACTTTGTCATTTACACCCATGTTTACGTTTTGCTTTTAAATTTTGAAAAGTTTACACTATAACTGATGAAGTATTCAAGATACCACTTTAATATTTGGCCCACACCAACCTTAGGAAAATAACATACACATTCCTCAGTTTGACTTTCTGCTTAGGTCAAGGTCAGGTCATACTTTGTCATTTAAACCCACGTTAGAGTTCTGTGTTTAAGTTTTGAAAAGTGTTTGTGACTGCTTAAGTATTCAAGATGCTGCATTAATATTTAGCTTACACCAACCTTAGGCTTAGGGTAAGACCTTCCTCAGTTTGACCTTCTGCCTAGGTCAAGGTCAGGTCATACTTTGTCATTTAAACCCATGTTCCAGTTCTCCATTTCAGTTTTGAAAAGTTCGTAACTGCTGAATTATCGTATTTAAGCTACCCCTTTAATATTTGGCTCACATTTACCTTAGGGTAAGATCTTTGAACAGCACACACCCTTTCCTCAGTTTGACTTGCTTAGGTCAAGGCCAGGTCATACTTTGTCATTTACAGCTGTGTTTAAGTTTTGAAAAATGTACTTGACTGCTGGAGTATGTAGATATAGCTTTCATATTTTGTCCACAACAACCTAAGAGATTCCGCATGTAAGATATACCCGGTAGCTTTCATATTTCGTCCATACCCCATCCCTCGGACATTCTTCTGACATCAAAGTCAGGTCATACTCTGTCATTACAGCTTTGTTTAAGTTTAAGTTCTGTATTTCATCTTTAACATTTAAAAATTGTTTTCATATCTGATCACTGCCTTTCCGATGAGCTGTGTTGTCTTCTGACCATCCTTTTTTTTTTCCTGAGTTGGTGTTGACAATACACGCAGATTCTCATGTAAGGGGACAATTCTCATGTTATGCCAGATCCCATTTTCTCAGAACAATATTAATTTGTTGTTTGGTCATAGCTCCACATAAGAGGGGTATCCACAAAATATTTTTCTCAAACTACATGAAAATGTGTGTTGTGGATACTCATAAGAAGTGTCTCAGTAAGGTGCTTCTAATGAGTACCCACAACATATGTACTTGTGGAGAAATAAGAAAAAAATCAGTACTGTGATGGAAAAATGTGCCTTGTCTGGAGCTATATTGGTGATTTATCCCAGGGCCTAGTTGTTAGTTAACGATTCATTAAAATTTACATCGAGTGATACGCAGATATGCTGAAATTTTTTGCTGAAACAATGTGAGTAGCTTGCAAAAGCTACTCACATTTTTTCAGCAAAAAATATCAGAATATTGTATATTGAATCCGCTAAAACAGTTAATGAAATGACCCTTAACGAGCTCGTTAAGCTAACGACGCTTTGAATAACTGGGCCCAGGATTCTAAAGATTAAACCAAGCTACAGATAAGGTGATAAATGAGTTGATAGTTTTGGATCCATTTTGTTAACCAAACCTTCAGATAAAATGGGGTATCCACATAATAATTTACTTATTTATCAATTTATACTTGGTAAGGCGCTTCTAATGAGTACCCACAACATAAATTGTTGTGGAGAAATAAGAAAATCTCAGTACTTTTTTGATTGAAAAAAAGCATTATCAGAAAGTATTATTAATTTAACCCTACAGTGTATCTTTTGGATATTTGCTTGCCCCCAGAACATGCCTTACAGGTGCTCATAGGAAATGACTCCTCTGCAGAACTGGCTGACAGCCAATAAAAGCAAACACATCATCATACGAGGGTCCTGCAAAAAGTTTTGCCACTGGGTTCGGATTACTTCAGTGCTACGTTTTATCAAACATATTTTTATTACAAACCTTCAAAGTATTCCCCCTTTACTGAAACACATTTTTGTAACCTTTTTACCCAGTTGCGAAAAGCAGATAATAGTCTTCTTTTGGTATCTGTTGGAGACACTGATAAATAGCGCTGCCAAGAGAACTTCTAGACGTATACTTATTTCTAGAAAGTATTTTCTTAAGTCTTGGAAATAAAAAGAAGTTACAGGGACTCAGGTCAGGTGAAAAAGGTAGATGGTTTAAAACTTTCACCTTTTCAGAAGCCAAAAAAGACTTATAAACCTCACACTTAGTAGAGGAGGCGTTGTCATGTAAAAGGTGGACTCCTGACCATCCTTTGCTTGGTCCATGTTCCAATGTAACAAGTAAATTGGTCAGTGTACCGGTATATGACTGCATCTATTTTAATTTGAAATAACTCGGTCAGTTGGAAAGCAATTTGCACGAAATAAACAGGTATTGTTAGCTATTCAACACACCATTCAAGTGCAGTGAAGCATTTTAAAATATACCTGGGATAAAACGAAGGAAGCCTGTTAGTGACAGAACTTTTTGCAGGACCCTCGTATCATAATCAGATTTTTGATTAATGTGCAGGTACAGGTACAACATCCACATCAGCGGGCCCCCTTCCAGATAGCTGGCTTGCTGCACACATGACAGATCTCACACCAGATCTCCAGGTATGTCTATCATGAGGATTGATAGCTGAGAGCTTCCACTCTGTGCAATCCCTCTGTCAGCTGCTTCAATGTCATCTTGGGCCTCCCAGGCCCATGCTTTACCTCAACCTGTTTGTGAAAAGCTGTCTTGACTGCACCATTGGAGCGTTCCACATGACCATACTAGCGGAGCTCTCTCCTTCAGAATGAGGTTCAGATCCTCAATCCCAAGCTGCTCAAGTAGCTCATTGGACCTGGCCCACACTTCCCATCCATCTGTATGTCAAAGGCTGTCTTGACTGCACCATTGGAGCGTTCCACATGTCCATACCATCAGAGTCTTCTCTTCTTCAGAATGAGGTGCAGATCCTCAATGCAAAGCCACACAAGTATCTCATTGGACCTGGTGGTGACAATGTCTTGGGGCCTGACATTGCAGATCTGTCTGATCATTGCCCTGTCATTCCGCTGCAGATGCTGGAGGTTTGGCTTTGTCAATCGCCAAGTCTCACTGGCATGGAGCATTGCACTATGCACACGAGCTGTACACACAGCCACGTGTCTTGAAAGAGAGATGACGTGAAGAGAGGACTAGTAGCAGCTCTTTGAACTTCTTCCATGCGGTTTTCTCGTGTTGTGGTTGGAAGTTCACAGCCACCTGCTGCTGAGAGCAAAGGCATCTGAGAAAATCTAACAATGACAGTTAGACAAACATTTCACACTGAAAATGTATTCTGGTAGTGTTTGTTTAAGGTAAATTAACCATTATCCATGTTGGCATGGTTAAGTACACTGTGCAGATGACACTTCCTTAACCATTCTCTTGCTGAACACGACATGCCCTGTTTTAGCAAACAGTGTAGATCTGGATCAGTTGGCTTCTGAAGAAGCCAACTGATCTGAATCTGCACTGTTTGTCATTAAATATGTGAATTTCTATCAAAAACTCGGATCAAGTAATCTGATTGGCTGGAAATTAGAAGTGGGCGTGGCATCTTCATTTATTCAGCATGACAAGGGTTATTGTGATTCCATTAAGTATCTATAGTATGATAAAGTATAGCAAAAAAACAAAACAAAAAAAAACAGTTGTCTTCTGAATACTCCCTTTATGATTAAAATGGATGTGTATTCTGATCTGGTACTTGACTCCTCCTCATCCCCTGATTTTCGATTAACATGCAGATGCAGGGGGCAACATCCACATCAGTGAGGCCCCTTCTAGGTAGCTGTCTTGCTGCAAGCATGGCAGATCTCACACCAGATCTCCAGATGTGTCTATCATGAGGGTCAATAGCAGAGAGCTTCCACTCTGTGATCCCTCTCTGTCAGCTGCTTCCATGTGAATTTGGGCCTCCCATGCTCACACTCTCCATTAACCTGTATGCCACAGGCTGACTTGACTGCACTGTTGAAGCATTCCACATGTCTATACCAGTGGAGCCTTCTCTCCTTCAGGATGAGGTCCAGGTCTTCAATGCCAAACTGGGCAAGTAGCTTCTTGGACCTAATGGTGACAATGTCTTGCGGCTTGACTTTGCAGACCTGTCGGATCATTGTCCTGTCATTCTGCTGCAGATGTTGGAGGTTTGGCTTTATCAATGGCCGAGTCTCACTGGCATGGAGCATTGCCCTCCACACACGAGCTGAACACGCGGCCACGTGTCTTAAAAAGAGAGGTGGCGGGAAGAGAGAACTGGTAGCAGCTCCTTCCTCAGGCGGTTTTCCTATGTGTTGTGGCTGAAAGTTCAAAGCAACTGGCTGCTAAGAGCATGTCTCCTATGCAGCAGAAGGAAGCTACCACCTCTAGCTTGTCAGATCTGACAGACTTCCCTGCCGTCTGCCGTCAAAGGGGCGCAAATTTCCCTGGCACCATGTACACCTGTTATCAGAGTCTTCTGTCAAGGGCTTGAGCTCAATGCATTTCTTGTACAGCCAATGCTTACAGCTGTTGCAGAAGATGCTGTTGCTGTCCTCTCCAGTGGGACAGACTGCACATGGAAACACGGCAGGAGGTCCAGGCCCGTACCACAGATCATGATCTTAGTCTTTCCTGTATTTACTCTCAGCCCTTTCTCCTCCATTGAAGCACAATATTGAAGAGCAGTGAGCAAAGTACCGATCCTTGCTGAACACCGACCTTCACTTCAAACTCTTCACTGTACCCCTCACCAACACAGAAACGGCTCCGTTCATTGGCATGCATTGTCATACATCCCTTGGACCAGTAGCACAATCCACTCCACACCAAATTTTCTCAGTGCCCACGAGATGACCTTCCGAGGCAGTCGTTCAAATGCCTTGTCCAGGTCTGCGAAAGTCATGTAGTCTCTTGTTGGCAGCGTGTTGACTTTAAACACAAGTTATACTGTATTCAACATAATTACCGAACACACCCCTATGAGTGCAACGTTGGCCATGCCCGTATAAACCATCGTTATATTGGACATTAATTCAGAATGACGGCGATAAAACTTAGAAATGTTTTTTGTGGTCGAGGCAATTTTGCAATATTTACTCACGGGGCGTGCTTTATGGCTGAAGCAATTATAAAGAGTACAGACAAGGCTGGGGCAATTACATTGAATACCCACAAGGCATGTTTTGTGCCTGAGGTAACTACATTGAGTACCTGTATGTCATGTTTTATGGCTGGGAATTTACATTTAGTACCTTCGAATCGTTTTATGGCCGGGGCAGTTACAATGAGGGCTAATGTAATTACAATGAGTACCTGCAAAAGATGTTTTATGACCGAGCCATTTACAGTTATTACCCACAAGATATGTTCTGTAGCTGAAACAATTACAAGTACACACTGTTGTGTGCTTTGTGGCCAAGGCAATTACAGTGAGTGCCCAGGCAATTACAATTCAGTAGCCGCAAGTCATTTTTTGTGATGGAGGCAGCTATAGTTAATACCTTTAAGACGTTTTGCGACCAAGTCAGTCACAATGAGTGCCTTAAGTCGTTTTATGCAGAGGCAATTACAATGAGTACCCACAAGACATTTTTGTGGCTGAGGCAATTACAATGAATTCACACTAGGCGTGTTTTATGGCCGAGGCGATTACATTGAGTACCTGCAAGTTCTGTTTTGTGACCAAAGTAGTTAAAATTGGTACTCGCAAATCGTGTACAATGCTTACACAAATAAGACGTTATATGACCTTGGAATTATAGTGAGTAGTCACAAGACATTGGTGACAAGTACAATAACAATAAGTTCAAAAAGACGGTGAAATTACGTGAGTGCCCATAAGATACAATGTTTTGGTGTCGGAAAAATTTCAATGAGTATCCAAAAGATATCTTTTAGCAATTTACAATGAGCACAGTACCCACAGGACTTATACTGAGAGGCAAAATAAAGTATACAGGAAACTTTTTTTGTCGCACCTGCTTGTAGCAGGGTGCGATATAGGCATCCGATTTTCCGTCCGTCCGTCTGTCAACTTTTACGTCGACGTTCGACATTTATGTCTAAGTTAGTATTCTAATCAACTACAAGACTAAACAACCATCAAACCTTGTATGAAACATCTCCCTGACCTCCTGACGTTGCGACATAGGTGCCCGCTTTTCCGTTCGTCTGTCCGTTCGTCCGTCCGTCTGTCTGTTAACAGTTCTGTTATGTCGAAGTTCGACATTTATGTCAAAGTTAGTATTCTAATTAACAACAAGACTAAACAACAATCAAACCTTGCATGAAACATCTCTCTGACCTCCTGACGTTGCGACATAGGCGTCCGCTTTTCTGTTCGTCCGTCTGTTTGTCCGTCCATCCGTCTGTCAACATTTATGTCGAAGTTCGACATTTATGTCAAAGTTAGTATACTTATCAATTACAAGACTAAACAACCATCAAACCTTGCATGAAACATCCTCCTGACCTCCTGACGTTGCGACATAGGCGTCCACTTTTCCGTTCGTCTGTCAGTTTGTCTGTCCGTCAGTCTGTCAACATTTATGTCGAAGTTCGACATTTATGTCAAAGTTAGTATTCTTATCAACTACAAGACTAAACAACCATCAAACCTTGCATAAAACATCTCCCTGACCTCCTGACTTTGTGACATAGGCATCCCCTTTTCCGTTCGTCCGTCCTTTTGTCCGTCCGTCCGTCTCAACATTTATCTGGAAGTTCGACATTTACGTTAAAGTTAGTATTCTAATCAACTACAATTCTACAACTACCATCATACCCTGCATGACATATCTCCCTGACCTCCTGACTTGGCAGGTACATTGACCCAGTGACCTCGACCTATATTTTGCGCTCCAGTGACTATGACAAAATTTACGTTGACATTCCAGATCTTCTTAACTATAAGGCGTACAGCTACAAAAACTTGCATAGTGCTTTTCCTAGATGTACTGACTTGGCAGGTACCTTGACCCGTTGACCTTGACCAATATTTTGCGCTCCAGTGACTTTTACATATTTTGCGTCGACGTTCGATATCTCCTCAACTATAAGGCCTACAACCATCAAACCTTGCAAAGTGCTTCTTCTCAATGTACTGACTCGGCCGATACCTTGACCTGGTGACCTTGACCTACATTTTGGCTGCAGTGACTGACATAATTTACGTCTGAATTCCAGATCTCCTCAAGTGTAAGACCTTTAGCCACCAAACCTTGCATAGTGCTTCTCCTAGATGTACTGACTCGACAGGTATCTTGACCAGGTGACCTTGACCTATATTTTGCGCTCCAGTGCCTTTTACACATTTTACGTCGACGTTCAATATCTCCTTAACTATAAGGCCTACAACCACCAACCTTGCATAGTGCTTCTCCTCAATGTACGGACTCCGCAGGTACCTTGACTCGGTGACCTTGACCTATATTTCGCGCTCCATTGACTTTTACATCACACTTCCATATGTCCTCAACTGTAAGGCCTTCAACCACCAAACCTTGTATAGTGCTTCTTCTCGATGTACTGACTCGGCAGGTACCTTGACCGGTGACCTTGACCTATATTTTGCACTCCAGTGACTTTGACACATTCTACATTGATGTTCGGTATCTACTCAAATATAAGACCTACAACCACTAAACCTTGCATAGTGCTTCACCTCATTGCACTGGCTTGGCATGTACCTTGACCCGGTGACCTTGACCATTTTACATTGATGTTTGATAACTCCTCAACTATAAGGCCTACAACCACCATATCTTGCATAGTGCTTCTTCTTGATGTACTGATTAACAGATATCTTGACCCGGTGACCTTGACCTATATTTCACGCTCCAGTGACTTTTGCACATTTTACGTCTATGTTCCATTATCATTGGGCTGTATAATACGAAAAGTCAGTGCTGAAGATATAGCCTTTAGAGGGAATAGCACTGGCCTGGAATATATGTGCCCCACTAGGCACTTTGTCTACATTTTTTTCAACCCCGTTTACCAACTAAGCACTGCTAAGAATGAAATAAACTTATTTAATAACCACGTTCTGATTGTTGCTCCTGTGACTTTTGCCCCAGCAGGTGCGACGACGCCTTCCGCGGAATTCTTGGGGTTTTTTTGTCTCCGGATTTTTACATATGTACTTAAACCGTTGATATCATAGTTAAGGATAATCATTTATGCATAATTTGCAAAAAAAAATCAGGAAATTCTATCGTAGATCAAGAAAATGACATTTACGGAAACGAATAAGGGGTCTAAACAACATTTGCTTATGAGTAGCTACCCTTTAATAGTGCATTTTGGACAAAGAAACTTATATTTTTGCATTTGTGTTGTGGTTTTATTCACAGACATTTGTGCAAGACATTTATGAAAAGTAAAATGACACTTGTTTTATACAAAACAAATTATGACTGGAAATCTCCTGTTCCTGGGATCAACATTTGAATAAAGATGTTCTTTCACTACATGAAACTAAAAAAAAAAAAAAAAAAAAAAGAAGAAGAAGAAGGATGTGATTCTGTTTCTCTGCATGTTGCAAGAGATGATGTTTTATATCTGTTCAAAGTTCCATGAAGAAGTCTTAAACGGTTTTAAAGTTGTAGAGCAGATATGACACATAATGAATCCGGATCGTTTCGCCTTGAGTCGTTTCGCCCTGATTTAGGGGTGGGTCGATTCGCCCCTATGAGACGAGTCGTTTCGCCCTTGGATCGTTTTGCCCCAATTATATTTTTTCTACGGGAGGGACAAACGGGATGGATGGGTAAACGGACGGATGAGTAAAACGGGAAATTGGATTGATGGGTAAACGGACGGAGTGGTGCGTGGGTAGACAGACGAACGGACGTACGAATATACGAACGGACGTGATAGATAGATAGATAGATAGATAGATAGATAGATAGATTGGTGCTTGGGTAGACGGACATGTGAATTAACGGACGGAATAGATAGATAGAAGTGGTTGTTTTGACAGTCAGTATAATTGGTTAAGTGTAAAAACAAGTGCATGTTAATTGCTTTGTCATTTGTTTTGACAAAGGCGATAATCCACTACGGTAATCCTTTCACACTTATAACCACACATTAACCGAGGTGAGAATGATCGTGATTGTTAATTAAAGGCGGAGCGTAAAAGTCTGTCTTTTGCGGCGAACGGCGGCTGACATTCCAGAAAGGCTAAATGAGCCCCAAACAATTTTATGAACCAAGTCTTTTTCGTTTTCAAAAATGCTTTTATATGTCGACTGCTGTGTATAAAAGTCAATATCAGACCCCATCACGTCATTCATCTTTGAAATCCTTATCTAATTGTCAAAGAATCTTTAAATAATGTCTGAGTTGTGCATTCCTGTAATTTGTCCGTTTCAGTATAACAAAGATAGACACTGAATAAACAGGCCAGATTAGTAACTGAACGCACACCGACTCCCCATAGCCCCCTCGACCCCTTTATATACCAAAGCATACCTTACCTCAATCCATAAGGCCTGAATAAAGTATGGGCGAAACGACCCACCAGACTGGGGAGAAAGGACCCACGGGCGAATAGACCCGGGGCGAAATGACCCACCGGCGAATAGACCCGTTACCCACATAATCATTTGAACTTCGACCTTGAAGTATGACCAAATTATCTTGATATGGATTAGACCAAAGTTTGAAAAAAAAGTGTTCAGTCGGTGAAGGAGATTTGGAGCAAGCAAGAACTCACTATATGAAATTATACAAAGATGCATAATTACTTTAAAACTGGATAAAAGATAACTGCTTCTTTTCTCTGCACATCCTCTAATGATTTTTTTTTTTTTTTTTTTTTTTTTTTTTTTTGTTTGTTTGTTTTGTTTTGTTTTGTTTTGTAAAAGTTAAATGAAGAAATCTTTAAAGGGTTTAAAGTTCTAGAGCGGACACGAAATATTACCACTTGAACTTTGACCTTGAGTTGTGACATTGACCTTTGAATGTGACTGACCTTCATCGGATAGGTTTCGATTATGTGTTCAGCACACCGCTATGATGTGAACACCACAAAAATCCTTCAGTCCGTTAAAGAGATATGGAGCGGGCACGAAAAACTAATGGACAGACGGACGGACAACTTCAGGACATAATACGACCATCTAATGAGAGGCGTATATATATATATATATATATATATATATATATATATATATATATATATATATATATATATATATATATATATATATATATATATATATATGTATATATATTAAAAAAATCCTTCAACCGGAGGAGATATGGAGGGGACACAAACTCATTATATGAAAAGTAACAAGTAACAAAAAAAAAACAAAACTAACAAACAAAGGGGCATAATTATATCAGACCTGAAAGTAGGTTTGTTGTTGTTTTTTCGTCGGTAGTCGGAAAAGGAGCACCGCTGCAGGGTTCATGAATATTCATGACGGGGTCAAAACACGCCTTTTTATTAGTATTGGTATTTACCGGAACCAACAGCAATAGACCGGAATCTAAACAGCGGACCATTAATAGCAATAGCTCTTAGACCGAATATTATTATTATATGAGATCCACGTGACAGTACTAAAGATGCGCTGTTTTGTTTATTTGGCATTACTACAGGGGAGCTCTTTTACACGATACAGGGACACCATTATGGTTAAAGAAGCTTCCAGCTCAAATTATGCATTATGAATAAAGAGCAACATGGACCTGTCGCATATGGTAGTACTACATGGGGGCTCCTCTATAGAAAAAGGAGCACCCGTGTGGATGTATCTTGTTTGTGGTATATACCGGTATATATGCAGTTGATGGAAGTATGAAAGAGCACTAGTAGTGATATAATCTTATCTATTGTTATCAAGTAGAACTACAGAGGAGCTCTTCTATATGTTAAAGAGCACCAGTTGGGGTATATCTCAACTTACTTACTGTTAACTTATGGTTCCAGAGACCTTCTTTTAAGCTTCAGTAGCTTGTAATGGCACATGAAAGCGTCTAAACAATCTTCTTAGGAAAATGTATAAAACATGTCCGTTTCGTTGTATATACGATTACTACAGAAGTGTTTCTGCAAAGTGAAAGGAGCTAAAAAGAGCATCAGTAATGATGTACCTTGTCTGTTGTATGATAATTGAGGAGCTCTTCTATACGACAAGGCGCACCAGTAGGAGAATAACTTTCTGTTGTGTGTAGTACTACTGCAGAGGTGCTCCTAGGAGTACATTTTGTCTGTTGTGTGTGTTACTATTGCAGAGGAGCTCTTCCTTATGACAAGGAGCACCAGTAGGAGTATTCTGACTTGTTGTGAGTGTTGATACTTAAGAGGAGTTCTTCTATACGACAAGAAGCACGAGTAGGAGTATATCTACCGTGTTGTGTATGGTAGTACTATAGAGGAGCTCTTCTATACAAGGAGCCCCAGTAGGAGTATCACTTGTCTGTTATGTGTGTTAATACTGCAGAGGAGCTCCTTTATATGACCAGGAGCACCAATAGGAGTATATCTATCTTTTTTAGTGTGTTGGTACTGCAGAGGAGCTCTACCATACGACAAGGAGCACCAGCAGGAGTATAACTTGTCTGTTGTGTTTGGTAGTACTGAAGAGGAGCTCTTCTGTACGACATGAAGCACCAGGAGTATATCTACCATGCTGTGTGTGTTAATACTACAGAGGAGCTCTTCTATAAGACATGGAGCATCATTAGAGTATATCTTACTTGTCTGTTGTGTTTGGTAGTACTGAAGAGGAAATCCTCTGTACCGTGAGAATATATCTACACTGTTGTGTGTGTTAATACAACAGAGGAGCTCTTCTATACGACATGGAGCAACATAGGACTATATCTACCCTGTTGTATGTGACAGTACTGCAAAGCAGCTCTTCTATACCACAAGGAGCACCAGTAGGATATAACGTCTGCTGTGTGTCGTAGTACTGCAGAGGAGCTCTTCTATACAACATGGAGCACCAGTAGGAGTATATCTATCTTGTTGTGTGTGTTAGTATTGCAAAGGAGCTCTTCTACACGACAAGGAGCACCAGTGGGAGTATACCTACCCTGTTGTTTGTGTAAATACAGCAAAGGAGCTCTTCTAAAAGACAAGGGGCACCAGCAGGAGTATATCTACCCTTTAGGTATGGTAATACTGCAGAGGAGCTCTTCTACACGACAAAGAGCACCAGTAGGAGTATACCTACCCGGTTGTGTGTGTTAATATTGCAGAGGAGCTCTTCTACGAGACAAGGAGCACCAGTAGGAGTATACCTACCCTGTTGTGTGTGTTAATACTGCAGAGGAGCTCTTCTACAAGACAAGGAGCACCAGTAGGGGTATACCTACCATGTTGTGTGTGTTAACACAGCAGAGGAGCTCTTCTACAAGGCAAGGAGCACCCGTAGGAGTATATCTACCCAGTTGGGTGTGGTAATACTGCAGAGGAGCTCTTCTACACGACAAGGAGCAACAGTAGGAGTATACCTACCCTGTTGTGTGTGTAAAAACTGCAGAGTCGCTCATCTATACGACAAGGTGCACCAGTAGGAGTATATCTACCCTGTTGTGTGTGTTCATACTGCAGAAGAGCTCTACTACAAGACACGGAGCACCAGAAGGGGTATACCTACCCTGTTGTGTGTGTTAATACTGCAGAGGAGCTCTTCTACAAGACAAGGAGCACCATTAGGGGTATACCTACCCTGTTGTGTGTGTAAATACTGCAGAGGAGCTCTTCCACAAGACAAGGAGCACCAGTAGGAGTATATCTACCCTGTTGTGTGTGGCAATACCGCGGAAAGGCTCTTCTAAAAGACAAGGAACACCAGTGGGAGTATATATACAATGTTGTGTGTGTTAATACTGCAGAGGAGCTCTTCTACAAGACAACGAGCACCAATAGGAGTATATCTGCCCTGTTGTGTGTGTTAATACTGCAGAGGAGCTCTTCTACACAACAAGGAGCACCAGTAGGAGTATATCTTCCCTGTTGTGTGTGGTAATACTGCAGAGGAGCACTTCTACACGACAAGGAGCACCAATGGAAGTATACCTACCCTGTTGTGTGTGTAAAAACAGCAGAGGAGATCTTCTACAAGAGAAGGAGCACCAGTGGGAGTATATCTTCCCTGTTGTGTGTGTTTATACTTCAGAGGAGCTCTTATACACGACAAAGAGCACCAGTGGGAGTATACCTACCCTTTTGTGTGTGTTAATACTGCAGAGGAGCTCTTCTACAAGACAAGGAGCACCAGTAGGAGTATATCTACCCTTTTGGGTGTGGTAATACTGCAGAGGAGCTCTTTTAAACGACAAGGAGCACCAGTAGGAGTATACCTACCCTGTTGTGTGTGTAAATACTGCAAAGGAGCTCTACTACAAGACAAGGAACGCCAGTGGGAGTATATCCACCCTATTGTGTGTTAATACTGCAGAAGAGCTCTTCTACAAGTCAAGGAGCACCAGTGGGAGTATATCTACCCTGTTGTGTGTGTGTCAGTACTGCAGAGGAGCTCTTCTACAAGACAAGGAGCACCAGTGGGTGTATATCTACCCTGTTGTGTGTTTTAATACTGCGGAGGAGCTCTTCTCACGACAAGGAGCACCAGTGGGAGTATACCTACCCTGTTGTGTGTGTAAATACAGCAGAGGAGCTCTTCTACAAGACAAGGAGCACCAATGGGAGTATATCTACCCTGTTGTGTGTGTTTATACTGCAGAGGAGCTCTTCTACACGACAAGGAGCACCAGTGGGAGTATACCTACCCTGTTGTGTGTTAATACAGCAGAGGAGCTCTTCTACACGACAAGGAGCACCAGTGGGAGTATACCTACCCTGTTGTGTGAAAACAGCAGAGGAGCTCTTCTACAAGACAAGGAGCACCAGTAGGATTACATCTACCCTGTTGGGTGTGGTAATACTGCAGAGGAGCTCTTTTACACGACAAGGAGCTCCAGTGGGAGTACACCTAGCCTGTTGTGTGTGTTTATACTGCAGGAGCTCTTCTACACGACAAGGAGCACCAGTAGGGGTACACCTACCCTGTTGTGTGTGTAAATACTGCAGAGGAGCTCTTCTACAAGACAAGGAGCACCAGTGGGAGTATATCTACCCTGTTGTGTGTGTTTATACTGCAGAGGAGCTCTTCTACACGACAAGGAGAACCAGTGGGAGTATACCTACCTTGTTGTGTGTTAATACAGCAGAGGAGCTCTTCTACACGACAAGGAGCACCAGTGTGAGTATACCTACCCTGTTGTGTGAATACAGCAGAGGAGCTCTTCTACAAGACAAGGAGCACCAGTAGGATTATATCTACCCTGTTGGGTGTGGTAATACTGCAGAGGAGCTCTTTTACACGACAAGGATGATAGTCCTTCTTTGCAGATGAAAGCTCTGGAATAATATTAATAATAATAAAACAACAACAACAAAAACAACAACAAAAAAAAAAACAACAACAAAAAAAAAAAAAAAACAAACAAACAAAACATTCTGTTGCTTTGGGCTAGTGAATGGGAAAACTGACCGATCAGAAAAAAAACTTGGACCCATGTGACACTTTGATACGTGTGTAAGTACTGCAGAGGAGCTCATCCATACAACATGGAGAACCAGTTGAAGTATATCTTGTCTGTTGTGTGTGCTAGTACTGCAGTGGAATTCTTCTTTACGACAAGAATCAACACATAGGTATATCTTGTCTGTTACGTGTGGTAGTAGTGCACAGGAGCTCTACCATAAGACACGGAGCACCATATGAGTATATCTTGTCTGTTACGTGTGGTAGTAGTGCATAGGAGTTTTACCATAAGACACGGAGCACCATAGGGGTATATCTTGTCTGTTACGTGTGGTAGTAGTGCATAGGAGTTTTACCATAAGACACGGAGCACCATAGGGGTATATCTTGTCTGTTACGTGTGGTAGTACTGGAGAGGAGGTCTTGTATACAACATGGAGCACCAGTAGGAGTATATCTCGTTGTTGTGTGCGGTATTGCTGCAGAGGAGCTCTACCATATGACGTAGGAACACCAGCAGGAGTATATCTTGTCTGTTGTTTGTGATAGTACTGCAGAGGAGCTCTTCTCTACGACAAGGAGCACCAGTAGGAGTATATCTACCTTGATGTGTGTGTGTGTTAATACTGTAGAGGAGCTCTTCTACACGACAAGGAGCACCAGTAGGAGTATATCAACCTTGCTCTGTGTGTTAATACTGCACAGGTCTACCATACGATATGGGGCACCAGTATGAGTATATTGTTTGCTGCGTGTAGTAATACTACAGAGGAGGGCTTCAATACGACAAGAAGCACATGTACGGGTATATCTTGTCTGCTGTGTGTAGTAATACTGCAGAGGAGCTCTTCTATACGACAAGGAGCATCAGTAGGATTATATCTACCTTGTTGAGTGTATTAATACTGTAGAGGAGCTCTTCTATACTACAAGAAGCACCAGTATATAATAGTACCAGGGGAGCTCTTGTACAGGTTGAAGAACATCCGTAGGGGTATATATTGCCTTTACGATATAATAGCACTTCAGGGGAGCTACAGGTTGAAGAGCACCAATAGGGGTACATCTTGTCTTTACTGTAAAACAGCACTTCAGGGCTGTTCTTCTACGGGTTGAAGAGCACCAGTAGGGGTACATCTTGCCTTTACTGTAAAACAGCACTTCAGAGGAGCTCTTTTACAGGTTGAAGAGCGCTAGTAGATGTACATCTCAGATTTGCTATATAATAGCACTTCAGGGGAGCTCTTTTACAGGTTGAAGAGCACCCGTAGGGGTACATCTTGCCTTTTACTATAAAACAGCACTTCGAGGAGATCTTTAAGAGGATGGAGCATCAGTAGGGATACATCTTGCTTTAATATATAATAGTACCAGGGGAGCTCTTGTACAGGTTGAAGAACATCCGTAGGGGTATATATTGCCTTTACGATATAATAACACTTCAGGGGAGTTCTTCTACGGGTTGAAGAGCACCAGTAGGGGTACATCTTGTCTTTACTGTAAAACAGCACTTCAGGGCTGTTCTTCTACGGGTTGAAGAGCGCCAGTAGGGGTACATCTTGCCTTTACTGTAAAACAGCACTTCAGAGGAGCTCTTTTACAGGTTGAAGAGCGCTAGTAGATGTACATCTCAGATTTGCTATATAATAGCACTTCAGGGGAGCTCTTTTACAGGTTGAAGAGCACCCGTAGGGGTACATCTTGCCTTTTACTATAAAACAGCAATTTAGAGGAGCTGTTTTACAAGCTGAAGAGCACCAGTAGGGGTACATCTTGCCTTTACTATAAAACAGCACTTCAGAGGAGCTCTTTCACAGCTTGAAGAGCACTAGTATGGGTACATCTTGCCTTTACTATATAATAGCACTCCAGGGAAGCGCTTTTACACGTTGAAGAGCACCATTAGGGGTACATCTTGCCTTTTACTATAAAACAGCACTTCAGAGGAGCTCTTTTACAGGTTGAAGAATACCAGTAGAGTACATTTTGCCTTTACTATAAAACAACACTTCATAGGAGCTCTTTTACTGGTGTTCCTCAACCTGTAAAAGAGCTCCTCTGAAGTGTTGTTTTATAGTAAGGGCAAAATGTACTCTACTGGTACTCTTAAACCTGTTTTACAGTTAAGGCAAGAAATACCGCTACTGGTGCACTTCAACCTGTAACAGAGTTCTTCTGAAGTGTGTTGTACAGTTAAGACTACATATACCCTTACTGGTGCTCTCCAACCTTTACAAGAATTCCTCTGAAATGCTGTTTTACAGTTAAGACAAGTAATACCGCTACTGGTGCTCTTAAACTTGTACAAGAGCTCCTCTAAAGTGCTGTTTTACAATTAAGACTAGATATACCCCTACTGGTCTTCTTCAACCTGTACATGAGCTCCTCTGAAGTTCTGTTGTATTGTAAAGGCAAGATATACTCCTACTGGTGCTCTTCAACTTGTACAAGAGCTACTCTGAAGTGTATTTTACA
Organism: Anodontia alba; assembly: GCA_964016985.1. Classification (NCBI taxonomy): domain Eukaryota; kingdom Metazoa; phylum Mollusca; class Bivalvia; order Lucinida; family Lucinidae; genus Anodontia; species Anodontia alba. The sequence continues at coordinate 109,442,914 of OZ024824.1, forward strand.
GTTAAGACTAGATATACCCATACTGGTACTCTTCAACCTGTACATGACCTTCGCTGGTGCTGTTATATTGTAAAGGCAAGCTATACTCTTACTGCTACTTTTCAACCTGTAACAGAGTTCCTATGAAGTGTGTTGTACAGTTACGACTATATATACCCTTACTGCTGCTCTTCAACCTGTAACAGAGCTCCTCTGAAGTTATGTTTTACAGTTAAGACAAGAAATACCCCTATTGGTGCTCTTCAACCCGTACAAGAACTCCCCTGAAGTGCTGTTTTACAGGAAAGGCAAGATGTACCCCTACTGGTGCTCTTCAACCTGTGGAAGAACTCCCCTGAAGTGCTATTATATCGTAAAGGCAATATATACCCCTACGGATGCTCTTCAACCTGTACAAGAGCTCCCCTCGTACCATTATATAATAAAGGCAAGATGTATCCCTACTGATGCTCTCCATCCTCTAAAAGAGCTCCTCTGAAGTGTTGTGTTATAGTAAAAGACAAGATATACCCCTAACGGTGCTCTTCAACCTGTAGAAGAGCCCCCCTGAAGTGCTATTACATCGTAAAGGCAATATATATCAACCTGTACAAGAGCTCCCCTGGTACTATTGTATACTGATGCTTCTTGTAGTATAGAAGGGCTCCTCAACAGTATTATCACACTCGACAAGGTACATATAATCCTACTGATGCTCCCTGTCGTATAGAAGAGCTCCTCTGCAGTATTACTACACATAGCAGACAAGATATACTCGTACATGTGCTTCTTGTCGTATTAAAGCCCTTCTCTGTAGTATTACTACACGTAGCAAACAAGATACTCCTACTGGTGCCCCATATCGTAGGGTAGACCTATGCAGTATTAACACACAGAGCAAGGTTGATATACTCCTACTTGTGCTCCTTGTCGTATAGAAGAACTCCTCTGCTGTATTAACACACACAACAGGGTAGATATACTCCTACTGGTGCTTCGTGTCGTATAGAAGAGCACCTCTGCTGTATTAACACACACAACCGGGTAGATATACTCCAACTGGTGCTCCTTGTTGTATAAAAGAGCTCCTCTGCAGTATTAACACACACAACAGGGTAGGCGTACTCCTACTGGTGCTCCTTGTCGTGTAGAAGAGCTCCTCTGCCGTATTAACACACACAACAGGGTAGGTATACCCCTACTGGTGCTCCTTGTCTTGTAGAATAGCTCCTCTGCAGAATTTACACACACAACAGGGTAGGTATACTCCTACTGGTGCTCCTTGTCTTGTAGAAGAGCTCCTCTGCAGTACTAACACACAACAGGGTAGGTATCCTCCCATTGGTGCTCCTTGTCTTGTAGAAGAGCTCCTCTGCAGTATTAACACACACAACAGGGTAGGTATACCCCAACTGGTGCTACTGGTCTTGTAGAATAGCTCCTCTGCAGTGTTTACACACACAACAGGGTAGGTATATTCCTACTGGTGCTCCTTGTCTTGTAGAAGAGCTCCTCTGCAGTATTTACACACACAAAAGGGTAGGTATCCTTCCACTGGTGCTCCAAGTCTTGTAGAAGAGCTCCTCTGCAGTATTAACACACACAACAGGGTAGGTATACCCGTACTGGTGCTCCTTGTCTTGAAGAAGAGCTCCTTTGCAGTACTGACACACACAACAGGGTACATATACTCCCACTGTTGCTCCTTGTCTTGTAAAAGAGCTCATCTGCAGTATTAACACACACAACAGGGTAGATATACTCCTACTAGTGCTCCTTGTCCTGTAGATGAGCTCCTCTGCAGTATTAACACACACAACAGGGTTGATATACTCCAAATGGTGCTCCTTGTCGTATAAAAGTGCTCCTCTGCAGTATCTACTCACACAACAAGGTAGGTATACTCCTACTGGTGCTCCTTGTCGTGTAGAATAGCTCCTCTGAGTATTACCACATACAAGAGGGTAGATATACTCCTACTGGTGCTCCTTGTCTTGTAGAGGAGCTCCTCTAAAGTATTTACACACACAACATGGTACGTATACCCCTACTGGTTCTCCTTGTCTTGTAGAAGAGCACCTCAGCAGTATTAACACACACAACAGGTAGGTGTACTCCAACTGGTGCTCCTGGTCGTGTAGAAGAGCTCCTCTGCAGTACAGACACACACAACAGAGTAGATATACTCGCACTGGTGCTCCTTGTCTTGTCGAAGAGCTCATCTCCAGTATTACCACACACAACAAGGTAGATATACTCCCACCTGTATCCTTCCACTGGTGCTCCAAGTCTTGTAGAAGAGCTCCTCTGCAGTATTAACACACACAACAGGGTAGGTATACCCGTACTGGTGCTCCTTGTCTTGTAGAAGAGCTCCTCGGCAGTACTGACAAACACAACAGGGTACATATACTGCCACTGGTGCTCCTTGTCTTGTAGAAGAGCTCATCTGCAGTATTACCACACACAACAGGGTAGATATACTCCTACTGGTGCTCCTTGTCTTGTAGAAGAGCTCCTCTGCCAGTATTACCACACACAACAGGGTAGATATACTCCCACTGGTGCTCGTTGTCTTGTAGAAGAGCTCCTCTGCAGTATTACCACACACAACAGGGTAGGTATACTCCCACTGTTGCTCCTTGTCTTGTAGAAGAGCTTCTCTTCAGTATTACCACACAGCAGGGTAGATATTCTCCTACTGGTGCTCCTTGTAGAATAGCTACTCTGCAGTATTAACACACACAACAGGGTTGGTATACCCCTATTGGTGCTCCTTGTCTCGTAGAAGGGCTCCTCTGCAGTATTAACACACACAACAGGGTAGGTATACACCTACTGGTGCTCCTTGTCTTATAGAATAGCTCCTCTGCAGTATTTACACACACAACAGGGTAGGTATACTCCTACTAGTGCTCCTTGTCTTTTAGAAGAGCTCCTCTGCAGTATTAACACACAACAGGGTAGGCATCCTTCCACTGGTGCTCCTTGTCTTGTAGAAGAGCTCCTCTGCAGTATTAACACACACAACAGGGTAGGTATACCCCTACTGGTCCTCCTTGTCTTGTAGAAGAGCTCCTTTGCAGTATTACCACACACAACAGGAAAGATATACCCCCACTGGTGCTCCTTGTCTTGTAGAAGAGCTCCTCTACAGTATTACCACACACAACAGGGTAGGTATACTACTACTGTGCTCCTTGACTTGTAGAAGAGCTCCTTTGCTGTATTAACACACACAACAGGGTAGATATACTCCCACTGGTGCTCCTTGTCTTGTAGAAGAGCTCCTCTGCAGTATTAACACACACAACGGAGTAGATATACTCCCACTGGTGCTCCTTGTCTTGTAGAAGAGCTCCTTTGCAGTATTACCACACACAACAGGGTAGATATACTCCCACTGGTGCTCCTTGTCTTGTAGAAGAGCTCCTCTGCAGATTTAACGACACACAACAGGGTAGATATACTCCCACTGGTGCTCCTTTTCTTGTTGAAGAGCTCCTCTGCAGTATTACCACACACAACAGGGTAGGTATACTCCCACTGGTGCTCCTTGTCTTGTAGAAGAGCTCCTCTGCAGTATTAACACACACAACAGGGTAGGTATACTCCCACTGGTGCTCCTTGTCTTGTAGAAGAGCTCATTTGCAGTATTAACACACGCAACAGGGTATATATACTCCCACTGGTGCTCCTTGTTTTGTAGAAGAGCTCCTCTGCAGTATTAACACACAACAAGGTAGGTATCCTCCCACTGGTGCTCCTTGTCTTGTAGAAGAGCTCCTCTGCAGTATTAACACACACAACAGGGTAGGTTTACCCCTACTGGAGCTCCTTGTCTTGTAGAAGGGCTCCTCTGCAGTATTAACACACACAACAGGGTAGGTATACCCCTACTGGTGCTGCTTGTCTTGTAGAATAGCTCCTCTGCAGTGTTTACACACACAACAGGGTAGGTATATTCCTACTGGTGCTCCATTTCTTGTAGAAGAGCTCCTCTGCAGTATTAACACACACAACAGGGTAGGTATACCCGTACTGGTGCTCCTTGTCTTGTAGAAGAGCTCATCTGCAGTATTACCACACACAACAGGGTAGATATACTCCTACTTGTGCTCCTTGTCTTGTAGAAGAGCTCCTCTGCAGTATTACCACACACAACAGGGTAGATATACTCCCACTGGTGCTCGTTGTCTTGTAGAAGAGCTCCTCTGCAGTATTACCACACACAACAGGGTAGGTATACTCCCACTGTTGCTCCTTGTCTTGTAGAAGAGCTCCTCTGCAGTATTACCACACAGCAGGGTAGATATTCTCCTACTGGTGCTCCTTGTAGAAGAGCTCCTCTGCAGTATTAACACACATAACAGGGTAGATATTCCCCTATTGGTGCTCCTTGTCTTGTAGAAGGGCTCCTCTGCAGTATTAACACACACAACAGGGTAGGTATACCCTTACTGGTGCTCCTTGTCTTGAAGAATAGCTCCTCTGCAGGATTCACACACACAACAGGGTAGGTATACTCCTACTGGTGCTCCTTGTCTTGTAGAAGAGCTCCTCTGCAATATTAACACACAACAGGGTAGGTATCCTGCCACTGGTGCTCCTTGTCTTGTAGAAGATCTCCTCTGCAGTATTAACACACACAATAGGGAAGGGTACCCCTACTGTTGCTCCTTGTCTTGTAGAAGAGTTCTCTGCAGTATTACCACACACAACAGGATAGATATACTCCCACTGGTGCTCCTTGTCTTGTAGAAGAGCTCCTTTGCTGTATTAACACACACAACTGGGTAGATGTACTCCCACTGGTGCTCCTTGTCTTGTAGAAGAGCTCCTCTGCAGTATTAACAAACACAACAGGGTAGATATACACCCACTGGTTCTCCTTGTCTTGTAGAAGAGCTCCTCTGCAGTATTACTACACACAACAGGGTAGGTATACTCCCACTGGTGCTCCTTGTCTTGTAGAAGAGCTCCTCTGCAGTATAACCACACACAACAGGATAGATATACTCCCACTGGTGCTCCTTGTCTTGTAGAAGAGCTCCTCTGCAGTATTTACACATACAACAGGGTAGGTATACTCCCACTGGTGCTCCTTGTCTTGTAGAAGAGCATTTTGCAGTATTAACACACACAACAGGGTAGATATACTCCCACTGGTGCTCCTTGTCTTGTAGTAGAGCTCCTCTGCAGTATTAACACACACAACAGGGTAGATATACTCCCACTGGTGTTCCTTGTCTTGTAGAAGAGCTCCTCTGCAGTATTAACACACACAACAGGGTAGATATACTCCTACTGGTGCTCCTCGTCTTGTAGAAGAGCTCCTCTGCAGTATTACCACACACAACAGGGTAGGTATATTCCCACTGGTGCTCCTTGTCTTGTAGAAGAGCTCCTTTGCAGTATTAACACACAAAACAGGGTATGTATACTCCCACTGGTGCTCCTTGTCTTGTAGAAGAGCTCCTCTGCAGTATTAACACACACAACAGGGTAGATATACTCCCACTGGTGCTCCTTGTCTTGTAGAAGAGCTCCTCTGCAGTATTAACACACACAAAAGGGTAGGTATACTCCCACTGGTGCTCTTTGTCGTGTATAAGAGCTCCTCTGCAGTATAACCACACACAACAGGATAGATATACTCCCACTGGTGCTCCTTGTCTTGTAGAAGAGCTCCTCTGCAGTATTACCACACACAACAGGGTAGGTATACTCCCACTGGTGCTCCTTGTCTTGTAGAAGAACTCCTTTGCAGTATTAACACACACAACAGGGTAGATATACTCCCACTGGTGCTCCTTGTCTTGTAGTAGAACTCCTCTGTAGTATTAACACACACAACAGGGTAGATATACTCCCACTGGTGTTCCTTGTCTTGTAGAAGAGCTCCTCTGCAGTATTAACACACACAACAGGGTAGATATACTCCCACTGGTGCTCCTCGTCTTGTAGAAGAGCTCCTCTGCAGTATTACCACACACAACAGGGTAGGTATATTCCCACTGGTGCTCCTTGTCTTGTAGAAGAGCTCCTTTGCAGTATTAACACACAAAACAGGGTAGGTATACCCCTACTGGGGCTCCTTGTCTTGTAGAAGAGCTTCTCTGCAGTATTACCACACACAACAGGGTAGATATACTCCCACTGGTGCTCCTTGTCTTGTAGAAGAGCTCCTCTGCAGTATTACAACACACAACAGGGTAGATATACTCCCACTGGTGCTCCTTGTCTTGTAGAAGAGCTCCTTTGCTGTATTAACACACACAACAGGGTAGATATACTCCCACTGTTGCTCCTTGTCTTGTAGAAGAGCTCCTTTGCAGTATTAACACACACTACAGGGTAGATATACTCCCACTGGTGCTACTTGTCTTGTAGATGAGCTCCTCTGCAGTATTAACACAGACAACAGGGTAAGTATACCCCTACTGATGCTCCTTGTCTGGTAGAAGAGCTCCTCTGCAGTATAAGCACACACATAAGGAATATACTCCTACTGGTGTTCCTTGTAGAAGGGCTCCTCTGCAGTATTAACACACACAACAGGGTAGGTATACCCCTACTAGTGCTCCTTGGCTTGTAGAAGAGCTCCTCTGTAGTATTAACACACACAACAGGGTAGGTATACCCCTACTGGTGCTCCTAGGCTTGTAGAAGAGCTCCTCTGCAGTATTAATACACTCAACGGGGTAGGTATACCCCTACTGATGCTCCTTGGCTTGTAGAAGAGCTCCTCTGCAGTGTTTACACACAGAACAGGGTAGGTATACTCCTACTGGTGCTCCTTGTCTTATAGAAAAGCTCCTCTGCAGTATTAACACACACAACAGAGTAGATATACCCCTAATGGTGCTCCTTTTTTTGTAGAAGAGCTCCTCTGCAGTATTTACACACACAACAGGGTAGGTATACTCCTACTGGTGCTCCTTGTCGTGCAGAAGAGCTCCTCTGCAGTATTAACACACCCAACAGGGTAGATATACTCCTACTGGTGCTCCTTGTCTTATAGAAGAGCTCCTCTGCAGTATTAACACACACAACAGGGTAGATATACTCCTACAGGTGCTCCTTGTCGTATAGAAGTGCTCCTCTGCAGTATCTTCTCATACAACAAGGTAGGTATACTCCTACTGGTGCTCCTTGTCGTGTAGAAGAGCTCCTCTGCAGTATTAACACACCCAACAGGGTAGATATACTCCTCTGGTGCTCCTTGTCTTGTAGAAGAGTTCCTCTGTTTTATTAACACACATAACAGGGTAGGTATACTCCCACTGGTGCTCCTTGTCGTGTAGAAGAGCTCCTCTGCAGTATTAACAGACACAACAAGATAGATATACTACTGGTGCTCCTTGTCTTGTATATAACAGGGTAGATATACTCCTGCTGACGCTCCCTTTCGTGTAGAAGAGTTCCTCTGCAGTATTTATACACACAACAGACTAGGTATACTCCTACTGGTACTCCTTGTCCTGTAGAAGAGCTCCTCTGCATTATTACCACACCCAATAGGGTAGATATACTCCTACAGGTGCTCCTTGTCTTGCAGAAGAGCTCCTCTGCTATATTAACACACAACAAGGTAGGTATACTCCCACTGGTGCTCCTTGTCTTGTAGAAGAGCTCCTCTGCAGTATTAACACACATAAGAGGGTAGATATACTCCTACTGGTGCTCCTTGTCGTATAGAAGATGCTACTTCCCCTACTTGTGCTCTTCAACCTGTAAAAGCTTCCCTGAAGTGCTATTATATAGTAAAGATGTACCCCTACTGATGCTCTTCAACCTCTAAAAGAGCTCCTCTGAAGTGCTGTTTGATAATAAAATTCAAGATGTACCCCTACTGGTGCTTTTCCGCCTGTAAAAGAGCTCCTCTGAAGTGCTGTTTTATAGTAAAAGACAAGATATACCCTAACGGTGCTCTTCAACCTGTAAAAGAGCTCCTCGGAGACCGAACATATCCGAATCAAGAAGGGCGGACCTCTTAAATATTCATGAACCCTGTAGCGGTGCCCCTTTTCCGACTACCTTTTTCGTCTGATAATGCCTTATACAGCTTTATCCAAGGAAGTTTTTACAAAAACGTCAAATTGAAAAAGATTTTTTTTTTTTTTTTTTTTTTTTTTTAAATCCAGTTTTAGACTTACCATTACGAAAACACGCCTATTCAAATATATTGAAAATTTTACCACCAAAAACTGAAAGTTTTCAGATAAAATTTCTAATATTTTTTCATCTGCTCAAAACATAGATTATGGGTACTCGTTACAACCGCCTCGCGGCGGTTCTAACGAGTACCACCCACAATCTATGTTTTTAGCAGAAAAAAATAATGTAAACCCCAGTTTTACTAAATAAAAATGGGGTTTAAAGGGGTCAAAACTATATAGGTGTGTTTTCGTGATGACCACTAGACATCCCAGTGAGTGTATCCACAGGGTGTTTTGTTGTATATATACTCAACAAAATAATTTAAGGGCCACCAGTGTAATTTTCCCTTTGAATATCACTAAAATGCGACCCTCAAGTTCTAAAATTATTTCAGGGGCAAAACTGGAAGTCTCAGTCCTATTTCAGTCAGCTCAACTTGTTTGCAATAAGTTCAGCTACAAAAGTGTCAATGGCACCAACAACGCCAGACCAAAAGATTTTAAGAAAAACGAGAATTTCCAAAAAAAACAAAAAAAAAAAGAAAGAAAAGATTTTTACCCCAGAATGAAGTTTTTTCACAATACCGGAAAATTCTTTGTTTAATGAAAACAATACTCTGTCACACAAAAACTCATGCAAACTCAACCTTCATTCAAGTAAAAGGCACACAGATCTGGCCAGAAAAAGAGGCCAACCCTTTTAGAGGCTAAACATGCCTCGAAAGTTCACCTTAGACAACGAATAATCTGTACAGGGTACCTCGAGTCTAGCAAAATTTGCATTTCTTGATAACAAATAAGGCTTTTTCTTTTTTTTTCTTTTTTTTTCTTTTTTTTTTTTTTTTTCCACATTTGGAAGCCCAGACATCACTTTTGACGCGAAAATGTCAATTTTCAATTTTTGGGTAAAACGTAGTGTTATTTGCGAATTTTAAAATGAAAAATTTTGATTTCAAAAATGTTTGTTGGAAACACCCCTTTAAGGCTTCCTTTTAAAGAAACATTCAACGATATTTTGATATCTTCTGTAGTTTTGCCCATGCACCCGCCCAAAGTTTGTATATATGGAAATTTGCACTATATGGCTCTTAATTATTTTGTTGAGTATATGTTGAAGCTCGCGTGATTTGTGCAAATAATACGTTTTTTGCAATTCCAATGTGTACCCACAATGGCCGTAGCGATTTTAACTAGAGTACCCACAAGGTATATTTTGATAGCCGAGGAAGTTAAAATGAGTACCCATAAAACCTGTTGCCGGGATTAGTATAATGGGTGCCAATACGACTTATTTTGATGACCGAGACAATTCCAACGTGAACCCCTAGACCTTAGCCAATATGATTCCATTGATTGTCCACAATGCATGTTTGGTGACCGATACCTAACAACTTGCGACCAGTGCGATTCCAGTGTGTACCAAAAATGCTGATTTTACTAACAGAGGCAAACCCAATGTTTACTTCTAGGTCTGTGGCCGAATCAACTTCAGTGATTGTCCACAAATTATTTTTGGCCGGTCCAGGCCCGCAACATCCTTTCAAAGCCGTTTCCACAATACCTCGCAAGTCTCAAAAAAGGAGAAAATGATAGAAATACACACACACACACACACACACACACACACACACACACACACACACACACACACGTGCACGGAGCGTTTGAAGCGTGCCTGTGTCATATGTGTCATTTGAAATCAGGACTGCTAAATCATTGGGAGTTCCAGTATATTCTTGATATACTTGAATTGTTCTTTGCAACTTTTCTTAAACAATCGGAAACAAACAATATATGGAGAAGTTGATTTTTTTTTTTTTTTTTTTTTTTTTTTTTGGGTGGGGGGGGGGGGGGGGGGTTGTTTGTTGTTGTTTTTTGTTGTTGTTTTTTTTTTTTTTTTTTTGTTTTTTTTTTGTTTTTTGTTGTTGTTTTTTTTTTTCATAGAGTTACATGTACACAGAAGAGCTATTTAACGTCGTATATTCAAGTATTAATGTTATTTTAAATCACAACTTAATCCCCGTTTCTACGATAAAATAGCCGACATTTTTTTATCATTATTATTTTATCATGCCCACCTAACAGCATTATCATAATTATATTTTCTAAATATCTCTTCATATACGCGCACGCTCAACCTCCCCTCTTCCCCACCCACTCCGACCCCATCACTGACAGAGAGGGATAGAGAGCGAGATGCATTACAAATCTATTCGCGCTAGCTCCTCTCGAAAATGAAACAAAACCTTCAAGATTTCTTTCAGTCATCCAAGGAAAACTAAAAAAAAAAACGCTACGTCCCTGGGTGGGCTCGAACCACCAACCTTTCGGTTAACAGCCGAACGCGCTAACCGATTGCGCCACAGAGACGGTTGAATATGTGCACTGAAAATAGTGTATATAGCGATAAGAAATATTAGCCTGTGGGCTGCATAAATAAAACCCGGAATCGTACGTAGAAAAAAGCAAAATCTGATCGTTGATTTACTGAATCAAATTTCTTCTTAGTGGTCGATCCGGCAAAATCAGCTCCCTGTAAAATAGTCAAATACGATCGACTGTAAGAAAGAAAGAAAGAAAGAAAACCTGCGATGTACCTACCATTTGGTTTCCTGATACGAAATCTTAATTAATCTAGGTCCTCAGGATGTAGGCCTAAAAGAGGCAGCATATAAAGGACTTGTTTGCCCGATTTTGGCCGGATAGTTGTGTTTGGGATCCCCAAGGTGTGATTCTTCAAGATGAAATCGGAAAAAAAAAGATTAGAAAAGGGCTGCTAGGTTTGTAACTAGCAATTACTGCTTTGAAACTGGGAGTATGCCAGGAATACTGGAAAAATCAAGATGGTAGTCTCAACAAAAGGAGGAAAGAAAGTAGACTTACACAATGTAGACTCTATACTCTTGTACAAAGGTCTAAAAGGGTGCTGCCAGCATTCCAGCAGATGACTCCCACTCCCCAACCCCACCCCCAATTACATACTTGATCATCACTCGTCGACTTTTCATATCCCCACTGAAAGAACGGACATTGACAAGGGTCAATCTACCCTCAGACCATTAGAGATTGGAATGCCCTTCCAGATTCCATTATTTCCTCCACTGAAGATGAGGGGATGATGTGGTTTGGTTACCTCTTTGGTGAGAGCTAGGGACTACACTATTTTCCCATATCACAGGTCCCGATCATGAATGTCACTGGACGTATCACTGGGTCAGTAAATTTCTAATTCTGATTGCAAGCTGAAATAAATACATGATTCTTTTATCTCTGTTGTAAGCCTGTGCCCAGTTGTTCAAACATCGTTAGCTTAACGAGATCGTTAGCGGTCAAAATGTTAAAGTTCTGTTCTAGCAAGGACGTAATTTTATACGTCTTTGGTTCTAGTAAGTACAATATATAATTCACATGCATTTTTGTTGGGGGGAGGGGGAGGGGGTCGGGGTGGGGGGGAATAGTATATATGCGGGTCAAAGTATTCCTTGGACTAAATCACTTGGACCATTGGACTTGGACTGGTTCAAGTGATTATCAGTTGGACCAAATGGGGTGTATTTCTTGGACCAATTCCAGTTGGACCAAATCATAAATACCTGTTGGACCATATTAAACTATGTTTTTACGAACTAAGTAATGTGTATCTACGTAAATTGTATTCATTATTTTTTATTTATTTTATTTTTGTTTTTTATTATTATTATGTTTTTTTTTACTTTTGATAACATTTTAATTGAACATAATTTGTTATTTTCGAAAGCATTATTATATTTTGTGAAGGCTAATATATTCACACAGTAATCAACTTGTTTTGACATGTATATGCCATGATAAAAGTTTTAACCGGATACGTTAACTAACGACATCGTTAGTCTTGTGGCACTCTTGCCCCAACACATTACACGACTGGAAAGGAAAATTACCTTCTTTTGTATATTAACCCTTGGACATAGCCACTTAAAACAGGGCTCTAAGTCTAAAATGAAAAATCCGACAAACAGCGCGGATCCTGTGAGGTGGTCCCTTACAAGCCGTCTCATCTGGATCTACACTGTTGGCACAGGTATCTGTTTTAATCTGTGGGCTGAAAGAATTAAGAGATAAGTTATTGAACACCCATATAGTGACAAGTCTGCTCTACAAAATAGTACCGGATTTTATTAGGTGGTCAAGCGTTTAACTAATGATTTGGTTTGATCTGCGTCATAGTATTGCTTCGCAGTTTTGCAATAATAACTGCGTGCAACCATCACAAAATTTTCAAGAAGCCAACGAAAAAAAAAAAAAAAAAAAAAAAAAAATAGACACCGACATGCAGAGCGACGACTTATTTCTCATTTCAACTGTATCAGTGAGTAGATTTTTCTGTTTGCACGTTTCACAGCTGTTGGACTGCGTGGGATTGTACCAGTGATCGACATGGTATAAGTTCGTAAACCTGTGCTCCAGATAAGGATTTTTCTTCTTGAAATATCAGAATCAGAATATTTTACTGGTGATACCTCAGTAGACATTCATTCACTAGGGCCAACAATTGCAAAGACTAGTCTGTAGATCACACAAGTGATGTGAATCTAGTGACAGGATCCTCAGAACTTTCAACATAGGATATACACTGCTGTCGGCCTATTCAGCGCCCTAAGGATTTGAGCTGAATTTAAAAATGTTTGCTAAACCAGTTTTAATTTTTAAATGTACTAGAACGAAGAAGAATTTATTATAAATAAAACAAGTTTATTTTTATTTAATTTCTTCTTCAAATTTAGCAGATCTATAATAATCCCTCAACTTCATCACCCCCTTGTTTGTGTGTCATAAAAAATGTCTGCCAATGTCGCGCACCTGTTAGAATTTTGCCTGTTGCCTTGGACATAAAGAATGTTTTTATATTAAAGATGCATTTCTATACCAAATTTGGGAACAGCACTAACAACTTTGTTTGCAGAGTTTGCTCTTGCATAATTCATTATACATGTAATTAGGCATTCAGCTGTCTTCGGGTTTGTTTTTTCTTCTTCATGACATTACTGCTCACTTTGACATAAGCATGCTAAACTTGAGCCCTAAAAATGATAATAATCTGTACATGTGCATTACAAAGCTATTTAATAGAGGGGCTCTCAAGTAGATATTGGTAAGGATATCAAGTGATTTGATCTACCCTAGGGTAACACAAATGGACTGCTGGGAAACGAGTAGTACTTTCTGGACATATATGGATAATTAGGCCAATATTCTCAAAGCAGGTATCTGTGGTGCTAATTTCAGAGGCACATGTTGTCTTTAATAATTATGCTTCAGTGTACAAAGACAAATTTTCCCAAATGCTTTTGTATTTTAATCAATAATATACGTTTATTTTGAACATAGAGTACAATTCTTCTTGAGTCATATTTGAATATCCAGAGTCAAAATGATCAGAGGTAGTGAATAACATTTTTACTCTCTGATTACCTACTTTCAGTTTCGAGATGACCTACTTTCGGTTTTGATTGAACCTTCCTTTTCATACAGTCTGAGGTTAAATAGGTCATAAAAATTGCAGAAAAAGAATAACATCAGTCTAGATATCTAAAAATAAAAATAAAATGCAATATTGGTAAATGTGCACTCTGTAAGCATTCCACCCACAATAGATAACAGGCGGCTGGAAAAGCCGGGCCTGGTATACAGTGTTACTTGTTTACTTACCAAAAGCGCATGCCTCAGTCCATCAACCCATATTGTAGATGTTCAGTAACCTTATAGCATAAGAAGGCAAAAGCAAGTGAACAGGTTCTGTCCTCAGAATAGCTGGGTATTACAGATCCAGATAAGGCACTTTTTCAATGGTCAAATAGTGATATTTTTCTTTTTTCTTATTTCTCCACAAAAACATGTTGAGGTGCTTTTTAGAAGTGCCTAGCTGAGATGCTTCTAATGAGTACCCACAATATATGTTTTGATGGAGAAATAAGAATACAGAATGTACTATATACCCCCACTTATCCAGAAATCTGGTATTACTATTTTAGACAGTTTAGATTGGGGTCAGCAAGCCTCAGAGATTTCTTCTAGAGCTATAAAGCCATGCCTGAGGCTATCAAGTGCAGTAACCTGAATTCTTAACCTTTGTCCTGCTGAATAAATTAAGATGCCACATCCAGTTCTAGTTTTCAAGCAATCAAATTACTTCATCCAGACTGTTGATATAAATTCACATTCTTAATGGCAAACAGTGTAGATCCAGATCATTTGGCTTCTTCAGAAGCCAACTGATCTGGATATACACTGTTTGCAAAGGCAGGGTATATCCATGCTCAGCAGGACTAGGGTTTCTTTAAAGTGAGGTAATTCATATGCTCCCTTCATCATTAAATACATGTACCATACACCATTGAATATTGTTTTATCAGCTTTTAATCTCTTCGCATTTAGCTCTCCTAAATTCTAACACTTTCTTCTATCACACTTTGCCTTTTCTGATGTGCGAGATTTTATTTCAGCTTGAACTAGCAGAATATATCATTAATCCAGAAATTCCCTTTTCTAGAGGATTTATTAAGTATATAAGACAAGGTTTGACAATTCTTTGAATTTACTCTAAAGAAGACATTTGAATGAAATGCGAGACCTAATTTTCAAGAAAAATAAGGAAAATACCACACATCTTGAAGTTGTCATGTTGCCAGTAATATGCTAAACATTACAGAGAACTTGTTAAAGAGGAGCATTTCTCATGAAATGCATCAGTCATTTGTATCCACTGGCCTACATACAACCCAAGGGGAAGCTAGGGTGCGGGATGGCCAGGCTAATGTGCGAGTGCTGGAAAATTATCAAGGTTGTGATTTTGTGCCAAAATAGATATTTTATAAGGTTTTATATTTACCTAATTCTTATTTGTCATTGTCCTGCAGGTTGGAGTGGGTGGGTGAAGAGCTTGGCTTTTACTTTACAGTCACCCCTGTAGTGTGGTGTATTTAGGGCTGTGATGGAGGGAAATTCATTGTTTCTGCCATTCTCCATGGGCTGGTCAGGGGCAGTGGGGGTCAGGGGGGCAATGGGTATAAATGCTGGTGCATAACTCTGGGATAACTTTTCTTCTGTTTCCTAAAAATCATATGTTTTGCAGAGGCAGTTCTAATAAGTACCCACATCACGAAAACATACCTATATAATTTTGACCCCCTTAAACCCCACTTTTATATAATAAAACTGGGGTTTACAGGGGTATACATTATTTTTCTTATTTCTGCTCCAAAACATAGATTGCGGATACTCATTAGAACTGCCTCACTGAGGCGGTTCTAACAAGTACCCACAATCTATGTTTTGAGCAGAAATATGAAAAAAATATCAGAATTTTATCTGAAAAGTTTCAGATTTTGGTGGTGAAATTTTCAATATATTTGAATAGGCGTGTTTTCTTAATGTAACATGTTTTTTGTGGGTAAATTGAAGAATTGTTATCAAAACTTCCATAACAAGTCATCTGAATTGTTATGATTATTCTATTTACAGAACTAATTATTTGGAACCAGTCCCACAATGAGCCGACTTCCTCGATTGTCAGGTGCATTGAGAGCTTTTACGAATTTATCAGCTGATGCTGATGATGATCTTTCATCACAAGATGATGAAATGCAGAGGAAGCGCCATTTGTTGGCCAAAAGGAGACATGTGAAAGAGGGATCAGGATGGCTAAAATTGGTTGAAAAGGTAGAGAAGGAGAGTACAGCAGATGCTGCAGAGGTTAAACAAGGGTTTAAAGAACTTTTACAGTGTGCTCGACAGATAGGTATGAGAAATAAGAAATTTACTTATCCAGACTTATTGTTTATCTAAACTCCTGCATAATAGCAAACTGAATTCATTTCTTTAACCCACAACAATGGTTGTCTGCTTTGTCATCTGCTTGTGATTTTAAAAGTCATTTAGGAGCAGTCTGATCTGGGTCCACACTGTTTGCCTGTATCCAAAAATAGGTTTGAAAAGTTTGCTAGAATATTCAGCAGACGACATTTTCAGATGCAAGTTTTCTTGGCATTTTAAGGGTTAACTTTTCCACTATGGGCAAATTCAATAGACAATGAATGGATGATATTTTTCTCAGAAAATAGGCTTTGACATTTCTTGCAAATTGTCTCGTAAGGAGACAGTTTGTATAAAATGTCAAAGCCTCTTTTCAGGGAAAAATGTTTCAAAATGTCATCTTAGTATTTTTAGCCAGCATGCAGCGTTATGCTGTAAGTTTAAAAATCCAGGACCCAGTTGTTCAAAACTAATGATGTCGTTAATGTACCGGTATCATTAAAACTTAGATCATTAAATATGACATATGCTATAATATTTTTGCTGAAAAAATGTGAGTAGCTCTTGCATTTGCAAAAGCAAAAGCTGTTCACATTTTCTCAGCAAAAATACCTGTGAATTAGATATTGTACTTACTAGAACAGTTAACATTTTCACCACTTATGAGCTTGTTAAGCTAACAATGCTTTGAAGAACTGGGCCCAGTAAATACAAATATTATTCCTCAAAATATGCTGCCTATTTGACTGTTTGTGTTGAGGTTTTACGGCCCAGTCAACCCAGTGGGGTCATGTCAAGCGCGGTCAGTTTACCTAACCACACGGTTGCTGGGCAGGCTTTGTCCTCTAAGCGGTTAACCAGTATTGTGCACATTCTTTCGCCAGAAACTGACAACTGCCCTTCTTGAATCAGTGGAAGGGAGAGAATGACCGTAGAAAATATTTCATGATCAATCTTCACAGAAGAATGTTGCCGACCTCGGCAGGGGTTGAACCCGCGACCTCCTGGTCTCCAGTCGGACGGCGCAGCCAACTGAGCCACCGAGGCCGGCACCTATTTGACTGTACCCTATGGTTGTTAGAGAACCTACAATTGTTAGATTGAATACTGTATATTGTTGATTCTCATGTCTCTAGATTATAGGAATATACTTTCGTTGGTTTTATTTTATTTCAGTTTTAACACTTAAAACGCCAAGAAAACCTGCATCTGAAAATGTTGTCTGTTCATGTCGTCTGCTGAATATTCTTGCAAAGTTTTTCAAACCTATTTTTGCATACAGGCAAACAGTGTGGACCCAGATCAGACTGCTCCTAAAGGAGCTGTCTGATCTGGGTCCACACTGTTTACAGAAATAACTTTTAAAATCACAAGCAAAAGACAAAGCAGACGACAGTTGTTGTGATTGGCAGTTTAAGGGTTAAGTTACTTTCAACAGTGGCAGGGAGCTCAATGCTCACTTTTAGAGTGCTGCCTCACTTAAATCATGCCCCACACAGAACACAATATTTTTACCCAGTCACTTTACAGTGACACCAGGCTAACCAAGTCGGATTCCAAGCTCAACTTCCATTATGCTGAGTACCAAGCAAAAGAGCAGCTACACTACAACCTCTTTATAACACGGTTTGTTATAACGGTTTTGGATATAACACGGTTCAAAGATGGATCCCAAGAATGTATAGATTATATTGAAAAATAACCATAAATGGTCATTTTTCAATATAATCTCTACATTTTTGTTTTGATATAACACGGTTGTTTAACTAACACAGTTTATGCTATGGACCCCAACAATAGTGTTATAAAGAGGTTGTGGTGTAGTACCATTTTTGAAGACTTTGGTATGACTTAGCGGAGGATCAAACCCACAACCTCCCAGTCACAAAGTGGACGCTCTACCAGTTGAGCCACTGGTAAAGAGGAATGTACATTGTAACGCTTATTTCTCTACAAAAGTATTTGTTATGGGTACTTCTGACAAGTGCCTACAATGTATGTTTTCATGGAGAAGTAAGAAAAATATCAATACTTCTTGGGTAGGAAAAAAACATCATATCTATACCTATGATGAGGCACTTCTAATGAATACCAACAACATATGTTTTTTGTGGAGATCCCTAAGGCTTATGTAACTACAGATAAAGGGAGTATCCACGATACATTTCTTTTTTTTCTCAACGAAAACATATGTTGTGGCACTTCTAATGAGTACCCACAACATATGTTTTCGTTGAGAAATAAGAAAGATGTTAGCATTTTTCAGATGAAAAAAGTGCCTTATCTGTTGCTATGAATGAGTACCTACAAAAACAACAAAACAACATTGTTGTGAAGAAATACAAAAAATATTTGTCTGAATAAATACGGCTCAGGTGAGCTAAAAAATTATCTGGATAGCTTTCTTACCTTAAGCTATGTACACACTGCTATGGAACAAGTGACATATCTTTGAAATGATCTCAAATGACTACTAAACATGTGAAGAAATACAAAAAAATATTTGTCTGAATACTCCTCTTATCTAGAACTAGTCAAGTAATGGCATCTCATTAGAATCAGCTCATTTGAGATGATTTCAAAGATATGTCACTTGTTCCATAGCAGTGTGTACATAGCTTTAGGTAAGAAAGCTATCCAGATAATTTTTTAGCTCACCTGAGCCAAAGGCTCAGCACTTCCTGTCCATCATTTGTCTGTTGGTCCATCAGTCCACACCTTTGAAAGTCTTCTTCTCTGAAACCCCTCGGTCAGTTTTCTTCAAACTTCATATGGAACCTTCTGTTAAAGGGGGGTAGAAAATTTGTACAGATGGTCACGGTCCTTAAACCAAGATGGCTGCCATGCCCATATAGCGTAAAAACACTTAAAAATCTTCTTCTCCTGAACCAAGAAAGCTTTGAGGCTGAATCTTGGTATATAACATCGGGGACTCAAGGTCTACCAAATTTGTCCAAATGATGATCCTAGGTTGACCGTTGACCTTTTTACAGCAATTTCAAATGTGCATCCCTATGCATTTGCGCATGCCTACTAAACGAATGAATGCGTAACCATCAGTTAAGAATGTGAAATAATTAGAGCGACATCGGTTAGGCATTCAATGACTCAAAAAAGGTAAACTTTGCATTTTCTGTGTTTCATGAGCGATATAAATGTTTCTCTGATTTGTTTTTATTTATTAAGATCTAATACGTAACCATTCATTTTCGACCCTTATCCTGGCGAGTTCTCAACAATGCTGCATTGACAACCAAAATATCATAATACAAATAATCATTTGTGTCTACTGTGTGTACCTGATGATATGCTGAACTTCTAGCAAAGCATAAAATTAAGTCAATGACAATAAACACCATGAATTTCCATGTGTTTTCTATGGCTTTCGGTACACCTTCAGCATGCGAAAAATAATTCAGCCAATATGCATGAAGTAGGTAGTCTGAGATTTACTCCTAAGACGCCACTATCAATGGGCGGTTGAATGTAATTCCCCGTTTTTCAAATAATTTCCTCAGAACATTTATATCGCTCATGAAACACAGAAAATGCAAAGTTTGTTTACCTTTTATGAGTCATCGGATGCCTAACCGATGTCACTCTAATTGTTTCACGTTCTCAACCAATGGTTAAGCATTCATTTGTTTAGTAGGCGTGTTTGTGTGGGGAAAATATTGAAAAATTCATTTTATCAAAATGTATTTAAGACTAATGGCTGAAGCTTACAATGTATTATCAAAGTAGCAAACCCTTTTAGTTACAATAAAAATTTTGTCCCCAGAGTTAACTGCCCTTGTCCCTGGGCTATATACATGTATAAAATTGTATTATCTTTAAATTTCTTCTTTGAAACTGCTTGGCCAATTTTCACCAGATTTCACATGGGGCCTTCTGTCAAAGGGGTGATCAATTACTTCAAATGGTTCTGCACCAATGGACAAGATGGCTGCCATGCCCATATATGGTGAAAACACTTTAAAGTCTTCTTCTCTAGGACCAAGAAAGCTTTGAGTCTGAATCTTGGTATATAGCATCCAGTCCTCAAGGTTTACCAAGTTTGTTCAAATAATAATCTTAGGATGACAACCGACCTTTTTACAGCAAGGTCAAATTTGCGTTCCCATATTTTTCTATGGGGAAAATGTTGAAAAATCATTTTTTCAAAATATATTAAAGACTAATGGCTGAAATTTACAAAATATGATTAAAATAGTAAAACCTTTTAGTTACAATCATAAGTTTGTTCCATGAGTTATCTGCTGTTGCCCCTGGGCTATATACAGATATAAAATTGTGTAATCTTTAAACTCTTTTTCTCTGAAACTGCTTGACCAATTTTCACCAGATTTCACATGGGGCCTTCTGTCAAAGGGATATTGACAATTTGTTCAAATGGTTCCACCATTAAACAAGATGGCCACCATGTCCATAGATGATAAAAAAAAATGTAAAAAAATTTTCTCCAGAACCAAGAAAGCTCTGAGGCTGAATCTTTGTATAAAGAATCAGGGACTCAAGGTCTACCAAGTTTGCACAGATGATGATCCTAGGCTGACCTTTGGCCTTTTTTACAGCAAGTTCAAATTTGATTCGCCATACAAATTTTTGAAAAATCATTTTCTCAAAATGTATTAAAGACTAATGGCTGAAACTTACAATGTATGATTAACACAGTAAAACTTCTTAGTTGTCCCTCTGAGCTAGATACATGTATAAAATCATGTAGTCTTTAAATGTCTAAAAGCATTGGGGACACAAGGTCTACCAAGTTTGTCGAAATGATGATCCTAGGATGACCTTTGACCTTTTTACAGCATGGTCAAATTTCTATCCTAGTTGCTGTGGCAACACTGGAAGAATGTTGCATGGCATCTGCAGATATGCAATGGCTGATTTAGGTAGATGAGGGAATCATGGCCCAAGGGCCTCTAGTTTTATCTTAATTCTTTATCTTACGTCACCGGGGCGCCCAACTGATATTGGCTTACAGCTGGGCAAGGCCTGCTATCCTTGTAGCAGGTAAGGGTAGAGGGGATGTTTTTTTTCTTCTTCTGTTTCTTCACTCATTCCTGTTCCTCTTTCTTCCCTGTCCCTCTCTTTCATCTCCTGTACTATCTCTTCTATCTTTTTTCTCCCTTTCTCTGGGAGACGACACAAAATGACCCACAAGGGTTGACGTGTCGTTAAACCCCAACTCAATCAATCAAAATTTATCTTAATTCTCCACAAAAAAACATCTATGTTTAAGGTACTCATTAGAAACTTGCGGAGAAATAAAATACTTTTTGGATGAAACAAAAAAAAGTGCCTTATCTAGTCCTGTATTTTAATCAAAAATGCTTGTGTTGAAATGTATAAAAAGTTTGGAAGCACCTCTGATGAAGTCCAAGGATATAAATACAGTTGGGTTTCTGGAGAGACAAAACTGCATGTGCCCTGCATATCTTGCTCAGAAATGTTAAGATTTGGGGGGGGAAATGTTATTTAAATAAAAAGATATTGTTTATCAATATATTATTATATAATAATGGTATTATTACTGATTACTATTTTTTTTCCAGTTGGTCAGTCAGCAGAACCTGATGTTGCAGAGACAGGTGCAGTTTATCTCTTCGAAATTTTCAAGTCAGTTGAGAAAGTGGGTCATACAGAGACAATGAAATTGCGGAGTTTATTTGGTCCATTTCCTGCATCTGCTGCAACTAAAGCCTGCTCCATTGTGAATAAGATCACATCATGGCTGCCAGATGAGGTTATTGAGTTGCTTAGCAACCAAGTACGAGAAGAAGCGGATGGAGCAGCCACGGTACATGAGTTTGGACGTGGGATAAAGTTTGTGCTACCGACTGTGGAGAGTGTATCTGATGTATCCAGCTCAGAGTCTGAGGATGAGAAGAAAGAATTCTCCATGAAATATTCAGGACCAACTCAGAAAGAAGAAAATAGGAAAGGTTTGTAAAGTGCTTAATCTAAGCTACAGCAGATGACATTTTGATTTATTTGTTTTTGTATCTCTTTCTTTCTTTATTAATTTTTTTTTTTATTTTTCAGAGAAAATGAAGCTTGATACTTTGTAAATAGAATTGCTGCATTTAACCCTAGTCCTGCTGAAACCAGATATACCTTGCCTTTGCAAACAGTGCAGATCCAGAAGAAGCCAACCCATCTGGATCTGCACTGTTTGCCATTAAGTATGTGAATTTGTATCAACAATCTGGATCAAGTAATCTGATTGGCTGAAAATTAGAACTGGGTGTGGCATCTTAATTTATTCAGCATGGCAAGGGTTAATAAGAATTAAGCCTAATCCTCTGAGTCATCACTTCATAAGGTGAAATTGGCGGGCTTAGAAATGATGATGAAGATAAGATGATGATTAGCAAACAGTAAAGAGGCTTAAACTTTTAGGATAGTTTTGCACACAGGTCCAGATATGGTTTAACTCAGCAAAGGAACTGTTAAGGAGGAGTATTTGGTGATAATTCTGGGATAAACTTTATTTCTCCATAGAAACATATGTTGTGGTTACTCATTAGAAGCACCTTGTCAAGGCACTTCTAATGAGTACCCACAAGGCCACAACATACGTTTTTATAGAGAACTGGAGAAAATTATCCCATAATTATCACCAAATACTCCTAACAATTCCTCTGACTTTGGACAATATTTTTTATTTTAGCAGCAAAGCATATCTTGTGGGTACTCAGGCGTAAAAAAAATAGCTGTGTTTTTCCCTAAAATGCTGAAAAAAAATTTGGTCGGTAGGTAGGAGAAACTTTTTTTTTATTTTTCTATTTTTTCTCCAGAAAAGAACAGGGTCGGGCATGTAATTTTATGAAAAATACAGGTATTTTGTTGAGGGTCGGTGCTTTACTTTTTTATGGTGCGTTTTTGCTGAGTCGGGTTTTTGAAACAGGGTTGGTCGGGTTAGCGAAAACACAGCTATTTTTTTTATGCCTCATTGGAATTGACGAATACCACTGCTTTCCAACAAGATATATTTATGTTTTGATGCAGAAATAACAAAAATTATCTCTTGTTTGGACCCTTTATTTGAATGTATGAATGTATCTTTTCACTTAAAGACAAATTTTATACTGTATATACCCTAACTGGTCAGACATAATAGTCTGAGCATACTGCCCCTTGATCAAGGCCTACACTTTTTATTATTCCATCATGACAATTTGGCACCTCATGAAGTAGTCAAATGGACTTGTTCAAAATTTAGGATAAGAATGTTAAAGAATGAATGTGTTTGAATAGTTGGAGTAAATACACTATTTTTTTTTATATTCAGCAGTGAAAACTAAGCCTGTGAAAAGCGAGCGATTGGACACTGCCTGGCTACAGAGTGAGGTAGGCAAGTATTTTAATGATGCCAGTTCCACAGCCCTGGGTTTGAGCCTGGAGGATCTGACGACTACTGTGTTTGATGTTCTAACATCACCCAAATCAGATACAGAACTTCAGAATGACGTGAGTATGATATTTACCCTATGTACTGGGACACCTCAACTCCTGACCATACATCTCCTAACATTTGAAAAAGGTCTATTACACTGCCTTCTGATGTGTTTAAAATATTGCTGGATGAGTGCTAAACAGTGTATACCCAGAGCAGATGCCTTGTTCTGTGGCATCTGATCTGGGTTTACACTGTTTGCTCAGGCCTGTTTGTACCAATACTTAGGGCTATTATGATATGCTGCCATGTTTACACTGTATTTCTTAGATTTACATATGAACTTTGGTGAAATGACTGGTCATCTGTTCCATGAAATAAAAAATATTTTAGGGTATGTGAACAGTGAAAGATTGTATCTGCAGTGTGCAGTCTGACCTTTGCTATTCACATATGGGCCGTGTCATGTGAAATCTGTTCTGGGCATATGCAGACAGCGAAGGCCCAGATCAACCTGTGCATCTGTGCAGTCTGATCAGGGCTTTCACAGTCCACTAACAGAATCATTGGATACTATCGAATGGATCATGTTTGTAGATGTGCAGGATTATCTGAATCTATGCATTTTGTATATATTGGAAGACACTTTCTCACTTGGCATGGCCCATATTAACCCTTGTCCTGCTGAATAAATTAAGATGCCACGCCCACATCTAATTTTCAGCCAATCAGGTTACTTGATCCAGATTGTTGCTATAAATTTGCATACTTGATGGCAAACAGTGCGGATCCAGATCAGTTCAGAAGCCAACTGATCTGGATCTACACTGTTTGTAAAACAGGGTATATCCGGGGTCAGAAGGACAAGGGTTAAGCAGGCAGGAGGAAGTGTCCTTGTGGCCAAGTGGTTAGCGCTCCTGACCAGATCACAAGATTACAGGTTCAAATAGCACTAGAGGTGAAATTCGGCTCATGACATTATGGCGCTTCATTGCATAGAGCCTTTCATTATCCTTCCATCATCTCAAAATGACTTAAATAATGTTGAAAAACAACAAACCATTATTATTAAACAGGCTGGATAAACCTTTAATTGCTCACTGGGAGCCACTCTTAACACTTTGCATGCTGGGTAAAAATTTCAGCAGACAACATTTTGAAATACTTTTCTTAATTTTCTAGATAATTGGATTTGACAATTTATGCAAATTGTCTCCTTAGGAGACAACTAAGGAGACAATTTGCATGAAGTGTTAGATCCTATTTTCTAGGGAAAAATAAGAAAAATATAATCAGTCTGTCGTCTGCTGAATTTGCCCATAGCATGGTAAGTGTTAAAGGAAACAATCTCTCTGGGAGCAAGTTCTTCCCTTTAACAGTAGTCCACAGTTTTGAAAGGTTCCAATACTAGGGCGGTGCTTGTGAGTATACTGTTATCAGGTTGTCAGTCCATCCAGCCGTCTGTCTGTTACATTTTGGTTTCTGCTTGCAAGAGGTAACTTATAAGCACTGCTTTTTGACATTTTTGTTGCATCTGAAAAAAGATTATTTTTCCCACAACTGATCTTGAATATTTGTATTTATTGTAGCTGTTTGAGTTACTGGGCTTTGACAGGTTTGAGTTGATACAAAGTTTACTGCAAAACAGAGAGAAGTTATTGTTTGAGGCCCTTGAATCAGAATCTAAGCCAGGTCTAAATCGTAAGTAGATTTTATTGAGATTATGTTAATTGTCCTAAAAATCACCTCTCCTTTCTGGCAAAATAGCATATGCAGACAGTGCAGACCCAGACCAGACTGCTCCTGCATGAACCCAATACAGTCACATCACTTTCTTGGAGATTGATATGAACATTCTCCTCATTCTGCTGATTCAAGAAGGGCAGTTGTCATTTACTGGCCAAAGTATGCACACAAAGTAATGGTAAACCACTTAGAGGACTAAGCCTGCCCAAGAAAAGAATGAATAGGTTTACTGACCAGCTTGACATGACCTTAACCCTTGTCCTGCTGAACCCGGATATACCCTGCCTTTGCAAACAATGTAGATCCAGATCAGTTGGCTTCTGAAGAAGCCAACTGATCTGGATCTGCACTGTTTGCCATTAAGTATGTGAATTTATATCAACAATCTGGATCAAGTGATCTGATTGGCTGAAAATTGGAAGTGGGCGTGGCATCCTAATATATTCAGCAGGACAAGGGTTAAAGGTGTTGACAAGGACAAAAATATTTAAATCAAATAAACATCAGCATGAAAAGTTTGTATAATATGAGTTGGAATCCAAGCCAGTTTTAACCCTTGTCCTGCTGAACCCGGATATACCCTGCCTTTACAAACAGTGTAGATCCAGATCAGTTGGCTTCTGAAGAAGCCAACTGATCTGGATCTGCACTGTTTGCCATTAAGTATTTGAATTTAAAGAAATAATCCAGATCAAGTAATCTGATTGGCTGAAAATTAGAAGAGGGTGTGGCATCTTAATTTATTCAGCAGGACAAGGGTTAAACAAAGAAAAGATTCATTTGAGCATTAGTCTGTACAGCCAACATACTTGTAACTTGTATGTTCCGGTCTTGTGATGACTAGGTTTGCACATTTTGTCATAGATGTGTTATTGAATCACATTAGCTTTGCTTCACTGAGCTGGATATTATTGCAGTTTGTTTTCTCAGATAGAATTGTTGAGAAAAATGCATGCATAACAGTGTTTTAGTTCTGTTTTAAAAAAATCTGGGCTCCAATCATTTTGTGTCCCAAAACATTGATTGTCCAAAAATAATATTTTCCTTATGTACTGATATGCAGAGAACACATCACAAACAATGTATAATTTTTAGGATCCCTGAATTGTCCTTCAATCATTCTGTCCATCCACCACACTTTGTCCACATATATTTTGACAATCTACTGATTTTGTTTATGGTAGAACAAGGACCTGTTGTGCTGCAGTAGGCGCAGGATAAGGGCTGTCTTTAATTTCAACTCACTTCACCTGTTTTTCTTGTTTCTTTTTCTTTCTCTCTGCTTCTCTCTGGGAAAAGGTTCAACATGGCTGAATTACTGTTGACAGGATGTTGACTTCACTTTAACCAAACAAACACAAATTTTCCAAAGCATATCCAAAATATTTAAGGCATTCATATGAAATTTAGACTGTTGAAGGTATTGAGAAGAATAGCATATGCAAGAACCATAACTCTGTCTGAAATGTTTACTGAACTGTCTTCCCTTATTTGTGTTGTCTGGAGAATATCTCAAAAACTGTTGAAGATAATCACATATAACTTGGAATATTGATAGAGAGCAATGAGAGAAAATGCTCTATGGAAGAGTGCTCACTCTTCTCTGAGCTGTAAAGAATTATCTCCCCTTCATTGTTCTGTAAGTATGACACAGACCTTATTCATAAGAATAATCAGAATATGGTTTTTCATTTATTTTTTTTTCAGAGTGTAGTTTTTTTCAGATTTGTCAGGGTAAAATTGTCCTATTTTAGGTCCTTTGTTAGCATAAAATCTCATAAATATGTAGTTTACTGTTTTATTTCAGAAGAAAGAACAGAAGGCTCAGGTGCTTCCAGCAGACCAGCATATGGTTGTCAGGTCACTATTCATGTGAGTATATACAATATCAGCATCAACAGAAGAAGGTAATTGTAGTATACACATCGTTGTATTTATATGTGTAGGCTTTTGATTGGGTAATACAAGGGCAATTATTTTCCATGTACTCCTTGAGCAAAATGTTGCCCTCTGAAGTGCGATGTTGGCCATCTTGGATTTGCTGCACAGTTGATGAGAAATAAAAGCAAAACAATTTCATGCACCACAATAATTTTCGTATAATAAATACAAAAAAAAAAAAATCTTTTGATTGTTTCTTATCCGTTAGGTACTTTATTTCATTGTTTTCCATTATTAAACTCTCATTTGAAATGATTTTTAATGAGTAAATTTTCATGCTGTTTTGCGATCAGCTGTCAGTCAGCTGTTGAAGCTGGGTAAACAGATCCTGTCAATGCCCCAATAAATGTTTAACAGCAATTGCCCATAGCAACAAGTTCATAAAACAAATCATAAAAACATTCCCTCCAGTTGCTTAACGTCTAAAAAACCTGCTCAAATTCCAAATCTCGTTCCTTTTGTCGCTTGCAATACAGCCGGTACTAATTTTCTCACGGCCAAATTTCACATGGAGCCTTAATGGGTAGGGGGAGCAAAAGTTTGTTTGCCTCATCTGTGTCACTTGACCAAGATGGTTGCCAGGCCCATGTATGAGAAAAACCCTTAAAAATCTTCTTCTCCAGAACCAAAGGGAAGGTGTTTCAAACCTCTTCTCAGAAACCACTGGGCCAATGAAAGCCAAATTTCGCATGGAGCTTCAATGGGTAGGGGGAACAATAGTTTGCTAACCCCATCTAGGTGACTAAAATCGCAGCCATGGCCAGTTATGGTAAAAAAGCCTTTAAAAATCTTCTTCTCTGGAACAAAAGGGCCAATGGGCCTGGGGCTTGGTGTACAGCATTTGGGACATGGACCCAATAAAGTTTGAAAAAAAGATAACCTTGAGTTGACCTCGACCTTTTTTACAGAAAGATCAATTTTTTTTACATAGGCATCATATAAGCAAAACTTTTAAAAATCTTCTTGTCTGAAACTAGAAGGCCCAGGCCTTTGATATTTGGTATGTAGCTTTATCAAAGCCATATTTTATGAGAAGTGTCTGTTTTGCCAAATTGATTAAAGCTAAATTCCACACCAAGTTACTGTGGGATACAGATTTTTGTGGTTTAGCACCAAAGCATATCTTGTGGGTACTGAATCCCCACTCAGTGGGGAGCTTTGACTTATTGATGATAACCACTTCCAGGGGCACCAAACAGGGAAAAATCTCTAATTACTACATTATTACAAATGTATTATTATTATTATTATTATTTTTTTTAATATCAGTATTATTATTATTTTAGCATTTAAAAAAATGAATCGGATGTTGTTGTGACGGACTGTTCGAAATATTGTTGCTTTAATAAAATCAGCTGTTAATTTGCATTTCTTTTCAGCAATAACTATGAAGACAAACGTTCAAAATGTTGTGAAAAAGCTTTGCTGTATCAAATTCCTTATTTTGATTCTTGATGGGGAACATGAGATCACAGTCCCCACCTGAGAGCAAATGGCAATGGCAGATATTGCTCTCAGATGCGGAAGTGATCCCGTGTTCCCTGTTAAGAATCAGCATAACTAATAAGATACACTTCATTTTTTTTCTAAAATTTGGATGCGAATCTAATACAATGTAATTAATTTTCTCTTAGCATTGCATCCATGTTGCTGTCATATATCCAGATAAGGCATTTTTTGTTTTTCAACCAAAAAATAATGAGATTTTCTTATTTCTCCACAGAAACATATGTTGTGGGTACTCATTAGAAGTGCCTCACCTAGGGGCTTCTAATGAGTACCCACAGCATATGGTTTAGTGGAGAAATAAGAAAAATATTATGTATCTTCTTAACTGGAGCTATGACTATTTAAAAGCAATGCTGAGAGGGTATGAGAGGGTATGATTCACCCTCAGTGATACATATACCGGTATTCTATATTTCAGTCAGAACAAGAGAAGCATTTGCTGAAGCAGATACGGAAAGAAGAAAAGAAGATAGAGAAATGGAAAGGGAGAGAAGAAGATATGGACACAGGTTTCAATCCCCAGGACCTCAGAGCTCAGCGGTGAGTATGTTAACATTCAGGAAATGATGTCTACTGGCCAAAAATCAGTATTTAGTTTACCCATAAAGTGCCAATGACAACAGCAACAGATGGTATTCTTAATTTTGTTTTTCTTAGAAAATAAGTCTTGACAGTTCCTGTGAATATTCTTCCTATAGTTATCTGAGAAAATAAACATTGACAGTTAATATGAATCGTCTGTCACATAAACTGCCAAGCCTTATTTTTTTCAGAAAAAAAAGTTAGAATGTTGTCTACTACAATTAGGAACAATGATTTTAGGATCAAAAGAGAACAGTGAGGATCAAGAACAGCCATGCAGTTTGAAAATGATGCTATATACCATTACATTAATAAGTTATTGTAATGTGTACTCCTATGTTATCCTCATAATATATAGTGAAAACTGGGATATGTTGGGGTCTACGTAATAAGGGGGATCCAAAGGGCTTGGTTCACGAATGACCAAAATCTGCCCTATTCAATATATTGATCAAATGCTTGTAAATATAAGTCAGCATGGGACATCTTCAAAAACGACAGCAACAAGTTTGAAAACCAATCATTATGGTTGCTATGGTAACAACAACACACTACATGGTGTACTGTAAAACTGTTTGTTTTAATCAATTTCATAGCTGAAATTTAGGAGCAATGCCACTAAAAGCATTCCCATTTGTTAGTTTCATATTAGTCAAATACTGTAGCACAAAGTTATGAATAAAAATCACCATAACACAGAAATTTCTGTTACCATGACAACAAATATGTCAAATTTATTACAAAAAAGCACGCAGTTTTACTTAATTTATTCTGTTTACTATGCAATTCTATCTTTATTACTACATACAGTATAAAATTTTGATTATCAGTAATGGGAGACACATTAAAAAGAAAAGAAAAACACTAGACTAAAGTTTCTGTTGCCATGGAAACAAAACTGAAAAACCATTTACTTCAGCCAAATAATATGTGGTTTTGACTGATTTGAATCATGAAATGTAAAGTGTGTTTTATTTCATTGATTTAAATGTGTTCTAAAGTATTTGACTGTGCGTAAAAAGTGGCATTCGCATCACTTAACTTTCTGTTGCCATGGAAACAAAAGGATACATTTATCTTATAAGAATATGTTGTTTTTGCTTGACCATATTCAGTGATTGATGTTTTTTTTTTGTTTTTTTTGCTGTATTGGTATCATTACTGCATATTTTTGTTTGTCACAGTTTGCAGCATACAGTTAAAATGTTAAGTATCATGTCACCAAAAGTTATGTATCCCCAACAACAAATTTATCACATAACATTTGGCATGAATGTCATTAATTGGCATGCTAGTACTGATAACAGCCGCGGCATACCGACTGCTACAAAATTACATGTGAGCCAGTGAAGACGCAGATCAGCCAGCTCATCATTGATCTATTTATGGCAATGTCATATTTGATCCCATTGGAAGAAATGTATAAAATCACAGGTCAAAGAGACTTTTAAATTTGCACTATTTGGTCATAGTTACAAAATGTTTCATTTGACGTTAAAACTCTGCCCCCGGTGGTGATCTGCTCCTGCTCCTTGTCTATGTACATGTATCAAATCAAGGAAAAATTGTATATAAAATCACAAATCACAGTTCAAAATTATTTTTATGAAACTTGCACCAGCTGGCCATAGTGAGAAAAAATTTAATTTGACATAAAAATTCAATCCCCAGGGTTGATATGCCCCTGTGCTATGTACAGGTATGTAATCATGAAAAAAAAATGTACAAGATCACAGTTCACTGAGATTTTGTTTATAAACTTCCACCAGTTGGCCATCATGGCAAAAGCCTTATTCGACATCAAAACTCTGTCCCCAAGGGCTTATCTGCCCGTGCTCCAGGGTTATGTACATGTAAAAAATCACAGTTCAATCAGATTTGTTTTTGAAACTTGCACCAGTTGACCACAGTGACAACAGGTTTCATCCGACATCAAAACTCTGTCCCAAAGAGGTGATCTGCCCCTGTCCTGAGGCTACCAACATGTATAAAAAATATGTATAAAATCACATTTCAAAGAGATTTCTTTCAAACTTGCATCAGTTGGCCATAGTGACAAAAGAATTCATTTGACATGAAAATTATGTTCCCTAGGGGTTATCTGCTGCTGCTTTGGGGCTATGTACATGTATAAAATCCTGAAAAAAAAAATGTATAAAATCTCAGTTCAAAGGATTTATTTGAAACTTATATCAAGTGGTCGTAATGGCAAAAGGTTTCTATCGACACAAAGATCTGTCACCCATAGATTGTCTGTCCCCGCCCAGGACCGGAGGTCTCAGTTGAGCTACAGGACTGTTGGTCCTCTGGTTTCCATAGTTGACATGCAAAATATATTGCTATGTGTAGTGCAAGTATGCAAAAATAAAAATCGAACATATCTAGACACTGAACAGACTGGGAAAATAAAAGCTCCGGATTTATTCTAAAGATGAAGTTTATTAGAGCACTATAAACCTGCAGGACATAATATAACAAATGTCATCTTTGTACATACAAGTGCAACTATGTATGCAAATAGAAACATCTTAAATATTAGGTTCAACACTGATAGCAGCCATTTAGTAGTGTTTAACTATCTGTCCTTACGAAACCAAGGCCAGCTGGTACACCCTATTGTGAACAAATATAAGTCCAGCAGGACATGACTACAATGTCGCAGTAAAGGTGATGCAATGTCATTCGTCATGTGCCCGCTAGGAACCTTAGCACAGGTATTCCTGAAAACTGACACATGTACGTAGCAAGGACTCAGATCAGCTTATGCATCTGCACAGCATATTCAGTCTTCGTTGTCTGTAGGAAGAAACTTTGGGTCTTTACTTCAGCATAGACTGCAATGCGAAGATTGTGATCAGACGCCATAGTATTTGCAAACTGGCCAGAGTATAAGCTCGATGAATTCCGCCTCCAATCGATTCGAAACCGAGACATTGTGATCTAAAGTCGGGAGCACTAACCACTCCGCCACACGGCCGCTTCGCAAATTCTAATGTTTGTGATTACCATATACATGCATGGAACTGTCTTGCAAAGAAAAGCAAATTAAAATCCAAACTTGTGTACAAGCTCAGTAATCTCTCTCCTGTTGTAATATCAACTCTTTAAGCGCCATGAAAAATTGATGCACACGACAATTTGATTTTTTTTTTGTGGGGGAGGGGGATAGTCTTGACATTTCATGTGAACTGTCTGCTTGGGACAGTTCACAGGAAATGTCAACTTATTTTCTCTTCAAAATAAAAGAAAGATAACAATTTCATGTTTCTTTTAATTTTTATAAAAATGTCTTGACATTTCATGTGAATTGTCTGCAAATTGCATGAAATGTCAAGACATTTTATCTGAAAAATAAATGAAAAAGTAAAAAAAAAAAAAAAAAAAAAAAATGCCACTTCCAGGTTTTGAACTCGGAACCCACCGATTACTAAACGAGCGTTTTACCCACTACACCACAGATGACGTATTGAAAGTTATCAAAATTACAGTAGAAATAGGTTGGATTTTTCAATGCACAAGCCGATTATAATAATTTTCCCTTAAAAAAAATTCTTATTTTTGTGTACCATTTTGTTATATGTACATCACATTTCCTTTCAAATGCTCGGTTTTATCGTTTACAGACAGCATTAGAAAAAAAAAATAAATAAAAAAAAAAAAAAAAAAAAAACGCCCGCAACGCATGAATGAAGTCGTTTTTATTTCCATTGAAACCTTGAATTTTGGACATTGGAATTTTCATTCGAGAGAAAAAATATAGAAAACTCCTATGTAGAATAAACGAACGCAAAAAACCGATTTTTAATTGTAAAACCACCGTTGTCAATAACGCAGAACTGTCATCCCTCAGCGGTTATTGGAGTGGCGTCCCTTATAAAAACGCAAATTTCGCATGTAACGTAATTTCAGAAGCCGGGTCTCTTACTGTCGAAAAACAATGGTTTCATTGGTTTTCTGGATGAAATGTCGTACTTATTGCTTACCTATGATTATTTTTTCTTTTTTCTGGAAGAAATTCATTTTATTTGATTATCTTTCTTTCAAAAAGCAGAAAAACTTAGTAGCGCAAACAGAATACAGTGAAGAGTCTTGTCGAGATCTCTTCAATTGTATTTTATTTTATTTGAACATGAAGCCACAATTTCGACACCTTGATTTTTTTACCAAATATTCTTCATTCGTTTATGAAACGTTGCACGAAAAATCATGGTTTCGAATACGGGGCTTCATATTTTTTCAGCTGCCTTTTACACAAAAAAATGTGAAAAAATGTCGCGTTTGGTGCTTTAGGAGGTCCAATTTGGTAGTGCTCTTAAAGATTCAAAACGATTTTGCCAAATATTTCATACATAGTTGTAAAGACGAAATATTATATAATATAAAAACTTACAAACTGAAGCATATTTTACAGTTTGCTAAAATGAGAATTAACAGGGCAGTATACAAGAATTCGTGAATCTAGCCCTTTTACAGGTTTTAATGCTTAGCACTCTGGATAAAATTTTCAGCAAATGACATTTTGCAATATTTTTCTTCTTTTTCCCAGAAAACAGGATTTGACAGTTCATGCAAATTGTCTCCAATAGAGACAGTTGCATGAAATTTCAACTCCTGTTTTCTGGGATAAATAAGAAAAATACAATCAATTTGTCATCTGCTGAATTAGCCCAGAAAGTGGTAAAGGTTAACCCTTATCCTGCCGAACCCGGATATACCCTGCCTTTGCAAACCGTATAGATCCAGGTCAGTTGGCTTCTGAAGATGCTAACTGATCTTGACCTACACTATTTGCCATTAATTATGTAAATTTATAGTGACAATTTGGATTAAATAATCTGATTGGCTGAAAATTAGAAGTAGGTGTGGCATCTTAATTTATTCAGCAGGACAAGGATTAAACCAGTTTTTTGATTTGTTTGTTACTTTGAGCAGCTTATTTCACTGCTTAATTCTGTCAATGTGCTTAGTAACTGAAATCTTCCCCATTTTCCATATTGTGAAACTGCAATAGCTTATATAATTCTAGATTAAAGGGTTATCAAGATAAATATTTTTCTTATTTTTTTCACAAAATATGGTATGGATACTCATTAATAGGTGTCCCTGTGAGACCTTTCTAATGAGTAGTCAAAACATGTTTTTATGGAGAAATGAGAAAAAATATTAAAACATACATTGTGGTACCTCCCTGAGGCACTTCAGATGAGTACCATAACATTTGTTTCTGTGGATAAAGAAGAAAATTATTAACACTTCTTGGTTGATAAGAAAGCTTATCTTGCACTTTGTGCAAGATATAAATATTAACACTTAGCACTCTGGCTAAAATATTCAGCAAATGACATTTCGTTAATTATACCCCCGGCATACGAAGTATGCAATGGTGGTATATACTCATAGTTTTTGTCTTTTCTGTGTGTCTGTCAGTCTGTTAACATTTATTTTGTGTCAAAGATATCTCAGGAACTACTTTACCTAGAAACTTGAAATTTTGTACACATGACAAGTATGACTAGTTGTATTGTGGGAAAGAAAATAAGGGCCATGGGGCCAGGTCCCTTAGAGTTATTTCCCTTTGTTGTTCTGGCTATTTGTGTGTGAGTAAACATTTATTTTGTGTCAAAGATTTCTCAAGAACTACTATACCTAGAATCTTGAAATTTAGTACACATGACAAGTATGACTAGTTGTATTGTGGGAAAGAAAATAGGGGCTGTGGGGTCAGCTCACTTAGAGTTATTTCCCTTTGTTCTGGCTATTTGTGTATGCTTAAACAGTTATTTTGTGTCAAAGATTTCTCAAGAGCTACTGTACCTACAATCTTGAAATTTTGTACACGTGACAAGTATGACTAGTTGTATTGTGGGAAAGAAAATAGGGGTCATGGGGCCAGGCCCTTAGAGTTATTTTTCTTTGTTGTTCTGGCTATTTGTGTGTTATCACTGATGGCCATGGCCGGGGGTATTAGTGAGCATATGCTCACTTCATGGTCTAGTTTTTTTTTCTCCAGAAAACAGGTTTTGACATTTCATACAAATTGGAGACAATTTGCATGGAATGTCTAACCTGTTCTCTAGGAAAAATAAGAAAAGTATCATCACTTTGTCATCTGCTGAATTAGCCCAGAACCAAGAAAGTAGTAAAGTTTAACTGCTCTCCTGAGGTGAGGTACAGTGTGTTACTGTCACTAAACTCAGATTGTCCTGGATTTGCTATTCTTACAGTAATGGAATATGGCAGGTTTCTTTCATGGTGAATATTTATTTCAGAGAAGCACAGTTACAAGCAGCAGCCAATACCCCATTGTTTTCTGGTACTAGATCAGCCTACACACCTCGTGAAAGATTCCCTAATGTGTATGACAAAATGGAAGAAGCTAGACATGCATCGGCTTTTATTGGAGGAGTTAAGGTTCGTCAAGATCTTTGAAAATGTAGTTTTTAAGCCAGTTCATACAAAAGAGGGCTGGGCACTTACTTTAACTTAGCTCTCTTGGTAAAATTTTCAGCAGACAACATTTTAGAATATCTTAATGTATCTGTCATCTGAATTAGCCAAGAGAATGGTAAAGGTTATTTTCATGCTTATGTGTTGACCACGCTTATCATGAAAATCATAAATATTTGTACAATAACAAATTCACATAATAATTGATACTTAGGTGCAGCAGTCAGGTCAGGTCAGGTATGTTTGCACATATGCTCAGAATCATTGGGCCTATGGTCTCTGTTGTTATACAGTCACACTTCAATTTCAATGGCTTGAACATTGTTGGGTCCATGGAAATTTGTTCTACTGTTCTGTCGACATCTTTCAGAAAGTCTTCTGGCGAAAGAATGTGCACAATACTGGTTAACCGCTTAGAGGACTAAGCCTGCCCAGTAAACGTGTGGTTAGGTAAACTGACCGCGCTCGACATGACCCCATTGGGTTGACTGGGCCGTAAAACCGCAACACAAACAAACAAACAAAATTCAGAAAGTCATTTTTGACGCTTTACGCAGAAGTAAATTTGTAAACTGTTGTTATGGTTTAATGCAAAACCATTTGTCATACTTTTGTTATTCTAGCCATTGCTTTTAAAAAATCAAATATTTTCACTTTTCCCATTGTAAAAATGAATGCACATTATGCAGAAATCTGTGGAGTAGGTAACTTCGAGGCAGGCTTTTAACAAGTTCCCTTTGTTCAATTTTTCTGAAATTTTAACAATATCATTGTAAAACATTAATAATTAAAATTCAATAAAGAAAAGTAAAAAATATATCCTTAGACAAAAATTCCAAAACATCACTTTACTATAGAAGTCAGAGTAATTTTTGGCTGTGAATTAAATTTTAGGGTAAATATTTGTGAACAAAACATAGAAACAGAGAAGACAAATGGTTTCTGATAAGATATGGTCAGTTAGAACAAAATATTTTCATTTAAAGTAAAAACGCCAAGCAAAAAAAACATATTTCCAAATGATGTAGAAAGGACAGTAGACATTGGTAGCTTGAGTGAATGAGAGCTAGCCACAGCGTCAAGTCAGGAGGCAAATAAGATTATTTAGGGATGTCAATTTGATCCTCTATAAAATAAAAGTTGAATGTATGCATTAGTATTGCCTCATGATTCTAATGTGTACCATGCTTGACATGCCCCCATTGGATTGACTGGGCCATAAAATCTCAACACAAACAATGATTCAAATCTGTACATACAACATACATTTTCATGATAAAATAAGAAAAAATCCCTAAAATATTGCTAAATACTTGTTTTCTTGAACAGTCGGAAGAATTTCCCAGGGACTCGAAAAATAGTTTGAATCAGCCAGGGTAAATGAACCATCTGGGTTTAGGTTTTGAAGTTTTTCTGTATTATACAGTAATTCTAGAAATGGACAATGAAGGGTCAGATCAGCCTGCACATATGTGCAGGCTGATCTGAACTTCACTGTCCATATTATGTCTTCCCTTTTTTTTTTGTCCACTTTATGTCTCCCCTTTTTTTCCATGGCTGGCCCATACAAAATGTAACATTACGATAACATGCCTATTCAAATATACTGAAAATTTTACCACCAGAAAATAAAAATTTACAGATAAAAAATTCTGATATTTTTCAAATTTCTCCTCAAAACATAGATTGTGGGTACTCGTTAGAACCACCTCAATGAGGTAGTTCTAACAAGTATCCACCTTCTTTGTGTTTGAGCAGAAATTAGAAAAATAATGTATACCCCTGTAAACCCCAGTTTAGCTATATAAAAGTGGGGTTTAAGGGGGTTAGAATTATATAGTCAAGTTTTCGTGATGGAAAAAAAAAATCGTTGTGTTACACATTATTTCATCTTTGTTTACTGTAGATGCTACTACCAGAGAATATTGAGAGAAAGAATAACAAAGTGTATGAAGAAGTCAATATTCCCCCCAGTGATCCTGCACCTACACATGTTGGACAGGACAGAGTTAGGATTGACCATCTAGATGATGTAAGTAGAGGGAAGATGAGGGTAAATTTTTATTGAACAGCTTTCTTTCTTTGTTTATTTACAAACTATATATGGATCAAAGTGACCTGTTGGTTTGACCTTACTTTTTATCGCACCTGCTTGTAGCAGGGTGCGATATAGGCGTCCGATTTTCTGTCTGTCCATCCGTCCGTCCATCTGTCAACATTTATGTCGACGTTTGACATTTATGTCAAAGTTAGTATTCTGATCAACTACAAGACTAAACAACCATCAAACCTTGCATGAAACATCTCCCTGACCTCCTGACTTTGCAACATAGGCATCCGCTTTTCCGTATGTCTGTCCATTCTTCCGTCCGTCTGTCAACATTTATGTCGAAGTTCGACATTTATGTCAAAGTTCGACATTTATGTCAAAGTTAGTATTTTAATCCACTACAAGACTAAACAACCATCAAACCTTGCATGAAACATCTCCCTGACCTCCCAACTTTGCGACGTAGGTGCCCAATTTTCCATTCGTCTGTCTGTTCGTCTGTCCGTCTGTCCATCTCTTAACAGTTTTGTTATGTCGAAGTTCGACATTTATGTCAAAGTTAGTATTTTAATCAACTACAAAACCATCAAACCTTGTATGAAATATCTCCCTGACCTCCTGACTTTGCGACATAGGTGCCCACTTTTCCATTTGTCTGTCCGTTCGTCCGTCCGTCTGTCTCTTAATAGTTCTGTTATGTCAAAGTTCGACATTTACGTCAAAGTTAGTATTCTAATCAACTACGGACAGGTCAGTCCATACACCCACTTAATGGCAAGTGTGATACATCTGAACTTTACTTTCTGAGATTATTACAGTAACATTGTTTTTGTGAAAACACACAAAATCAAATTTATTCATTGAGTCTGTAATTTTTATGCATTTATGTTAACAACAAAAGTCATGACCATTTAAACACTGCTAACATATTTACACAATTATAGTGTATTCTGTATTTTGGACATTGTAGG
The DNA here is from genome assembly GCA_964016985.1 of Anodontia alba. Classification (NCBI taxonomy): domain Eukaryota; kingdom Metazoa; phylum Mollusca; class Bivalvia; order Lucinida; family Lucinidae; genus Anodontia; species Anodontia alba. Next base: position 109,481,497 of record OZ024824.1, read on the forward strand.
AAAATATCCCTTGTGCCAAGTACAAGCAGAACCTGCACATCTAGATTTTGAGATCAAGGTGTTCCCTGCATGCAGCCAATTTTTCTAGAAGCATGCAAAGAAGACCATTATCAGAATGCAAAATGTGGCCCACATTAAATAGCAGTAGTAACTGACAATTTGAAATGAAAATTTTGGTAGAGTTAATGAAAATGAATCATAAGTTGTTGACATGGTAAAGATTCTACAGTCACCATAACATACCAAAATTTCTAAGGTCTCAGTACTTCAGTCAGATGCACATCAGACAGTTGATCAGGAGGCCGCGGGTTTGATCCCCACAGGGTCCAGCAACATTCTTTCATGGAGATTTATCATGAAATATTCTCTTCCATCCACTGATTCAAGAAGGACAGTTGTTAGCTGCTGGCTGTGTTCAAGTACTAGTTAACCTCTTAGAGAGGACTTAACCTTCCCAGGAAAAGTTTGGTTAGGTAACTGACCAGCATAACATGACCTTGGTAGTGTTGACAGTTAAACTCCAAACAAGCCAATCAAAGTTTCTTGATGCTTAGCATTCAGGGTAAAATCTCAATAGATACCATTTTTAAATATTTTCCCCATAACATAGTTTTGTCAGTTCATGCAAATTGTCTCATAAGGAGACAGTTTGGATGAAATACCTAACTTATTTTCTAGGAAAAAATAGAATAATATCAAGTTATCATCCTATGACTTTGCTCAAAGATTGCTAAAGGTTAAAGCAAGTGATCCTCATAATATAAAATAGGGCCCAGTTATTCAAAGCATTGTTAACTTGATGAGCCTGTTAGTGGTCAAAATGCTAACTGTTCTAGTAAGTACAATATCTATGCAAATGCAAAAGCTACTCACATTTTTTCAGCAAAAATATTAGCGTATATACCATATTTAACCCTTAAAGCGCTAAGAAAATCTGCATCTGAAAATGTTGTCTGTTTATGTTGTCTGCTGAATATTCTTGCAAACTTTTCAAACCAGTTTTTGCATGCAGGCAAATAGTGTGGACCCAGATCAGACTGCTCTTAAAGGAGCAGTCTGATCTGGGTCCACACTGTTTGTAGTAATGACTTTTAAAATCACAAGCAGATGAGAAAGCAGACAACAGTTGTTGTGATTGGCAGTTTAAGGGTTAATGATCAAAATTTTAAAGATACGTTAACTAACAACATCCTTAGTTTTGAACAACTGGGCCCAGGTCTTATGGGTGGTTCAGTAATTAACCCATTTTACAGAAATAAGGTCTCTGATCCTCTCTCAGTTTTGAAGCTATTAATCCTTAAACTGAATAAAGTAAGATGCAACACTCACTTCTAACAGTCAGCAAATGAGATTACTTAATACAGATTGTTGGTATAAATTCACATACTGAATGATAAACAGAGCTGATGCAACTGATCTGGATCTACACTGTTTGCAAAGGCAAGGCATATCCAGGCTCAGCAGGGCCAGTTTGTTTCAATAAAACAATATCTCTATTTTCAGATTGCACAGATGGCTTTCAAGAATACAAAGTCCCTGAACAGAATACAGTCAGTAGTGTTTGAGACAGCATACAAAACCAATGAAAACTTACTGATCTGTGCTCCCACTGGGGCTGGCAAAACAAACATTGCCATGTTAACAATTCTACATGAGCTGAAACAACACATCTCACAGGGTGTGATCAAGAAGGATGAATTTAAGGTGAGTGGATATAATACCCAAACTATGTGTTTGTATATGGGTGGGTGAGGGTAGGGGAGGGGGTGCGGGTACACTCTTTTCACATCCGACTGTCTGTCAGTTACATTTTGGTCCTGGCGTGGGTTAGCTAATAAGCACTGCTTATTGGCAATTTTTTGTTATAATCTGAGCCACAAGAGAACAGGATCATTCTGTGACATGAAATGCAAAGGATCAGATCAGCCTATGTCCATGCATAGATGATGAGGGTCTTGTTTATGTTTGTCCATAAATCTTGTGCACAATATTCTGTAAATGGACAGAGAAGGCCATGACAGTATTGCAAGGATGTGATGGCTGATAAGTAAGACTGGCTAATCAAAGCTGAAAAGATAATCGATTATCAGTCCTGCCATTGTGATCGATAATCGATTAGTAATCATTGAAGATTTAGTCAATGAGTGCTTCTAATGAATACCCACAACATATGTTTTCACAGCTCAAGGTAGGAGGAATACTGAGATGAATATTTCTCCCACAGCTTCACAAAAAATGTGTTGTGGGTATTCACAAGGTGCTTTAAAAGGCTAACACAATATCTGATTGTTAGAGAATTGTGGTTCATTATTTTTAGGTGGAAAAAAAAAATGAAATACGAGAAGAAAAAAAGCAAAAAAAAACCTTATCAAGAACTTTGGAAGTGTCAAAAGAATGCAAAGAAGTTTGAAGTTTCACCTTGTATTATTTATGTATGTCAGCTGCAAGCTACATGCATAGTTGTTACATACATATATTATGTATAATGATATTACCTATCATTTTCAGATTATCTATGTCGCCCCAATGAAGGCCTTGGCAGCTGAGATGGTCAGGAATTTTGGCAGTCGACTTGAGCCATTGGGAATAGCAGTCAGAGAACTGACAGGGGACATGTCACTGACAAAAGCAGAAATTCTTAAAACACAGGTTAGTTAGTTCTGAGTTTAAACTGAAAAATTATGGAAATGAAGCAAAATAAAGAATAAACGAAATGCTCACAATGTAAACTTGATTTATGCGTACCATGCTAGTAAAAAATCAGCTTTTATGTCAACCCTAGCATGATTTATGCCATTTCTGATTAGTTATAAAAATGTATGACAGTCTAACCTGGTGTACACCTTCTTGATGCAAACAGCACTATTCTTTTCTGATCATGATCAGTTTCTCACAGTCTTGTCACTTTGTCATTTTCAGCTCACCTGACCCAAAGGCTCATGGTTAAATATATTGATTGCTTTCCATCCATTCCTCCCACCACATTTTTAAACAACTTCTCTGAATATGCACGGCCAATTTCATCAAATTTCAAGTGGAGGCTTTTTGGGCTGGGAGTTAAGAGGGGGTGTAGGGGGTACAAAATTTGCTGAAATGGTCACAGTCTGACATCAAGATGGTTACATGGCCATATGGTAAAAGGAAAAAACAACAAAAAAAAAACCTTTAAGTTTTTCTTTCCAATAACCAAGCAAGATTTAAAACCAAATCTTTGCAAAAAAAGCTTTGAGGTTGTAGTCTACAGTTTGGTAAAATGGTGGTTGATCTTTTAAGAGTTTCATTAAGAGGCGGAGGCCAGGGATTTTCATCTCCTACAGGCATTATACCCTGGCTCATTTTTAATTTATTTGAATGGGGTTAATACAATAAAAACAGAGAGAAAAAAAAAAAAAAAAAGAACTCTGAAACCCCTGCTTTTATGGCAAGGTCAAATTTTATTCTTTAATATTTGTATTATCCCAGCAAAGGTGATTTCATGAAATGACAAACCCTTATTTCTGAGGAAAATTTATAAAGTATTTCAAAATGTCATTTGCTAAAATGTTAACTCAGCATACAATATTTATATGTTATTACATTTGTAGATCCAGATCAGTTGGCTCTGAAGAAGTGGCATCTTGATTTATTCAGCATGGCAAAAGTTAAGCCTTATTATATATATACTAAAATTAAAACAAATACTTTTAACCTTTCTGGTTTTGAAAATGGTAATAACTTTTGTGAAGGAATTCATTTGACCTGTAACCCTATTTTGCCTAGCCTACTGGTGATTTGTCTAAACAGTGCAGACCCAGATCAAACTGGGTCTACACTGTTTGATCCAGACATATCTGCCCCAGTTTTGGGGTAAATAGAATTAAGAGTTTTATTTATTCCAGATGATGGTAACCACTCCAGAGAAGTGGGATGTTGTTACAAGAAAAAGCACTGGTGATGTTGCACTAGCACAACTGGTCAAATTACTCATCATTGATGAGGTCCATCTACTTCATGATGATAGAGGAGCAGTGATAGAAAGTTTGGTGGCAAGGACACTAAGACAAGTAAGTATAGGATGATTCTGTAGTGACAATAAGCATTAGAGCATGGTTCCAGATAAGGTTTTTTTTTTTAACCAAAAATACTGATAATTTTCTATCTCTCCACCTCAGTGAGGCACTTTTAATGAGTAGCCACAACATGTTTTAATTAAGAAATAATCCTGTGTCAGGATAATATCTGTGAGGAGAGTGGAATGTAATTTTTTATATCCTGGTGGTAGAGGTTTAGAGTGAGGTGGTGTAATAATCCACTAAGATGAAGTAAACTGAAATGATGAAAGCACATGCATGCAGAAAGGTAGATCTTTGGTTAGCAGCAGAGTTCCAGACTAGCCAGTGCATCAGTGCAATCTGTTTATGATTTTTATACCCAGCCACACGATAGTGGTGGGGTATTATGATATATCCTCCAGTGTCTGTCCATCCCTATTTCCGGATAACTCCTCCTACAGTTTTCATCAGATTGTGCTGAAACCTGGTGGACAGTTAGACCATGAGGTGGTACAGTACATATTATTTCAAAGTTAAAATACAACAAATTTTGATGAGATTTATTACACTTTTTAGGGATTTTTTCAGACGACTTTGTTTCCAGAGGAATTTGTCCCAAGAGAGAGGCCCTGATGCCATATTGGAACAGTGAAGCCTCGCATCAGCTTGTAAAGCTGCACTGTCTGACTAAGGCCTTCTCCATTACTTGAGCCTTCATGTTGGCTTTTCTGTGCACCGAACCCCTTCTGAAAGGGGTTTACTCTAAAAGGAAAGAATTTGCTCCTCATTGGAGCAAATTCTTTCTTTTTATAGTAGACCCTTTTTCAGAAGGGAGGCAAAACAAGTTGCCTCCCCTGAAAGTGTATCTTAAATGAGCAACAAAGGCCTCTGATCAGACTGCATGAAAATGGCATAAGGGCCCTTTTCTTGATTTGTGTTTTATTTTACTTTTAACTGCATTGCATTATCCTGCCTGTTATAGGTTGAGACCTCTCAAAGTATGATTAGGATTGTGGGTCTGTCTGCCACCCTCCCCAACTACTTAGATGTTGCCAGATTCCTACATGTCAATCCATTTCTGGGGCTATTTTTCTTCGATGGTAGATTTAGACCAGTTCCTTTAGGAATGACCTTCATTGGTAAGTTTTTATCTTAATAAACAGAACTTCTTATCTCACAAAATAGTTAAACTATAACTCTTTCTTGTCAAATTCATCAGCTGGCATATTGACTATATTTTTCTTATTTTCCCTAGAGAATCATGCTTTAAGAGACAATATGCCTGAAATGTCAAGCCCTATTTTCTGACATCAGTTTGTCACCTGCCTTCTCCCTAGCATGCTAACTATTAATGTTTATGTGTATAGTTAAGGAGTAGATCAGCCTGTGTAGCCATGCATACTGACTAAGGGGACTTTACTTTTTACCAGTAAGCTCTACAGTATCCAATGATCCTCATGATGAATAGTTAAGAGACTGATCAGACTGCATGTGTGCAAACACTAGGACTATTTGCATGTGTGTTGTTGACCATTTGGCCTGATGAGACCCAATTGAGAAAATACCTTGTACTAATTATGTGTGTGTGAGTGTGCATGTGCATACACACGTATGTGTGCATGTGTGTCAAAGGGACTACTGTCCTTTCGGCATCCCTTGGAAAGAAGTTTTTCACTTGGCGTTTTATTCTAAATGGAAACATTGATTTCTGATTGACAATATCTTATCAGAAACCATTTGTGGTTTCTGTTTCTGGTTTCTTTTCAAATATTTATTGCAAAATTAATTTTATGGCCAAAAATGGGTCTGACAGGCAATTTCTATAGTAACATTGATTTTTAGGAATTTTTTATTAAAAAATATTTCTTGCTTTTCTTCATTGGTTTTAAATTATTGATGTTCCATAACAATATTATGAAATTTTGAAAAAGGGGAACTTGTTGAAAACCTGCATCCAAACTCTCTGCCATTTTGATTTTTACCATGGGGAAAAAAAGTGAAAATATTCAAATTTTTTTAAACCAATGACTAGAATAAACTTTGTTGTGGATAGGTAGTTATGATAAATGGTTTCGCATTAAATCATGCTAAAAGTTTGCAAATTTATGTCTTCTATGTAAAGTGCCAGTCAAAAAACAACTTTCTGAAAGATGTCAAATAGGAAATAGATCACATTTTGTGTTGAATTTCTCATATTCAGCCTTGTATTCGGTAACAGTAAGGGATAATCAGATTAAATTTATTACTGGTGATAATGACCTACTTTTAGCGGTTATCATAGTTGAAGAGAGGTCAGTTTTTGCTATGTTGTTTTTTTGTTTGTTAATATTGTTGTTTTTGTTTGTTTTTGCTTTTTGGTTGTTGTTTTTTGTTGTTTTGTGTTGTATCTTTGTTTTGTAAAAATAGATGACAAAGTCTAAGTGTTAATATATTTGTAATGGTTATTGTAACCTGTTTATTTAGGGATAAAGACAACAAACAAAGTGCAACAGTTGATGGATTTCAACACAGTCTGTTATGATAAAGTCCTCGACCAGGTCAAGAAAGGCTATCAGGTAATTAATAATTAGCCCATTTAAACCTGCAAAATAGTGTCTGATCAGAGTCTCAGTTTGGCCAGTTTTCTCTAGGAATATCCAAATCATATAGCCTGACATACCTAAAATTGAAATTAGACTCTTCCAATATATAGTGTTGGGGAGTTTATTCAGTCTAAAATAGGTAAGGCTAACAGATATAAGTGTTATAAGCTTTGCAGCTCGCACTCATGAGGTCAGCTTTCAATTACTCTCCTTTCAACATCTTTTTGAAAGTCGTTTACATAGAAGAAGCAAATTTGCAAACTTTGATAATAAATGCAAAACCATTTGTCATAACTATATATGCAAAAAAAGTTTTATTCTTGTCTTTGGTTTTGAAAAAATCGAATATTTTCATTTTTCCATAGTAAAAGCAGCTGCAAAATATGCAAAAATCAATAGAGTAGATAATTTGGATGCAGATTTTCAACATGTTCCAATTGTTCAAAACTTCTGAAATTTTCACAGTAAAATCAGTGAAGAAAAGCAAAAAATATTTTCTAATAAAAAAATTCTAAAAACCCATGGCCATAAAATTAATTTTGCAGCAAATATTTGAAAACAAAGCACAGGAACAGAGATGACAAATGGTTTCTGATAATATATTGTCAGTCACAAATCAATTTTTTCTTTTGGAATAAAACGCCGAATAAAAACCGTCTTTCCGAAGGATGTCGAAAACACATTTATAATAATAGGAAGGCCTCATACTCCTTCTCTGGCTATGGCAAATGCAGCGTATGTTACAAAAAGTTACTAAAGCATAAGACCTGTACAAGGAATTTTAGCACAACCTGGGTAGATTTAGTAGAAAACAAATTGATGTTTCCCAAGAAAATAAGGTTTGACAGTCCTTAGGAGAAAGTCTGCATGAAAATGTCAAATGCTATTTTCTTGGAATAATAAGAGAAATGTCATTTATTCAAACTGTTACCTAGCCTGTTATGCGTCAGGCTACCAGAAAATAGAAGAATATAATTTAGAGTGTATACATAGAATTTATCTTTGCTTGATTAACAAAAAGAAGTTAAAGAAAAATAATAGATAATGTCATTATAGATACAATAATAATGAGCTGCATTTGCAGAATAAACTGTTTTCTTTATTAATTTGGAATGAGTGTTGACCCATTTATGGCAAGTGGAATTTTCCATCTTATGAGTTGGACTAAGCCATTTTATATTTAAAGGGGTATTTTACAGTACTGAACTTTTTCATTTAGCTTAATGGCAAATAGTGTAGAACTGACACCTGTTCTCTGGCATCTAAATGTTATCTTCTCTGTTTGTCATTAAGTATTTGACTTTGTATCAACAACCTTGATCAAGTAATCTGACTAGCAGAAAATTAGAAGTGGGCATGGCAAAGGTTAAAACTCTGTCATCAGATACATTGCAAGTATTATTTTATGTATATTTCCAGGTGATGGTGTTTGTTCATGCCAGGAATGAGACAGTTAGAACATCAACAATACTTCGCGACACTGCCAAGAATAATGGAGACATGAAGATATTTCTTCCAGAACAGACTGTACAGTATGGTGATGCCCTGAAAAATGTAAGGATCTCTCACTTCTGTATTATAGAAAACTTCTACCTTATTTTAAGGTGAATTCACCACCAGTTTGCCTCTTTTGTGGACAGGAAATGGCCTTCCTTATACATGTATTTAGAACATTATAAACAAGGCCTGTCGCCAGACAGGATTGTTCGCCTGAACTTGGGCTTGTCTATCAGATCGTAAAAACTTTGACACAAAACTTTAACATAAAATTTCTAAGTCTGTGACCTTGACCTCAAGGTCATGAGCAGGGGTGTGGACAGTGCTCAGTAAGATTTTGGACCAACATCTATAATCAAACCAAATATAAAGTAAATCTATCTGAGGACTTAGAAAATATAGGTCTTAAAAACTTTGATGTAAAACTTTAAAATTTTTGTTATTGCTGCCGCTACCAATGCTAATGCAGATGCCATGGGGTAGTGAAATAGCTCTTTCTATACTTTTGTACAGGGGAGATAAAAAGGAGACTACTCAGAAAGAATTTGCTTTAAGAGAGAGCAAATTCTTTGCTTTTACCCTTTACTCTGAGTTTCTGAAGTGGACTTTTCCGTCTGTGAAATCTAATGTGTCCATTATCTCATTAAGGGATGTTGCGTAGACAAAATTCGAAATCAAAATGTCAAATGGATTTGTACGGCTGTCTCAGGATCTACACTGTTTGCAAAACTTTTTCTGGTCTGTGGAGTTAAGATAAGCTTCTAATGAACTAGGAGGCAAATGATCAATGGTAAAATGCCATCCTCTCTATTACCACTGGAACAATTTCTATTAAACTTGGCATAGATGTTCCTCGGGAGGTCTTCTACCAGGTGTGTTATTTTTATGCCCTTTGGTTGTTTTGTTTGGTTGTCATGAAAATTGTTCATTTTTAGATTTAGAATATTTAAAGGACAACTCCTCTGAAACCAGTGAAAACTGGTCAGTGTCTTTGCTGTTTGTGTATGAAATAAGATCTTTCCCCATAGATCTTCATATCACATCTCCTTGGATTCTTTTAGGTGATGAAGTCAAGGAACAAACAGCTGAAGGAATTGTTTGTGGATGGGTTCAGTATTCACCATGCTGGTATGTTGAGACAAGACAGAAATTTGGTGGAGAGATACTTTGCAGCAGGACATATCAAAGTTCTTTGTTGTACTGCTACACTGGCCTGGGGTGTGAATCTACCAGCTCATGCTGTCATTATTAAGGTTAGTTTATATACACTGAAGCCTTTTTATAATATGATTCATTATAAGATAGTTTTGGATATAAGACAGTTTAAAGGTGGATCTCAAAATGTTTGTATCCAAATAAAAATGTATAGATTATATAAGATGACCATTAAAAGTGTTTATCCAAACAAAAATATATAAATTATATAGAAAAATGACCATAAATGGTCATTTTTTCTATGTAATTTATACATACAAAAATGTATAGATTATATATAAAAATGACCATAAATGGTCCTTTTTCTATGTAATTTATACATACAAAAAATGTATAGGTTATACAGAAAAATGACCATAAATGGTCATCTTTTTCTATATAATTTATACATACAAAAATGTATAGATTATATAGAAAAATGACCGTAAATGGTCATTTTTCTATATAATTTATACATACAAAAAATGTATAGATTATATAGAAAAATGACCATAAATGGTCATATTTTTCTATATAATTTATACATACAAAAAATGGTCATTTTTCTATATAATCTATACATTTTTGTGTGGATACAACACAGCTATTTATATAAGATGGTTGTTGCTCCAGATCCCAGCAATAGTTTTATAAAGAGGTTGTGGTGTATTATGAGTGTAGTAAGCAAATGTGTCAAGATATATTTAATGGAAACTTTTAAACAGTTAGTATCTGTAAAGTGATAATATTCTGGGGTGAAAAACTAATACCTTAACAGAATATTACAACAGGAGATGATCTATTTACACATAAGGTGTAAAAAATATAGCTGTGTTTCCACTAACCCGACCAACCGCCCTGTTTCAAAAACCCGACTCTGCTAGTTCTTATCAGTAAAAAATGAAAAAAAAATAAAAAGTAAAGCACCGACCCTCAACAAAATATCTGCATTTTTATAAAATTACAGGCCCAACCCTGTTATTTTCTGGAGAAAAAATAGAAAAATAAAAAAAAGTTTCTTCTACCTACTGACCAAATTTTTTTTCAGCATGTTAGTGGAAACACAGCTTTTTTTTTTTTTTTTTTTAAGCTTAAGTGTTAGAGCTTACAATCAGTATCGGAAGACTTGTTAAGAAGGAGTATGTGATGATACTTCTAGGATAATTTTCTACAATGCTCCATAAAAAACCTATGTTGCTATGTTATGGGTTCTCATTTGAAGTGGCTCAGCATGGCAATTCTAATAAGTACCAACAACAACAGGTTTTTATGGAGAAATATGTACAACTTTTCAGAATTATCACCAAATACTCCAAATGTAGTCCTCCTTAACTCCTCTGAGTATTAAAATATCATTAGAATCAAACAATCATTTGTACATTTATAATATATTTCCTGGGCAAAAATAATTTAAAATATTTAACATTTGTAGGTAGCAGGTTGAAAGACCTGAAAATTGATTTCTTGGTATAATGTCCTCTCCAATCTATTTTGTGTAGGGAACACAAATCTATGATGCCAAGAAAGGATCCTTTGTGGACCTGGGTATCCTTGATGTAATGCAGATCTTTGGTCGAGCTGGACGGCCTCAATATGACACATTTGGTCATGGAACAATCATCACAGCACATGATAAGTTGTCCCACTACCTGTCTCTGATGACAAGACAGAATCCAATAGAGAGTCAGTTCATCAACAGTCTAACTGATAATCTCAATGCTGAGGTAAGAATGACTTTACTGGGCCCAGTGGTTAAAGCATTGTTACCTTAACAAGCTCGTTAGTGGTCAAAATGTTAACTGTTTTACTAAGTACAATATCTAATTCACAGGTATTTTTGCTGAAAAAATGTGAGCAAAAGCTACATACCTTTCTTTTCAGCAAAAATATAAGTGTATTTGCCATATTTAATGATCAATGTTGTAACAATACGTTACTAACGACATTGTTAGTTTTAAACAACTGGGCCCCGGCTTTTGTTTGAGCCCATCAGAGGTAAAATTATCTCAGAATTACAAATATAATGTTATTCTGTGTATTTGAATAAATCTTGACAGAGTGTACTAAACATCCAAATGTGATATGAATCATTATATTAAACCATGAAATGCAACAGTCTTCCTGTAATAAAGGTGTTGGAAAAATCAAATTTAACACTTGACATGCTAGAAAAAAATTAAGCGGATGACATTTTGAAATATTTTTCTTATTTCTCCCAGGAGACAATTTGCATGAAATGTCAGAATGTCATTTCTGGAAAAAAAAAATATATATATTTAAAAAAAAAAAAGTATCATCAATTAGGCGTCTGCTTACTCTGCCTAGAGAGTGATAAAGGTAACATTGTTAGACTTATTCAAATAATTTTTAAACGTGGGTGGTGGATGATGGTAATAGCTACAGAGATAAGAGGGGGTATCCACATAATATTTTTCTTATTTCTCCATGAAAACATATGTTGTGGGTACTCATTAGAAGCGCCTTACCGAGGCGCTTCTAATGAGTACCCACAACATATGTTTTTGTGGAGAAATAAGAAAGATATCAGCATTTTTCGGATGAAAAAAACGCCTTATCTGTTGCTATGTAGTAAGTATGAGCGCAAGTCATGACATGAAGAAGCTCAATATGGTTTGTTTGTTTTATTGTTTCCAGATTGCTCTGGGAACTGTGACTAATGTAGAAGAGGCAGTAAAATGGATGAGTTACACCTACCTTTTTGTGAGACTGCAGTGTAATCCCCTGGTCTATGGAGTTCAGTATAAAAGTGTTGAGGTAAGCTTAAGAGCTGTAAATATCTGCCATACCTGATTAATATAATAAAGCTGGTAGAAAGTATTTTCTACCTAAAGATTGGGCATAATGACTGATATAACTTTAAAGATCGACATTAGCCAAGTCTAATTACACATTCGGGTAGCTGAGTTCTATAGTAACCAAATGTATTTAACTCAAATAACTATTTATTTTTTCTCTGCTAATGTATTTTATAGTGTATTTTCTGCTTCTTTGTGATCTCCTTACATATTTTCTGACCTTTACTCTCACTAAAAACCATTATTTTTAAGACTGACCTAACAAATCACATTCTTGATATCTTCATTCTTATTGAAATATGGGATACAGATCTACAGAAGTCATTAGACTTTCTTCTGAGTCCCTTTTGTATATCCTTGATTTGTTTTCCAGGTCTCAAACTTGGTACATGTTTGTCAGTTTATGGGAATAAAATAATGTTTAAACCAAGAGCTACATCTACCTATTTTTTTGAGACTTCATTCTAATTTTATAGTTTTTTGGCAAAAATGTTGTAATAAGTGTCTGTACAATATAATTCACTACTTTCATGTACCATTTTCTATATCAAAATAATTTGTTTTTGGTAATAAACATACATGGGTTGCACCATTTGGAAATGGGCCTTCTGAAAAACCACTTAGATTGGTCTGCCTTCTGGGCATACAAGCAGTCTGGACCCAGCTGTTCAAAACTTAACGAATTTGTTAGCTAACGTGATGTTAAAATTTTTATCTTGAAATATGGCAGATACATTGATATTTTTGCTGAAAAAAATGTGAGTAGCTTTTGCAATGCAAAAGCTACTCACATTTTTGCAGCAAAAATATCAATATATCTGAAAATACCATAGCTACAAAAGTTAATGAAATTGTCATTAAAGAGCTCTTTAAGCTAACGATGCTTTGAACAACTGGGCCCAGGTCAGGGACTTCGCTGTCCACTCAAAGAGTCATTGGATATTGTAGCATATATCAATGCATATCCAAGACTCTTATCAGATTATGCAGCTTGGCTGGCTGCACTAGATCTTCACTGTTTGGCCTTTTCCTCATCTATCTCTTCTTTTCTGTCTCTTTTTCTGTGGGAGGTGTCTTAACATGACTGAAACATTGTTGACACAGCCATTAAATCTCAACTCAAACAAAAAACTTGTCAAATGGTTATAATAAAATAAAATAAAATGTAACCATCTTGATAAAATGAAAGGGAGATAGAAGTTGCATTAACCCATTTATATCGAGTGGACTCTTCTGCCTCAACTATTTGGACAAAGTAATTTTCTGTATAGGGGTGTCTGGTTAGTTCTTATTATTACCATGTTTTGTAGGAATTTCTGAACTTATTTCAAATGGTGTAGACCCATATCAGATGTTGCATTCTGTGGCATCTGATCTGGGTCTAGTCTCTTTTAGAGGGGCACTAGGCTTAAATGGGTTAAACCAGACACACCCTCCATAGTAACCACTCCCAAAAATTGTATACAGTAAAATTCAGCTATTAACCTCTAGTCCTGCTGAATCCAGATATACCCTGTCTTTGCAAACAGTGTAGATCCTGATCAGTTGGTTTCTGAAGAAGCCAATTGATCTGGATCTGCACTGTTTGTCAATAAGTTGTGAATTTGTATCAACAACCTGGATCAAGTAATCTGATTGGCTGAAATAAGAAGTTGGTGTGGCATCTAAATTTAATCAGCATGATAAAGGTTAAGACCACCTTTGGTACTGCCTATAAGTAGTCACATTAGTGGGGTGGTCTTGAGGAAGAAGGAAATCATGTGGGACTGGCAAAAGCTGCTCTTACCACCAGGGCACAGTTGTTCAAAGCATCATTAGCTTAACAAGCTCTTAGTGGTCAAAATGTTAACTGTTCTAAGAAGCCCAATATCTAATTCACAGGTATTTTTGCGGAAAAAATGTGAGTAGCTTTTGCAAATGCAAAAGCTACTCACATTTTTTCGGCAAAAATATTAGCATATATGCCATATTTAATGATCAAAGGTTTAACATTACGTTAATTAACGACATCATTAGTTTTGAGCAACTGGGCCCAGAATTTTACTGTTTTTATCTTCTTCCAGACTGATCCGACACTGACCCAGTATAGAACTGATCTGATAACAGATGCTGGTAGAAAGCTTGACAAGGCTCGTATGATACGGTTTGATGAGCGGACTGGTTACTTTGCCTGCACAGATCAAGGAAGAATTGCCAGTCACTTCTACATCAAGTATGATACTGTTGAAGTAAGTGAATTTACTTTTTCTTTGTCATGTCAGGCAGAATAAGAACATCTTCCATATGTAAAACAGAAAGGACACATACCATGTTTGATATAATTACCACACATACTCCTGTAGGTGCACAGTCAAAACATTTCTTATTCATCAAATTTCAGCCCTTGTACTTTTGTCAACTTTCATTTGAATGCGTGGGTGGTTGGGTGGTGCGAAAGTGTCATGTATCTTTTGTCACCCAGGGCGTCCAGCTGATATTGGCTTATAGTTGGGCAAGGCCTGCTATCCTTGTAGCAGGTAAGGGTAGGGAGGTGATGTTTTTATTTCTTCTGTTTCTTCACTTTCATTCCTGTTTCTCTTGCTTCCCTGTCCCTCCCTTTCATCTCTTCTGCTATCTCTTCTGTCTATTATTTCCCTTTCTCTGGGAGACGACACAAAATGACCCACAAGGGTTGACGTGTCGTTAAACCCCAACTCAATCAAAAAAATCATTTGAATGCATGTCTGACTGGGGATCAGGAGGTTGCGCGTTCGATCCCTGCCGGGTCTTACAATATTCTGTCATGGAGATTGATCATGGAATATTTTCTATGGTCATTCTCTACCTTCCTCTGAAGGTAAACTGGCCACACTCAACATGGACCTAGTGGGTTGGGTTGATTGGGCTTCAACTTAATTAATCAATCTGCTTGCTTATAAAAGCTTAATGTTGTAGGTACTCATTTGAATTGCCTTGACAAGTTCAGGCAATTCAAATGAGTGCCAACAACATTATGCTTTTATAAAGAAAATCAGAAAAAAAATTAAATATGCCCCTTTTGAACGTGTCTGCCGATTTTTCTTGAAAATATGCCCTTATTACATGGATACTTTACCACAAGTTTTTCCAGTAATTTTGAAAAAACTTAAGCACTCAGCTTGGTAATTAGGTTGAATACAGTATCTGACAGGGATGTCCTTGCTGATATGTTTCCTTGCTGTTTACATGTGACAGTGCTTAGGAAAACATGTATTTGGTGCATGTGCATTGTCTCCCTTTATGAAATGATCAGCTTATACATATATTCCATCTGTGCAGGGCTTTTGCTGTTTGTTAATATAACCTACGATTCTACAATTTTCTTTGTTTCTGTAAGCAGGCATTGAAGGTGCTGATCAGATGGCACAGATGGGCAGGTTGACCTTGACCTTTGTTGTCAGCATAAACCTCAAACACCTTTTGTTATGGCATGGCTCCTATTCAGTGAGGTCCTCTTTTGCAGATTGTTGATCTAGGCAGTGGGTTTTAATGATAGAGTCTACATTACAGGAGTGAATTCCTTTTTTTTTTTCTTTATGTTATCGATTAGTAAATGGGCAGGTTGATCTTGGCCTTTGTTTTCAGCATAATCCTCAAAGACACTTTTTAGTATGGTATGGCTCCTGTACATGGAGATGCTCTTTTGCAGGGCCCAGTTGTTCAAAGCGTCATTAGCTTAACGAGCTCGTTAAGGGTCATTTCATTAACTGTTTTAGCGGATTCAATACACAATATTCTGATATTTTTTGCTGAAAAAATGTGAGTAGCTTTTGCACTGCAAAAGCTACTCACATTTTTCAGCAAAAAATTTCAGAATATTTGCCTATCACTCGATGTAAATTTTAACGAATCGTTAACTAACGATGTCGTTAGCTTTGAACAACTGGGCCCAGATTGTTGATCTAGGCGTTTGGTTTTATTGATAGAGTCTACATTATTTAATTCGATTTTATTGATGTGTAAGTGCCAACAAATCACTTGTCTGGTGTCGGGGGTCGTCCCAGTTTAACCTTTTGGTTAATCTTTATTCTTCAGTGGATTGCTTTCATATTTGGTAGGGATGAAGAGGAGGACCAGTAGGTGTTTCACATGCAAGAGAGACAGCTCTCACTTTCTTCTTTATTTAAACAACCCGTCCATAATGCCATTAGGTGTTTTTCTTGTGAAAAATCCAAATTTAGAAATGAAAGGTATGCAAGAAAAAGAATCAATCTATCGTGGGTGTAAGGGGTAGACAGAAAAATCCATCTCTCAGAATCACAGCTGGCCATCACTCGGCAAGCCGTATGCTACCAGACAGACCCTCGGGATTCATTTTCTGTCTCCTCCTCACACCCATGATAGGTTCTCATAATCTGCAGTCTTGAAAATAGATTCATTCTTGACACATCTCTGTTTATTTGCAGGTAATCAATGAGTACCTGAAGATTATGATGACGGAAGCAGATATTTTTGCTCTCATTGCCAAGTCACAGGAATTTGAACAGATAAAGGTTATTCTATTAAAGTGTAAAAGGATAAATTTAAAACAAGTTATAAAGTTATTACTGAGCTACTTGCACAGAATGTGGCTATTTTT
The DNA here is from genome assembly GCA_964016985.1 of Anodontia alba. Taxonomy (NCBI): domain Eukaryota; kingdom Metazoa; phylum Mollusca; class Bivalvia; order Lucinida; family Lucinidae; genus Anodontia; species Anodontia alba. The sequence goes on from OZ024824.1 coordinate 109,498,214, forward strand.
GTATACGAGGGTGAGTCAATAAGTAACCAGCCAATCCCATTTCCGATGGAACGAGATGGTCACCATTTTCATGCTTTGTTTCAATATATGTTTTATAAATGGGTACAAAATTGCATGCGTATCGAGTCATTCCTTAATAAGATATTGAATGTCAAACATGGCTAGTGATGCAAAGGCATGCTTTTCGTCTAAAGTTGAGTACCGTGCTGTAATTCGGTACTTGTATTTAAAAGGTAAACCAGGCAAGGAAATACATGGTGAGTTAGCCGATGTTTATGGGTCTTCTGCACCATCTTATGCTCAGGTTAAATTCTGGGTAGGGGAATTCAAACGCAGTAGAACGTCTTTAGAAGATGAAGCCGGTCTGGACGCCCACTGGATGCCACAGACGAAGAAATGTGTAAGAAAGTTCGGGATCTGGTATACTCTGATAGGCGAATTCAGGTGAAAGAAATAGCGCAGGCATTAGGCATTTCACATGGTAGCGTTTCAACAATCTTACATGATCCTTTAGGTATTCGCAAGCTTACAGCCCGTTGGGTCCCCAAATCCCTTAGCGATGAGCAAATGGCAACCAGAGCATCAGTATGCAGCGCCTTGTTGAAGCATTGTAGGTCAAAAGATGATTTTCTTTTGAGTCTGGTGACTGTAGATGAGACTTGGGTTCATTATTATGAGCCAGAGAATAAAGCTCAGAGTCGTCAGTGGGTAGGGCCTGGGTCCCCGAGGCCAAAGAAGTTCAAGACGCAACCATCTGCTGGCAAGGTGATGGCCACAGTATTTTGGGATGCAAAAGGTGTTATTATTTTGGACTTTTTACCCAAGAGAAGTACAATAACAGGAGTGTACTATGCAAACTTGTTAGACCAGCTGAGCACCGCCATCCATGAAAAACAACGAGGTAAACTCTCTAAAGGTGTTTTGCTGCAACAGGACAACGCGAGAGTCCACACTTGCAAAGTTGCAATGGATGCTATAGAGCGAAATGGGTATGAATTAACACCACATCCTGCCTATTCACCTGACTTAGCTCCTAGTGACTTCTTCCTATTCCCAAACTTGAAAAAGGATATCCATGGACTTCATTTCCAGTCTGATGAAGAAGTCGTGACGGCAGTTTAGGAGTGGGTCGATGGAAAGGACCCTGACTTTTTCAATTCTGGGCTGATGGCACTTGAACACCGTTGGTCTAAGTGCATCAGACTAGAGGGCAATTACATCGAAAAAGAAGAGGTGGATCTCAACCGCAAATAAGTTAGGCTGGTTACTTATTGACTCACCCTCGTATGTTCAGTGTTGTTAACCCTGTCCTGCTGAAGCCGGATATACCCTGCAATTGCAAACAATGTAGATCCAGATCAGTTGGCTTCTGAAGAAGCCAACTGATCTGGATCTGCACTGTTTTCCATTAAGTATGTGAATTTATATCAACCATCTGGATCAAGTAATCTGATTGGCTGAAAGTTAGAAATGGGCATAGCATCTTACATTATTCAGCATGACAAGAGTTAATAAAATCTGTCTTGAAACTGTACATCATACCTCCAGAGAAGTCACTTCTTTTCGGACAGCCAAAAAAAATACTGATAATTTTCTTATTTCTCCACCAAAAGATATGGTGAGGTTACTTATTAGAAGCACCTTGCATAGCTTATGAGTACCCACACTATGTGTTCTTGTGGAGAAATAAGAAAAAAATATTTTGTGGATATCCTTCTTATATAGCACTATGCTGTATATATATATACAGTGGAACCTGAGTGCAGCCACTCAGGGGAATGGCCCATTTTGGCTGCTTAAGGGAGGTGGCTGCTCAGCAGAGGTACTCATTCACGGGCAATTTTGAGACAGCTGGAGGACTGATTTAGCCCTAATGGTAGGCTGTTAGTGAAATACACACTATGATTATGATACTCCTTCAGGTAAATGGTATCTCTCTTCAGGTAAATGGTATTTGTCTATATTTATTTATTTATGCCAATATTGTCCAAAATAACAATTATATTTTGTTTATTCTGATCTTTATTTAGGATAAAAATCACTGTTTGCTCAAGAAGTATTCAGAAGCATGCTTACTGCTATACCATAATAACACTAAGAATTGGGATAGATAGGCCTTTGCAAACAGTGTAGACCCAGATCTGATATTCTGCAGCATCTGATCAGGGTCTACACTGTTTGCCATATTTCAACGTTTCTTGGAATTATGTATGACCCACATCAAACTCTTCCGCGACTTTCTGGAGCTTTTCCCCAATTCTACCAGCTTAATTGCTTTAACGCATTCGTCTAGAGTCAGCACTTTACATGTTTTAGAAGCCATGTTTACAAGCAAGTCAGTTAAATAGGAATAGTGAAACTGAAAGTAGAGTTGTTTATTTAATCAAAAGACAAAGGTGTCAGTCATTTGGAGCAATTCCCATTCAGTGATTTAACCATCGCAATTACCTGCAGGTGTAAATTTCAACAGTCAATCGTCAATAGTCCGTTAATCAATTAATCAGTCTTTAATTTTTCAGTAAACACAAGCTGTGCGTTTGTAATTGACACCGGTTGATCACGAGCTGACCTTTGAAGGTCAATGTCAGGTGGTACGTGTGTAACAAACAAATCATTTTGCTGCTTACATTTTTTTTTTGGAAAAAAGAGATATCAAAGTAATTAACTTAACATTTTTTTTTTTGTTTTTTTTTTTTTTTTTTTTTGTCAATAAGCAAAAAGTTCTTCTCTATTTTTTTTCTTTTTTTTTTTTTTTTTTTGATGCAAGACGCAATTTCCATGAATATATGTTTTCCTACTAGTTTCTGTGTCACTGGAATTTCCGATCCTCTGTCAATTTGACCATGTAACAGAGTGAATTTGACCATAAAATCATAAATTATTATTGGCGCTGACTGGAGGAGGGAGGTGGTTGTTGATTTGTTGGTGATGTTTCACCATGACCATCACTGGCTTATCATGCCTGTTCTTATATGAGTTTGTAGAAGGCTAATCTTTGCTCTGATCTGGTTTTGAATATGATGGCCTAGTCAACACAATTAAGAGCAAGCTGAGCAGGTCAGTTTACTTAACAACATCTTTCCTCGGCAGGCTTAGTCCTCTAAGAGGTTAACCAGTACTTGTGCACATTTTTTTGCTAGAAGCTGACGTATGCCCTTCTTGAATCAGCGGAAAGGAGAGAATGACTGTAGAAAATATTTTCATGATTAATCTCCATGAAAGAATGTTGCCGGATCCATATCATGAGATGGGATGGAACCTGTGACCACCATTGCTCTGAACAGCGCTGAATAGGGTAGCCCTGAAGATGACAGCTGAACTTATGATATTACTGTGTGTAGTACTAAGTACATGTGAGATGTGGATTAAGTCTTTAAATTGGAAATACACTGATATTTTGCAGTAGAAGTATGTAAATTGTTCAACCTTCTTCATGATTATAATCCAAGCTTCCATCAAGTCTGACCATGCTTAAGGAGAATGGACACACTTGAAAGTTTTTTCAAATGGAGACAACTTTTGTAGCAGGAAGTTACCTCCTAAAATTTGAAATCTTTCAGAATAGGAACTATTAAAGGAAAGAATTCGCTACTTCTGAGTATCCCCCAATGAAAAGGGAAGCAACTATTTCCATGACGTTTGTTTCCCTTGGAGATGCAGCTATTCTCCTATGTGCAGTTTTTGTAAGGAGGGGAGGGGGGTGGGGGGGTGGGCCAGAAGTTCGAATCCTAGCTTGGTCACATAACTTTTGTGGAGATTGATCATGAATTCATTTCTACAGTCATTCTCCCCTTCCACTGATTCAAGAAGGGCAGTTGTCAGTTACTGGCAAAAGTATATGCACAAGTACAGGTTAACCCCTCAGAGGATAAAGCCCACCCAGGCAAAGTGCATGTAATTTAACTGACTGGCTTGATCTAAACTAAGTTAAATGGGCTATAAAACTCCAACTCAAATCAAACTCAAACTAACATAAGGCTCAAATTTCTCTGTTGTACAGGTGCGAGATGATGAGATGGAAGAACTGGAGCGTTTGTTATTTGACACATGTGAGATGCAGGTTCCAGGTGGAGCAGAAAACACATATGGGAAAGTGAATATCCTGATGCAGAGCTATGTCAGTCGACAGTACTTAGACAGTTTCTCTCTGGTTTCTGACCAGGCCTATGTGGCACAGGTATGCTTTATTAGTAGTGTTTGAACTCGGCTTAATTTTTGCAGTTGATCATCAGCTAATGCAAGTGACTGATCATCGATTAAGCATTGATCAATAAAACTATTGTTCAGTGTTACATGGTTTTGGATATAATAGTAGAAGCTTGTTTGCAGATTGTAATCGATTATACAGAAAAATGACCTTAAATGGTCATTTTTCTATATAATCTGTACATTTTGAATTGGCTGTAATTACGGATTGTGCAGTGAACACATTTTTTCTCCAGATCCTAATCATAGTATAAAAGGAACTCATTATGTATCTAGAGACAAAAGTTGAATTGATTATGGAAAATTATGATAAACTTTGTACTTATTTGCCTTATCAAGTAAATCACTTAATCAGCAAACCACTAGTATGAGGTTTAAAAGGGAGAAAATCAACTGTCAACGAACTCAGATCAGTTTACACACATTCCCACAGTCTGATGATTGTCTTCTATGCATCCTTTGGATAACCATCAAGCCAAGGCTTCCTCTGTTAGACAGCATTGATACTGATCAGACTGGGTGTTTGTGCAGATCCAAGGGCAGATTCAGAGGGAGCTCGGTTGAACCCCACTTTGACTCAAAATTTCATTTTATGGGAAATTTTGAATAACTATGTTTATCCAAAATATTCACATGCCTTTCACTTTATCTTATACTTCTTTTCAACAAGTCCCTTTTACTACCTGTGAATGTGTGTAAAATTTCTGGGTGAGTGACAAACATTGTGAACCATGAGCAGATACTGCATTATAATCTGATCATCGTCTACACTGTTTGTTCAGGCCTGTCTGTCCAAATATTTAGAGTAATTACGGTAATTTGATCAAATCAGACCTCTCGGAAATCATGCTGGATTCTCCCCTGTAGTGCTGAGTTTTGGCTGGGTACACATATACAGATACATTCTCTCACCCTTAAACTCCTGGTATGATTTTCCTATATCAGCAAATAATGCCTCAGTTATGACTATGTTTAAAGCTATAAATGGCCTAAGTTTAGCCAAGATCATTACATGGGCTGCACCATGCGAAAACCTGCCTCCGGGCATATTCAAACACTTTGCATGTGCAGAATGATCTGAATTAGTGTATTTTGCTCATGTTTAAAAGCACTTTTGCGTGACATGGCTCAACTGATAAAAGTAACTGTCCAAGCTTTAACCCTTATCCTGCTGTCCACGACAACCCCTACCTTTGCAAACAGTGTAGATCCAGATCAGATGGCTTCTAAAGAAGCCATCTGATCAGGATCTACACTGTTTGTCATTCAGTTTGTGAATTTGAACGAAAACATTGTATGATGTAATATGATTGGCTGATAGTCAGAAATGGGTGTGGCTAATTAAATTATTCAGCAGGATAAGGGTTAAGCTAAGATGTTTTCTGAATGTTTTTTTATTGCTCTCAACACTTCATCCCTATATATAAAATATTAACCCATCTATGTCTCGTGAACTCTTCTACCACAACTCTTTGGACTGGTTTGTTTCCAATAACAGAGTGTCTGGATAGTTTTTATTATTACTATGTGTTCTAGAAATTCCTGTAATAAATGCAAACAGTGTAGACCCTGATCAGATGCCACATTCTACTGCATCTAATTGGGGTCTGCAATGTTTGCCAGTTAATACCCTTTTAGGGGTCTCCGAACTAAAATGGGTTAAGGCCTTCTTGTAAAGCTTGACAAATTGATCTGTATGACCACTGCACAGCATCTTGCCAAAAACTGTTTGGTCATACTGTCATCTCAGCAAAAAAAAAAAAGGGAAAAAAAAGGAGAGAAATATTTCTTTGATGTAGTGTTTTGCCAAATAAATATCTTTCTGGAAATGTCCAAAATTTGGTTGTAATTTTCATTAAATATACCAGTATCAACTGGCTTGACATGATCTTAATAATTTTGACTAGGCTGTTCAAACCCAGGCTGTTAGACTCCAAACCAATCATATATGCCTGTATCAACCCCTTGTGATCACTTTTCATAATGTTTGCATTATTTATGAGCCTCTAGTGTGGATAATTAAATATTTACTGATCATTATGCCATGCAAGGAATACTTGCATTTCAACATAAACAATGTACTTATCCTAAACTGTCAAGAATTTTGTAAGGTGACAGCTTAATGTGCCTAAAAAAAATTGACTGAATTGTAGCCAGGGCAGACCTTGCTCAATACATGCCTTGAGTATACCGTATTTGACCTAATTACTGCACTGTGCGATTTGGTTTTTCAAAATAACTAGAAAAACATAGTAAAATATCTTCCAAATAAGTTTCTGGTGAAAGAATGTGCATAATACTGGTTAACTGCTTAGAAGACTAAGCCATTCCAGTAAAAGTGTGGTTAGGTAAACTGACAGTGCTTGACATGACCCATTAGGTTGATTGGGCCATAAAACTTTAACACAAAATATCTTTCTAATAAGAGCACACTTTAAAGGAATATGAGCAGAGTACCTCCTGAGGGGCGTATTTAATGATGCTTATGTGATATGTATTCTGTGCATATATTGTGGGTACTCAGTTGAATTACCTCGACATGTTTATAAAAGCATATGTTGTAGGTACTCATTTGAATTGCCTCGACTTGTCGAGGCAATTCAGATGAGTACCAACAACATATTTTTTTATAAAGATGGAGATAAAATAACACGGGCTGCAATCTGAATACTACAAAATTGCTTGACTGTGGGCTTATAGGGGTATGTGCGGTAATTAGGTCGAATATGTTAGTTTGATCTGGGTCAATACTGTGAGGCATGTCTGTCTGAAGACTTACAGTTAGTACCTGCATTCATTTGTTTCAGAATGGAGCTAGAATTTTGAGATCATTGTTTGAGATCTGCTTGAAGAAAGGTTGGCCTATCATGGCAAGTAGACTGCTAGCTCTCTGTAAGACAGTTGATAAAAGATTGTGGGGCTTTGAATCACCACTGCGACAGTTTCCTATCCTATCATCAGAGATCATATCCAAGATTGAGGCCAGGAATTTGAAAATTGACAAACTTAGAGAGATGGATTCAAAAGAAATTGGTAAGTTTATAGATCTTGTAGACACTTATTCCATATGCAAAGAATGAGAGGTCAGTACAGCATGTACATCTGTATACAGGAGTAATGTCAGGTTAGCCAGAAATAAGCAAAAAGTCATAGTGCCAGACAAGGTGGTTTTTCTTCAACTCAAAAGTGTTTATGAAATATTTTCTACAGTCATTCTCTCCCTTCCCCTGATTCAAAAAGGGCAGTTGTCAGCTTCTGGCGAAAGAATGTGCACAATACTGGTTAACCGCTTAGAGGACTAAGCCTGCCCAGGAAATGCATGGATAGGTAAACTGACCGCACTCAACATGACCCCATTGGGTTGACTAGGCCGTAAAACCTCAACACAAACAAATCAAAAGTATTTATAGTTTTCTTGTTTCTCGAGCAAGCCACTTCTGATGAGTACCCACAACATATGCTTTTGTTGAGAAATAAGAAAAATTTTCTGTGGATACCATCTCTTATCTGTAGCTATGAAAACTTCATGATCCTATACAGCAAAGCCAATAAATGGAGGCAACCAGTTTTCACTTCCTGCTACAGGAATTGTTTCATTGCAGATTGAAAGTTTATTTTATACACTTTCAATAAGGCTGGCACAATTAATCGGATAATCCATTAATTGATCCATAAATTCCACAAAAAATGATTACCATTACAAATTTGCTAATAATTGATCATTTGATTTCTGTGTCTGTTACTTTACCATATTTACCCTAAGTATTCAGACATCTCAACTCCTTACCATACTTTGAAAAAGTACAATTTACTAACCACTGTTGTGTTTAAAAGAGCTGACTGAGAGGCAAACAGTGTAGACCCTGATGAGACGCCATGTTTGCGGCATCTCATCTGGGTCTACACTGTTTGCTCAGGCACTCTGACCAAATACATACAATAAAGTATAACTTATGACAAGAACCATGCTCAGACTGGTAAAATTATGACCAACTCATCAGTGATTACTAATCGATTATCAATCACAGTGTCAGGACTGATAATCGATTATCTTTTCAGCTCTGATTAGCCAGCCTTAACTTTCAATACCTGCACTAAACATGTTTTGAGTAGTAATATTAAATTGAAAGAGTAAAAATTCACATGTAATACAAAAAGGTGTTCTATATCAACAGCCTTGGTGGCTCAGTTGGATGCGCGTCTGACTGGAGACCAGGAGGTCATGGATTCAACCCCAGCCGAGGTCGGCAACATTCTTTCATGGAGATTGATCATGAAATATTTTCTACGGTCATTCTCTCCCTTCCGCTGATTCAAGAAGGACAGTTGTCAGTTTCTGGCAAAAGAATGTGCACAATTCTGGTTAACTGCTTAGAGGACTAAGCCTGCCCAGTAAAGTGACGTTAGGTAAATTGACCGGGCTCGACATGACTCCATTGGGTTGACTGGGCCATAAAACCTCAAAACAAACAAACTCTATCAACAGCAAAGGTCCAGATCAGTTCACTGATCAACTCCGAAGGGTCAGAACCTTTATTTCTGAGCCCACTTGTTCAAAGCCTCGTTAGCTTACAAGCTCATTAGTGGACAAAATATTAACTGTTCTAGTCAGTACAATATCTAATTCTCAGGTATTTTTGCTGCAAAAATAGGAGTAGCTTTTGCAAATGCAAAAGCTACTCATAGTTTTTCTGCAAAAATGTTAAGGTAGATGCCATATTTAATGATCAAAGTTTTAACGATATGTTAACTAACGTCATCATTAGTTTTGAACACTGGGCCCTGTTGTTTTATTCTACTGTATCCAGTGATTTTGTAAATAGCAGAGGCGGCACTGATCAGTCCACGTGGATGGGTAGGCTAAGTTGGGCCTTTGCTGTCAGCAATTGCCCAGAAGACACATTTACTCATGGCTCATATTTATTATTAGAGCTTACACAACTGTTTGATGTTCTAGAAACCTCAGTTTCTGTTTCATGTATCTTTACAGGGCACATGGTTCACCATGTTAAGATGGGTAGTACAATTAAGAAGTGTGTTCATCAGATACCATATTTGGATCTTGAGGCAACAATTCAGCCAATCACACGCACTGTTCTCAGAGTGAGGCTAGTCATCACACCACAGTTTAAATGGGATGATAAGGTGAGCTTTTACTAAATACATGATTACTCCTCTATCTTGAAAAAAACAGTATGTATTAAAGGCCAGATTTTACTTACTGCATGAGAATAACTTCTTTATGCAACAGCTGCTGTCCTTTTGCCGTCACTTGGAAAGACATTTTTTTGCTTGGCATTTTAACATATTTCAAATGAAAATACTTTGGTCTGGTTGACCATTTCTTATCAGAAACCATTTGTGTTTTCTGTTTCTGTGTTTTGTTCTCAAATATTTACCCTAAAATTAAATTAACGGCCAAAAGTTGGTATGATCTATGCATTTTCTATAGTAAAGTGATTATATTTTTTTTAATTTTTGTCCAAGAAAATATGTTGTTCTTTACTTTGCTGAATTTGAATTATTGATGTTTCACAACAATGTTGTGAAAATTTCAGAAAAATTGAACAAGAGGTGTTTGTTGCAAAATCTGCGTCCAGGTTAACTACTCTACAGATTTCATAATTTGCATTTATTTTTACTATGGGAAAAAGTAAAAGTATTTGATTTTTTAAAAATCAATAACTAGAATAAAACTTTGTGCATATGCAGTTATGGAAAATGGTTTTGCATTAAATCATGACAAAAGTTTGCAAATTTACTTCTTGTGTGTACAGTGCCAAGGAAAAAAAACGACTTTCTGAAATATGTCTAAAGCACAGTAGACAAACATCGATATTTAGGTTCGGTACTAATATTGGACTAATCTTCATAAACTGCATATATAGTTTAATACATGCAGATTGAAACCAAGGCCTTTGGCAGCTATTAGTGCATAATCCATGGTCATAATATTTGGTATAGAGGTACAGATACAAATTTGATTTATGGTTAAATAGCTTTGGGCTGTTTCAGAAAAAAAAAAGTTGGGTGATGGTGGGTGGGAGGGGGGTGTCTTTGAAGGCACTTTTTTTTTTCCCATCCCCACAACCTATGAGATTAGATTTACTGTTAGCCCCACTACCCCAATCTAGGTTGATTGTCACAAGAAGGTTCGCTTGTCATTAATGAGTACTTTTGTTTTTGTAGGTCCATGGTAATACAGCAGAATCTTTCTGGATTTGGGTTGAGGATCCTGACAACAACCATATCTATCATTCAGAGTACTTCTTGCTACATAAGAAACAGGTACTATGAGATACAATGAAAATAGGGGGAGAGCATTTTCCAAGTGAGCAATGCCAAATAAGCCAAAGATAGGACTTCCTAAAATTGCTTTTTAGCTTGCCTGTTGCCTGGACGAAGTCCAGGAAGAGCTATTGCACTACCTGCGGCTTCGGTGTCAGCCGTGTCCACAGTTACATTAAAGTTTTTTAAGAGCTTATATTTTGCAGACCATTTGATAGATTTGGTTTATATTTGGTATGATGATAGATATAGTTTCAAAGTTTATTCAGCAGTAACCCCAGCCCATTACCTCAAGGTCAAGGTCATGGACTTAGAAATTTTTAATAACGTTTTTTAAGAGCTCATATTTTCTGAACTATACGATGGATTTGGTTCATATTTGGTATGATGATAGATACAGTTCCAAAGTTTTATTCAGCAATACCCTGCCCATGCCTATAACCTCAAGGTCAAGGTCACAGACCTAAAAATTTTATATTAAAGTTTTTTAAGAGCTCATATTTTCCAAACCATATGATGGATTTTGTTCATATTTGGTATGATGATAGAAACAGTTCCAAATTTTATTCATCAATACCACCTGCCCATGCCTATGGCCTCAAGGTCAAAGTTAAGAACTTAGAAATTTTATATTAAAGTGTTTTAAGAGCTCATATTTTCCAATCCATATGATAGATTTGGTTCATATTTGGATTTGGTTCATATTTGGAATGATAATAGATACAGGTTCAAAGTTTTATTTATCATCACCCCCACCCATGCCTATGATCTCAAGGTCAAGGTCATAGACTCAGAAATTTTATATTTGATCACTGAATATGTCAAATTCATGACAACAAATGACCAGACTTTAGCACAAGAAATCCTATCATGAGCTAAAATGCCATAACATTTCCTCGTACCGTAATGATCCCAAGTATTGGGACAGATAGGCCTAAGCAAACAGTGCAGACCCAGATCAGACGGGTCCTAAAGAGCAGTCTGATCAGGGTCTACTCTGTTTGCAATTCCATCTGCGCCTTTTGGACATAGTGTCTCCCCAATTCAAGGCGAGCTATGCTGTCTGCTGACAGCTCTTGTTACTTACAGATTAAGGAAGAAGAGCTAACATTGGTTGCACTGATGTCAGTTTTCACATGGACAGTTTCTGTAAAAAGTACCCTTGTAGTATTTACACTCTATGTAGTGTCAAAAGAGTGTCATTTATCATAAATATTTGAAAGGACATGCATGAGCAAATTGTGTAGACCCATATCAAATGGTTTTAACCCATGTCCTGCTGAATAAATTAAGAGGCCACTCCCACTTCTAATTTTCAGCCAATCAGATTACTTGATCCAGATTGTTGCTATAAATTCACATACTTAATGGCAAACAGTGCAGAACCAGATCAGTTGGCTTCTTCAGAAGCCAACTGATCTGGATCTACACTGTTTGCAAAGGCAGGGTATATCTGGGTTCAGCAGGACAAGGGTTAGGGAGCAGGATCTGCACTGCTAACAATTCAACCAGTACTTTTAGGTACATTTATTTACCAGGTAGTGAAATGCACTTGTATGGAAAAGCATAGTAAGTGGCAAGATGTCTGAATATTAAGGGTAACTAAGGTATGTCCTGACCGTGGAATTTTCAGTTATTATAGCCCAGCTTTGAAAAAGTGGGGCTATAATGGATTTGCCATGTCCTTTCGTCATTCCGCGAGTCTGTGATTCCGTGACTGTAAAATTAAAATGCATTTTGCTTAATAACCTATGTTTGTGGTCCTACTGCGATGAAACTTATACTACACTTGGTCTCTGAGGTAAGGAAGGTGTAATCGCAGAATAGTGGCCAAGGGCCCATAACTCTTGGAGTTATGTCCTTTGGTAGTTTTTAAAATTTAAAATGCATTTTGCTTAGTAACTTATGTTTGTGGTCCTACTTCAATGAACCTTTTACCATACTTGGTCTCTAAGGTAAGGAAGGTTTAATGGCAGAATGGTGGCCAAGGGCCTATAACTCTTGAAGTTCTGTCTCTTCATGGGTCTTCAAATTTTGCCATTCTTGAAATGTACAAAATCCACTTATATGAGCACAATTTACCTGTCGAAAAATTGATATTTTATGGAAAATGTCCTAAAAGTTTGAACATCAATGTGTCTGACAAAATGACATATGCAAACAGTGCATACCCTGATCAGACTGCTCCTGAAGGAGATTTCTGATCAGAGTCTACACTGTTTGCCATTCCTCTAAGTATTTTAAGCAACAGGTGCATAAAAAGCAAAATTTAGGCCAAAATAATATGGAATAAAGTGTTCCTGGTTTTAGGACATTTTCTGTTCTTATTTCTCCATGATAACTTATGTTGTTGGCATAGCTCCAGATAAAGTGTTTTTTTTTTGGGGGGGTGGGGGTTAACCAAAAGGTGAGGTGCTTCTAATCATGTAATATAATATTATGTTTTTGGGTAAAAATAAGGAAAATACCTCTCAGTGGGTACCCATTGGAAACAATTTAGCAAGGTTATTGTAAAAATAACTGTTTGGATGCTTTTTTATCAAGAGCTTTAAATTCCTATTCCCAGGACAAGAAGGCCATAGCCTGGTTGTTCAAAGCGTTGTTAGTTTAAGGAGCTCGCTGAGAGTTATTTTGTTAACTGTTTTAGCAGATTGAATTGACAGTATTCTGATATTTTTTGCTGAAAAAATGTGAGTAGCTTTTGCAGTGCAAAAGCAACTCACATTTTATCAGCAAAAAATTTCAGCATATTTGCATATCACTCAATGTAAATTTTAACAAATCCTTAACTAACTATGTCGTTAGCTTTGAACAACTGGGCCCTGAACAAGAAGGTGAGATTTTCTTACTTGTCCTGAAAGAAAGGGGCTGTTGGACAAGTACAGATTAGTATTTTCACAGCCCTGTGACTAAAGATGACATTGAGATGGAGTCCATTTCGGATCTGCATCATCCTCATAATGTGCAGTGCCCAAAAAAGGGCCTGTTTGCGATTTGCAGACAGCATAAGTCCAGATCAGCATGCACATCTGTGCAATCTAATCTGGGCTTTTTCTGTTTGTCAGCATATACTACTATATCCACTGATTCTGTAAGCAGACAATGAAGGCTCAGATCAGCCTGTGCAAATGTGCAGGCTGATCAGTGCCTGTCTTGTCTGCAGTTTGCATAAGGATCCTTTTTATGCGCTGGGCACCATATTTAATGTGATGCCATATTTGTTATCCCTGTATTTACTTGAAGTATTTGGACGCCGTAACTCCTTACAATGCTTGTCTTAAATTTTGAACAGGACCATTTTACTTCCTGCTGATGTGTCTGGAAATAGCTAGATGAGTTGCAAACAGTGTAGACTCAGACCAGATGCCACAGTCTGTGGCATCTGATCTGAGTCTACACTGTTTGCTCAGACCTCCCTGTCTGAATACTTCGGGTAATAAATACAGTAGAATAAAATCATTTATTTTAATGCAAGCAGTGAAATCACTGTATATCTGAAATGAGTTAACCCAAAAAATGCCAAGAAAACCTGCATCTGAAAATGTCGTCTGTTTATGTCATCTGCTGAATATTCTTGCAAACTTTTCAAACCTATTTTTGCATACATGCAGACAGTGTGGACCCAGATCAGACTGCTCCTAAAGGAGCAGTCTGATCTGGGTCCACACTGTTTGCAGAAATGACTTTTAAAATCACAAGCAGATGACAAAGCAGACGACAATTGTTGTAATTGGCAGTTTAAGGGTTAAAATGATATTTTCACAAGTGAAATGATATGGTATTTTAACTTGTGAAAAATAACATGGTCATGTTATTTTCACTCATCCTTTCGCATTACTTCGGTTGTCTTTATTGTTTCCCTAACAGATGTGGACCCCACTTTCATTTGTTTCTGATCAAAATTATCAAGTGTTGGTATGCATTTTCTTAGAATGTAAGTAACATTTTGGTAACAAGATTATTTTGATTTGCCAAAACCAAGTTTTTGTCTCTCCAGCTCTTCACCTGTTAAGCTATGAATGTACATGCCATGATATTCATGTTTTGTTTGTAGATGTTAGTTATGATGTCAGAAGGGTGCATAGGCAGTAAACAATAAAATAAAAAGAAAGTTTACTCTTTTTCAGTGAATACCATAAAAATTTTCATAGAGTGTAATGAACACATTCAAATTTTCACTTGTGCTTTGCACTCATGAAAACCGATGTTTTCATTACACACGATGAAAATATTTATGGTATTCACAGCAAAAGAGTAAATATCCTCTATTTATTTGAAAATAAAAGAGTATGTCTGTTGCAGATGTTCAGCAAAGAGCCACAGATGCTTGTGTTTACTATCCCAATATTTGAGCCTCTGCCAACACAGTACTATGTGAAAGCTATCTCAGATCGTTGGATTGGCTGCGAGTCCATGTGTGCCATATCATTCCAGCATCTCATCCTGCCTGAGAGACACCCACCCCATACAGGTATTTATCATCTTTCACTTGGCTGGTACCAGCATTTGCCTTTCACCAAGAAAGCTTGTTGATGATAAAATTTGCCATTTTCTGGGCTACTTCAGCAGACTACGTATAAAGCTGGTTAATCGGAGCTGAAAAGATAATCGATTATCAGTCCTGCCATTGTGATCGATAATCGATTAGTAATCACTGAAGGTTTGGTCATAATTTTACCTGTCTGAGCATAACTCTTACCATTTGTTATACTTTATAGTATTTATTTGGTCAAACAGGCCTGAGAAAACAGTGTAGATCCTGATGAGACACCACATTTTGTTTGCAGTGTCTCATCAGGTCTATACTGTTTGCCACTCATCCAGCTATTTTTAGACACAACATTGGGTAGTAAACTGTACTTGTTCAAATTTTAGATTAAGTATGGTAAGGAGTTGAGGTGTCTGAATACTAAGGGTAAATATGGTAATGTAACAAACACAGAAATCAAATGATTGATTATTAGCAAATCAGTAATGATAATCATTTTTGTGGAATTTTAATATCAATCAGTTAATCGATTATCTGATAAATTGTGCCAGCCTTAGCAGAAAACAAATTGGTATATTTGTTATTTTTCCCAACTAACAGGATTTGACACCTTAAGGCTTAGCACTCGGGTAAAATTTTCAGCAGATGACAATGAAATATTTTTTTTATTTTTCCCAGAAAACAGGATTTGACATTTAATGCAAATTGTCTTGATTTGAGACAATTTGCATGCAATGTCACAGCCTACGAGGGATGTTCAAAATGAATTGCTTATTTCTATCTGGAGACTTCAAATTTCAAGTTAGCCCAAAAGTACTCATTTCATGCCCTCGAAGTACTCCCCATGGCTAGAAATGCAAAGTTTCAGCTGATGTATCCACTTCTTGAAGGCGTCACGGTACGCTGATTTGGGCACAGTAATAAGGTACTGATGAATGGCAGATCCAAGTGCCTGTCGGGACTGGTATTTCCGCCCAGCAAGGAATGCTTTCAATTTCGGAAACAAAAAGAAATCACATGGGGCAAGGTCTGGGGAATATGGGGGGGGGGGGGAGCCGTAACTATTGCGGAGGTATGAGCTGGGGCATTGTCATGTATAAGACGGACATGTTTAAAACCAGTGGCAGGGCGTCGTTTCTGATAATACTTTTTCAGTTTCTTCAGTACTACGTCTTTGTGGTACTTTCTGGTGATGCTTTTGCCCTTTTTCACTGGCACTTTTATTGCGACTCCTTCACCAGAGAAGAAGATTGCATACAAAAGCTTCTTTGTACTCAAAGAACGTTTGGCAATTATTGGGCGTTTGCTGTGTTTAGTGGCCCAGATCTTATTGCTAACCTTTCTGATGGGCTCAAAATAATGGACCCAGGTTTCATCACCTGTGACGACATTGGCAAACTGCTTTTTGTCATATTTTGGGAACATTTGAAGCAGCTTTTTGGCCACTTTAACCCGTTGCCTCTTTTGCTCGTCAGTCAACAGATGTGGCACCTATCTAGCAGAAATCTTTCTGACTTTCAAATGCTTCTTCAAAATAAGGTGAACCGTGGATAGTGATATGCCTACCTTTCGTGCAATATCACGAACTGTAAATCTGGCATCTCCGCCAATGATTTCCTTTATTTTGGAAACGATTTCTTTACGAGATGCAGATTTTGGCCTGCCTGATTTCGGTGCATTTTTGATCGACTCTACACCAGACTCAAATTTCTTTTTCCACCGCCGAACTGTGTCATAAGACACACAAGAAGGTCCAAAAGCAGTAGAAATTTCAGTCATCAGCTTCTTCAAAGAATAACCAAGTTTTGAGCGAGCTTTGATGTAAGCCCGTATTTCATCTTTTTTGTCGACAATTCTACCAACCATTTTTATTGCAGTGGTCAGTGACTGCGTGTATTCAAATGGCAAATTTTATGTCTTACACTTAGTCTAACATGTACATTTATACACCATTGTGTAGATATTGAATAGCCCTATACAGGTATGTATTGTTTTTTATCGTGCCCCACGTGGATATCGAGCTAGAGGACAATAAGCAATTCATTTCGAACATCCCTCGTACTTTCAGGGACAAAATAAGAAAAATATTGTTAATTTTTCGTCTGCTTAATTAGCCCAGAATGTTGCAAAGATTAAATACTTTGGCATCATATCTTCTTATTGTACTTTTTACTGCATATCAGACTTCCCTGTAGTTTACTTATCCATAAATTCATTTACTGGTATGTAGTTTGGATCTTCTACTATAACTTTTTCAACTGGTCTATTTCCAGTAGCAGGATGTCTGCTGAGTTTTGATTACATGTATTACTATATTTTATAGAGATTCCTGTATTTAATGCAAACAGTGTAGACCCTGAATATACTCCATGTTCTGTGGCATCTGATCTGGGTCTGCACTGTTTGCCAATTACCCTTTTATGGCCCTCCAGACAAAAATAGGTCAAATTAAAGCTCCCATATCTAATTTCACATGGATAATTTCTTTCTTTGGCACAATAGGGCCTTTTTGTGCTGAAATGACATAAAGCTTACATCACTCCGAGCCATAATCATCCTAACATAAGACTGTTTGTAGTGACATCTGAAAATGCTGGCAGAGTGACAAACAGTGTACACCTTGATCAAACTGCTCCTGATGATCTACACTGCAGCGCCGTTATAACGCGGTCGTCGGGAGCCATGAACACTGACCGCGTTATACGTGGTCCGCGTTATACGTGGTCCGCGTAATACGGAACCTGACAACCACACCCACTTGCACCACTGCAGTTTCCTCCAGTTATTATGGGATATTACACATTGCATGTATGTTATATTGTATGTTCCTTTTTTATTTATTTATTTTTTAATTTTTTTTTATTGTTGAAACTTTGTGCATGTACCTTGCCTGATTTCCGTTTTATTCTTTTAATCCAGTAAAATAATAAATTTTTTAAGCTTAAATTCGTTTGTTTTCTTTTATGATCATTCAAGGGAACTAACTGCAACAGTCTTGCATTATGAATAACTGTGTAATAAACAACCTGTCCTTTACCGGAAATTGCCTTGAGCATGTGCACAGTTGATCTGCGTGTCAAAAAAATAACCTTTGTTGCTCCCTGGAAAAATTCAGCAGATGACAAATTGATGATATTTTTTTTTTCTTTCTTTCTTTTTTTTTTTTCAAACAACAACTTTTGTCATGCAAATTTTCTCAAGTTTGAATGCAGTGTCAAAATCTTGCAGCCTGAGGATATAAGAAAAAAATATTTCAGAAGGTGGTCTGCTAATTATATGCACACAGCATGCTAAGGGTTTAGCAACAGGTGCAGAAAAAAATCAATACCAACTGTTGCGTCAGATGTTTAGTAACATGATAAAAGGGACAGGCTTACCTGCTTGGTCAGTTTTTATTGCTGCTGTTGATTTCTTTCACAATAAAAAAAATCTAATCTCAGATATTTTTTTTTTTATAAAGAGCACAGACCAGTCTTAGTTTCATGTTTGTCCAGAAAGTACATCTCGTTTCCCAGCAGTCTATTTCCGTTAACCTGGGGTAGCAGTACTTTTTAACTAAAAAAAAAGACACCTTATCTGGAGCTTTAAGCTATCTCAGTGTATTCACACTTGACCCGTTTCTTTGATCTATTTGGACATGCCGACTGTCATAGCTCCAGATAAGAGGGTCTATCCACAGCTCCAGACTAGAGGGGTCTCCACATATTAAATTTCTTATTTCTCCACGTAAACGTAGGTTGTGGATACTCATTGGAAGCGCCTCGCTGAGGCCCTTCCAGAGAGTACCCAAAACCTACTATTTCATGGAGAAATAAGAAAAAATAACAGTCTTCTTTAATTAAAAAAGAAAAAAAAAGACACCTAATCTGGAGCTATGGACTGTGGCAGTGCATTCACACGTCACACAAACGGATTAATTATCAGACTACTATTACAGCAAAGAGGACAATGAAGTGTTTTTATGACTGTGTTAGGATAATTATGTAATTAATTTGTGTTGCGTAAGTTACTCTTATTATTTCTTTTATTTCACTTATAATACATGAAAATTATCGTATGGGGCTGTGCCAGTTACCGTAGTATGGCTTTTAAATGGTGCGCGGACGTGATCTGAAATAGCCTAAAGACAAAAACTGATGAAAAGTTTGGTAAAAAAGAATGAGTAAATCAGCGAGTATATGGTCACGGCTGGTGATTTTTAGACTGCCGTGTTCCGCGGAAAAAGGGCAACACTTTCAAACTGGTGGGGAAAAAAACGGGAGCCAAGGCCCAACCGCGTTATAACGGTTTCCGCGTTATAAGCGTCCGCGTTATAACGGCGTTGCAGTGTACTCTGTTTTCTCGTGCATATTTCATAGGTTTAGATACGAGGGTCCTGCAAAAAGTTTTGTCACTGGGTTCGGATTACTTCAGTGCTACATTTTATCAAACATATTTTTAATACAAACCTTCAAAGTATTCCCCCTTTACTGAAACACATTTTTGTAACCTTTTTACCCAGTCGCGAAAAGCAGATAAATAGTCTTCTTTTGGTATTGTTGGAGATACTGATAAATAGCGCTGCCAAGAGAACTTATAGACATATACTTATTTCCAGAAAGCATTTTCTTAAGCGTTGGAAATAAAAAGAAATCACAGGGACTCAGGTCAGGTGAATAAGGTGGATGGTTGAAAACTTTCACCTTTTCAGAAGCCAAAAAAGACTTAACAACCTCACACTTATGAGAGGAGGCGTTGTCATGTAAAAGGTGGACTCCTGACCATCCTTTGCTTGGTCGTTTCTTATTGTAAAACTCTTTCACTTTCTTCAGTACAGAATTCTTGTAGAATCTGCCAGTGACTGTATGACCAGATGGACAAGGCACTTGAACGACTGGCCCACTTGAATTAAAGAAAATTGCATACATCTTTTTGAACTTATGGTTCTCTTGGCAATACATGGACGTTTTTGATCTATTCGCTTCCATTGCTTATTATCAACTCTTCTTTGTGGGTCAAACATGTGCACCCAGGTTTCATCACCTGTTAGCAAGTTAGAAATAACCCGACTATTACAGCCTTTGTATGTTTTCAAAAGTTCCCGGGCACATTTAAGGCTTTGTGTCTTTTGCTCCTCAGTGAGCAAATGAGGTACCCACCTAGCGCAAACCTTTCTCAGGTCCAAACGCTTTTTCAGAATTGTTTGCACACTGCCTTCTGATATGCCAGTACAACTAGCTATATCTTTGACAGACAATCACGCATCCTGTTCAACAACAGTCATTACAGCAGCGATGTTTAGCCTTGGTAACAGAGGTTTTAGGCCTTCCAGGACTGGTATCATCTTCAACAGAAAATTTCCTAGCTTTAAAAGCTTTAACCCACCTAAAAACTGTGCGCATTGAAATGGTCTGAGGCCCATATATACCACACAATTCATTAAATATCTGCTTTGAATCTATATTAAGCCTAATGCAGTATTTAATATAGCTACAAATTTCAATCTTCTGGTCCATGTTCCAATCTAACAAGTTAATTGGTCAGTGTATATGACTGCATCTATTTCAGTTTGAAATAACTCGGTCAGTTGGAAAGCAATTTGCACAAAATAAACGGGTATCGTTAGCTATTCAACACACCATTCATGTGCAGTGAAGTATTTTAAAATGTACCTGGGATAAAACTAAGGAAGCCTATTAGTGACAGAACTTTTTGCACGACCCTCCTATGCCTTTGCAAGGGTCTTCTAAATTTACACAACCTGTGTTTTCATTTAACCCATTAATGACATATGGACACTTCTACCTTAACCCTTAAGACGCCAATCACAACAATTGTCGTCTGCTTTGTCTTCTGCCGAATACTTTAAAAGTCATTGTTGCAAACAGTGTGGACCCAGATCAGACTGCTCCTCTAGGAGCAGTCTGATCTGGGCCCACACTGTTTGCCTATATGCAAAAAGTATGTTTGAAAAGTTTGCAAGATGATGCAGCAGACAACATAATCAGAAGACATTTTCAGGTGCAGGTTTTCTTGGCGCTTTAACCCTTCTCTTGCTGAACACAACATGCCCTGTCTTAGCAAACAGTATAGATCCAGATCAGTTGGCTTCTGAAGAAGCCAACTGATCTGGATCTGTACTATTTGTCATTAAATATGTGCATTTCTATCAAAAACCTGGATCAAGTTATCTGACTGGCTGGAAATTAGAAGTGGGCGTGGCATCTTAATTTATTCAGCATGACAAGGGTTAAAGGTTAACTCTTTGGGCAGATCTGTTTCTAACAGAAGGGGTGTCTGCTTTCTATCTTTATTAACACCATTGTTTCGTAGAAATTCCTGTATTTAATGCAAACAGTGTAGACCCTGACCAGAGGCTGCATTCTGTGGCATCTGACCTGTGTCTGCACTGTTTGCCGATGTCCCTTTTATGGGACACTAGGTATAAATGGGTTAATGAGGACCTACAGCAGACATTTTCGTGGAGAAATAAAAAAAAAATTAGATACTTCACTCATCAAGTTCTATGAAAGGCTTTTCTAGGCCTTTGTTATTTTGTGTAGACCATATTAACCTAACATATTGGGATAGGCAGGCCTGAGCAGTGCAGACCCAGATCAAATGCCACAGAATGTGACATCTAAGCAGGCTCTAAACTGTTTGCCACTCATTTGGTGGTGGTTTTTTAGACATTTCAGTAAGGCGTCATCTGGACTTATTTAAATTTTAAGACCAGCATGGTTAATCTATATCACTATCTGGGCAAATTCAGCAGGCAAGAAATATAATCTTTTTCATATTTTTCCCAGAAAATAGGCTTTGACAGTCAATGCAAAATGTTTACTGTTTGTCTGGTGGTTTTTGGCACAAGAGTAAGTAGTCATCTGGGCCCACTTGTTCAAAGCATCGTTAGCGTAATGAGCTTGTTAGTGGTCAAAATGTCTGTTCTAGTAAGTGCAATATCTAAATCACACGTGTTTTTGCTGAAAAAAATCTGAGTAGCTTTTGCAAATGCACATGACATGTTTTTTTCTCTTAGACAAAAACTGGCAAAAAAAAAATCATGCTCAACTGATAATTTAACCAGATATTTTCTGGGTACTGCCCTCAACTCTCCTACACTAATGAGTCTGTTCACAACAGGTAGTTTTGCCTGGGAGCTACTGTCCTTTGATAACAGTGGTTCCCAGCTTTGTAATATATTATGTTAAAATCTTTATTTTTTAAATAGGAAACCCTTTAAAACATGTATTAGTTTAATTTTTTATGCAGATGTGGATTTTGAAATTGGTTTTGAGCTATTTCATCGTGTTTTATGGTTGAGACTTTTTGTGTGGGTTTCTACTTATCTGTCTTATCAGTATTACTTAACTAATTGTATAACAGAGCATCATTTTATTGATATCGTGGCAGAGTTTTTTGGTCTCAGTCATCAGAAACATATGGAAATGCAATACCCCACTAGCCCGACTTTGATATAGCATTAGTCGGGAAGGTGGGGGTCAAATTCTCTAAGAGACAAACATGGCATGAAAAGCTACTCACATTGGTTCAGCAAAAATTTTAGCATATATGCCACATTTAATGATAAAAGTTTTAACAATATGTTAACTAAAGACATCATTAATTTTGAAAAACTGCACCCTGGATGCTTAAATTTTAAGCATTGTAAATAGTAAATCTTTAACAGTCTCCAGACAACTTCAGCAGACGACAAATTGATGATATTTTTCATATTTTTCAAAAAAAAAAACAAAAAAAAAAAAACAGGCTTTGTGATTTCATGCAAATCATCTCCTCAGGAGACAATGTGCATCAAATGTCAAAGCCTGTTTTCTGGAAAAATCAGAAAATATTTCTATATTTTGTCCCTGAAAATTTTACCCAGCATGCTAAACATATTCAGATATTTAGGATAAATACCATATGCTTTTCAAATTCTAAATATACCATATGTAACATTTCAGAGCTATTGGATCTACAGCCACTCCCTGTCACAGCCCTGATGGACCCTATGTTGGAAACCCTGTACAGGTTCACTCACTTCAATCCAATCCAGACCCAGTTGTTTCATATCATGTACCATTCAGATCACAATGTTCTGTTGGGAGCACCAACAGGTTCCGGGAAAACTATAGCAGCAGAACTGGCCATTTTCAGGGTATTCAGAGATTACCCAAAGGATAAGGTACTGTTAAGCGTTGGTTTTTAGCTCGCCTGTACGAAGTACAAGGAGAGCTATTGTAGTCACCCCGGTCGTCCACGTTTGCGTTTGCGTTTGCGTTTGCGTTCCCGTTCCCGTCACACTGTGTTAAAGTTTTTCAAATGCTTATATCTCAACAGTCACTCCTCACAGAGGCATCAAATTTGGAACTTAGGTACCTTGGAGGGTCTTCTGAGATTCCAAGAGAATAAACCCCTGGGTTCATGCCCCTGGGTGGGGCTAGGGGTCAGAATCTAGGACACCTTTGTAATACTGTGTTAAAGTTTTTCAAATTCTTATATCTTGACTTTCACTCCTCATAGAGCATTCATATTTAGAATTTGGGTACCTGGACGAGTCTTCTGAGATTCCAAAAGAACATACCCCTGGGTTCATACCTCAGGGTGGGCCTTGGGGTGGGGCTAGGGGTCAAAATCTAGGACAGATTTGTAAAATCTTATATGCCTACAGGTTATAGACACAACTGGTTATACATCAGCTAACTATGTGACATCAGTTTAAGTGAAAGAGAGTGAAGGTCATGGTGACCTACATTTTACGGTCAAGGTCACCTAGATTTCACAGTCCAGTGATTTTGCCTTATATCTTGAATACTATTTGTTGGATAAATGTCACACCTGGGATATTACTTCCATGTGACCCAATGAATGACCACTTACTATATCTAGGTCATTGTGACCTATATTTCATGGTTCAGTGATTTTGCCTTATATCTTGAATACTTTTTGTTGGTTAAATGTCACACCTGGGATATTACTTCCCTGTGACCCAATGAATGACCACTTACTATATCTAGGTCATTGTGACCTATATTTCATGGTTCAGTGATTTTGCCTTATATCTTGAATACTATTTGTTGGATAAATGTCACACCTGGGATATTAGTTCCATGTGACCCAATGAATGACCACTTACTATATCTAGGTCATTGTGACCTATATTTCATGGTTCAGTGATTTTGCCTTATATCTTGAATACTATTTGTTGGATAAATGTCACACCTGGGATATTACTTCCATGTGACCCAATGAATGACCACTTACTATATCTAGGTCATTGTGACCAATATTTCATGGTTCAGTGATTTTGCCTTATAGCTTGAATACTATTTGTTGGATAAATGTCACACCTGGGATATTAGTTCCTTGTGACCCGATTATTGACGTCAAAATATATCTCAGTTGGTGTGACCTATATTTCATGGTTCAGTGATTTTGCCTTATATCTTGAATACTATTTGTTGGATAAATGTCACACCTGGGATATTAGTTCCATGGGACCCAATGAATGACCACTTACTATATCTAGGTCATTGTGACCTATATTTCATGGTTCAGTGATTTTGCCTTATATCTTGAATACTATTTGTTGGATAAATGTCACACCTGGGATATTAGTTCCTTGTGACCCGATTATTGACGTCAAAATATATCTCTGTTGGTGTGACCTATATTTCATGGTTCAGTGATTTTGCCTTATATCTTGAATACTATTTGTTGGATAAATGTCACACCTGGGATATTAGTTCCATGTGACTCAATGAATGACCACTTACTATATCTAGGTCATTGTGACCTATATTTCATGCTTCAGTGATTTTGCCTTTTAATTTTATTACTAATTCATGGAGAATTGTCATACCTGGATTATTATATCTAAGTGACAAAATGATTTACATACAAATACATCTAGGTCAGTGTGACCTATATTATATGGCTTAATGATAAAAATGTTACAATATAAAATGTACCCAGCAGGCGAGCTCGCTGTCCTCCGACAGCTCTTGTTTTTTTTGTTTTTTTTTTCTTTTATGTTTTTGTTGTTGTCATTTTTGTTGTTTTTCTGTGATATGTAGAGGCATATGTTAACTCGTCATTTTGAATAATTTTAAGATGCTAAGCCTATTTCTAGTTGTCAGCCAATTAGATTGCTTGATCTAGGTTGTTGATAAAAATTTAATACTAAATGACAACAGTGCAGATTCAGGTCAGTTGGCTTCTGAAGAAGCTGCCAGTTGGTAAAAATGGTCATTTTTCAGTATAATCTATACATTTTTGTTTGGATATAATGTGGTTGTTTAACTAACACGGTTTATGCTATGGACCTTAACAATAGTGTTATAAAGAGGTTGCGGTGTATTATTTGTTGGTTTTTTTTTTTCGTTTTTTTTATGCATGTGAGCTTATGTAAAAACATCAGATTTTTCATCTGTGTATTCTGATCAGGAGGTGTTTCTTACCTCTATGTTCTAGAGTTCTCAAGATTCATCTGATGCCCTGATCAACCTCCACAATGTTATCTGGGCTTTTCTGTTTATGTGTGAAGCCCAGTTATTGCTTCATAAAGATCATATAACTTCTTGCAGACTTGTTCAGCAAGAAATACGAGTATATGCATCTGAGGGCTTGGCTGCCAAATCAGATGCACTGTCAAATTTTTTTGACAATGCTTTAATGCTGAGAATCCTGGGTGAAAAATTCAGTAGTTGATAGCAGTTTATATTTCATGCTGTCTACTGGACAGGGCAGCTGATCAGATGGAAATGGACACTCATCTGTAGCTCTGATAATTGAATTACAAGATGAAATGTAGTATAGATGTCTTTATCCTCTCAGTTGTTTGAAGAAGATATTTTAATGCTTCAGTAGCGTGCTCCGTAAAATTTTCAGCAGACAACATTTTCAAATATTTTTCTCATTTTTACCAGAAAGTAGGATTTGCCATATTATGCAATTTGTCTCTTAGGCAATTTGCATGAAATGTTGAATTTTATTGTCTTGGAAAAATAATAAACATCAGTTTGTCATCTGGTGAATCTGCCCAGAAAGTGGTAAAGGTTAGTAAGTCCTATAAAATGACAACAGCTGTTGTCTTTGACTTTCATTATTATTTTCTGAGCTTAAATAAGCTTTACCACTCTCTGGGTTAAGTCAGCAAACGACATTTTGAAAACACGCCTGTTCAAATATACTGAAAATTTTACCACCAAAAAATGAAAATTTTCAGATGAAAAATTCTGATATTTTTCATATTGCTGCTCAAAACATAGATTTTGGGTACTCGTTAGAATGGTTCTAACAAGTACCCACAATCTATGTTTTGAGCAGTAATCAGAAAAATAATGTATACCCCTGTAAACCCCAGTTTTACTATATAAAAGTGGGGTTTAAGGGGGTTGAAATTATATAGGCATGTTTTTGTGATGACAAATTGGTGATAATTTTCTTTTTGCTGAAAAATTTAGCGAGTGCAAAGGGTTTATGAAAGAATCCAACACCTGTTGTCTTTGATTTTTTTGTTATTTTCTCATCTTAATTAATGCTTAGCATGTTGAGAAAAATTTCAGCAGATGATAATTTGATTCTTTTTCCAAGAAAATGGGCTTGACATTTCATGCAAATTGTCTCCACTTTGCATGCAGGGTCAAATAGATTCCAAAAGAAATAACCCTTGAGAAGCCCATTTTCTGTAAAAAAATAAGAAAAATATCATTGTCATCTGCTGAATTTGCCCATATCATGGAAAAGGTCAAAGAGTCAATACAATGTGGATTATTAGTATTAGATATGAAGAATGTTGGACACAGCTGTTGTTTTGTATTACATAATTCTAATTGTAACCTTTAACAGTCAATGAGCATATTCAGCAGACGACAGATTGATTTTATTTCTCTTATTTTTCCCAGAAAACAGGATTTGACATTTCATGAGACAGTTTGCATGGAATGTCAAATCCTGTTTTTTGAAAAAATAAGAAAAGTATTTCAGTTTGTCGTCTGCTGAAAATTTTACCCAGAGGGATATAAAGGGTTAAACTCAATATTGCATAAAAAATATTGTAAAAGTAGAGTCTCAGTTGTATGATAAACATAAATATTACATGCATAACCAAGAAATACCAAGATTTCTACCAGACATAAAACTGGTATTTTCCTTGTTTTCTAAGAAGAAATATTTCCTCTTAGCCAGGGAAATAAATCTCTTTAACCGGAACTACTTTTTTCTTTTGTAACATATAAACAGCCTAGATTTTGACCCTGCTGTCAATATCATTTAGGATAAAAACAAAAGCTATCCTAAATATATTATTTATTACTACGCCGACCCAAAATAGAAATGACTGCATAAACAAACTGGCAGACTAGACTTGCCACAAAAGCCTCTTAAATGGTGTACTCTCTTGCGGCAAAATGCATGTAATATACAGTTTATTCATTTCTCCTATTTTAAATATGGGATTTATAAACCTCGGGAGGTAAAAAAAATCTGATAAAGAAACGAGTGCTTCGCACACGTTTCTTTATCGGATTTGTTTACCTCCCTTGGTTTATAAATCCCATATTTAAAATAGGAGAATGAATAATCTCTATATATTAGGACAGACAGGCCTGAGCAAATAGAGTAGATCCAGATCAGATGCCATAGAATACAGCATCTGATCAAGGTCTACACCAACCGTTTTTTGAAAGCTCCATATTCCTCAAAAATAGACATTTTATTATCCAAGAAAGGATTAATAAATTGATACAGTCAAACTTCAATGGTTCGAACATCTTTGGGACCATGGACATTTGTTCGAGACATGGGTAGTTCCACCACTGAGGGTTAATCATAGCGCAGGGTCAGAAGGCAAATGAATGTCTTTTCCATCTTCTATAAAATAATGGTATGTTGAGTGTACTCATTAGAATTGCCTCAATGAGGCAATTCTAATGAGTACACACAACATACACTTTCATGATAAAATAAGAAAAATCCCTTAAAATCCTAAAATATTTGTTTTCTAGCTATCTGAAGAATTTCCTAGGGACTCAAAAACGAGTTCGAATCGTCCACGGTAAACGAGCCATCCGTGTTCTAGCCATTGAGGTTATACTGTACAGTGTATATGGTATCAATATGATCATAATATGTGGCATCTGACAGTCTCGTCTTTGAACTGGATAAAAAATGAAATTATTTTTTATCGGATCTCTGAATCAATGTTGCCAACATTAATTCAGAGATACAATAAAAAAATCATTTCATTTTGATCCAGTTCAAGAACGAGAGACTTACTGAAATTTTACAGGCTGTCATGTGCCACATTTTATGATTGTATTAACCCATTGTAGTCTGGAAACCCCTAAAAGGGTAATTGGCAAACAGTGCAGACCCAGATCAGAATGCAGCATCTGATCAGGATCTCCATTGTTTGGAAACAGTTTAACCGTTTTTCTCTCTGAATATCTAAGTCACATAGCCTGACATGCCTAAAATCGAAATTAGAATATATAGTGTAGGGGAGTTCACTCAGTCTACAATGGGTTAATACCATATTATCAATTTATTAAACCTTTCTTGGATAATAAAATGTCTATTTTTGAGGAATATGGAGCCTTTAAGATAAGCAGACATATGGTAAAATGGACCTGTTCAAATTCTTGAAGAAGTGTGGTAAGGACACAGCATGTTCCAATATTTAGCATAAATATGGTATGTTACCAGTGCTTGTATATAAAGTGTCATAAGTAAATTCTTTTTAAGGCTGTGTATATTGCCCCACTGAAAGCCCTGGTACGGGAAAGAATGGAGGACTGGAAAGTCAGAATAGAACAGAAACTTGGAAAGAAGTGAGTTTGTTAATGCAATTAACTTCCATTGGACTAGGCCTTGTTATCATGAACATATGACAAGAAATTACATTATCTTTTTCATACACATCTGTTTAACCATTATACCACTCTGGGCTAATTCAGCAGATGACAAATTTGTGATATTTTTCTTATTTTTCCCAAATAATAGGTTTTGACATTTCATGCAAATTGTCTCCATTGGAGACAGTTTGCATGAAATGTCAAAACCTGTTTCCTGGAAAAAAAAAATAAGAAAAATATTTCAGTATGTGGTCTGTGGAAATTTTACTCAGAGTGCTATGCATTTAGTAAGCAGATGTGATATAGGCATCTATTCGTCTGTCCGTCTGTTAGTCCAGACATCAACATTTGTGACCAGCCTGTCACTCAAATCCATTTCTGAATAACTATTACACCTACACTTATCTTACCTGGCTATACACATACTTTCTCCCTAACAAGAAGTCAAACAGTTCGGCATCATTTTATAGCCATGACCTATTTTTCAGGGTATAACAACTTTATCATTTTTTACGACATTCCTAACATTTAACTCCAATTCCAATTAATTGTAACACCTACAATCATCTAACATGGTACAATATCATGCTTCCTTCCTTACATAGACCCAAACACTGGAATGTCATTTTATGACCCTGACATATTATATTTCATGTTTGATTGTCATTTTTTCATCAACCCGAGTGTTTAACTCCTTTTCAGGTCAACTGTATGAGCTACAATCATGAAACCTGACATACCTTTACTTTTTTACTGAAACTCAAACACTGTGTTATCATTCTATGACCCTGACTTATATTTCATGGTTGACTGACTTTGTCATTTTTTTTTTCTCCATCAACCCCAGTATTCAGCTCCATTTCTGATTAATTGTATGAGCTGCAATTATGAAACCTGTCACGCACTTCCTTCTTATCAGGAACCCAAGCACTGTATCATCATTTTATGACGCTGACCTATATTTCATGATCTAATGACTTTTATCATTTTTTTTCATCAACCCCAATTTATTTAGTTCCATTTCTGCTATACCAAATGATACCGTATTCGACCTAATTACGGCATCAAGGACTTCGGTTTTTCATAAATACTGGGAAAACTTGTAGTAAAATATGTATCCACCTGTACTAAGGGTACACTTAAAAAAATCGGCAAAGGACTTATCTAATGATCTTTTGGCAATGTTTTTTTTGTACTTTTTTATTCTGATTTTCTATATAAAGCATATGTTGTGGATACTCATTTGAATTGCATCGACAGGTCGATGCAATTCAAATTGGTACCCATAACATATGCCTTTATAGAGAAGTGGACAAAACATACACTGGCTGTAATCTGAAGACTATGGAATTGCTTGACTGTGCACTTATGGGAGCATGTGTGGTAATTGGGTCGAATACGGTATATAGTCATCAAACCTGGCATACACTTTCTCCGTAACAGAGGCACAAACATTCTGGTATCATTTTGTGGCCTTGACCTACAGTCGACTCCCGTTATCTCAAATTCCAAGGGACTCACTGAAACACTTCGAGATATCCGTACTTCGACATATCAGAGTTGAGAGAGTGAGGAAAACAGTAAATTGAACAACCACATTTAAAAAATGAATATGTAATTTGACTCCTGGTTAGAAATGTGTATATAAAATAATGTGGAAAAGAGGAGAAATTGCTCCTGAGGAGCAATTTCTCCTCTTTTCCACATTATTTTGTTACCTGTTGTCATAGTTTCATGTTAAAACAGGGACCAGATTTTCACTTCAAGATAAGCGGTAATTCGAAATAAGCGAGTTCGAGATAACGAGGTTCGACTTTATATACCATAGGCCAGTGACTGTCATTCTTTACTAGAATTTTAAACGTGTGTAATATGAACAGGTGCTGGCAAGTGAGACATCACCTGTCTGAGAATTCATTTACGCCAGGCTGGAGCCCGGCATATCTATTTGAGGTTGTTTTTGTAAAATGTGTATGCATTTGAAGAACATCGGTTTTCTTCCAGTTTTATGGGGTTCTTAGTGGGGTTATATATAACTGTTCACCTCCACTTTTTTTATTATTATTATTCAAAATCACACTTTTGCAGCAGAGAACTGTGCTATTGGTAACATAGTGAAATAAAAAATGGAAGTACTGTGTAGAATGAATGTAGCAATGTGGGTTTTGCTTATTTAAAAGAAAAATGAGCAATTTTCCCCCAGGAGCCCCAATTTGACCATTCGACTTAAAATGAGCTTGTTGCTGTCAATATTCGTACACGTTTGAATTTTTTCATTTCTTTTTTTCGTCATACTACGAAGAAGAAACTAAAGATATTTTTCTTTGTTTACAATTGGAAATATGCATTCTTAAATCGAATGGATTATAAGCTGGTTTAATAATACAGTTTAATTTGATATTCAAGCATGGAAAGATTTGGGCCGAAAGAAAATGTTATGAGTGGAGAAAAGAACAAAACACTGCTACATAGATGATTTCGGATATAGTATGTTCGGCCTAGGCTATGGGTGGCGACATGAAATTATGTATACGTAATAGAAAACAGACGATCATAGTTGATATTTTTTTACATAGCTCTGATAACGTCTGTAATGTTTTTATCATTGAGTATTGCGATAATTTATATAATTACAACCTTTCATAACATCATAACATTTTTTCACTATACTATGATCTATAGGGAGCTAAGTAATGCATGACAGATTAGTTTCCCGGCGTATTGATGCTTTGCATCAAT
Organism: Anodontia alba; assembly: GCA_964016985.1. NCBI lineage: Eukaryota > Metazoa > Mollusca > Bivalvia > Lucinida > Lucinidae > Anodontia > Anodontia alba. Next base: position 109,529,774 of record OZ024824.1, read on the forward strand.
GTTTTCTTGTATGTTATTTTACCATTATTTTCTGAAACTTTTTATATAAATAAAAGAAGCACATTATTGCATAAAAAGCAGTGCTGCACGTTATTAACAGCCTTGCATTAATCTGCGAAAACCCATGTATTAACAAGGCAATTCACATGCTGTTAATGCACGGCTACGCAACTTTCAGTATGCTCATAGTGGGGCCACAGAATTGCTGCCATCACGAGATGTGTACTGCCTGGCCCTAGAACGAGTATAGTCCATGGAAATTGCGTCCGCGAGACATTGGTGGAAAGGCGAGACCAAATAGCACAAGAAATAATACAAAATATAGCAAATGTTTTCAGTTTTTATGCAATAATTGCGATTGAACATGATTTTTCAATGCATTAACATTCATCAGGTCCCTTGGGAGGTGTTGAAAACCCCGGTCTCCGGCCTTGGTGTTCAACACCTCCCTTGGGACCTGATGAATGTTAATGCATGAAAAAACATGTTTGATCCCTATATAAAATTATAAAAGCAGACATAGCTCCAGATAAGTGGGGGTATCAGGTAAATATTTTTTGTTTTCTTCACAAAATTATATGTTGTGGGTACTCATTAGAAACATCTCAGTGGGGCACTTCTAATGAGTCACAGCATATGTTTCTTTGGAGAAATAGGAAAGATATCAATACTTTTAGCTTTAAAAAAAAACAAAAAAAACTTATTTGGAGATGTACGTAGGCATGGCTATGAGACCTGTATATTGTGTAGATGTATAGGGTCTCTTTTAGTAAAAGATGGGTATGAAGTCACCAAAGATACATTTGCATGTCTTATTATAAAAATAGAAGACATATTATGCTTTGGCTTACTTTAAGTTTTCACTGTTATAAACATATTTGAGCAGTTAGAAATTGTTACTATATCTGAATAGGGAAAGCCAAGGTCTTCTTTCTGCATTACTTATCATGCTACAATTTCAAATAGACTTTAAGGTAAATAATTATACTTTCAAGGGAAATAATCCTGTCAAAATTGTTTTGTCTCTCTCTGAAAAGGGGTCTACTCTAAAAGGAAAGAATTTGCTCTCTTGAATAAGCTGTCACTTCTGAAAAGGAGCAAATTCTTTCCTTTAATAGTAGACTTTTTTCAGAAAGGCTTGATATGCAGGAAAGGAAACAGTCACAGAAGTTGTCTCCCTTGTCAAAAATGGTTCAAAATGTACCAAATTTGTCCAGTTCTCTTAAGGATTGCCATTGTTTTCCAGGGTTGTTGAGTTGACAGGGGATGTCACACCAGACATGAGGGCTATTGCTAAAGCTGATTTGATAGTTACAACCCCTGAGAAGTGGGATGGTGTGAGTCGTAGCTGGCAGACCAGGAGTTACGTTAAAGCTGTATCACTGATTGTCATTGATGAAATACATTTGCTGGGTAGGCTACATTCAGAACATTACTTCAATACCAGTTTGAATTTAACTCTTGTCATGCTGAGCCTGGATATACCTTGCCTTTTCAAACAGTGTACATCCAGACCAATTGGCTTCTGAAGAAGCCAACTGATCTGGATCTACCTTGTTTGCCATTAAGTATGTTAATTTATAGCAGCAATCCAGATCAAGCAGTCTGATTGGCTGAAAATTAGAACAGGGCATGGCCTCTTAATTTATTCAGCATGACAAGGGTTAACTGCTATAGCTCCAGATCAGACGGGTCTCGACATAATATTTTTCTTATTTCTCCCCAAAAATATATCTTATAGGTTCTGATTAAAAGCACCTTGGTGAGATGCTTGTAATGATTACCTACAAATGTTTTTTAGATAAATTATAAAGAATAAGGTCTTTACTTTTTGGTTGAAAAAAACACACAAAAAAAAACACAGTATCTGGTGCTACAAGGTATGAGAGTTCTTCAGTAAGTAAGTGGGTAGTATTCTTTTTTTATTATACCAGGTCCCGGTTGTTCAAAGCGTCGTTAGCTTAACGAGCTCGTTAAGGGTCATTTCGTTAACTGTTTTAGGGGATTCAATATACAATATTCTGATATTTTTTGCTGAAAAAATGTGAGTAGCTTTTGCACTGCAAAAGCTACTCACATTTTTTCAGCAAAAAATTTCAGCATATTTGCGTATCACTCGATGTAAATTTTAACGAATCGTTAACTGATGACGTCGTTAGCTTTGAACAACTGGACCCAGAGCTCAGTTGTTCGAAACTAACAATGTCATTAGTTAGTGTATCGTTAAAACTTTGATCATTAAATATGGCATATAGGCATATATTTTTGCTTAAAAAAAATGTGAGTAGCCTTTGTATTTGCAAAAGCTACTCACATTTTTTCAGCAAAAGTAACTGTAAAAAATGTGAATTAGATATTGTACTTACTAGAACAGTTAACATTTTGACCACTAACAAGCTTGTAAAGCTAGCAATGCTTTGAACAACTGGGCTAACATATGCGGCATTGATCAATCAAGTTTAAAACAGCATTTATACTTATGTGAATCTTTTGAGCGGGAATCTTGCAACTGCTGTCTTTGCATGAATTTCCTAAACAAGCTATATACCAGAATTTTTTGAGGTAAATGTGACCTAATTGGAATTAAATATAAACAAACTGAATCATAAGCAACGTCGAACTACAGCCTTATAGCACCAAATGTTATCAGCATCAGCCATGCCCTTCAAAAAGGACATTCAGTCGACTAATGTGTGAGCTAGCAGCAAAGGCCACAGTGAGACTGTGTGCATACTCTGTCTGGCCCAAACCCCACTGACCGCAACAACAAACCTGGCGAAATCATCATAACCCTGTAGTTTGACGTTGCATCCAGTTCAGTTTGTTTATTTCAGTGAGAACAGTAATGGCGACTTCAATAATGTAGTCTTATATAGTGTATTTCAATTTTCTGATGAAGGCCAAGGGCCAAAATATTGAAACAGAGTGAATTCAGTTAAATTGTATATTTCTCTTGCCTCTGGAGGATTATTTACTTCCTTTCATTACGAAAACATGCCTATTCAAATATATAGAAAATTTCACCTCCAAAAACTAAAAATTTTCAGATGAAAAACTCTGATATTTTTCATATTTCTGCTCAAAACATGGATTGTGGGTACTCGTTAGAACCGCCTCTCCAAGGCGATTCTAACGAGTACCCACAATCTAGGTTTTTGAGCGGAAATAAAAAAAATAATGTATACCCCTTATAAACCCCAGTTTTACTATATAAAAGTGGGGTTTAAGGGGGTCAAAATTATTTAGGCGTGTTTTCGTGATATATTTTAGCAACGACCTTTTTGGTCTTCACAAAATAAACAAAAAAAACATCCGTAACTATTTTCCAAGAAACTGTCTTATCTTGAATGCTAAACTGTATAAAACTAAGGTCGAATTGTTCAAGTGGAATGCCTACATCTTCACTTGGACTAATCTTAAAGTCTGGGATCAGATTCTTTCCTTTAACCCTTGTCATCCTGAATAAATTAAGATCCCGTGCCCATTTCCAATTTTCAGCCAATCCGATTACTTGATCCAGATTGCTGATACAAATTTGCATACTTAATTGTAAACAGTGCAGATCCAGATCAGTGGCTTCTTCAGAAGCCAACTGATCTGGATCTACACAGTTTGCAAAGTGAATAGGATCTACACTGTTTGCAAAGGAAGTGCATATCTGGGTTCAGCAGGACAAAAGTTAAGAGTTCTCCCTTTTTGAAATTAATCAAGAATATTCGAGTAAAATTAACAAAGTCCAGTCTACAAAAAGTTGTCTTCCTCTGCAAAATGGCAGAAATGATATTACAGGTGTATTCGTTCCCCGTTAAACTGTGTGAAAACTTATGTTAAGTATTGTAACATAAAAAATTTCTTTATATAGCTTTTTGTTATTTCTTATGAAATAATAAACATGTTTTTAATGTATTTATATATATGTTTTTAATGATTATATAAGCTGATGATTCTTTGAACAACATATGTCAATATGATAAGAATGTGTTTTCCAGGTAATGACAGAGGTCCTGTTCTGGAGGTTATTGTATCAAGAACCAACTTTATCTCCTCACATACTGAGAGAAAAGTTAGAGTTGTGGGCCTTTCTACAGCCCTTGCTAATGCTAGGGACCTGGCAGACTGGCTAGGAATAGGACAGGTAAGAAAACTATTGATTTGATGCTTGGCATACTAGGTTAAAAAAAATCAGCTGGCAACATTTGAAATATTTTTTCTTGTTTTTCCCATTAAATAGGTTTGACATTTCATGAAAGTTTACTCAGCGAGAGACAATTTGCATGAAATAAGCCATATTTTTTGAGATAATTAACCCTTGTCCTGCTGAACCCGGATATACCCTGCCTTTGCAAACAGTGTAGATCCAGATCAGTTGGCTTCTGAAGAAGCCAACTGATCTCGATCTGCACTGTTTGCCATTTAGTATGTGAATCTGTATCAACAACCTTGCTCAAGTAATCTGATTGGCTGAAAATTAGAAATGGGTGTGGCTTCTTAATTTATTCAGCAGGACAAGGGTTAAGAAAAATCTCATCAGTATCATCCATCATGTGTTGACTTTGGTCAGAGAGTGATAAAGGCTGAGTTCTGCTTTAGTTGTATTCAACTTTATTCTAATTCCAGATAAGAGGAGTACTCTTATAAACATTTTTCTTATTTCTCCGTGAAAACATACCTTATTCGATCTAATTACCGCACCAAGCACTAAATTTTTTTTTCAAAATTACTGGTAAAACGTGTAGTAAAATATTTACCTAATAAGGACAAACTTACAAGAAAGATAAGCAGGAAACTGAATGAGGCCATATTTAATGATGTTGATGTGATCTTTTTCTGATTTTCTTTTTGAAAGCATATGTTGTTGGTACTCATTTGAATTGCTTCGACAAGTCAAGCAATTTCAAATGAGTAGAAGCAACATATGATAGCATATGTTGTTGGTACTCATTTGAATTGCCTTGACAAGTCAAGGCAATTCAAATAAGTACCAACAACATATGCTCTTATAAAGCAATAAATAAAAGTACACGATCTGTAATCTGAAGGGGTTGACTGGGCCGTAAAACCTCAACACAAACTGTAATCTGAAGACTAAGAAATTGCTTGAATGTGCACTTTTAGGGATCTGTGCAGTAATTAGGTCAAATATGGTATGCTGTGAGACCTCATTAGACATGCCATATTGAGGTGCTTCTAATAAGTAACACAGCATATGTTTTTGTGAAGAAAAAAGAAAAATACCAGTAGATTATCTGGAGCTATGTTTTTAATTGTGTACATACTTTTGACAAAATCTTTAACCTACCATGGTTTACAACATAGACTGTAAGATAGATACAATGTCCTGTTTACTTTAATATCAAATAATGATCTAGGTCTATTATACTGTATGTTGAGGCTTTCTGTCTGAATATTGTGTTTAAATATGGTATTCATACCCCCCCCCCCCCCAACCCCCTTCTGCAAACTGTTTGTGGGGAGTATATGTTTTTACATTGTCTGTCTGTGTGTATGTCCATCTGTCAGTTACAGTTTCATTTCTAATAAGCATTGCTTATTGACACTTCTTGTTTTTGTATATTTCAGGTTGGTCTGTACAATTTCCGTCCCTCAGTACGTCCAGTTCCCCTGGAAGTTCACATCCAGGGATTTCCTGGCCAACATTATTGCCCCAGGATGGCTACCATGAATAAACCAACATTCCAATGTAAGTAGAGACAGACTTACATACATGCACTTTTAAGTCATAAAGTACATATTTTCTAGAGATAATCAGGCATTTTTTATGCCCCTAACTTGAAAGAAGTTGAAGAGGCTTATTACTTTTCCCTTATCTGTCTGTATGTCAGTATAAAGTACATCTATAACCACTTTCTGTTCTTGCTGTAACAATAAAAGAATATTAAAGCTAGAGGTCTGAAATTAAAGTGTGTGTGTGTCTGTATGATATTTAGACTAACCTAGACTTCCAGCCCTTCACACACACACACACACACACACACACACACACACACACACACACACACACACACACACACACACACACACACACACACACACACTCTCTCGGGTCACATGTGGGAAAGCCAAGTCAAGTTCTGCTTATGGATGGTCAGGTGGTTTTTCCCCGGGTTCTCCAGTTTTCGCCCACTTCTGATGAATGATCGGCTCGAAATATTATTGAAAGGGCTGTAAAACCCAAATAAAAAAAAAAAATCACACACACATGCATGCATGCACACACAAGGGATTGAAATAAGAGGATACCCACTTTCCACCCACCTACCTCATTTACAAGGGGGGCTGTGGGCAGCCCTATCCTGTAAGTTACTTGCCCCACAGCCCGGACCAAGTAAAACATTTTGACAAAATATGCTCAATGGTTGATTCAGAATGTGCTAATGAATAATTTTCTTTTCAGTTTCAAACTTGCATCATAGTAATGCATACAGGCAAAGAGTGTGGACCCTGATCAGAGTGCTTCTAGAGGAGCAGTCTGATCAAGGTCCACACTGTTTGCAAAAACGACTTTTTAAAATCACAAGCGGATGACAAAGCAGAAGACAGTTGTTGTGTTTGGCAGTTTAAGGGTTAATGCTCAGCATGCAGGAAAAAATTTCAGCAGACAATATTTTGAGACATTTCTATTATTTTTTTCTGAGGGACAATTTGCATGAAATGTCATAGCCTGTTTTCTGGGAAAAATAAGAAAAAATATCATGAGTTTGTTGAATGCTGAATTTACCCTGAGATGTTAAACGGTAATGGAAATGTACTTGTAAAAAAATAAATTCCTTTCTGCTTAAGTTGTCTTCTTTGGTGTTTCTTTGAAAAATGGCAGCACAAAGCAAATAAATAAAGCAAATCCATTCCACAAGTGTCTTTGAATGTCAATTAATCTCAGAACAAATCTAGAATTTACATTTTAATAAAAGAGGATCAATATTTAAGCTCCAGATAAGGCAATTTTTCAACCAAAATAATTTTGATATTTTTCTCATTTCTGCATTAAAACTTATGTTGTGGGTACTCATTAGAAGCACCTCACTGAGGCACTTCTAGTTAATATCCACTACTTACATTTTCTTGCAGAAATAAGAAAAATATTTTCCTGATTAACTCTCTTATTTCAAGCTATGAACTATGAAATATAATAACCATATTTTATGAAATAATAGTCATATTGGTTTAGCTATAACAGTATTGCATTCTCAGCTCCCCATAAAATCATATTGTGTGGATACCAAGGCCAAAACAATGATAGATGTGTTTCTTGTTCCCCTTGCGGGTATTCAGGCCAAAACAATGATAGATGTGTTTACTGTTCCCCAACTGACTGTGATATTCTTTGGCTGACACTGAACGTTTTTTTGGTCAGGCTCCTTTTGGTCTTCCTCTTCTGTTGTCATTTCAATTTATTTCAAATGCAAAAGCTACTGATGTTTTTTCAGCAAAAATGTTTGTGTATATGCCATATTTAATAATCAAAGTTTTAACGATACGTTAACTAACGACATCATATACATCGTTAGTTTGAACAACTGGGCCCTGGTATTACTGATATGTATAAAAAATGCAAATGAGTGGCAAACAGACAAGACCCTGATGTAATGCCTCATTCTGCAGCATCGGATCTTGGTCTTTACCGTTAGCTCAGGCCTTTCTGTCAAAATACATAAAGGATCCATATTCCTAAAAATAGACATTTTATTATCCAATAAAGGTTTAATAAATTGATATATGGTATTAATACAATGCCAACATTACTTCAGAGATACGATAAAAAATCATTTTATTTTTGATCCAGTTCAAAAATGAGAGACCAACTGAAATTTTCCAGGTTGTCAGATGCCACATTTTATGATTGTATTAATACCATATATCAATTTATTATACCTTTCTAGGAATATGGAGCCTTTAAGGTAAAATTGCTGTATTGATATTTTTCTTACTTCTTAGAACCATCCAGCTGGCCACATGGGTAATGCTTTGGATCAAGAGGGCCTGAGTTAGAATCACACTGGAGGAGAAATTCAACTCATGAAAACACGCCTATAATAATTTTGACCCCCTTAAACCCCACTTTAATATAGTAAAACTGGCGTTTACAGGGGTATACGTTATTTTTCTTATTTCCACTCAAAACATAGATTGTGGATACTCATTAGAACTGCCTGATCAAGGCAGTTCTAACGAGTACCCACAATCTATGTTTTGAGCAGAAATATGAAAAATATCAGAATTTTTTTTACCTGAAAATTTTCATTTTTAGGTGGTAAAAGTTTCAGTATATTTGAATAGGCATGTTTTCGTAATGAACTCATGACTGTATAGTGCTTCATAGCACAGAGCCTTTCATGATCATCCTTCTATTGTCTCAGTATGACTTAAATAATGCTGGAATGAGTATAAAACCTCATACTGTATCATAGTAGGGTGCTTTTTCATCAACCCTTCATCTTCTTTCTGGTATGATTTAAACCTAGTCCTGCTGAACATGAATATTTCCTGCCTTTGTAAACAGTGTAGATCCAGATTATTTGGCTTCTAAAGAAGCCAACTGATCTGGATCTGCACTGTTTGAGCGTAAGTATGTGAATTTATATCAACAATCTGGATCAAGTAATATGATTGGCTGAAAATTGGAAGTGGGTGTGGCATCCTAATTTATTCAGCATGACAAGGGTTAAATAGATATAATACACGGAAGCTATGTGTTTTGATACAAAAAGCCATTATAACACAAGATACCATATTTACCTTAAATATCAGGACACCTTAAATCCTTAACTAACTTATCCTAAAATTTAATTATGTCAATTTTATTACCTGTTGAGGTGTCAGAAAAATGGCTGACTGAGTGGCAAACAGTGTAGACCCAGATCTTACACCCTGTTCTGCAGTGTCTGATCTGGGTCTTCATTATTTGCAAAAGCCTGTCTGTCCCAGTACTCAGAGTTATTATGGTAAGATGTTTGCTCATGAAAAATTTAAATGTGACAGACTATGGTACTGGATAGGGTTTGCTTCATCAAAAATTAAAATACTTCAGATGTAATCATTATAAAACAGCACTGCTGTCTGGTTATAAAACAAACCGATGTGATGGTCTGGGATTTTGTTGTTCTTTTAATTGTATCCTAGCTCCAGATAAGGCACCTTTTTCAACCAAAAATACTGATATTCTTATTTCTTCATGAAAAACATATGTTGTGGTATTCATTAGAAGCACCTTGGCAAGGCGCTTCTAATAAGTACCCACAACATATGTTTTACTAGAGAAATAAGAAAAATATTATGTGGAAACCGCAGTCTCAACCTGACAGAGCAGGTTATGAAAATCCTGGAGAGGATAGTGGACGGCCTTATCAGACAGTTGGTGTCAATCGACGATTCCCAGTTTGGCTTAGTCCAAGGCAGAGGCATAACAGACGCAATCTTTGTAGTCAGGCAGCTGCAAGAGAAGTATCTAGCTGCCAATAAGAGACTCTACATGGCTTTTGTAGACCTGGACAAGGCATTTGACCTAGTGCCTCGGAAGGTCATCTGGTGGGCGCTGAGAAAACTTGGTGTGGAGGAGTGGATTGTGCGACTGGTGTAGGGAATGTATGCCAGTGCGCACAGCCATGTCCGTGTTATTGTGCTTGAAGCCTTGTCACACAAGTTCCGCTCTGTGATCCCCTTGGAAGACCTCTGTGCCGATGACCTTGTTATCATCACTGTATTGCTCGAGGAATGTGTCAGGAGGCTCTTGACTTGAAAAGAAGCAATGGAGGCGAAAAGACAGAGTAAATGCAGGAAAGACAAAGATCATGATATGTGGTACGGGCCTAGACCTCCTGCAGAGTTCAGGCGAGTTCCCATGTGCTGGAGTGGGCAGCAACAGCATCTTCTGCAAGCACTGAGTGCACAAGAAATGCAGTGGGCTCAAGCACTTGACAAAGGACCCTGATAACAGATGTACATGGTGCCAGGGATCTGCACACCCTTTGGATGGTAGACCACAGAGGAAAATCCCTTCGGACCTGACAAGCTGTAGGTGGTAGCTTCCTTTTGCTACCTAGGAAACATGCTCTCAGCAGCCATGTGAACTGTCAACAACAACAAATCGAGGGTTGAGCGCAAGACTAGCGTAACTCAGATGGTTGTTTTTCCCCAAACCTAATCTCCTCACCATGAAGGCGTTATGAAGATTACAACATTTCTTTCTGTAAACAATGAAAATTTAGGTGCCATTGCTCGTATGAGCAATGGCACCTAAATTTGCATTGTTTACAAAGGGGTCCAAGTTGCCCCTAAACAAGGGTTTCAAAAATATTTTTGAGTTACTATAGTCTTGCGCTCAACCCTCGACATGTGAAAACCGCCTGGAAGAAGTTCAAGGAGCTGCTACCAGTTCTCTCTTCCCGCCACCTCTCTTTCGAGACACATGGCCGTGTGTAGAGCTCTTGTGTGCGGAGCGCAGTACTCCATGCCAGTGAGACTTGGCCATTGACAAAACCAAACCTCCAACGTGTGCAGTGAAATGAAGGGGCAATGATCAGATAGATCTTCAATGTGAAGCCACAAGACATTGTCACCACAAGATCCAATGAGCTACATGTGCGACTTGGCATTGAGGATCTGGACCTCATTGTGAAGGAGAGAAAGCACCGCTGGTATGGACATGTGGAGCACTCCAATGGTGCAGTCAAGACAGCCTTCAGCAGACAGGTTGATGGAAAGCGTGGGCCTGGGAGGCCCAAGATGACATGGAAGCAGCTAACAGAGAGGGATAGCAGAGAGTGGAAGCTCTCGGCTGTCGACCCTCATGATAGACATACCTGAAGATGTGGTTTGAGATCTGCCATGCTACCTGGAAGGGGGCCCACTGATGTGGATGTTGCCCCTGTACTTGCACGTTAATCAAAAATCTGATGATGATGATGATGATGATGATGATGATGATGATACCTGACTTATCAGAGCCATGTTCTTTTAAATGTGAGCTGACAGAAGGTGATAAGGGCTGTATTGCTTTTGGTTTAGATCCCACTGACAACTATTTCAGCCTGACCATTTCTCACACTCCCTTGTCACTTAGTGTGTTTAGGTAAACTGACCATGCTCGACATGACTCCATTGAGTTATCTTGGCTGTAAAACCTCAACACAAACACAAACAAAATCATTGTTGCAATAAGTCATTAAATGAAATGTGATATCCTCGATGAAATACATAATTGGTGTACACTGCGATATGTCTCATTATGGCATCTGTGAGATAAGGTTGTAATGATTATTGCAACAAATTGGTTATTGCATAGTTTTTAACTTCTCACTTGAAAGCTCTAAATTTCAGAGTATGCAATAATCTATACTTCACCAACAGGGAGTCTGTCCAAACTGGCAGAAATTTATCACTGGGACAGGCTTAGATTTTGGTATGATTGGCTGTTTCATTTTTTTCAAGACCAGCACAACCGTTAGAGTGTCAAATTTAAGAGAAATATAGCTTGTCTGCATGATATCTCCGGCACCAGTCAGGGTATTCTGTCAATACTTGCAAGGAACAGATGACAAATTGATATTTTTTTTATTTTCCTTAAAACATAGGGCTTGACAGTTCATACAAATATCCTCCATAGGAGAAAATTTGTTAGAAATTTTTATGTAAATTGTCTCCTTACAATCTGTATGAAATTTCAAACCATTCAAACAAATATTTAAATATTGTCAGCTGAAATACTTACTCAGTATGCAGAAACTTAAAAATAACTTGCATAACACTAAATCTTAACTCTTGTCCTGCTGAATAAATTAAGATGCCACACCCACCTCTAATTTTCAGCCATTCAGAACATTTGATCCTGATTTTTGCTATAAATTCACAAATTTAATGGCAAACAGTGTAGATCCAGATCAGTTGGCTTCTTCAGAAGCCAACTGATCTGGATCTACACTGTTTGCAAAGGCTGGGTATGTCCGGGTTCAGCAGGACAAAGGTTAAGCATACTTTGAATACACTAAATGTTCAACCTCCTTACTGTATCTATCCTAAAATTTTGACAAGTCCATTTAACCCTTGTCATGCTGAATAAATTAAGACGGCAAGCCCACTTCTATCTGTCAGCCAGTCAGATTGCTTGATCCAGGTTGTTGATACCATTACAAAAACACGCCTATTCAATTATATAGAAAATTTCACCTCCAAAAACTGAAAATTATCAGATAAAAAACTCTGATATTTTTCATATTTCTACTCAAAACATATATTGTGGGTACTCGTTAGAACCGCCTCACCGAGGCAGTTCTAACGAGTACCTACAATCTATGTTTTAAGCAGAAATAAGAAAAATAATGTATACCCCTGTAAACCCCAGTTTTACTATATAAAAGTGGGGTTTAAGGGGGTCAAAATTATATAGGCATGTTCTCGTGATGCAAATTAACCTACTGAATGACAAACAGTGCAGATCCAGATCATTTGACTTCTGTAGAAGACGACTGAGCTGGATCTATAGTGTTTTCAAAGGCAGGGTATATCCAGGACCAGAAAGACCAGGGTTAACTACTGGTGATGTGTCTAAAAGGTGTTGATGGAATGGCTAATACAGTCGAACCTCATTATCTCAACTCACTTATTACCACTTATCTCGAAGTGAAAATTTGGTCCCTGTTTTAACATGAAACTATGATAACAGGTAACAAAATAATGTGGAAAAGAGGAGAAATTGCTCCTAAGGAGCAATTTCTCCTCTTTTCCACAATATTTTCAGTACATGTATATCTCTATTTTAAGGATTCAAATTACATATTCATTTGTGAAATGTGGTTGTTTGATTTATCTTTTTTCCTAAGTTCTGCAAATCTGATATGTCGAGATACGGATATCTCGAAGTATTTCAGAGAGTCCTTTGGACTCCGAGATAACGAGAGTCGATGTAGTTCAGACCCTGATCAGACTGTTTAAGAGCAGTTTGATCTGCCTACTCGTGGTTCAGGAATGCTTGTCTGAATATAGATTAACCTTTACCACTCTCTAGGCTAATTCAACAGACAACAAATTGATGATATTTTTCTTCCTTTTTTCAGAAAACAGGTTTTGGCATTTCATGCAAATTGTCATAAGAAAAATATTTCAAGTTGTCTGCTGAATTTTTTACCCAGAGTGCTTTGCATTAAATATGGCACTATTTCTGTACTGCAGCTATTAAGACCCACTCTCCCACAAAGCCTGTGCTTGTATTTGTGTCATCACGAAGACAGACAAGATTAACGGCCCTTGATCTCATAGCCTTTCTGGCGGGAGAAGACAACCCAAAACAGTGGCTCCACATGCCAGAAATAGAGGTAAGTTTTTTTCTTCCCCATATAGTATCATTTTGACTTGTTGGAATCCTCAAACATTGTTTTTCAGTGATGTAACTGGTGACACCAGAAGAATGAATGTAAAAATCATGATGTTGAGCATAGCTCCAGATAAGAGGGGTATCCAGCTATTAATTTTCTTATTTCTCCACAAAAACATTATGTTGTGGGTACTCATTAGAAGCGGATTGGTGAACCGCTTCTAACGAGTACCCACAATATACGTATTCATGGAAAAATAAGAAAAATATTATCTTATTTGGGGCTATGGATGAGCTTTTGTACTTTAAGTTAATGTTAAAAAATCAACACCTAAAATGTCACTAGGGTGTTAAATAAACATGTTGGTGACCTTTTATGTGTTCAAAAATTATTAAAATAATTCAGATGTCCAAAGGGAAAAGAACCGTCAGCCTATGCAGCTAGCATAGATAAGTATGGTATGGAGTAGTTATATCAATATTTAGGATAGATGTGGTCATTTGGGTCTGTTCTGATCCAGTATGTTGTCAGGAAATTTCAGCTAGCAGAAATAGTTTATTGCCAAAACACTTTGTTTTCTGTTGGTCAGTTTTTACCCATTAGACTGTTTTTCCACTTCACTGAATACAAGATATAAGATACAAGATATTTATTAGGAATTTTCGGCTCACATAGGAGCGTATACAGATGCATCAAAATGTACTAACAAATGAATAATCAAGGAAAGAGTTCCAAATGACAGAAAATAATTACTAAGAAAGAAGGACAGAAATAATGTAACAAACGAAAAAAAAAAGCAACTATATTATAATCTATATTATATAGTAAATGCTATCTATTGTTTATCTATATACCCTATTCCCCTAAATGAGTCCGCTGGCGCATGCCTCTCAGCATAGAAGCATACAGTGTTAAAGGCATCATATTCCTCGAAAATAAACATTTTATTATCCAAGAGAGTTTTAAAAGATATGAATACATTCATAAAATGTGGCACCTAACAGCCTGTAAAATTTCAGTTAGTCTCTCATTCTTGAACTGGATCAAAACTGAATTTTTTTTTTTTTTTATCGTATCTCTGAATTAATGTTGCCAACATTAATTCATAGATACGATAAAAATCATTTCATTTTTGATCCATTTCAAAAATGCGAGACTAACTGAATTTTTACTGGCTGTCAGATGCCATATTTTATGATCATATTACCAAATATCAATGTTTTAAACCTTTCTTGGATAAAAAATGTCTGTTTTTGAGGAATATGAAGCCTCTGCAAAAGTTCTGGGAAAGTCTACTACGATATAGATGGTGGCATCACGAAAACATACCTATATAATTGTGAGCCCCATAAACCCCACTTTTATATAGTAAATCTGGGGTTTACATGGGTATACATTATTTTTCTTATTTCTCCTCAAAACATAGATTGTGGGTACTCATTAGAACTGCCTCACGGAGGCAGTTCTAACGAGTACCCACAATCTATGTTTTGAGCAGAAATATGAAAAATATCAGAGGTTTTTATCTGAAATTTTTCAGTTTTTGGAGGTGAAATTTTCTACATATCTGCATAGGTGTGTTTTCGTAATGCATAGTTGGAAGAACCTCCTTTTGAGGTTGTAGATTCCATCCTCAGCCGGGTTATACCCAAGACTTTCTAACATTGGAGTTGGCATTCAGCAAAAACAGCTGGGACTGGTCACACTAATATCACTTTGATGTGACGTAGATCAGTGTGTCTTGGGCATGATACTGCAGTGACAAAAACATATGTTGTGGGTACTCATTAGAAGCACCTCAGCGAGGCGCTTCTAATGAGTACCCACAACATATGTTTTCGTTGAGAAATAAGAAAACTATTTACCTGATACCCACTCTTATCTAGACCTATGGTGCAGACATTGATCAGACTACACAGATACTCAGGCTGATCTTGGCGAGTGCTGTTTGAAGGCAGATTTTCACATGGCCTTGCATAGCTCATGTATTGCACACACACAAAAAAGCACAAGATATTAAGATGTTGAAAGCCCCAAGAGGGAAAATATGAAATTCCTAGAAAACTATTTAACAATAAAAACTTGCATTGCTCTTCTTAAGTGGTGCTTTTCAACAATGTTAACTTAATAACTGAAGATGATTTACTTGTTGATAAGCATGAGCAAGCTTGCAAATAAAAAATGAAAATCCTTCAATGCTTAGCACTCCAGGTAAAATCTTCAACAGACAACTTTTTGAAATATTTTTCTTATTTTTCACAATAAACAGGCTTTGATATTTCATGCAAATTGTCTCCTAAGGAGACAATTTGCATGAAATGACAAAGCCTGTTTTTTGAGAAAAAGAAGAAAAATATCATCAATTTGTCTTTTGCTGAATTTGCTCAAACAGTGGTGATGGTTAAAGTGTGTTTAATAAGACATACTGCTGTTCGTTTCTATTCAAATCACTTAAACTGAAACAGACCAAATAAAGTCTTTTCAATATTGATTCAATTTCAATTACTGTTTGCCTTCCTGAGTTGTGACTTCCTGTTTGCTTTCATAGACATAAAGACCCTTCTGAAAAGAGATCTACTATAAAAGGAAAGAATTTGCTCCCTTTTTAGTAGAACTTTTTTTTCAGAAGGGAGGCAAAAGTCCTTTATTTTCCTGTTTGCTCTCCTGAGTTGTGACTTCCTGTTAGCATTCCTGGGCACAAAGTCCCTTTTGAAAATAGGACAACTATTAAAGAAAAGAATTTGCTCTCCTTGAAAGCATATCCATTCCCTTAACTTAAAGGCTCCATATTCCTCAAAAATAGACATCTTTTATCCAAATAAATTGATACTTAGTATCAATATGATCATAAAATGTGGCATCTGACAGCCTGTAAGATTTCATTTAGTCCCTTGTTTTTGAACTGTATCAAGAATGAAATGATTTTTTATCGTATCTCGGAATTAATGTTGGCAACATTCATTCAGAGATACGATAAAAAATCATTTCATTTCAAGAATGGAAGACTAACTGAAATTTTACAGGCTGTCAGGTACCACATTTTATGATTGTATTAATACCATATATCAATTTATTAAACCTTTCTTGGATAATAGAATGTCTATTTTTGAGAAATATGGAGCCTTTAAAAAAAGAATATGTTTCTTCTGAACCTTTATATGTTTCTGTGTTGAGTCACTGTCTTTTGTTTTTTGTGAGCTATACATAGCATCAATAAAATAGTTTAACCCTTGTCCTGCTGTACACGACAACCAATACCTTTGCAAACAGTGTAGATCCAGATCAGATGGCTTCTGAAGAAGCCATCTGATCAGGATCTATACTGTTTGTCATTCAGTTTGTGAGTTTGAAAGAAAATGTTATATGCTGTAATCTGATTGGCTGATAGTCAGAAATGGGTGTGGCTAATACACCCAATTAGATTATTCAGCAGGATAAGGGTTAAGAAAAGGCATACCCTATTTATGCTCAGTATTTAAACCGACAAGCCTGAGCATAAACCCAAGCCATATGCCACAGAATACAGCATCTGACCAGGGTGTACATTTTTACTAATCCAGCAGTTGTTAGACTCCTCACCATGTAATAAAATGTACATGCTTTAATTTGAATTATTGCATAAAAAGCAGTGTCGCACATTATTAACAGTCGTGCATTAACCGGCGAAAAGCTGTGTATTAACAAGGCAATTCACACGCTGTTAATGCACGGCTATGCAACTTTCAATATGCTCGTACCGAGGCCACAGAATTGCTGCCGTCACGAGATGTGTACTGCCCTGCCCTAGAAAGAGCATAGTCTGTGGAAATAGCGTTCGCGAGACATCGGTGAAAAGGTGAAACAAAGTAGTGCAAGAAATAACGCGAAATGTAGCAAATGTTTTCAGTTTTTATGCAATAATAGCGATCGAACATGGTTTTTCAATGCATTAACATTCGCCAGGTCCCTTGGGAGGTGTTGAAAACCGCGGCCTTCGGTCTCGGTTTTCAACACCTCCCACGGGACCTGGCGAATGTTAATGCATGAAAAACCATGTTTGACCCCTGTAGAAAAGAATGGTAAGGAGTTTAAACTGTCTGAATATTTAGGGTAAATACAGTGATCAAAACATCTTGACTGGAGGTGACAGCCAAAACATAATCTTTGCAAAACACTTGTGAATTTTTTTTGAAAACTTCTTACTTAATTTCTGATTTACACTGTTTAAATTTGTTGATATTTCGGGAGTTTCTTTGCAACTTCCTTAGAAAAAAGTTTTCACAGCCGCACCTTGTATAATCTTGTATAAACAGTTTGTAAAAATATTTCAAGTCTCTTCTTATTTTGAATATGAAGGAAGAGTGGAAAAAGCTTACTTACTATGCCACGTTATCGCTATAAAGAATTTTCAAGAGTTTTTACTTAAAGTTAAAGTAAGCCAGATTATGGCGGTAAAAAAAAACAAACTGATTTTAACTGTTTGTTATCTGCAGTTACTAAATTTAGCAGGATAAGTTTTCAGTAATTTGCATAATTTTATTGAGGCTAAGCAATTATTGAGATGCATATGGTGTTTTTTATTTGTTTTGTTTTGGTTTTTGTTTTAAATTCAAAAAATAATTTTGTCCCATTTGTTTAGCTTGAAAAAAAAAATGCTGAGTCCTTTCACTAAAATTTGTAAACAATAGCATGAATGTTGTCATAAGGAAATCAATAGGACATTTAAACTTGTCATAATTGAAACTACAGGAAGTTTATTAATTTGTCAGCATTTCATTTTAACTCTTAAAGTACTTAGCAGAATTGTAGCAGGGGACATTCTATTTATTCTTTTTTAATTAGTTTTTCAGAGAAAATAAGACTTGGATTTTATGTGAATTGTCTGCCTAGTGGACAATTCACATGAAATGCCAAGTCTTATTTTTCCTTGAAAAAATGCAAAAATAAATAAATAAATACATAAATAAAATAATAAAATGTTGTCTGCTGCAGTTGTGATTAACACTTTAAACATCTAAAATAGATAAAATGTATGTACCAATTATACCCTAAGTATTGGGACGGACAAGAGTGGGTAAAAAATGTAGAACGAGAAAGATTCCACATTCTCCAGTGTCAGAGGGTACGCTGTTTGCCACATCCAGCTGTTTTTGACACATCAGCTGGTGGTTAGATAGACTTGTTCAAATTTTAGGACAAGTATGATAGGAGACAAGGTGTCGGAATATTTGGGGTTATTATGGCATGTACTTGAATGTTAAAATGTTCCGGTTTCAACTTGGTTTAACCCTTGAGCAAAAAATTATCACAGACAACTTTTGTCATTGTTGTTTTATTTTTTCAAAGAACATGTCTTGATATTTCATTGGAATCATCTGCAAGGCAGAAAGCAGATGATTCATATGAAATGTCAAGACTTATTGTCTTTGAAAAATAAAAAAGAAATATTTCAAAATATCGTCTGCTGCAGTTGTGATTGGTGCTTTAAGGGTTAAATTTGAATCAAACTTTTCAAGCCAGATCACAAGAAAAAGGTTATATGCACACAGTAAAGACCTAACACCACCCGTGCAGTCAAGTGGTATGATCAGAGTCTTTGTCATTTTGTCAGTATTCAGTGGAACCTCCACAGTAGCCACCTCCCTGTAAGAGCCACTTTTATGATTTCCCAAAGTGCTTTGTTACTGTATTCATAGCTCTAGATAAGGTGCATTTTTCAGCCAAAAAGTATCTATATTTTTCTTATTTCTTGATGAAAACATACAGAGGCGCTTCTAATGAGTACCCACAACATATGTTTTCGTTGAGAAATAAGAAAACTATTTACCTGATACCAGCTCTTATCTAGACCTATGTGTATACCGTATTTTATCTACTTGCCGCACTGTGCATTTTCAAAATTACTGAGAAAACTTGTTAGTAAAATATCCGTCTAATGAAGGGACACTTTATATAAAGGTCAGCAGAAGACCATGAGGGGCATTTGTAATGAATCACATGCATTTTTATGACCCTGCCATTTGAAGAATGGTGAAAAGGGCAAATAGTGTTACCCCTGTCCACCCTGAAGTGAGACAAGGGAAATGAAATGCTGTGCTCTAAAATAAAACAAATTACATCTATGAGAATTGTTATTATATACTGCTTGGCTTAAAGGAGACTGGATACACCCAAAAAGATTAGGCAACCATTTTGCAGACAGGAATCTGTGCAATACAGTAAAAATGACTGAACACTGATGGCTTATTTACTGTGGATGTTTTGAATTCATTTTAGAGTCCCTAGGAAATTCTTCTGATGGCTCAAGAAAACAAATATTTATAGATATTTTAAGGAAATTTTCTAATTTTATCATGAACATATATCTTGTTTGTACTCATTAGAATTGCCTCATTGAGGCAATTCTAATTAATATACTCAACATATGAATATTTTATAGAAGATCAAAAACAATATCCCTAAACTATTCCCATTTCCCTCCTGACCAGGCACTATGATTAACCCACAATAGTACTAACAACCCATGTCTAGAACAAATTTCAGTGGTCCCAAAGATGTTTGAGCCTTTGAAGTTTGACTGTATTTGGAATCTTTAACAATTGTGGGCAGAACTGGGGTTTTACCCTCTTAGTAGGCTTTTTAACTCTTTGATGCAGCTATAGTTAAGGTGTTTTTGTTGTTTTGTTTTATTTCAGTTGAAAAAGCATTTGGTCTTAATTCTACACAAGAATGTAATTTGTGGGTGCTGAGAAGTGCCTAGAGTAGATGCTTCTGCATGTTCATCTGTCATTACACTCATAGGCCTAGATAAGAGTGGGTATCAGGTTGATATTTTTCTTATTTCTCCACGAAAACATATGTTGTGGGTACTCAATAGAAGTGCCTCGGTGAGGCGCTTCTAATGAGTACCCACAACATATGTTTTCGTGAAGAAATAAGAAAAGTATCAACACTTTTGGATTGAAAAAAGCGCCTTAACTAGAGCTCCGAACTATAGTACTCATGCCTAAGCATTGATGTAGTCTGTGAGTATATGTTGTGGTAGTCATTAAATGCTTCTAATAACTACCACAACGTCATTATTCATGGAGCAATAAGAAAAATGACAATAGTTTTTGGTTGAAAAAAATGCCTTACTGGTATCTAGAGATGTTTTGGTGCCATATTTCAGATTTCAGCTTTGTTATTTGCAAGTTTGAGACTTAAGGTTTCTTCAAAATAAATGTACAAATATATCTGCTGTCATGTTAGAAGTTATATAATGAGGCTCATATTTGTCTTATTTTATGGTGAAGATGGCTATTTCACTACCATGTGTAAACTAGCACATTCAAAACGGGTGCACGACATTTCGTCTAAACCCATTTCATCGAATAGACACTTCGTCTAATACGACAATTGGTCTAAAAAAACCGGTCTGGTACGACATTTCGTCGAAAAGAAAAATTAAGATTTTAGACGAAATGTCGCACCTTTGTTATTTTTCGTCTTTTTCGATTTTTCTCACTTTTTTCCCTTTGATTTATCCGGCTTCTTTTTCATTAAACCGGTGCTGTTGCAAAAATGTTCATCAGTATTATTGTGAGTAGTTTTCACCATTGTGAATTTTTTAGAGCAATAAAAGAAAAAGAAACTGGTCTTTTGTGTTCTTTGTTTTCTTTCCCATTGTATAGTTTCTTACCTTTTGTATAGTCAGTTAATAGTTTGACATGTACTGAATTCCTTCTTTCACTACCTCACTAAAATGGAAGAAGTGCAGTTCTATACTAGCAACAGGGGGCACCCTAAAATAGCCTACAAAAGCTTTGATCCTGGTGTTAACTGAGCTTGCCTATGTTTACTTATGATCCCAAAACAGCTGCAAATGTCTCCATTCTTTTCTTTCTGCTTCTAGCGTCGGATACAGCGAGAATATAGGAAACACCTGCCAGAGCTTCCTAAGTCACTTGATGACGTCAATTTGTCTGATTATACAACATGGAATACCTTCGTGGGATCGGATACAACCTAAACTATTAACTTTGAAACCATAAAAATTTCATGTCACTGGCAAACAAAGATCAGCCTTCTTAGATCACTTGTCTTTCCTTACCAGTACATGTGTAAACAAAATTTAGACGAAAAAAAATTTAGATGAAAAAAATTTAGACAAAAAAAATTTAGACATTTTTAGACGAATTTAGACACTTTTCGACGAAATTTAGATGAAATGTCGTATGCGACGAAATGTCTTTTAGGTGAAATGTCCTTTAGATGAAATGGGTTTAGACGAAATGTCATGGACCCATTCAAAACAGAAGTATCAGGATACCTGTTCAGCTAGTATGTAATGTTAACCACAACACAATTACATTTGTGTATGGTGGGTAGGGTAAACCAATTTACCAATTGATAAACTGTATCTGTCACAGCATAGAGTTATCTTTTTGTTTACTTGTTTTCAAAGTAATAATACAATGAAATAAGTTTCAGATGAAATAAGATTCCGTGTCTTGTGGCACTAAAAGCCTTAAATTTGCCTGTGAATCAGTCAATCCATGAAAAAGTGACCTTTGAGAAAATGTAACCAGTGAAGACCCAGATTAGTCTAAGCATTGATGTAGTCTGGCTCATACAGTTGCATTTTACCAATAGACTCCAAAATGCCGAAACAGACTGTGCATACATGTATGTGTTAGCTGATCTTGGCTTTCACTGTTCTTGCAGTTCTTGTCACATGGGTATGCTTCAAATGAGTTCCCACATTTGAAAACATGTCTAATGACATGTGTCTCCAGCAATGATCCAGATCAGCCTGTGCACCTGTGCAGTCTTCTCAGGCCACCTAAAGAAGCCTTTTATCCTTGGGTGTTTGCAGTTTGAATAAATAGACTGACAGAGAGACAGACAAGTGCACCCACAGCCTGCTCTGAGTATTTCTTATCATTGATCCAGATAGATGACATATCCAGGTAAAAATTTTCTTATTTCTCAATGAAACCATATATTGTGATACTCATTAGAAGTGCCTCACAGAGGCACTTCTAATGAGTACCCACAACATATGTTTTCATGGAGAAATAAGAAAAACATTTATGCTTTTTGGTTGAAAAAAAAGGACCTTATTTGGAACTATGGCTATGCACATGTCATCAGGTATGTTTTTTCATGTTGCAGCTCAGATACTGTTTACAGTGCAATATTGCACCAGTTCATTAATACTTAGCATGCTGGGTAAAATTTTCACCAGATGTTTTGAAATATTTTTCTTCTTTTTCTTAGAAAATAGACTTTTGTCATTTCATGCAAATTGTCTCCAAAGGAGACTATTTGCATGAAAGGTCACTCTACTTTCTGGGAAAATGAGAAAAAACCTGTCATCAGTTTGTCCTGCTAAATCAGCATGGATAGTGATAAAGGTTAAGGTGCAGAAACAATAAAGTCTCCTGCAGAAATAACTGTGCAGTTTTTATTACCAAATTGTGACTTAATGCTGTTAATTCAGTGATTGCCTCAACCAGGCTCCACAGCACAGTCAGTAGTAGGGAAAAAGACAAACAGGGGCCTAGTCACCCATGGCTCCTGTTTTTAGCTCCTAACTTTTCAGAGAAAATACCTAAATTCCTAATGTTGATCCTTGTCCTGCTGAATAAATTAAGATGCCACGTCCACTTTTAATTTTCAGCCAATCAGATTACTTGATCCGGATTGTTGCTATAAATTCACATACTTAATGGCAAACAGTGCAGATCCAGATCAGTTGGCTTCTTCAGAAGCCAACTGATCTGGAGCCTCACTGTTTGCAAATGCAGGGTATATCCAGGCTCAGCAAGAAAAGGGTTAAATATTCATTTTTGTTAGTCTTTATCCCTGCAGTAGTATGACTGGCTGCAGACCTAGGGACTGTAAGTTAGAATCCCAGCTCAGCCACATAACTTCCATGGAGATTGATAATGAAATCATTTCTGCTGTCATTCTCCCCTATTCTGCTGATACTGTAATTGCAGTTGTCAGTTTATGTATTTGTTTGTGCTTAGAGGACTTAAAGCCTGTCCAGGAAAAAGTGGGAGAAGGTTAACCAATTGGCTCCACATGACCTTAACAGTGTTGACTGGGCTGTAAAACTCCAACAGCCCATTGTTACCTTAAATAGTTGGGACGAAATTGCTTGAACTGTTTAGAACCAAATAGGACTGCTTCAGATAATGGTCTACTCTGTTTGTCATTCTTTCAATACATTTCGGATATGTCAGCTGATGTCTGAATATCTTGACCAAGCAGTTACACTTCTGTTAAATTTCAGCAGGCAACATTTTGAACTATTTTCTTATCTTTTTTTTTCCCCCAGAAAATAGGATTTGACATTTCATGCAAATTGTCTCAGACAATTTGCATGAAATGCCAAATCTTATTTTCTGGGAAAAAGAAGAAAAATATCATCAATTTGTCATCAGCTGAATTTGCCTAGGGTGTGGGAAGGGTTAATTATGAAGGCCTGATGAATCATGGTAGTCTTCTCAAAATCGTAATTTTAATTATATAAACCTCCATTTATAGTGAATGCTTGCATGAAATGTCAAAGCCTTTTGGTATTTCCGGAGAAAAAGAAGGAAAAAAGATTTCAAAACTGCAATTTTTACCCAGCTTATGCTAAGCATTAAGCACTTCAGCACTTTTTTTCAACTACTGTTCATATTTTTCCATGAAATTACATGTTGTCATTCTCAATAGAAGTACCTTAGTGAGGTGTATCTTAAAACGGCTGAATGAGTGGCAAACAGTGTAGACTCTGATCACTGCCTTTTGTGGCATCTGATCTAGGTCTGCACTGTTTTCTTAGGCCTGTCTGTCCAAATACTATGGGTAAATATGGTTTAATATGTTGTTATTAGAAATGCCTCAGTGAGACATTTATAATGTGTACTCGCAACATAACGATTTTTTGAAGAATTAAGAAAATTTATCAGTCTAATCAAATATGCTGTACGGTCTATTTTTGCATGATGTGGCTGTGCTGTTGCAGTGTGAATTGATACAATTATGACAAAGTGGTTTGTTTGAGTGGACAAAACATTAAATATTAAGTTTACAATAAATGTTTAACATATACAGAGTCCTCAAAATGAAAATCATGTCTCCTTTGAAATAACAGATAGCATAAACTTTATGTGATATTTGTTGATATAGCAAAGTTTGTGTGCCTGTTATGGATTTTATATAACATTCTCTGAATTTGATATCAGATTTATTGAACTTGACAAGGCGAAAGAAAAGCGGATACTTTTCGTGAGATTTTGTGATAGAAGATCAGCAGACAGTAGAAGAAGCTGAAGAAACTGGAAATCAGTGGCATTATATTCAGGTTAGTGTAATTTACCATATTTACCATAAGTATTGGGACACATTAACTGCTTACCATACTTGTCCTATGATTTGTAAAAGTCTGTTCCTCAACCTGTTGATGTGTTTAATTAACCCTTGTCCTACTGACCCTGGATATACCCTGCCTTTGCAAACAGTGCAGATCTAGATCAGTTGGCTTCTTAGAAGCCAACTGATCTGAATCTGCATTGTTTGCCTCTCAGTATGTAAGTTTATATCAGCAATCAAGATCAAGTAATCTGATTGGCTGAAAATTTGAACAGGGCATGGCAACTTGATTTATTCTGCAGGACAAGGGTTAAAATATTGCTGGATGAGTGGCAAACAGTGTAGATCCTGATCAGATGCCACATTCTGTGGCATCTGATCTGGATCTACACTGCTTGCTCAGGCCTGTCTGTCCCAATACTTAGGTTTATTATGGTACATCATTTCCTTTGTTATATGGTATTGTATTTGCCCTAAGTATTTTGAAACTTTAACTCTTGACCATATTTGTGCTAAAATTTGAAATAAAAATTGCTCCTTGTTTATGCGTTTTACCCCTTTTCTTGCTGAACACAACATGCCCTGCCTTAGAAAACAGAGTAGATCCAGATCAGTTGGCTTCTTCGGAAGCCAACTGATCTTGATCTGCACAGTTTGTCATCAAATATGTGAATTTCTATCAAAAACCCAGATCAAGTAATCTGATTGGCTGGAAATTAGAAATGGGTGTGGCATTTTAATTTATTCAGCAAGGCAAGGGTTAAAAACTGCTGGATGAGTGGTAAACAGTGTAGATCCTGATCAGATGCTATGATATGTGGCATTTGATCTGGTCCTACACTGTTCAAGTATGTCTGTCCAAATTTACTTTTAGATATTTAGACAGCTGTTCCTGAACAAACAGTGTAACCTAGATCAAACAGCTCCTAGGGAAGCAGTTTGATCAGTGTCTGCCAATTATTTAACTATCCATTGGAAGTCAAATGGATTTTAGATATCAAAGAAGTCAAATAGTAAGTGGGGATGGTGTTTGAATATTTGGGGTGCCAATTGTTTAGTGACCATGTTTTAGCTATATATGTGAAAAGTACAGAAAACTGACACTTTGATAAATTTATCTTCAAACAGCATTATGATAATCTCTGGGATAATTATTCTTATTCCTCCTTAAAACTTGATTTTGTGGAGAACCATTAGATTAAAAACAAATAAAAAGAAGGGGGGTGGGGGGTGGGGGAAGAGGTGGAGTGCAGGGGTGGCGGTGGTGGGGAGATGGGGAATGAAAGCATGTCATTTGCTTTTTTTTTTCTTGATTTGACAGATTCTTTGTCATCTTCAGGTAATAGAGATGACCAAAAAAGTAAAACTTTCTTCTTTTTGGCACAAAAACATATTTTTTTATTGGAATTTCATAACTCATTTTACCCTTCTCATGCTAACCGCGTCAAATGATGCTTTTTAAAGTGGGTCTCTCACTGCTAATCGCGTCAATGTGCCAATTCGACTCTACCCAATGAAAGGCCGGTAACTATGATAAACAAAACAAGGCTGATGTAAAGTTAAGCTTTAATACCATTTGTGAAAGGGGGATTTCAGTGACGAAATAAACTATTTAAAGGTATGTTTCTAAAAATATTATGCACAAATAATGAGTTAATTGGGGAAGTCGACCTGTGAGCCTGATTTAAAACCAAAATGGCAACTGTGATGAGGAAGACCCTAATATTCTAGCTTTATTTAACGATTCTTCATCGGATAGTGAATTTGAAGGTTTTGATTTGGCTGACATACCCACCGATGCAAATGTTCAAGCCACATTTGAGATTGTAATAGGATAAGTATAAAAATGGTTTTTATACGCCTGTTTGAAAAACGGGATGTATTATGTTACGGGGTATGGCGTCCGTCCATAAACTTTTTCGTTTCCGGCTAACTCCTCCTACAGTTTACATCCGATCAAGCTGAAACTTGGTATGTAGTTAGACCATGATGTGGCGCAGCGCATATTATTTCGGGGTTGCAGTCCACCATATGTTGGCAGAGTTATGCCCTTAGAAAATTTCTGTAAACATTACATTTCCAGTTAACTCCGCCTACAGTTTACATCCAATCAAGCTGAAACTTTCTGTGGAGCAGCACATAGTGTTTCAAGGTTACAGTCCACCAAATATTAGCAGAGTTATACCCCTTTGAAAATTTCTATTAATTTTTTGTTTCTGGCTAAATCCTCCTACAGTTTACATCCAATCAGGCTGAAACTTCATGTATAGTTACACCATGATGTGGAGCAGCGCATATTGTTTCGAGGTTACAGTCCACCAAATATTAGCAGAATTATGCCCCTTTGAAAATTTCAGTAAGCTTTTCGTTTCCGGCTAACTCCTCCTACAGTTTACATCCTATCAAGCAGAAACTTGATTTGTAGTTAGACCATGATGTGGAGCAGCGCATATTATCAGAAAACAGGACTTGATTTTCCAAGCAAATTGTCTTAATTGGAGACAATTTGATGGAATGTCAAATCCTGTTTTCTTGGAAACATAATGTTGTCTGCTATTTTACCCAGAGTGCTAAGCACTAAACCCCACAGAAATCCTACTTTTCTATGAAAACATATAGATACCCCTTAGAACTGCCTCACTTAACCCATTTTAGTCCAGAGACCCCGACAAAGGGTAACTGGCATACAAAAAATGCAGACCAAGATCTGACTTGGCAGAATATGGCATCTGATAAGAGTCTACATTGTATGCATTAAATACAGGAATTTCTCTAAAACATAGTAATAAAAAAAACAAACTAACAAGACATCCTGCTATTGCAAATAGACCAGTCCAAAGAGTTATCTGCCCGAGACATGACAATGGTTGGGTATTATAGTTTAACCCTTAAAACGCCAATCACAACAATTGTCGTCTGCTTTGTCTTCTGCCGGTTACTTTAAAAGTCATTGTTACAAACAGTGTGGACCCAGATCAGACTGCTTCTTTAGGAGCAGTCTGATCAGGGTCCACACTGTTTGCCTATATGCTAAATGTAAGTTTGAAAAGTTTGCAAGAAGATGCAGCAGACGACATAAGCAGACGACATTTTCAGATGCAGTTTTTCTTGGCGCTTTAAGGGTTAATGTTTTTATTGTCTTTTAAGGAGACAATTTGCATGAAATATCAAAGCTTATTTTCTGAAAAAAAAAAAAAAAAAAATCAGATAAATAACATTAATTTGTTTTCTGCTGAATTAGCCTAGAGAACGGTAATGATTATAGTGCCTTTCAAAAGTATAGCAAATGACATTCTAAAATAAGCAAGCAATTCACATGAAATGTCTGCCTAATTTTCTCCGATATATTTTGGAGTGTCATCTGCTGTTGTGATTGGAACTTTAAGGGTTAAATCAGAATTGCAGTACTTGGAGAAAGTCTTAAATTGCTAGTACTGAATTTCAGGCCTTGAATATTTTGGTGTAACAGCGGCAGTAAAAGCAATAAATTTTGTATAAAAGAGAGAAAATCAATTGGTTTTGTATGAAATGACAGCAATTAAAGAATAAAAGTTTTTACAGTTACTGTATTTATTCTAAAAATACACTTTACCTCATTATAATACTTGTCCTAAAGTTTGAACAAGTCCATATTGTTGTCTATTGATCTGCGATGAGCAAACACTAGACATCTGTCCCAGGCATCTGATCTGGGTGTAGTCTGGCTGTCCCAGTAAATAGGGTAATTACAGTAGTCAAATGATTGTGGATATCTGTCATGTTCACCCTGGTCCTGCTTAACCCAGATATGTCCCGTCTTTGCAGTGAAAATCCAGAAGCCAACTGATGTGGACCTGCACTGTTTGCCATTAAGAATGTGAATTTTTTATCAGTAATCTGGATCAAGTAATTTGATTGGCTGGAAACTAGAAATGGGCGTGGCATCATAATTTATTCAACAGGACAAGGGTTAACTTCACTTGTACAAAGTAATAACAAATTTGTTTTGTGTTGTCTGGCAATTTTTTAGTATACCTAATACTCCAAAAATAAGTTTTTGTTCCTGAAGTATGAGGAGAAAAAGATCATTTAGCCATTAAAGTTTAACCCTATAATCTCTAAGCAAATTTGTAGCAGAAGGCAATAGACTGTTATTTTTCAGAGAAAATAAGACTTAGTATTTCAAGTGAATTAGAGGCAGACAATTGATATGAAATGTCAAAAGACAAAAGGAGACTGAAAACTGTTACTGGAGAAAACAAGTGTTGTTAACTTTCACTGTCATTACCTTTATGAAATTAAAAAGCACCAAGAGAAAGGAATAGCCTTTGCATATGTATATCTTGATGAAACTTGGGTTGACTGTGCACATACGAAACAGTACTGCTGGCAAATTAGTGGGTGTCATAGAATTGCAGTACTGTTCAACAAAGAGTAATGTTTATTCCTTGTTCATGCTGTTGGATAAGATAGATTCATACCTGGTGATCTCCTCATTTATAAGATTTCATGCTGTAGTGGAGACTATCATAAGGAAATGAATGGGCGAAATTTTGAGAAAAGATTAGCAGAAAAACTATCATAAAACCTTAACCTTTCTAAGATGCCACACCCACTTGTAATTGTTGGGCAATCAGATTGCTTGATTTAGGTTGTTAATAAAATTCACATACTAAATGGCAAACAGTGCAGATCCAGATCAGTTGGCTTCTGAGGAAGCCAACTGATCTGGATCTACACTGTTTGCAAACACAAAGCATAATTATCCGGTTTCAGTAGGACCAGGGTTAAATCTATCTGAAACAAATGTATTATAATGGATAATACATCATATCACTCTTTGCAGAGCCCACTACATAGAATTTTTTTTAATATTTGATGATATGGGTTGAGGTTTTGACTCTTGTGAATGTAAATAAAGTAGCTAGCTTCTCCAGTCTCCCTGATTGATGAAGTAGTAGCCAGTCATGGAAATACAATTTTGAAGTTGCCACCATATCATTGTGATTAAAACTCAGTGGAACTTTTATAAAAGAAAACATAGTGATCCACAACCTCACATACAAATAAATATTCAGATGTTCAAATGCTAACAAAACAGCTTTCATTATGCCCCAACTCTGAAGAAGTTGGAGGGGCATATTGCATGTGGGTTGTTAGTCCATCAGTCTGGTTGTCATAGTTTTCTTGTGAGCAAGATACTTTGATAACTATTTGAGCAGGGCCTTGAGACTAGGTGAGCTTACTGGGGCTAGGCGGTAGATCACCTGGTTAACTTCAAAAAAATAATCAGAGTAATGATATTATGAGAGTTATGTCCCTTTTTAACTTTGACACTTTGTGCGGACAACATACAATTGGAGGCATAGAGTTTTAAAAACACCCGTTTCTAGTTCTTAGCATATTAGGTTAGAAATTCAGCAGTTGACATTTTGAGATGTTTTGCTTATTTTATCCAGAAAATAGGCTTTGACCTTATGCCTTAGATATCCACAGAAAATTACTTACAGATGCCTTACCCCTTGCAATACTTGTCCTAAATTTGAACAGGGCCCCATTGTTCAAAACTAACGATGTCTTTATTTAATGAGTCATTAAAACTTACATTGAGTGATACGCAAATATGCTGAAATTTTTGCTGAAAAAATCTCACATTTTTTCAGCAAAAAATATCAGAATATTGTTTATTGAATCCGCTAAAACAGTTAATGAAATGACCCTTAATGAGCGCTTTAAGCTAACAATGCTTTGAACAACTGGGCCCTGGTTTATAATACTATCTGTTGATGTCTAAACTTCTACTGGATGAGTGGCAAACAGTGTAGACTTTGTTCAGATGCACATTCTTACTAAAGGTGAATATAGAATTGCACAGCTGTATTAGTTAAACCTTAACCCTTGTCATGCTGAGTATATTACGAGGGTCCTGCAAAAAGTTTTGTCACTGAGTTTGGATTACTTCAGTGCTACGTTTTATCAAACATATTTTTATTACAAATCTTCAAAGTATCCCCCCTTTACTGATACACATTTTTGTAACCTTTTACCCAGTTGCAAAAAGCAGATAACATCACGAAAACATACCTATATTATTTTGACCCCCTTAAACCCCACTTCAGCATAGTAAAACTGGGGTTTATAGGGGTATACATTATTTGTCTTATTTCTGCTCTAAAACATAGATTGTGGGTACTCCTTAGAACTGCCTTGATGAGGCGGTTCTAATGAGTACCCACAATCTGTGTTTTGAGCAGAAATAAGAACAATATCAGTTTTTTCTCTGAAAATTTTCAGGTTATGGAGGTGAAATTTTCAGTATGTTTGAATAGGCGTGTTTTCGTAATGATAGTCTTCTTTTGGTATCTGTTGGAGACACTGATAAGCAGCGCTGCCAAGAGAACTTCTAGATGGAAAGCATTTTCTGAAGCCTTGGAAATAAAAAGAAGTCACAGGGACTCAGGTCAGGTGAATAAGGTGGATGGTTTAAAACTTTCACCTTTTCAGAAGCCAAAAAAGACTTAACAACCTCACACTTGTGAGAGGAGGCGTTGTCATGTAAAAGGTGGACTCCTGACCATCCTCTTCTGGTCAATGTTCCAATGTAACAAGTAAATTGGTCAGTGTATATGACTGCATCTATTTCAGTTTGAAATAACTCGTCAGTTGGAAAGCAATTTGCACGAAATAAATGGGTATCATTAGCTATTCAACACACCATTCAAGTGCAGTGAAGCATTTTAAAATATACCTAGGATAAAACTTAGGAAGCCTTTTAGTGACAGAACTTTTTGCAGGACCCTCGTAAGATGCCAATCAGATTACTTGATCCAGGTTGTTGATACAAATTCAGATACTGAATGACAAACATTGTAGATCCAGATAAATAAGTGGACTGATCTGGATCTACACTGTTTGCAAAGGTGGGCATGTCCAGGTTCAACAGTGGTCGCTATTTTACCTTTGCAGAAAGTGTTGGAGTTTAGCTGCAATACTTTCTGAACTGATGAAAATTTTAAAGCTTTCTTTATGAACAGCAAAAATTATTTTGTCATTTTGTACACACTTTCTGCTGCTCAGTTCATAGAAATGATATTTATCAAAAGTCTGTCTAATTTCTTCTGCATTCATTTACAGGGGATAAGGAGGAGTATCAGATGATAATTCTGGGATAATTTTCTCCAGTTCTCCATAAAAACATACGATGTTGGTACTCATTAGAAGTGCCTCACAGAGGCACTTCTAATGAGTACCCACAACATATGTTTTTATGGAGAAATAAGAAAATTATCCCAGAATTCATGAGTACCCGGGGATGGTTGGGTGGTGCGAAGGTGCTGTGTATCTTACATCACTGGGGCGTCCAACTGATATTGGCTTACAGTTGGGCAAGGCCTGCTATCCTTGTAGTGGGTAAGGGTAGAGGGGGAATGTTTTTATTTCTTCTGTTTCTTCACTTTCTTTCCTGTTCCTCTTTCTTCCCTGTCCCTCTCTTTCATCTCCTCTACTCTCTCTTCTATCTCTTTTCTCCCTTTCTCTGGGAGACGACACAAAATGACCCTCAAGGGTTGACGTGTCGTTAAACCCCAACACAATCAATCAATCATGAGTACCCACAACATATGTTTTTATGGAGAAATAAGAAAATTATCCCAGAATTATCACCTGATACTCCTCCTTAACAAGTCCTCTGAAATTTATCATAAAAATCCCACTTTTATAAAAAAAAAAAAAAAAAAGATAAAAGAATATAATGAGGTAATGAGGGCTTCTGAGGAGAAATCAATAGGCTTTTCTGGTTGTAAGAAATATTCTTTTATGTGCTTCCTTTTAGTTTTATTGTGTTTCATAATACAGGAAGAAACAATCCTTGCCTCTATTATTTGCTGCTTAATCTGTGGCCTGCAGGTAGGAAAATTTGCAGATGATGATCCATTGATATTTATCTCTTTCTTTTTTTGTCTGTAAAAATAACGGTTGACATTTCATTTGACAGTCCCTTTGGAAACAATTTAAATGAAATGTCAAACCTTATTTTATGGGAAAAACAATAAGAGAAAATATTCTAAAATATTGCCTGCTAAAATGTTAAAGGGTAATTGACATTGGACCATATTTACATTAAATATCTGGACACTTTTAAGTCTGTAGCATACATCAGAGAAATTGTGAAGGAGTATTTGGTGATAACTCTTCTGGGATATTTTTTTCCAGTTCTCCATAAAAAAACATATGTTGTGGGTACTCATTAGAAGTGCCTCACTGAGGCACTTCTAATGAGTACCCACAACATATGTTTTTATGGGGAAATAATAATAATCCCAGAATTATCACCAAATACTCCTTCTTCACAATTTCTCTGATACATGGTCTAAAGATCAACTGCATTGAATTCTCTCATGTGTGACGTCAATTCTTCCGAACAAATGACCTGAGATACTTATTGAAGATGCACCAGCTGATAACATACTTATGTTTTTAAAACATATAAATCTTTTAAACAAAGTATAATTGCTTTAATTTTTGAATTTGTTCTAGTTTTACATTTTATATATACATGACTTACCATTATAACAGTTTCATTACATAACCAAATTAGTACACCATTTGTTGCAAATGACCCTCATGGGTTGATGTGTCGTAAAAACTGAACTCATCATCATCATCATCATACATGTTCTAAAATTCTAACAAGGCTTTTATGCTGTCTGATCATGTGTCTAGAAACTGCAAAATGATTGGCTAACAGTGTAGACTCTAATCAGATGCCTTATTTGGTTCTGTTGTATCTGATCTCGGTTTTCATTGTTTGCTCATGCCTGTCCGACACTACACTTGGGGTAAATACAGACGCTTAAGTTGTAAGATCTTTTTTCTGTTATTGACTTCAATGTGAGCTCTAGAAATTTCATACCTCAAGATAAGGCACTCTTGTCAACCAAACAATACTGATATTTTTTCTTATTTCTCTGTGAAAACATATGTTGTGGATACTAATTAGAAGCACCTCACTGAGGCGCTTCTAATGAGTACCCACAACATATGTTTTTAAATCTAACTAAAAGATATATTTCCTGATACCATCTCTTATCTGGAGCTAATAAAGCATCTCCATAAGCTGCCTATAGTCCATACATGGAGATTAAGATGCAGATTCGCAAAACCTTTATTGTGATTCAGCCGATCAGATTAGTCAGATTTTCACTTAAATCTTGTTTTGATCAATCTTTATGGGTTCAGAAATTATAGCATTAGAAACTGCAACTCTTTTGACACAATAAGAAGATCACAAATAAAATTTGGTTTTAGCACAGCATTTTATTTGTATAAATCCATACAGAAAGATATATGGTACAAAAAATATAGGATATGCAACAAAAGAAGGAAGTCAACTGACTTATTTAACCCTTGTCCTGCTGAATAAATTAATAAGCCACGCCTACTTCTAATTTTCAGCCAGTCAGGTTACTTGATCCAGATTGTTGTTATAAATTTGCATACTTGATGGCAACAGCGCAGATCCAGATCAGTTGGCTTCTTCAGAAGCCAACTGATCTGGATCTACACTGTTTGCAAAACAGGATATATCCGGGTTCAGCAGGACAAGGGTTAAATCTGTATCCCTTAAATAAGATTTAACTCTTTGCATTCTGAGTACATTTGCATGCTTTCTTGTCATTTGTTGATTTTTTTTTTTTTTTTTTGTTAATTAATTTTTTCAAGAAAATCTTTCAGGAATACCATCAGAGTGTCAAACAATTTGGATCCAGATCAGGCCTGATGTTTTGTTGGGCCTCAGGGTCCAAACTGTTTTCAAAGGTTATCTGCAGATGACCAGAGTTGCCAATAGCGGGAAAAGAGTTAAGGAGACTAGATACACCAGTTAGATTCTCTGTCATCTTGTACAAGAGAGATAAGTTTTATAACTTCCTGTTTGCTTTCCTGCTATCCAAGCTCTAAGAAGGGGTCTCCGAGGGGGAGTAAAATCTTTCCTTTTAGAGTAAACCCTTTTTAAGAAGGGAAACAAAACAATTTTGACTCAATTGCCTCCCCTGAAATTGTTTCCATTTGTCTTAAGTAAGTAGTTCAGGTGATTTGATTGGATAAACTGCAACAGTTTTTGTATCAACTTATAATTTACCTTATTTACCCTGAAGTGTTTAGCACTCCTTTGGTTCAGTGGGTCCCAGATTCAAATCCTGCAAGTTGTTGAATTCAGCTCATGTCTGTATGATGCTTCCTTGCCACAGAGCCTGCCTTTGTCAGCCGTCTATCATCTCTATATGCTTTAACTCTGTCATGCTGTCAATAAATTAACCCTTGTCCTGCTGAATAAATTAAGATGCCACACCCATTTCTAATTTTCAGCCAATCAGATTGCTTGATCTGGATTGTTGCTATAAATCTACACTCTTTATGGCAAACAGTGCAGATCCAGATCAGTTGGCTTCAGAAGCCAACTGATCTGGATCTACACTGTTTGCAAAGAAGCCAACTGATCTGGATCTACATTGTTTGCAAAGACAGGATATATCCGGGTTCAGCAGGACAAGGGTTTAGATGCCATGCCCATTTCTAATTGTCAGGCAATCAGATTTCTTAATCCAGATTGTTGATATAAATTCACATACTGGATGACAAACAGTACAGATCTAGATCAGTTGGCTTCTGAAGAAGCCAACTGATCTGAATCTGCACTGTTTGCAAAGACAGGGCATATCCGGGTTCCTCAGGACCAGGGTTAAAATATATTGAAAGAGATGTAAAATACCTATTCATGATGATGATCATCATCAAATTATAGGACAACTAGGTTTGACATTTCATGTGATCATCCTGGTTGGCAGACCATTCAGTTGAAATGTCTGAAACTTTAAAAAAAAAAAAAAAAAAAAAAAAAAAGATAGCATATCTCTTGCTGTATTGTCTGGTACTATGGGCAATTGAATTGACTACAAATTGATAAGTAACTTTTCTTATTTTTCCCAGAATATAGGCTTTGGAGACAGTTTTCATGAAACATCAAATCCTTTTTTCTAGGAAAAATAAGAAAAATATTTCAAAATGTCTGCTAAATTTTACCCAGCATGCAAAGGGTTTAAATGTTGACTGCAAATAGTTTAATTCAGTATGGCATTATTATAAATATTATTGTGTAGTTTCACTTCACACTGCTGCAGTGAGCTTCCTTAGTGATTTACTGAATTATTAATCCCTTACTGAGCTAGAACTGGCTTAGAAATGGCTCATAGACAAATAACTTGGGAATAAATATCAGCTATTTCGTATAAATCTTTTATGAGATTGGCTAGGCATGATCTAGCATGTGGAATCATAATCATTACAAACAAAGTGTTTTTATCAGGATGTAAATTAATGAAAAATCGTATTGACTGTTGTCAGCATGATACCACTAGTAAAACAATAGTTCACCTTAAACCTGTTGAATTCAAATATTGGCAGATGACAGCTACTAGTTTTATACTCTTCCAGACAAAAAAATTATATTTTACCATATGAGTGTCCATTCGTTGTGTAACACATTACAAAAACGAGCCTATTCAAATATATAGAAACTTTCACCTCCAAACTGAAAATTTTCAGATAAAAACTCTGATATTTGAATATTTCTGCTCAAAATATAGATTTTGGGTATCATTAATCAGCCTCAATGAGGTGGTTCTAACAAGTACCCACAATCTATGTTTTTGAGCAGAAATAAGAAAAATAATGTATACCCCTGTAAACCCCAGCTTCACTATATAAAAGTGGGGTTTAAGGGGATCAGGTTTTCATGTTGAGCACCATTTCTGCTCTCTTAACCCTTTCATCCCTGAGTTTCTGCAATGGACTCTTCCATTATTGAATTTAGACATGTCCATTGTTGCAAATATTGATATACATCAAAAATCTAGAACCAAATACACCACAACTTCTTTAAAACACTATTCTTGGGGTCCATAGCATAAACTGTGTTAGTTGAACAACCGTGTTATATCCAAACAAAAGTGTATAGATTATGGTCATTTTTCAATATAATCTATACATTTTTTGGTCATTTTTCAATATAATCTATACATTTTTGGGATCCATCTTTGAACCGTCTTATATCCAAAATTGTTTTATAACCAATAATGTTATAAAGAGGTTGTAGTGTAATAATAATTATAATAATAATAATAGTCTTTATTTTCAGAGGGTGACACATTTAGCAACAACTAATCTTCCATGAGGCCCTCTATAATATACAAAAACAAGCTATACAAAAGAAACTAATGGCAAACAGTGTAGATCCTGATGAGACGTCTAGTTAGGAACTGTCCCATCTGGATCTAAACTGTTTGCAAAAGTATCCTGCTATGAAAGTTTCTGATCTGGGTGGTTTGAAGGAAAAATAAGAAAACAATATCAGTTTGTGGTCTGCTGTAATGCCTACAGCATGGTAAATGTTAAAACTTAAAACATTGATCATCAATTGTCGTTAGTCAGGCTAATCATCTTTAATAACTAACATGCTGGGTAAAAATTTCAGCAGACCACATTTTGAAATATTTCTTTCTTTTTTTTTTCCCCAGAAAAAAAGATTTGACATTTCATGCTAATTGTCTTCAGGAGACAATTTGCATGAAATGTCAAATCCCAATTTCTAGTACAAATTGATGATATTTTTTTTTATTATTCCTAGAAAATGGGATTTGACACTTCATGCAAATTGTCTTCTGAGAAGACAATTTGCATGAAGAGTCAAATCTTATTTTCAGAGAAAAATAAGAACAATATAATCAGTTTGTCGTCTGCTGGTATTAGTGTTACTTCAAACATGGATCGTCAGTTGGCATTTTGATATTTTTTCCTTAATTAACCAGAAAACACGCTTTGACATTTCATGCATTCATAAATGTCATAGCTTGTTTTCTGGGAAAAATAAGAAGAACTTAGTGATTTGTCCTCTGCTGAATTGGCCGGCAGCATGATAAGTTAAAACTTCAAAAATTGATCTTCAATTGTCATTAGTCAGGTTTATCATCTTTAATGACTAACATCCTGGATAAAAATTTCAGCAGGTGACATTTTGAGATATTTTTTTCTTATTTAAACCAGAAAACAGGTTTTGACATTTCATGCAAATGTATGAAATGTCAAAACCTGTTTTCTGTGAAAAATAAAAAAAAAAAAATATCAATTTGTCATCTGCTGTATTTGCCTAAAGAGTGGTAATGGTTTATACTTTACAGTAGGCACTAATACCTCTAATACGCATAGAATTTATAAACCTTTTTATGAATATTAATCCCTTATTGTTTATTGTTCTTTTGTGTAAATTTTGAAGTCGACATGCTTTAGAATCCTAACATTTATGTAGTGTAGGCTTGTTTCAGAGAAGACTTTGTACATAATACTTTATCTTACTAAAAAACATGGAACCTGTTTCCTAAGTAGCCAGTGGGTAAGTTTGATAATGACTGCTATATTTACTTAATGCTTAACTTTACCACTCCCTGGCCACAAATTGATGATAATTTTCCCAGAAAACAGAATTCGACTTTTCATGCAAATTGTCTCCAGTGGAGACAATTTGCATGAAGTGTCAAATCCTGTTTCCTGGGAAAAATAAGAAAAATATTTTAGAATATCATCTGCTGAAAATTTTTAACCAGAGTGCTGTGTTAACATGCTGGGTAAGATTTTCAGCAGACAACATATTGAAATATTTTTTATTTTATTTTTTATTTTTTCCCCCCAAAAAACAGATTTTGATAGTTCATGCAAACCATCCTTAATGGAGACTGTTTGTATGAAATGTCAGATCCTGTTTTCTGGGGAAAAAAAAATTAAAAAAAAAATATTTCACTATATTGTCCGTTGAATGCTAAGCAGATTTTGGCCATTTGTTTACAAGAGAGAAATCCTTTGTGACTTCCTGTTTGCCTGCCTGTACTACAAACCCCTTCTGAAAAGGGATCTACTCTAAAAGGAGAGTTTTGCTCCAAAGAAGATCAAATTCTTTCCTTTAAGATTAGACCCCTTAGAGAAGGGAGACAAAGCAAGTTGGAAAGAGTTGTCTTCCTTCAAAGTGTATTCATTCCCATTGAGGTTATTATTGTTTACTATGGGCAGTAAAAGATTCTGAACAAATTGAGTGCTTGCACGGACTGGCCAGGCTCTGCTGTTCAAGTACTGAAAACTGCAGATTTTCAAATACCATATTCTACCTAATTACCACACTATGTGCTTAGGTTTTTCAAAATTACTGGGAACACTGAGTTGTGGTAAAATATGTATCTACCTACTAAGGGTACACTGTAAAAAAGATCAGCAAAGGACTTATTTGATAATGATTATGCAATTTTTTTTCTGATTTTCTTTATAAAGGCATATGTTGTGGGTACTCATTTGAATTGCATCGATGATGCAATTCAAATGAGTACCCACAACATATGTCTTTATGAAGAAGTAGACAAAAAGTACACTGGCTGTAATTTGAAGATTACGGAATTGCTTGACTGTGCGCTTATAGGAGTATGTGCCGTAATTAGGTCAAATACGGTAGTTAACTCTGTATATGGTATTTACCCTACGTATTCAGACAGACAGGTCAAGGCAAATGGTATAGACTCAGATCAGACATCCCAAAGTACAGATCAAGCTCTATGCCGGCCTTGGTGGCTCAGTTGGATGCGCCGTCTGACTGGAGACCAGGAGGTCATGGGTTCAACCCCCGCCGAGGTCGGCAACATTCTTTCGTGGAGATTGATCATGAAATATTTTCTGTGGTCATTCTCTCCCTTCCGCTGATTCAAGAAAGGCAGTTGTCAATTTCTGGCGAAAGAATGTGCACAATACTGGTTAACCGCTTAGAGGACTAAGCCTGCCGAGTAAACATGTGGTTAGGTAAACTGACCGCGCTCGACATGACCCCATTGGGTTGACTGGGCCATAAAACCTCAACACAAACAAACAGTAAAACCTCAACACAAATAAACACAAACAAATCAAGCTCTACACGATTTTTCGCTTGTTCAGCAGTTTTCGGATGCATAGACAAGTGGTAAAATTGACTTGTTCTAGTTTTAGGACAAAAATATTTATACTTAGCTGATTTCAGCGGATGACATATTGATGATTTTTCCCAGAAAATAGGATTTGACATTTCGTACAAATTGTCTCTTTGGGAGGCAGTTTGTATACAGTGTCAAATTTTATTTTTTCTGGGAAAAAAAATATGTAAAAGTATTTTAAAATTTTTCTGCTAAAAATTTTACCCAGCATGCTAAGTGTTTTTTGAGGTTGGAATACTAAGGTAAATATCATATTGTTACAGGGCTCCTCACGCGATTTGTTCCTAGAAATTACTTGACTCTTGAATAAATAATGATTTAGCTGCTATTTCTGAGGAGCTGGCAATATGTGCTAATAATGAGGAGACAAAAGCGACTACAATACATGGCTCCAAATAAGAGGGGTTACCGAGAATATATTCTTTATGCCCCTGTCTGCCAAAGGCATCAGTGGGGCATATAAGGTTTTGCTATGATGTTACATCTGTACTTAAGTGCATATGACGTCTGTACATGCTTAAGAGCATATGTCACATTCGTAACAGACGGCAGCTATCCTATTTACCCTAAGTATTCGGATACCTCAACTCCTTACCATTTATGTTCTAAAATTTGAACCAATACAATTTACTACACGATGTTGTGTCTAGAAATTGCTGGATGAGTGGCAAACAATGTAGACCCAGATGAGACGCCGCGTTCTGCGGCGTCTCGTCTGGGTCTAAACTGTTTGCTCAGGCCTGTCTGTCCGAATATATATGGTAAATACGGTACTAGCATTTGTTATAAACATACAAGTGTTCCAGTTGGTAAAAGCTGAATTCCATTCCCACATTAAAATCAAAAAGTAAAAATTCAGTAAATGGTAAAGCCAAATATAATCATACATGACATATCTCACACTGTGAGATAAAATCTCACAGAATTTGGCCCATCTGGAAGCCAGTTCCCATAAGATTTTTCAAATCTCACAGAATTTTCAGATCAATCTCACACAACATCTGATGAAGAAATAAATAGAAAATCACACTTTGTTGTCTCTACCATAAGCTTCGTTCATTTAAATTAAGGCTTTTGACTATTTTGGCATTTAAATAGTCTTTTGACTATTTTGGTTGAGCTTCAGTCATTTTTGTTAAAATCTCACAGAATTTTTTCGAATCTCCCTTAAAAAATTGCCAAATCTCACAGATTTCAGTCATCAGCTTATGGCATGTATGTATAATAATACTGTTCAGTTCCCATGTACATAAAGTCTGTTGTGCTTAAAAAGAAGAAGTAAATTTGGAAACTTTTGTAATGATTTAATGCAAAACCATTTGTCATAACTACCTATGCACAAAAAGTTTTATTCTAGTTGTATGCAGAAATCTATAGGGTAGGTAACTAATGGAGTCAGATGTTCAACAAGTTTTGCTTGTTCAATTTTTCTGAATTTTTTACAATATTGCTGTGAAACATTAGTATTTCAAATTCAGGAAAGAAAAGTAAAAAATATTTTCTTAGAGGAGAGTAAAAAAAATCACTTTACTGTAGATATTGCATAGGTCAGACCAATTTCTAGCTGTATATTTAATTTTAGGGTTAATATTTAAGAGCAAAAACACAGAAACAGAAAAGAC
The DNA here is from genome assembly GCA_964016985.1 of Anodontia alba. Classification (NCBI taxonomy): domain Eukaryota; kingdom Metazoa; phylum Mollusca; class Bivalvia; order Lucinida; family Lucinidae; genus Anodontia; species Anodontia alba. The sequence goes on from OZ024824.1 coordinate 109,571,084, forward strand.
AAATGGTTTCTAATAAGATGTGGTCAATCAGATCAAAATATTTTCATTTAAAATAAAACACCAAGAAAAAAACATCATTGTGAATGATGTCAAAGGACAGTAATTATAGTGCACTATTTTAATTTTGGAATTGAAGCACTGGTGAAATAAGACTGAAAAGAAGTTTTGGTTTGATTTTTGGGGGAGATTTGAGATAACTTTACCAGTTCATATACATGTAATTTAAGCTTCAATTTTGTTCCAATAAGCTTTCATAGTTTTAAGGTTGAATTAGCATTGTTACATTTTGGCTAACTATTTCCGGATCTTAAATTAAAAATTTTTAGGATGCTATGGTTTTTGGGTTTTTTTTTTTTTTTTTGCATGTTTACCCACTGTAAGTGTGGTATAATTTATTATACCCTTGTATTGGAGTGAGTTTGCATTTACTAAATCTGTTTATCTGTAAACAGTTGGTTAGGGGTGGAGATATATTGTTTTTGCCTCTGTTGTCTGTCTGTCCATCTGTCACGCAGTTGTGTCCGCTCTATAACTTGAAAACCATTCAAGATATTTTCATGAACCTTCATAAAAATATAAAGCATCATCAGACAACATGCAGAACACAAGAACCCTAACCCTTGTCCATACAGTTTTGCAGTTATTCCCGTTTGAAATTCGACAATGGTAAATTTGTGTCTGCTCGATAACTTGAAAACTGTTCTAAATATTTTCATGAGACTTTATAAATAATTTTGTATAGTTTTGGAGTTATTCCCCTTTGAAAACAGACAATGGTAATTTCGTGTCCGCTCTATAACTCGAAAACTTTTCAAGATATTTTCATGAAACTTCAGAGAAATATGAAGGATCATCAGACGACATACAAAAAACAAGAACTGTAACTCTTGTCTACACATTTTTGGAGTTATTCCCCTTTGAAATTTGACAATGGTAATTTCATGTCCGCTCTATAACTCGAAAACCATTTAAGACATTTTAATGAAACTTCATAGAAATGTAAAGCATCATCAGATGATGTGCAGAGCAGAGTACAAGAACCATAGCTTTTTCAGTAGATTTTTGGAGTTATTCCCCTTTGAAATTCGACAATGGTAATTTTGTGTCCCCCTCTATAACTTGAAAACCGTTCAAGATATTTTCATAAAACTTCATAGACATATAAAGAATTATTAGATGACATGCAAACCATAAGAACTGTTACTCTTATATATAAATATTTGGAGTTATTTCCCTTTGAAATTTGACAATGGCAATTTTGTGTCCCCTCTGTAACTTGAAAACCATTCAAGATATTTTCAAGAAACTTCCTAGAAATATAAAGCATCATCATAGGTGCAGAACACAAGAACCATATCTCTTGTCTATACATTTTTGGAAATATTCCCCTTTGAAATTTGATAATGGTAACCATAATTTCATGTCTGCTCTATAACTTGAAAAGCATTTAAGATATTTTTATGAAACTTCATAGAAATATAAAGCATCATCAGATGACATGCAGAACACAAGAACCATAACTCTTGTCTATACATTTTTTGAGTTATTCTCCCTTTGAAATTTGACAGTTATAATTTTGTGTCCACTCTATAACTTGAAAACTGTTCAAGATATTTTCATGATACTTCATAGAAATATAAAGCGTCATCAGATGACGTGCAGAGCACAAGAACATTAACTCTTGTCTATACATTTTTGGAGTAATCCCCCTATGAAATTTGACAATGGTAATTTCATATCCGCTTTATAGCATGAAAACCATTCAAGATATTTTCATGAAACTTTATAGAAATATAAAGCAGTGATGATGAACAATTAGTATGGGTAAACTCTCTATATGTGAGTGACAGGGGGGGTTGTGTGTGTGTGTGTGGGGGGGGGGGGGGGACATACGTTTTTTTGTGAAAAATAAACAGTATAATTTAGATTTTCATCAAACTTCACAGAAATGATCAGCATGTCAAATAGTAATGTTTGACAAAATTATTTTTATTCACAGAAATGATCAGCATGTCAAATAGTAATGTTTGACAAAATTATTTTTATTCTTGGCACATAAATCCATGACTATGCCGTAAAGGCAAATTTGTGATGTGAACTACTGCTACGTCATTTTGTTAGATTTTCATAAAACTTCACAGACAATAATGGGTAGCAGTATCTGATATAATATGTTTTCATTGCTTGGTTATCTGCCTAGCACTGAACCTTAGTCTTGCTGAACCTGGATGTACCCTGCCTTTGCAATCAGTGTAGATCCAGATCTAACTGGCACAGTGGCTCAGTTGGTAGAGTGTCCGCTTTGTGACCGGGAGGTTGGGGGATCGATCCCCGGCCGGGTCATACCAAAGACTTTAAAAATGGTACTAGCTGCTCTTTGGCTTGGCGCTCAGCATTAAGAAAGCAGAGCTAGGAATCAGAACTGGTCAGCTCAGTGTCAGTATAATGTGACTGGGTGGAATATCATGTCAAGTGTCTGGGGGTGATATTTCAGTGAGGCAGCACTCTAAAAGTGAGCATTGAGCTCCCTGCCACATCCAGACACTGTCAGGATATGACTGTAAGATTGTTAAAAGCGACATAAAGCCCCGAATAAAACAAAGATCCAGATCTAAAGAAGCCAACTGATCTGGAACCCGCACTATTTGTCACATGTGCATCCACTGTCACACTGTTTGTCATTCAGTATGTGAATTTATATCAACAATCTGTATTAAGAAATCTGATTGGCTAACAATTAGAAATGGGCATGGCATCTTAATCTATTTAATATGACAAGGAGTAATAGTAAAGAAGATGTCTAGGAAGAGCCACATTAAAAGAACATAGACAACCTGTGACACCAATAGGAAGAGTTAACAAACTACAACACATGTCATTAACCAATGAAAAACTAAGCAACCGGCTCCCGCTTCTCCAGCGAGCTGATCATAAGGCCAGATAGGACCAGCAAAATGCAACAATAAGAAAACAACAAAACATGAAAAAAGCCCTGTAGCAAGCAGCCACAAGGCCTCACAAAGAATGAAGAGCACCAAAACCATACCTTAGAATGGTTAGTTGTAAAAAATGTCAGGAGAGGGGTGGGATGGGGATTAAATCAGTTTTACTTCACACTAGGTTCAGATGTACAAAATACAAAATTGTTAGGCTTGCATAGAGGCTTCCCTGTTTGTTCGTTTGTGTTGAGGTTTTACAGCCCAGTCAACCCAATGGGGGCATGTTGAGAGCAGTCAGTTTACCCAATCACACTTTTACTGGGCAGGCTTAGTCCTCTAAGCAGTTACCGAGTATTGTGCACATTCTTTTGCCAGAAACTGACAACTGCCCTTCTTGAATCAGTGGAAGGGAGAGAATGACCATAGAAAATATTTCATGATCAATCTTCATAAAAGAATGTTGCAGAACCAGCGGGGGTCGAACAGGCAACCTCCGGATCACCAGTCAGAAGCACATCTAACTGAGCCATCGAGGCCAGCGTATAGAGGCTTCCTATACTCAAACTGTGAAACAACACAGTAAAACATGTAAATCAAGTTAAATTACTCCAATTAACCCATTGTATACTGAATAGACTTTTCCACACTATATATTGGAAGAGTCCAATTTCAATTTTAGGCACATCCGGCTATGAGATTTACATATTCCTAGAGAAAAATGGCTAAACTATTTGCAAACAATGGAGACACTGATCAGACGCCGCATTCTGCGGCGTCTGATCTGGGTCTGCACTGTTTGCCAAGTACCCTTTTATGGGTCTCCGGACTACAATGGGTTAAACGTAGATGAGGGCTCATAGCAAACACCTCAGACACTGACAGCCAGAGCTGAAGAAAACCATATTTGAAAACTTGTATTTTTATTTATCTCCTTTTTGGCTTTACCTTCCTTGCAACAAACAAAAGGATGATGTCACTGTGATGGATTAGAAGTGAAATATAGTAAAATATTCACCTAATAAAGGCTCACTTTAAAGCAAGGTCAGCAGAGGATTTCATGAGGGGTGAGAGGTGTATTTATTGAACAATGAATATGCATTTTTTCTGATTTTCTTTATAAAAGCATATGTTGTTTGTACTCAAATGATGTCTCAATAAGTCAAGGCAATTCATGTGAGTACCAGCAACATATGCTTTAATGAAGATTATAAAAGTACACAGACTTTAATTGGCTTAGCTGTGTGCCAATAGGGGTATGTGCAGTAATTTAAGGTTGAATATGTATATTACAAGTATGAGTATTTATTTGTTGTCTTGTCAGATTGAATATGATTTTTGTCTTGCTCAGTCATCTAATTGTTTTTGAAGAAGCAAAATAAGCATCTTTTGACCGAATGATCAATTTATTCCCAAGGCCATCAAATCCTCGGCAAGGCGGTTCTAATGAGTACCCACAGTCTGTGTTTTGAGCAGAAATATGAAGAATATCAGAATTTTTTATCTGAAAATTTTCCTTTTTTTGTTGTAAAATTTTCAATATATTTGTATAGGGGTGTTTTTCGTAATGATATCTGTATTGTTTGCAATTCGATTAGTCCAGCCAACTTCTGTAGCTCAGTAGACAGAAATCCTGAAAACAGGTTTTCTCATGATGTTGCTCAATCAAATGATAAGAGTAAGCTCGAAATGCTTAACCCTTGTCCTGCTGAATAAATTGAGATGCCATGCCCACTTCTAATTTTCAGCCAATCAGATTACTTGATCTGGATTGTAGATATAAATTCACATACTTAATGACAAACAGTGCAGATCCAGATCAGTTGGCTTCTTCAGAAGCCAACTGATCTGGATCTACACTGTTTGCTAAGGCAGGGTATATCCGGTTTCAGCAGGACAAGGGTTAATTAGGTTTGATGTGGTTGTCTGTGGGTATAGAATGACCAAAATTGGATAAAAAAATTGAATGTCTAAACTGGGTGTAAATGTCATGAATACCTCAATAATCTGGATACAAATGACTTAAAAAATATGTTCCTCCAAATGCACATTTTGAGGCGGTTCTAACGAGTTCCCACAATCTATGATTTTGAGCAGAAATAAGAGAAATAATGTATACCTCTGTAAACCCCATTTTTACTATATAAAAGTGGGGTTTAAGGGGGTCAATATTATATAGGCATGCTTTCATGATGTATTACCTAAGCATCATACGAAAATGTTGATCAGACTTCACAGGCTGATCTGCATATTTGTTGTTCGTATATGGCATGAACTGATTTCCCAGGTTGATATCTATTGGTTTACTTTTTTAAACTGTGCACCTGAATCCCTCCCAAGCTGCTTTTATATATTATTATTAATTTAAAATGCAGCCAGAAATACTCTAAGTTTAAAGATCCGTATTTAGAAAGATGGCTGCATATTTGATGTGTTGCATGCACTTTTACTTCAAAAATCCTTTATCGCTTAGCATGCTGGGTAAAATTTTCAGCAGACGACATCTTGAAATATTTTTTTCTTATTTTTTTTTTTCCAGAAAATAGTCTTTGACATTTCTTGCAGATTGTCTCCTTAGGAGATAAGGAGACCATTTCTATGATATGTCAAAGTTTTTTCTGGGAAAAAAATAAGGAACATATCAGTTTGTCATCTGCCGAATCTGCCAAGAAAGTTGTAAAGTTTAAGTTTGAGTAGGAGTTGTGTTTTGGATGTGAATAGGAACTTATTGATGCCAGTAAAGATACTAAATGGACATTATCATTACTTCATTCAAGTGATAAATATGTTGTAAGCAATAACTATTCGTTTTCATTGACTGCTTGAATAAATTTTGTTTGCATGCATTAAATTTGTTTTACTGTGCACCATGTCGAGCATAAAATAATCTTTGCAGATACTGCCACTAACAAGACCTTTTAAACACATCTATCTGCATTCAAGTTAATCCTAATCCTGCTGAACCAGGATATACCCTGCCTTTGCAAACAGTGTAGATCCAGATCAGTTGGCTTCTAAAGAAGCCAACTGATCTGGATCTGCACTGTTTGCCATTAAGTATGTGAAATTATATCAGCAATGTGGATCAAGTAATCTGCTTGGCCCCACTGAAGAAAATGACTAGAAATGAATAATCTCCATATTTGACCTAATTACCACAATTTGCACTGCACTTAGGTTTTTTCAGAATTACTGGAAAAACTTATAATAAAATATCCACCTATATAAGGATATTCTTTAAAGAATGATCTGCAGAGACCAGACTGGGAAAAAGATTTGAATAATAATTATTGTAGTTTTTTTACCATTTGAAAATGCATAACATCTGCATATCTGCAGTGGCTATGTCACTCAGGTGAGCGACCCGTGGGCCTCTTGTTTAGAATAGCCTTGAGGCCATCTGTTAGGAAAGAGTTGTCTCATTGGCTTCTCAATTTAATCCATGCTGACTATGAATGCAAAACAGCTTAATGACATATGACATTGTTCTTACTAGGAGAATATCTAAGCACATAGACCAAGCCACAGGATGGTCATCTGGCAGTGAATCTTAAAATACGCAGATAAGTACTTGGTATAATTGTGTAGACGAAGTTATGTGGCAACTTCAAAGCTGCACTCGATAAACTGAGCCACACTACATAAACGGAGCCACCGTTCTTTTGTGTAGGTCTCATGTAGTTTTGTGCCAAAGAGGTTGATGTCATCACCTAAGTCTACAAAGCTTGTCTATTTATGGGAAATTCTGGCAGCTTATGCAGTTGCACAGTTAGACAGACCTCAGGACAAATAGTTTTTAAAGAAAACTAGGCTACATCTGCACATGCGTCTGTGCATGAGCCATGAGTTAAATGGTTCAGTCATCAAATGGTATTCTGCTTCTTTTCATTCAGTCCATCAAAGAGCAGGTAAAATTCATAAAACAATGTACCTTTTTGTGTTGTATCTGCTTTAGCAGGGCCACTTAGGCATGCAAGTTTCCATCCGTTTGTCCAGCTGTCTGTTCATCTGTCTGTCCATCTGTCCATCCATCAACATTTACCCTGGGTGTCTTGTGAGAGCAACTTCTCTTAGTTTTGTACCGATCATTTTGAAATTTTGCATGTGTTTTCTTCATGGTATGAGGATGTGCATGTGGTTTGGATATAATTGTTAGATTATTTTTTTTTTCATTTTTTCCACATTGTAAACTTAGACATTTTTCACTCTCAATATATAGACAGTATGTACCTCTTGTGAGCAGAACTCCTCTTACATTTTTGTACCGATTGTTTTGAAACTTTGTAAGTGTTTTTTTTATGGTATGAGGATTTGCATGTGGTTTGGATATAATTATTAGATCATTTTTGTCACTTTTTACTCCTTGTGAAATTAGTCATTTTTCACCCTCAATATATAGACAGTGGGTACCTCTTGTGAGCGCAGCTCCTCTTACAGTTTTGTACTGATTGCTTTGAAACTTTGCAAGTGTTTTTTTTATGGTATGAGGATGTGCATGTGGTTTGAGTATAATTGTTAGATCAGTTTTTGTCATTTTTTACTCATTGTGAACTTAGTCATATTTTCACCCTCAATATGTCCCTCACTATGTAGACAGTAGGTACCTCTTGTGAGTGCAGCTCCTCTTACAGTGTTATATCCATCATTTTGAAACTTTGCATTTGTTTTCTTCATGGTAGAAGGATGTGCGTGTGGTTTGAGTGTAATTGTTAGATTATTTTTTGTCACTTTTTCTACATTATGAACTTAGTCATTTTTCACCCTCAGTATATAGATGTGGGTACCTCTTGTGAGCGCAACTCCTCTTACAGTTTTGTACCGATTGTTTTCAAACTTTGCATGTGTTTTCTTCATGGTATAAGGATGTGCATATGGTTTGGATATATGTTTGTTAGATGATTTTTTTTTTCACTTTTTTCCACTTTGTGAACTTAGTCATTTTTCACCCTCAGTATATAGACAGTGGGTACCTATTGAGTACAACTCCTCATACAATTTTATACCAATCTTTTTGAAACTTTGCACATGTGATTGCAACTCCTCGTACATTTTTATACCAGTCTTTTGGAAACTTTGCACGTTTTCTTCAGGGTCTGCAGAAGTGCATGCGGTTTGGATATAATTTCTAAATTTATTTTTGTCACTTTTTCCTCTTTAAATTTGTGATTTTCTTGTCTCAGATTTTATGAAAGTGTATAGACTGTGGATACCTTTAGAGTGCAACTTCTCATGCATCATATGTGAATATGCATGTACTTTTGATGAAATTCCTATATTAATTTCTTCTACCTGAAATAAACTTTACTTTTATGGGTGCAGGTGCGACATCAACTTCACCAAAGTTCGATCCATATACATGTATTTTTTTTTTTATTGTTTACTATCTACAACTTTTGAGCCGCATATGATGAGGAATTTTCCCATAGCATTTCATTTGTGGAGCTGCTGGCTCCTAATATCGAGGGTTGAGCGCAAGACTGGCGTAAGTCAGATGGTTGTTTTTCCCCAAACCTAATCTCCTCACCATGAAGGCGTTATAAAGATTACAACATTTCTTTCTGTAAACAATGAAAATTTAGGTGCCATTGCTCATATGAGCAATGGCACCTAAATTTGCATTGTTTACAAAGGGGTCCAAGTTGCCCCTAAACAAGGGTTTCAAAAATATGTTTGAGTTACTATAGTCTTGCGCTCAACCCTCGATATGGCAGTTACCCACTGTGTGTCTGCAACATGTCAAACATTCCTTGCTTTGTGTCAAAGAAAAGGGGATAAATGTATAACGAGTCTGAGATCAATATACCAAAATCTTATTTCAGAAAATCATAGTTGATATACACAAAGACAAAATTAGGAATGTTCAGACAGACAGACATAGACCCAAAATAAATGGAGTGTAATCAGGTGAAAAAAAGATGGTAGCTGAGAGTGTTTCTTTTGCTGATTTTCTACAAAACCACAGCTTGTCCATAAATCTCCAATTCATGGTGACAATGCAACTTACCAGATCTGTAATAATCTGATGTGGAGAAAATGCAATGTACAGTCTGATGTTGTTGGACAGTTATTTGTTTGAGAAATACGGAAAATGTCCTAAAATTTTGAACACTTTATTCCATACTTTTTTTTGCCTAAATTTTTGCTTTTTATGCAGTTCTTTCTTAAAATAGTTAGTGGAATGGCAAACAGTGTAAACCCAGATCAGACTGCTCCTTCAGGAGCAGTCTGATCTGGGTTTACACTGTTTTGCAGAATCATGCCATTTTGTCAGACACTTTAGCGTATGAAATTTTAGAAAATTAACTGTAGGCAAGAAAAAACCGTTAGACTTTGCAAAATACCAGAGAAGTCCAGTAATCCAATTATTTTCCAGAAGACTGATGGGGTTGTTATATGGTCAATACCAGACCTGCCATGCAGCTGGGGGTATTATGTGCTAACCAAACAGTTCACATGGAATGGGCAATCCTATTTTTCTAATTTGAAATATTGTCTGATACAGTGAACCCTCGTTACAATGGCAGCATTTGTTCCCAAAGACGTTGCCATTAAAATGAATTTGCTGTTGTACAGAATACTTAATAAGCAGATTGATATGTAAGAAAGGACTTGTTCTGTTCTTATTTCCTCACAGATCATAAGATTTGGATATTTGATAGAATTGCCTCAGTGAGTATTTTTCTTATTTTTTTCCAGAAAAAATGTTTTCATGCAATTTACATGAAATGTCAAAGCTTGTTTATGAGAAAAATAAGAAAAAAAATCAAAATATTGTCTGCTGAAATTTTTACTTAGCATGCTAATTGTTAAAAAGTACATGACTTGTGAAATAGTTTGACTCCGTACTTAAATTGGTATCTGCGATAATTAGTTGAATATGGTAGTTCATTATAAAGAGCAATGTTTGCCTTAAGGCATTTTTTTCCAGGCAGGCCAGCTAATATTAGAAAAAAGAACACTTATAATAAGATTCTAAATTCATTAAATGACAGAATATTTCTATTTTTGGACACTTTCTAAGTAAAAAGCATTCTTAACCACATTCTGCTTAAAGGCAATTGGCAAGCTAATAAGCTTCATCAGATAATTTTTCTGTTTCTATTTCAAGACTGTTCAGCACAGGAATTAATCCAAATATTCAGTCATTATGCAGTGTCTGATAAGTGTCCACAATGCAACTTACCAGATCTGTAATAACCTGATGTGGAGAAAAAGCAAAGTACAGCAAAGGTTAGACTGGCTCCAGTCTCCAGTGACTAAATATTTTTCTCATAATTCTGTTTGATAATCCACTAAGATAAAACCAAAAAATATCATGACTATAAAGGCTGGTCACTAGAGTGACCAGCCTTTATAGTCATGTTATTACTTTGGTTTTATTTTAGTGGATTATTAAACAGATTATAAGAAAAAATATTTTGTCACTAGAGACTGCAGCCAGTCTAAGCAAAGGTCTGAAGTTGTTGGGCAGTCATTTGAGAAATAGGATAAATGTCCTAAAATTTTGAACACTTTATTTGTTACTTGTTTGGCCTAAATTTTGCTTTTTATGCAGTTCTTTCTTAAAATAGTTAGTGGAATGGCAAACAGTGTAGACCCAGATCAGACTACTCCTTCAGTAAGATACACAACACATTTGCCTAACCCAGCCACCCCCATATATTACAGAAAATGCAAAATAGAGATTCTGCTCATATATGTTTTTAACTTCACTTCAACAGGTACATTTTACAGGTGGTAAAATGGACATTTAATTTTGTGAGAAGTGTGGTAAGGTGTCCGACTATTAGGGTGAATAATTGTAAACAATCAGTTCAAAGAGATTTTTGCTTCAACCGTATGTATGTAAAGACAATAAGTCAATTAACCACCATTGACTACTTAACACACTTATGTATATTCAGTAAAAAACACTTGATAATATTGTTATATATTTCATGTAAATCATCTTCTAGAAAGATGGTTCACATGAAATGCTAAGCCTAATTTTCTCTGGAAAATCATTTAAAAAAAATAAGACTGTTGTCTGCTACAATTTTGCTTAGTGCTTTGAGGGTTAAATATATTATTCCTTAAACTGCCAATCACAACAATTGTCATCTGTTTTGTCATCTGCTTGTGATTTTAAAAGTCATTTCTGCAAACAGTGTGGATGCAGATCTGACTGCTACTCTAGGAGCAGTCTGATCTGGGTCCACACTGTTTGCCTGCATGCAAAAAAAGTTTGAAAAGTTTGCAAAAATATTCAGCAGACAACATAAACAGACGACATTTTCAGATGCAGGTTTTCTTTGCATTTTAAGGGTTATGCATAATATAATAATGCTAATGATAGTTGTTGTAATTATCTGCTCATAGTTTTTCTTTCGCTTCTGTTTCAAACAGTGAAAAATATAAATAAATAAACAACTTGGCAGTAGATATAAAGCAGGAAAATGTAGGAGTAGTCTGAAACGTATGGACCCCAGTGGAGAGTTGCATAAGGCTAAGCTGACCTTAATCTTTTATATGGCAAGATCAAATTTGTTTCCCTGTATAATTATGGAGAAAAGTATTGAAAGTAAATATCAGGCTTGAAGTCAGTCATTGAGTTTAAAGTTTACTTGAATGTGCAGATAGGCAATGGTGGGCTGGATGGCCTAGTTGTTAGTGCACACGACTTTCAAGCAGGATATCGTGGGTTCGAATCCTGCTCGTGTCGAGACAATTTTCAGACCATTAGTGCGCCTAGCTCATACTCGACGTGCCCTAGGTTGAGTATAAAGTGAACAGGGCAGCGCTTGATGACAGACAGCGGCACCAAGTATGCATGGGTGATCCATGAAAGCAAGGCTGTACAAATACATGTACATAACATTTGCCGCTCCCTCTATGTGCCTCAGGTACCTAGCATTAAAACCCGCACAACAACAACAAGAGAGGCAATTGCTTTCTTTCAGCATATGAAAGCTTATTAATGCCATCATATTGCCAGAAGTCTCTTTTGGTTGCCAGCACTAATACAGTTTGTTGCCATAGTATTGTCAGTTACACTATAGGTAAATCTCCCATACAGAATTCCCATAAGGAGTGCACCCTATGCACCCTATAATACTGTTGTCAGTGTCAAGAGATTGCATTGCCTGCACTTAACCTTTGTCCTGCTGAACCCGGATATACCCTGCCTTTGCAAACAGTGTAGATCCAGATCTGAAGAAGCCAACTGATCTGGATCTGCACTGTTTGCCATTAAGTATGTGAATTTATAGCAACAATCCGAATCAAGTAATCTGATTGGCTGAAAATTAGAAATGGGTGTGGCATCTTAATTTATTCAGCAGGACAAGGGTTAAGGATTAAATTATATTCTGTTGATATATCACGCTGTGCCTGCTCTTCTTCAGACTCTTCTTCAAAGGGAATGGATTCATCTCCTAGGTTAACCCCTTGGTCCCCAAGTTTTTGAAGTGGACTCTTCCATCCTTGAATTTGGACATGTCCACTGAAGTAAATAGGGGCTTCAGTCTAAAATGAAAATAGAATGGCAAACAGTGTAGATACTGATGAAATGGCTCTGTATGAGCCATCTCATCTGGATCTACACTATTTGCACAGGTATCTGTTTTGGTCTGCCAGGTTGAAAGGGTTAATTTTTCAAGGGTTGCCACTAGCAGAGAAAAGTTATGGAAATACAAAAAATTTTAAAGATCAGTGAAAAGTCAGGGAATTTTGAAAAACTGCCTGGGAAATTTGAGATTTTAGGAAAAATCAGAGAAAAATCAGAGAATTTTGTAATTTTACATTAATTTTTTTCGATGACAATGGCAGTCTTCTGGTTATTTTCCAAATTCAAAAGCTGAAACTCCATTTTTGAACAAAAGTTATTTCAAACAGAAGAGTAATTAATTTTAATATCTTATTTTGTTCACTCAGTTTCTGGATTGAGTGAACTGAGAATCGAGTGAAAATTAAAGATGTTAAAAAGCTGAAATATTTGAAACTAAGCCAGTGATCTAAGACTGGACACCTCTGTTAAAACTAATGGTCCTAAGAGCTAACACCATTATTTGTGACCCTTGCCTCCAGAGCAGTCTCCTTAGAATGTGCCACTTTCACCATTAGTTGCATTCAGCCTAGGGGGTCATTTGGGAAGAAATCTCTCACTAACCTGGCTGGCTTCTCCGTATTTTGAGTTGCAGGAAAAGTTTGAATATAAAGAACATGTAGGGCAGTACAGAAATGTAGATTCTAGAACTCGAAGGTAGTTTTGATACATATCATTTTCCCATGGTAGTGACTGTGAGCAATTCGAGTAACATTCAATTGAATACTCTTGCTTGTTTTTGTGCAAATGTTTTATGGCTTTCCATTGCTTTATTAGATGACTTCAGTAAACAATGTAGGTCAGGCTGCAAGCATGCAGGTTATGTATAGCAGTTAAATCATTACGAAAACACACCTATTCAAATATACAGAAAATTTCACCTCCAAAAACTGAAAATTTTCAGGTAAAAAACTCTGATATTTTTCATATATCTGCTTAAAGCATAGATTGTGGGTACTCGTTAGAACTGGCTCACCGAGGCAGTTCTAACGAGTACCCACAATCTATGTTTTGAGCAGAAATAAGAAAAATAATGTATACCCCTGTAAACCCCAGTTTTACTATATAAAAGTGGGGTTTAAGGGGGTAAATATTATATAGGCGAGTTTTCGGGATCTGTCAGCTTAGATTTTCAAGTTATCACAAAATAGTGAATGAAAAGAATTGAAATATTTTCATATATAATGTTACTTTGGTATTTATTTTCCAGCCCCTGTATCAGAGGGCAGCTACAGCAGTGTAACAGTTGTTCAAACAAAAGAGTTTTTATGCAGGATATTACCAAAAATCAAGTTAACAGCAAGCTCGCTGCCGCATGTGGCCTGCAGGCCTTTGGCCTGCGTGTGCAAGCTCTATGGTACAGTACATGTAACATGAAAGTCAAACTAAACCATAAATAATCAGTTTGTTTGCAGTTTGTCAGATTCTCAGTTAATGTGGCAGATCTGTTTGTATTTACCGGGACCAACTGGGAAAATCCAGTACCATAATCCGGTACCAAAATTTTAACGGTATAGCTTGGGTCTTATACTTTGATTTTTGGACAATTTTTGGCCGGCATGCTCCATAGGCCCTTAAAGTTGAAATGTACATGAAAAATTCTTACCTCTGTCATTCATTACTGATATAGGGAGCTCTATATAGAACCTGATTGTCTATGGAAAACTCAGGACAAAGCTTTTCCTTAAACTACTGGGCAAAGCATTGTGAGCTCGCCTATAGGCATTGCCTATGTGCATATTAGGAGGAAAGGATAAGCCATAGGGGAGGTTGAATGCTGTCAGGTTTGGGCAAATTTGGTCAGTGAAACTGCTATCAGGTCAGGGAAAAATCAGGGAAAAGTCAAGGAATTTGAATTGGCTCAGTGGTGGCAATCCAGATTTACTCTGCCATGAAAGTATTTGCCTCTCATTGTGGGACTATTCTTCATAGCTGAAGATAAGAATGTGTAGCCTCATATTTTTTTTTATTTCCCCAAGAAAACATGAGTATTCATTAAAAAGTGCCTCATTGAGCACCCATGGAGAAATAAGAAAAATATCATCACTTTTTGGTTGAAAAGTGCCTTAAAGGTGGCTGACGGAGCTAATATCGATATAACCTTATATTTTGTTGTCTAAAAATACAATTTCCAAACAAAATTAAACTACCCCCAGTTTGTTATAAAATGCTTCTAAGGACTCTGCAATAAAGGATAATAGGAGAAATTATCACCTAAATGTATACTTACTAACTAGGCTAAGTAGCCAAGTTAGGTCAAGGGAGGTAATAATTTTATAAATTAACTAGCCATTATACTCTAGTTACCTTAAAAGTTTTCAGGAATATGTGTATTTTTATGTGTTTTTTATGATAAGAAAATATATTTCTTTCACAATTAGTGTGCAGATTCTTCAAAACCTCACTGAGAGCTTAAATTTATTTTCAAGAAACTCTGTCTTATTCTATCTAATTTTATGCTTATTATAAATATCGAAACAACAGTCTGGAAAACTCTATGTGACTCAGTTGCCAGGCAGCATTAAAAATCTGAAAACTGAATTGAAACTGGAAAACTCAGAAACAAAAATGGGGCTTCTGCGATTTTTGTGGTATCAAAATTAGCTCAGTCCGCAACCTTTAAATGGAACTAAGACTCTCAAAGGAAAGAGTTAGCTTCCTCAGGGAGCAAATTCTTCAAGTGTAGCCAGCAATTTTGAAAAATTTCAAATATTGCAAGGGCAGCTTCCTGTCTGCAAAATTTGTTCCCCTTTACACATGGCAATAGATTCTTTCACATTCATTTAAATTTTAGAATTCACTTTTAGTGATAAAGTCATTTTATCCCTTGTCATGCTGAATAAATTAAGATACCACACCCACTTCTAATTTTCAGCCAATCAGATTGCTTTACCCAGGTTGTTTATACAAATTCACACACCTAATGGCAAACAGTGCAGATCCAGATCACATAACGAAAACAAGCCTATTCAAATTTACTGAAAATTTTACCACCAAAGAATGAAAATTTTCAGATAAAAGAAACTCTGATTTTTTTATATATATATATTTCTGCTCAAAACATAGATTGTGGGTGCTCGTTAGAACTGCCTCAGTGAGGCAGTTCTAATAAGTACCACAATCTATGTTTTAGAGCAGAAATAAGAAAACTAATGTGTACCCCTATAAACCCCAGTTTTACTATATAAAAGTGGGGTTTAAGGGGGTCAACATTATATAGGCATGTTTTTGTGATGAGTTGGCTTCTGAACATTACGAAAACACGCCGATTCAAATATATAGAAAATTTCACCTCCAAAAACTGAAAAATTTTCAGATAAAAAAACTCTAATATTTGTTATATGTTTGCTCAAACAATCTATGTTTTTGAGCAGAAATAAGAAAAATAATGTATACCACTGTAGACCCCAGTTTTACTATATAAAAGTGGGGTTTTGTGGGGAGGGGGGGGGATTATATAGGCATGTTTTTGTGATAAGAAGCCAACTGATCTGGATCTGCATTGTTTGCAAAGGCAGGATATGACTGGGTTCAACAGGACAAAGGTTGATGCTCTGCATGCAAGGCTAACATTTGAAATATTTTTCCCAGAAGATAAGGTTTGACAATTTGTAAGTAAGAAAATATTGTTAATTTGCTCCCTGCTTATAAGAAGATCTGCAGTAATGTTTGAAAGTTAAGGTCATTTTCTATACCTGGGCCCAGTTGTTCAAAACTAACGAGGTCGTTAGTTAACGATTCGTTAAAATTTTGATCGAGTAATACGCAAATATGCTGAAATTTTTTGCTGAAAAAATGTGAGTAGCTTTTGCAAAAGCTACTCACATTTTTTCAGCAAAAAATATCAGAATATTGTATATTGAATCCACTAAAACAGTTAACGAAATGACCCTTAACAAGCTCGTTAAGCTAACGACGCTTTGAACGAAGCTTTGAACAACTGGGTCCTGGCTGTCAGTTACCTAATTCCAAATTTCTTGTGCTGTCCCTATTTGTCAGTCCTGCTTTAAATAATATGCATGATTCATTATGTTTTGTACTATATTTCTCTCTAGAGATATACTAGAGTTTTTTGTGCCATTTATACATTACTTCATCTCATAAATACTTCTTCCATGGTAGCTCACAGACTGTTATCTCCATTTTCCAAGATGGATCTGTCCTCTCTGTAGTATTATTAACATTTTGCATGCTGGGTGAAAATTTCAGTGGAAGACATTGAAAATATTTCTTATTTTTCCCAAGCAAGATCTGACACTTCATAAAATTGTCTCATTTGGGGACAATCTGCATGAAGTTTGAAATCCTGTTTTCTAGGAAAAAATAAGAAAATTAGCATCAGTTGGTAATTTGTTGAATATGCCCATAGCATGGTAAGTGTTAAAAGACAAAACTGAAGTATAGACACATATCTTAGATGGGTTTAATGCTTTATAATATGATGGTTACAAATTTCAGCAGATGACTTTTACAAATATTTTTCTAATTTTTTTTTCCAGAAAGTAGGCTTTGATATTTCATGCAAATTGTGTCTTAAGGAGACCATCTGCATGAAATGTCAAGGCCTGTTTTCTGGGAAAAACAAGAAAAAATATTTCAGAATGTTGTCTGCCAAACTTTTGACCCAGCATGCTAAGAGTTAATTTGATTATAGTATCATTTAAGTGATTTTGCATGATAGTTACAGAAGAGAAAATGTATAGAGGGCTCTTAACCCTTAATGCTTAGCATTCTGGGTAAAACATTACAAAAACATGCCTATTCAAATATATATAAAATTTCACTTCCAAAACCTGAAATTTTCAGATGTAAAACTGATTTCATATTTCTGCTCAAAACATAGATTGTAAGTACTTGTTTAAAACTGCCTCAGCAAGACAGTCCTGATTAGTACCCACAGTCTATGTTTTTGAGCACAAATAAGAAAAATAATGTATACCCCCTGTAAACACCAGTTTTACTGTATAAAAGTAGGGTTTAAGGGGGTCAGGCATGTTTTCGTGATGTTTTCAACAGATGACATATTGAAATATTTTTTACATTTTATGCTGATTATCTCCTTGCTTTAAGTTAAATTGTAGCAGACCACATTTTAATTTTATTATTATTATTATTTTTTAGAGAAAAATTAGGCTTGGCATTTCATGTGAATCAATTCACATGAAATGAATACACATGAAATGGCAGGTCTTATTTCTCTGGAAATAAAAGGAGTCAAAATGTTGTCTGCTTTAGGTGTGACTAGCACCATATTTTTTGAAAAGTTTTATTAAGTTGCTATTTTGGAGTTAATAGTATTTTCTTCATTCTTTTGCATAAAGCATTAAGGAGTGCTTTCCATTAAATATTTTGCCATAGCCCTCAGGGTGTACACTGCAACATTATTTTAGACACATCAAGAGGTAGTAGAATGGACTATCTCAAAGTTTAGGACAAGTATGGTAAGTAGATATGGTGTCTCAATACTTAGGGTAAATACTATCATGTGGACATAGAATCTGAGATCTGCTATATTTAAATTTACCCTAAATATTTGGGCTCCTTAACTCCTTACCATGTTTGTCCCAAAATTTGAACAAGTCTGTTTGACTGCCATATTTACCCTAAGTATTCAGACACCTGAATCCCTAATCATATCTATTGTGACCTGTCAGCATTTCTAAAGAACTGCTAAAAACCACAGCAGTCTGTCCAAAGATGTCATTAACCCTTGTCATGCTGAATAAATTTAGATGCCATACCCACATCCAATTTTCAGCCAATCAGATTACTTGATCCAGATTATTGATATAACTTCACATACCTGATGGCAAACAGTGCAGATCCAGATCAGTTGGCTTCTGAAGAAGCCAACTGATCTGGATCTACACTATTTGCAAAGGCAAGACATATCCATGTTCAGCAGGACTAGGGTTAATATTGCCATCAAAAGATATTGCCAATCAAGTTTTTCCATTTTTTTTTCTTTTCATGTGTTCTCTGTTTCCAAGGACAACCTTTATAGATTTTAAATGCAAGTTATTTTTTCTCAATAATGTTTTTTTTTCCATGATTTTAAGCATAGTTTAATTTTATTTTAATGATGGAATGCATGTAGTGAGAGTTATAATATAAATCTTGCTCATATTGCACAGGTCTGTAGGGTTCCACTTTTCCCACATTTAATGCTTTGCATACTGGGTAAAAATTTCAGCAGACATCATTTTGATTTCATTTTTCTTTCCCCAGAAAATGGGCTTTGACATTTCATGCAAATTGTAAACCTATTTTCTTGAAAAAATAAGAAAAATAGCATTAATTAGTCATCTGCTGATTTTGTCCATAGAGTGATGAGGGTTAACCCTTAAAGCGCCAAGAAAACCTGCATCTGAAAATGTCGTCTGTTTTTGTCGTCTGCTGAATGTTCTTGCAAACTTTTCAAACCTATTTTTTGCATACAGGCAAACAGTGTGGACCCTGATCAGACTGCTCCTAAAGGAGCAGTCTGATCTGGGTCCACACTGTTTGCAAAAATGACTTTTAAAATTACAAGCAGATGACAAAGCAGACGACAACTGTTGTGATTGGCAGTTTAAGGGTTAAAGATACTTTCTTGATGCAGTGTCACTGAGAGTAATTTAATAATCATCAAAAGAAATGTTGCAATGAAATTCTGCAGATTTTCATTTGAATCTTAATTAATTTTTTTTTATCTTTGCGACAGGTGTTTGCATTTGAACTGCAAGTTTCCGCACAGGTACAAATTGATCAATAATAAGGTTTAACTCTTAACGCGTAAAGCGCCAAGTTGCTTTGAGTAACCTGAGTATATTGAAATCCTGACTTTAAAAAATGCAAAATACATTTGAGCGCGGTAGCTCGGTGGTGAGTGCTCTGGCCTCTAGAGCGAGAGGTACTAGGATTGATCCCAAGCGCAGACAGGGGAATTTATGGTGTCCTTACAGGCCTTACTTCATGTCGTTTGTAGGGATGACATGAAAACAGTGTGTGCCACTTTCAGATCAGGACATTAACTGAAGGCCCCCTATGCAGGGAAAGTCACACCCTGCAGGTTAAAGAACCCTACAGTAAAGCAAAATGGTTACTTATAGGCCTTCATCCTGCAGCCCGGAGTATACAATGTACACCATCTGTAGGTTCTAGAAGGTTAACTCTTGTCATGCTGAATAAATTAAAATGCCAAACCAGCTTCTAATTGTCAGCCAATCAGATTGTTTGATCCAGATTGTTGATACAAATTCTCATACTTAATGACAAACAGTGTGGATCCAGGTCAGTTGGCTTCTGATCTGGATCTATACTGTTTATATAGACAGGGTATATCCAGGTTCAGCAGGACAAGGGTTAAGAGGTAATGGAAGAAAGAAAGAATACTGAACTTCACTAAATTTGTCCAGTATATTTTGTTGATTCACATTCCATCCCTAGTGATAATGAAGACTAAAACATTAATTATATAACATGAATGCATCATTAATGAAGCAAAAGATAAAAACTTTCAGTAGTGATTATAATTTATCATCCTATTGAAAAGAGAGATTTCAGTAAGATACAACAAAATGATATATTTAGTGACAGATAATTGTCTTCATTGGAGTTATAACATGCCTTAATCACCATTCTTCCAGCAAGAACACTGGTATTTAAAATCTTAACCCTTGTCATGCTGAATAAATTAAGATGCCACACCCACTTCTAATTTTCAGCCAATCAGATAGCCCGATCCAGATCTTTGCTGTAAATTCACATACTTAATTGGCAAACAGTGCAGATCCAGATCAGTTGGCTTCTTCAGAAGCCAACTGATCTGGATCTACACTGTTCGCAAAAACAGGGTCTATCCGGGTTCAGCAGGACAATGGGTTAATGCTAAGAATGCTGGGTAAAAATTTCAACAAAAGACATTTTGACATATTTGCCTTATTTTTCCCAGCAAATAGACTTTTAGATTCCAATTTGGTTCCTCTGTCACTGTTCGTCTTTATTTGTGCATCATTTGTGCATCGGTGGTTTCATGTGGCATTTATTTTGTCTTTATTTGTTACTCATCTCTCCTTCTTTTGGTGCCTCGGGGGTGGGGGGCTTTGTGTCATGACTGTGTTATTTCCTGGGTGTCTTCTCTTATATATTGACATTCCGTGCAAGTTGTCTTACTTATATTACACCTACTGGCTTCAATCATCTTACCAGGGTCAAGTTGTTCAAAACTAATGACATGTTAAAACTTTATGCGCTAATATTTTTGCTGAAAAGAATGTGAGTAGCTTTTGCATTTGCAAACGCTACTCACATTTTTTTCAGCAAAAATACTTGTGAATTAGAGTTTGTATTTACTAGAACAGTTAACATTTTGACCACTTAAACGAGCTCGTTAAGCTAACTTTGAACAACTGGGCCCACATTACGAAAACACGCCTATTCAAATATACACTGAAAATTTTACCACCAAAAAATGAAAAAATTCTGATATTTTTCATACTTCTGCTCAAAACATAGATTGTGGGTACTCATTAGAACTGCCATGGTGAGGCAGTTCTAACGAGTACCCACAATCTATGTTTTTGAGCGGAAACAAGAAAAATAATGTATACCCCTGCAAACCCCAGTTTTACTATATAAAAGTGGGGTTTAAGGGGGTCAAAATTATATAGGTATGTTTTCGTGATGCAGGCATATAATTTTAAACTATTTCATCATAACAAGGACTCAAACAATGCAGCATCATTTTATGACAATGACCTATTTTTCTTGCTATAAAAACTTGGCCATTTTTTATGTCAACACCAGCATTTAGCTCCCTTTCCGATTAACTATTACAGCTACAATTACCTGACATGGGTATTTGGCTTTCTTCCATGCTGGGAAGACGTCCAACTAGCCTTAAAATGAACAGCTTTATAATAATGCTTTTGCATGAAAGTCAAAGTATTTTTTTTTTTTTTTAAATAATTTGAATGAAGTAAGCTTCAAATAACAAAGCAGTAATCACACTTGCAGCATATGACAATTTGATTTTTTTTTTTTTTTTTTCAGAGAAAATATGGCTTGGCATTTTATAATAATCATGTGCCTAACAGACAATTCATATTCACAATTTTCTCTAAAAAGTGAGAGCTTTGGGTACGAGTTGTACAGAATTATTTCCAATTGAAAACGCTTGGCAAAATTGTTTTATTATTTTTCAGATAAAATAAGACTTGGCATTTCATGTGTCTGCTTGGCAGACAATTCACATGAAATGTCAAGTTTTATTTTGATCTGTAAAATACAAAAAAAAAAAAAAAAAAAATCATAATGTCACGTGCTGCTGTTTTAATTAGCATGTTAAGGTTTACATCATATAAGATAAAAAAAAAAATGAAAATAAAGAATAAAAGACTTTATTTAGGACATTAAAGTTAAATGTTCAAGTCACAAATTAGATAGATTTGCATTTTGTCCTGGGCAAGTGGGGCTGGGCTGTCCATATAAGCAGTTTATTACAAATGGCAAAACTGATTCAAGTGTTTCTGAGTATAATTCATCGGCATAATTATTGGAAATTTTTCATGTTCTCTTTTTGTCAGTATTTCTCTGCGCCTCCCCAATCATTGTGAAGGAAGAGAAACATGAATCAATAATGGTTGTCTGGAGTGGCTGTCAAGCCAGAAACATACAGCTATCCATGTTCATTTCGCATTTAAAAGAGATCCTCATATTGGAAAACACACGGTAATCCATTTAAGGCTTCTCAAAGCCAGACAGTTACAGAAGTTTTTCACATTTGGTCAAATGCATTGGACAAAGAGAGATTTTGCTTTGTCGGGAATGAATTTGTACACATTATCTGGACTTGTTATAAAAAGTATATTAAAACGTTGATGGATTAATTGATTTGCAGAGTTTTATCGAATCTGTTTAATCAAGTTTGAAACATGGTAATCTCTAGTGGTAATATACAGATTCGCAAAATAATTGTTAGTGCAATGGTGTTACAAATCATCCAGATTTTCTGTTAATTCCTTTTTTAAGTGATTGTTTGTTTTTTTTTTATGCATGGAAAGTACTGCAGTTCACTCTTTCAGCCCTGCAAACCAAAATAAATACCTACGCAGACAGTGTGGATCCTGTTGAGACGGCTCATCATGAGCCATCGCATCAGGATCCACACTGTTTGCCATTCCATTTTTGATTTGAGACTAAAATACCTATTTTCATTAGTTTGAAAAATCTCCCACTAATATGCTTTAACTCTTTTGGTGCCAAATTTCAGACTACATTTGTCGTCTACTTTGTTTTTTTTGTTAACCAGACTATCAATTTGAAAGAAGTTTATTTGTATTGAAAGCTGAAAGACTGAATGTCAAACAGCTTGGATCCTGATGAGACTGCTTATTATGAGCCGTCTCATCTGGATCTACGCTGCTTGCAAACGCTTATTATTATCACCTATGGCAGTAAAAGAGTTAAGGAGTCTGGATACACATAAATGATTTTTTGGGGGGGGGGGGGGGGTTGTTGTTTTTTTTTATCATTTTTACAAGGGAGACAACTTTTGTGACTTCTTGTTTACTTTCCTGCTCATCAAGTCCCTTCTGAAAAGGTTCGATTCTAAAAGGAAAGAATTTGCTCCCAAGGGGAGCAAATTCTTTCCTTGTAGAATAGACCCCTTTACAAAAGGGATGCAAAATAAGTTTGATAGAGTTGCCTCCCATGAAAATGTATCAGTTTCGCTGAACTGAAATTATGAAGATTTTGATGATTGAACCACAAAAGATATTTTGTTAATTTGAATGTTACTTCCGGTGATGCAACTCAAGGCATGATTGTGACAATTTTTTTTTTTTTTTTTTTTTTATAAAATACATGGGAGAGCAAGCAGAGGTGTCACAGCCCAGGAAAACCTAGTATTCGCATCTGTCAGAGGTTATCTTAGATGGTTGTGGAAAAAGGGACCTTAGAACATATGATGATGAAGAAAAAAATGTCCTTGTGATATGTGAATAGCAAACAGCAGAGATCAGCCTGTGCAGTCACACAGAATGCAGCTTGATTCAGGATTTCTCTGTCAATATAGTTAACATTAGCCATTGAGTCTCTTTTAACATGTTAATTTTGGCATCCTGGGTAAAAATTCAGCAGACAGCATTTTAAAATAGTTTTCTTATTTTCCCAAGAAAATAGGATTTGATAAGAGACAATTTGCATTAAATGTCAGATGATTCTGTTTTCTAGGAAAAATACAAAGCAAAAAAACAAAAAAAAAAATGTATTCGACCTAATACTGCATCATGGGCTTAGGGTTTTCAAAATTACTGGGAAAAATTGTAGTAAAATATATGTACTCCTATACTAAGGGTACACTTAAACAAAGATCAGTGAAGGACTTATCAAATGATGTTTTGTGTTTTCTTTTTTTCTGATTTTCTTTATAAAAGCATATGTTGTGGGTACTAATTTGAATTGCATCAACAAGTCTATGCAATTCAAATGGGTACCACAACATACGGCTTTATAAAGAAGCAGACAAAAAGTATACTGGCTGTAATCTGAAGACTATGGAATTGCTTGACTGTACGCTTATAGGAGTATGTGCGGTAATTAGGTCAAATACGGTATCAGTTTTTCATCTGGTGAATTTGCCCAATGAAATCCAAACAGAAATACTGTATATTCTGTGGAAGTCAACTGGATTTCAAATGAGTAAAGGCAGATTTTTACAGTGGAATGACAGTATTCTTCTTGAATCTCAGTTGATTTTCCAGTGGAATAAGGGTATTAGCCATTATTCCACTGGAAAATTGACTGAGGTCCAACAAATCAATGTACACAGTGGTACAACTGGATTTCAGTTGAGTAAAGGCAGATTTTTACAGTGGAATGACAGTATTCTTCTTGAATCTCAGTGGATTTTCCAGTAGAATGATATTAGCCATTATTCCACTGGAAAATTGACAGTGAGGATCCAAATCAATCTACATAGTGGCACAGTCTGATTAAGGCCTGTGATGTCTGCTTGCAGAAGCATTGCAGACTTTAGAATATCTACGAATTGAGCCAGCACACAACAAAATCTGCAATAAGACTTGTGTGGCCAGCTAAGACTCAGATCAGCCTGCACATCTGCGCACCCTGATCAGATTCTTTGCTGATTATATATGCCTTATACAGCCTCCGAGTTATCTAAAGAGGAATAAACGAGAACTTTTGCGATACTGGATGGATGTGCAGGCTGATCTGAACTTTGCTGGTCACACAGGTCTTATTGCAGTTTTGTCTTGTGCTGGCTTAAATGTATGAGACACATTGCATGACAAAACCAACCAAATGGTATGTGTGCCCAGTGAAGACTCAGATCAGCCAGGGCATCCACTCAGTCTGATCAGAGTCTTCGTTGTCCGTATGAAGAAAGCTTGGGTCCTCAGCTACCCATTGAGTGCACAGTGAAAACTGATCAGACTGGGTGGATGCCCTGGCTGATCTTAGCCTTGCTGTGCGCTCATCCATTTTGTTCGTTTTGTCATGCGCTTGCTTGTATAATAGCATGATCAAAATCTGTAAGAAGATATAATTTTACTTGGTGTGACTCATATACTCTAAGGTTCTTTTCATGTGGTGTAGGTCATATCTGTTCAAATATTCAATTGAACTGTACAAAAAGTAAAGACAAGAACATGAACAATCATAGGAGGATGTTTTCATGTTATATCGCCTCGAAAAACACCAGGATACAGTATAGTGGTTTGTATACTTTTATTGTTATCTGAGTTTCATTTGGATATAAAAAGAGTCTTAAGAAGATAGTGCACAACCCAAAGGGGTGCCCTAAAAGCACCTTGTGTGTCTGTCTGTCTGTAGTCAGCGAAAATGTATGGTCAGCGAAAATGTTCGGTTGGTTAGTGAAAATAGCCATGGCACTTACACCGTTTGGACTATTTTGATATATAATCTTTGGCATACTGATAGACCTAAATAAGATCTGTATAGCCAATGGACTTCCCCATCATAAAATAAGTGCTTTTAGTGAAAGCTGCCTTTAAATTTGGGTCATGCACTAGCCAAAGGTGTTATTTTCGCACCAAAACATACTTTGTGGGTACCCATAGGAATACCCACAAGGTAAGTTTTGATGTGAAAATAATAACTGTCTTAGATTATTGACATACTTTATGTTAAATTATACCTTTCTTTTGTATTTTTCTGAAAAAATAAGGCTTGACATTTCATGTGAATCATCTGTCTAGCCAATGATTCACATGAAATACCAAGTCTTATTTTCTCAGAAAAATAATGAAAAAAAATTAGAATTTTACTACAATTTTGCTGAGTGTTTAATGGTTAAGAAGATTTTTTTTTTTTTTTTTTGCACCACAGTATATTTTGTGTAGACCCATATTAGACACCATGGAAGAAGGCAATCTGTTCAAGGTCTACACTGTTTGCCACACATTTAACAGTTGAAGACACATCTGCAGGTAGTAGAATTGACCTGTTTAGATTTTGGGGCAAGAATGGTATGGAGTTAAGGATCAAAGGAGTATTTGGAAATGATTATAGGGATCAAACATGGTTTTTCATGCATTAACATTCGCCAGGTCCCATGGGAGGTGTTGAAAAATGAGGCCGAAGGCCGCGGTTTTCAACACCTCCCAAGGGACCTGGCGAATGTTAATGCATTGAAAAAACATGTTCAATCGATATTATTGCATAAAAACTGAAAACATTTGCTACATTTCGCGTTATTATTTGAACTATTTTGTTTCGCTTTTTCACCAATCTCGCACAAACACAATTTCCACGAACTATGCTCTTTCTAGGGCCGGGCAGTATACACATCTCGTGACGGCAACAAATCTGTGGCCCTGGTACAATCATATTGAAAGTTGAGTAGCCGTGCATTAACAGCGCATGAATTGCCTTGTTAATACACGGGTTTTCGCCGGTTAATGCATGGCTGTTAATAACGTGCAACACTGCTTTTTATGCAATTATATGGGATAATTTTATCCATTTCTCCATAAAAACATGTTGTGGGTACTTATTAGAAGCGACTTGGCGAGGCACTTCTAATGAGTACCCACAGCACATATTTTTATGCAGAAATAAATAGAGGTTATTATATGGCAATTTTCATATCATACCCCATATCAACCTGACACCCATATAAGCCCGAGGGCTGTGGGCCCAATGGCTGATATGGGTCGAGGGTTTATATTGGGTATGATATGAAAATTGCCATATCATAATCTATTTATCATACATTTTTCTTTCTGACAAGTTTGCCTATTTGATATCATATGCAGAGTCAAAGGCAAGACCGCCGAGTGCTCCGAATGTGGTGAAATCGTTTTTTTGCCTGGGCAAAAAAGCCGAATCACCCACTTGACCTGGTGATATGGGGTTTTTGCTCCGGCAAAAAAGCCGTATCACCCACATTACCCATTATCACACCTTTTGTGCTCCACAAGAATGATATGTGCTTGAAAGCCATGTTAGTATCATATATGCAAAATGAGCATATTTTCTAGTAAATGTATGATAAGAAAAATTATTCCAGAATTATCACCAAATACTCCTCCTTAACTATTCCATTGCAAGCTGTCTCCTTATTTTAATTAAGTGTTAATACAGTATTATATATCAGTTGGTAGCAGTAGTGGTAATTAAGAGGGCATGTTGTGCTTGCAGCAGGTAGGGTAGGGTGGATGTCAGTATGTCATCTCTATCTGCAGTCAGTTGCTTGTTTTGTCATCCTCCTCTGATCATTCTTTCTTCTCATGTACTAGCTCTCCTTTCCCTTTTATCCCTTTTTCTGGGAGACAACATAAATTATCATATTATAGCCAAAATTACTATGGTAAATGTCCTAAAATTTTGAACATTTTATTCCAGAATATTTTGGGCTAAATTTTACTTTTTATGCGTCTGTTTTTAGCTCACCTGAGCTCTGCTCAGGATGAGCTATTGTGATCACTTTTCGTCCATTGTCCGTCCATCCGTCCGTTAACATTTTCAAACGACTTCTCCTCTGAAACCGCTAAGCCAGTTTTGTTCAAATTTCATATGGAGCCTCCTTAGGGTGGGGGAAAAAAAAATTGCTAAAATGGTCGCGGTCTGTTGACCAAGATGGCCGCTACACCCATATATGGTAAAAACCTTTAAAAATCTTCTTCTCCAGAAGAGAGAATGCCTTGGGGCTGAACCTTTGTGGGAATCATCGGGGACGGGAGGTCTACCAAAATTGCTAAAAGAAATATCGTACATTGACATTTGACCTTTTTCGGCAAGGTCAAGTTTGCTTCCCTATGCATTTGTATGGGAAAAACCTTTAAAAATCTTCTTCTCCAAAACCGAGCATGCCTTATGGCTGAATCTTTGCATATATCATCGGGAACAGGAGGGCTACCAAAATTGCTAAAATAATGGTCGTACATTGACATTTGACCTTTTTACGGTAAGGTCAGTTTTGCTTCCTTATGCATTTGTATGGGAAAATTGTTCAGAATTTCAAACAACTTCTCCTCTGGAGCCTCTGGGCCAATTTTGCTGAAATTTCATATGGAGCCTCCTTCGGTTGGGGCAACAAAAGATTGCTAAAATGGTCACATTTCGTTGACCAAGATGGCTGCCATGCCCATATGTGGTAAAAACCTTTAAAAAGTCTTCTTCTCTAGGACCGAGGATGCTTTGGGGCTGAATCTTTGCATAAATCATCGGGGACAGGGTGTCTACCAAAGTTGCTTAAATAATGGTCATACATTGACATTTGACCTTTTTACGGCAAGGTCAAGTTTGCTTCCTTATGCATTTGTATGGGAAAAAACATTTAAAAATCTTATTCTCCAAAACCGAGGATGG
This sequence comes from Anodontia alba, assembly GCA_964016985.1. Lineage (NCBI taxonomy): Eukaryota > Metazoa > Mollusca > Bivalvia > Lucinida > Lucinidae > Anodontia > Anodontia alba. The sequence continues at coordinate 109,599,440 of OZ024824.1, forward strand.
CTTGTCGCTGAATCTTTGCATATATCATCTGGAATGAGCTGTCTACCAAAGTTGCTAAAATAATTGTCATACATGGACATTTAACCTTTTTACGGTGAGGTCAAGTTTGTTTCTGTATGCATTTGTATGGGCCCCATACATTTGTATGAAAAAAATGTTGATAATTTCAAATGGCTTTTCCTCTGAAGCCTCAGGGCCAGTGTTGCTCAAATTTCATGCGGAGCCTCCATTGACAGGAGAATGAAAGATTGCTAAAATGGGTATGGTCCATTGATCAAAATGGCTGCCATGCCCATATATGGTAAAAACCTTTAAAAATCTTCTTCTCCATAACCAAATAAGCCCAGGGTCCTAATCTTTGCACAAATTATGGGGGACAGGAGATCTACCAAAATTGCTAAAATGAAGGTTCTGTGTTGACATTTGACCTTTTTACCTCCAAGGTCAAATTTGCTTCCCCATTTGTATGGTCCGTATACATTTATATTGAAAGTATCGAAGTGACTTGTAGATCAACAGTAGTTAAAATTGTTCTGATTGGAAATCTAAGATGGCCATCATCTTGTTTATATTTATAATATTTTCCTGCCACTGTGCTGTTTACATGTATAAAATCATGATTCTTCAGAAACCACTTAGTCACTTTCCACCAAATTTCACATTGATCCTTCTGTTGAAATGTGATTGATAGTTTATTCAAATGATCATGCTCCATTGACTGTCAGGCCCATATATTCTTCTTCAAAACTAAGAACTGCTCAAATGATGATACATGTATTTTCATTAGTTGCGATGATAGGATTGGAAAAATGTTGCATAACATCTGCATGTCTGCAGTGGCTCTGTCACTCAAGTGAGCAAACCGTGGCCCGTGGGCTTCTTGTTTAAATACCTAGTGGAATGGCATACAGTGTAGACCCTGATCAGACTGCTCCTTCAGGAGCAGTCTGAGCTTGGTCTGCACTATTTGCATTTGTCATTTTGTCAGTCACTTTGGTGTTTGAAATTTAAGGACATTTACGGTGACATTCAACATGAAATATCTCAAAATTTAGATGATCTACATGCATGAAAATGTGATAAATCAGTTATATCATGGTTCTGCGCATGTACGCGCGATAAAGCTCTTGCTCACCTCGTGTATTATCGCATTGTAAATGCGCAAGATCCAGGGTATAACTAAGACATGACCCACAGGTTTGACCTCATTAACCTTTTCTACTCTCTGGGCTAATTTAGCAGACAACAAATTTATATGTTTTCTTAATTTTCCAAGAAAACAGGATTTGACATTTCATGCAAACTGTCTTCATTGGAGTTGATTTGTGTCAAATGTCAAAACCTACTTTCAAGGAAAAATAAGAAAAATATTTTAGCATGTCTTCTGCTAAAAATTTTACCCAGAGTGCTTAGGATTAAACAAAATACAACTGCCCTTGTCAGCAGGTGATGGATGTGTGACAGTTTTTTCTTACACTTCAGAATGGCTCTTGTTTTTCACTGCATTCTCTCCCTGCCCCTGTTGGAGGATAGGGGAGGGATGTAAAATTAGTCATCTGCGTATTTAGCCAATACAATGATTAAGATAAACTCAGAAAGAATCATTCAAAATCAAGACCAATGAACATTCTAAACTAGTCCTAATTTTTAATTTTCTTATTTTGAGAAAAGACGGCTTGGTTACTGTATAATTATGCTGTGTAACCTGTCAGCTCAGCAGATGACTCTCGTGAAAGCCTGATCTAAGACAGATAAAAATCAGGAGATGACAAATTGATAAGATTTTTTCTTATTTTTCTGAGATAATAGGATTGACATTTCATGCAAATTGTCTCATTTTCCCAGAAAACAGGATTTGACATTTCATGGAGACAGTTTGCAAGAAATGCCAAATCCTCACGTGTTCTGTGGGGAAAAAGAAAAAAAAATTTAGAACTTAGTTTACTGAAAATTTTACCCAGCAGGCTAAGCGTAAAGCGTGCAAGAATAAAATACATTTGTCAGCCTTTTATTCCTCTCCTAGTTACAATAAAATGTAACTCAGCCATCACACAGGGGGCTGTCTCCTAAATTATAGCAGTGACAACAAATTGAACAATTTGATTATTTATTATATATTTGACAAACTCCAAAACACAGTACCTCTGAAGAGGTTTATCTTTATTTCCTTTATTTCAAATTACCTACACTACCTTGTCCTACAAAGAACTTGAAAAGACAAAAATCATCAAGACCTTCATTAATCCTTAAAGCCCTAAGTTTAATATCAACCCCTAGCCCTTTGTTTAATATTAACTCTTAAAGCCCTAAGTTTGATATTAACTCTTAAATCTCAAAGTTTGATTATTAACCCTTAAAACCCTTAGTTTAATGTTAGTCATTAAAATGCTATTCAAGTTTGTAACAGCTGGCATCCTGAAATTGATTTTGTTATTTTTCAGAGATAATAAGACTTGACATTTCATGTAAATTGTCTGCTAAGCAGACAATTCACATGAAATGTCAAGCATTGTTTCATTGAAAATTAAAAAAAAAAAAAAAAGATTTTTCAAAGTTAACATCTGCTTAGTTGTGATTAGCATTTTAAGGGTTAAAATTTGCAATATTAATAGTTGAGCCAGTGACTCCATGAGGTTGGTGCGAAAGGAAATAGGAAGTAGATGACTCCCTGTACAGAATGGCAGAATATCTACCAAGTGTATCCCATCCCCTTAACCCGTATGATGCCAAACACAATAATTGTCGTCTGCTTTGTCTTCTGCCGGTTACTTTAAAAGTCATTGTTGCAAACAGTGTGGATCCAGATCAGACTGCTCCTTTTAGGAGCAATCTGATCTGGGTCCAAACTGTTTGCCTATATGCATAAAGTATGTTTGAAAAGTTTGCAAGAAGATGCAGCAGATGACATAAACAGACGACATTTTCAGATGCAGGTTTTTTTGGCATTTTATGGGTTAATTTGGTATCAGATGATTATTACCACTTATTCAACCCCTTGAACCAGTGGTCACATATCTACTAAGGAGTCAATTTCAGAGGAGAGATTGAGGGTGCAGGTAGGGGGTGGGTGGAGGATGGGGCGAGGGGGAGGTAAAGGTATTTGTGTTAAATACCCAACTTTTTTAAGCAAATTTAAAAAACTGGGGTATTGATACCAATATATTTGACCGAGTACCCTATTTCCAAATTCAGAGATAAAAATTACCCCTAGTCCTGCTAAACCCGGATATACCCTGTCTTTACAAACAGTGTAGATACAGATCAGTTGGCTAAAGAAGCCAACTGATCTGGATCTGCACTGTTTGTCATTTAAGTTTGTGAATTTGTATCCAAAACATGGATCAGGTAATCTGATTGGCTGAAAATTGGAAGTGGGCATGGCATCTTAATTTATTCAGCATGACAAAGGTTAAATACTTCAAGGCCAGAAAAGCACATAATCACTATTTATATTATGATTACTGCACATAATAGGTGCCTTAATACTTCATATGATGCAAGTACTGTCCTAATATTAGATTGGATATGATGAAAGACTATGTTTTTAAGGCCAATTTCAGGCATTTTTACTAGTACTCTTTCTTTCCATTTTCTGTTTTATCCAATTACATGTACATGTAATTCTAATTTGGGTGATATCTTTACTCTAAACCAATACTGAAAATAAGATTTTACAAAACAATTAAATTTTGAGGTTTGAAATAAAGAAATGACCAAAAAATTATCAATTGCGCTGCAATTTCCATGAAATATCAAATCCTATTATCTGGGAAAAGTGAGAAAATATTATCAGTTTGTTGTCTGCTAAATTTTCCCAGAATGTAGTGTTAAAAATGTCAGTGTATCCAGCAATTCATTTAATGGATAAGATAATTTAGTGACATTTAACCTTTTTTTGTTTGTTTTTCTTTTTTTATTTATTTTATCTGCTTGTTTTTGTTATCATTTAGTTTACTTTAACCCTTGTCCTGTTGAATCTGGACATAACCTACTTTTGCAAACAGTGAAGAAGCCAACTGATCTGGATCTGCACTGTTTGCTATTACGTATATGAATTAATAGCAACAATCTGTATCAAGTAATCTGATTGGCTGAAAATTAGAAGTGGGTGTGGCAATTTATTCAGCAGGACAAGGGTTAAGGAGACTGGGTTTTAGTAGGACAGTTGTCAGTATCTGGCTAACTGCTTTGAGGACTATGAGCCTGCCCAGAAAAAAGTGTGGTTAAATAAACTGACCAGCTTGACATGACCTTAATGGGTTGATTGACAGGGAGTGGATGGGGATGACTGGGTACACCGCAGAGGGAATTCCGATTTAAATGTTTGTATCCCTTCTTATGAGGGTTGCAGGAGAGGAGCTGTTCTTAAAGGAAGGGATTCGTTCCTGAGAGCAAAATCTTTTGAGCAGCTCCTATTTTTACAGAGGTTTCAAAATCTAGGAAAGCAATTTCCTGTTTGCAAAAGTGCCTGCCTTTGCAAAATTGCAGTAAAGCTTTCAAGTCTATCTTTTCACCTTTACCCTTTCACCAGGTTCAGCAGGACAAGGGTTAAACAGTCTACTTAAATTCAACCATCTCAGCCCAACAGATCAAAACCAATACCTGTGCACACAGTGTAGATTCAGGTGAGACCCTCATAATGAACTGTCTTATCAGGGTCTACACTGTTTGCCAGTCTGTTTTTTTTTTTTAATTATTTTAGACTGAAACCCCCTTTGCAAACAGTATAGATCCAGATCAGTTGCCTTAAGCCAACTGATCTGGAGCTGCTCTGTTTGTCAGTTTGCATCCACACCTGGATCAAGGTATCTGATTGGCTGAAAAGTAGAAGTGGGTGTGGCATCTTAATTTATTCAGCATGACAAGGATTAAGGTTTTCATGTGGTGTATGAGGATTTACTGAACAAGGTACACATAAATCAAAAATAGTACTGCTACAACTACTATTGCCAGTACAGCTACTGCTACTGCTACTACTAATACAATTACAACTACCACCACTAATAAATATAACTTTCTCTCACAATCTGACAACAAGCACAAATATTTTATACTCACCACAAGCTGTGTTTAAGTGGGACTCACTGGTAACTGTGTTTGAGTGGATATGCTGTTTTTACGCTGGTCATCCATCCCTAAGTACATCCGTCTGTCTGTTAGATTTGGTCCTAATAAGCATGCAGTGCATATTGGCAATTTCTTGTTCTGGATTAACTCCAGTCCTACTGAACCCCGATATGACCTACCTTTGCAAACAGTATATATCAGTTGGCCTCTGAAGACGCCAACTGATCTGGAAACTTATATCAGCAACTTGGATCGAGTAATCTGATTGGCTGAAAATGAGAAGTGGGTGTGGCATCTTAATTTATCCAGCATGGCTAGGGTTAATTGTTGACAGTACGCAAATTAATGCTGTTTTCATAGTAATGGTCATTAACTGCATCCTGATAATAGTTTTATCTCCATATTTTTTATATATTTTGTGCTGGACTTCAAAACTGTGCTTAATCAATAAGCAGAAAAATGCAGGCAGAGACTTTTTACATCAAGGGATCAATAAATTTCATTGGTAGTATTGCATGCTGGATAACACTTTGCATGCTGGGTAAAAATTTCCACAGACAACATTTTGAAATATTTTTCTTACTTTTCCTAGAAAATAAGATTTGACAGCCAGTGCAAATTGTCCTATTTTCTAGGAAAATACGAAAAATATCTAGATTCTTAACTAAGGAGGAAATGTGCATGATATGCTAAAACCTAAAAATAAGGAAAATATTGTCAATTTGTCATCTGCAGAGTGTTAAAGGTTTCATGTTGGAAAAGAAATGTTTATTATTATGTCACACTTAGACTTCGGTATCGGCAGGTAGAAATGAAATGATTGTGTTTGTGCGATGAAGTACATTAAAAGCTATTGATTTCGATGTTTTGAGTTTTGTCAAGTAGCTGTGTTATGGTTGAGAAAAAGGCCAATATACCCTTTCCAATTTCAAGAACTCAAACAGAATTATAAAAGAATTAGGGTTATTGGTTGGCATTGTAAAAAAAAAAAAAGGACTTTATTATACATAATGCCAACAGGAAGTCCTGATCAGTCACTTCATGTAGCAGAATAGTGCCTCCATGGCTTACTATCAGGATCATGTACGCCACAACCTCTTTATAACACCATTGCCGGGAGCCAAAGTAAAACCATGTTAGTAAATAACAATGTTGTATCCAAACAAAAATGTATAGATTATATAGAAAAATGACCATAAATGGTCATTTTTCTGTATAATCTATACATTTTTTTTTGTTTAGATACAACAGTGCATGGATTATATAGAAAAAATACCATAAATGGTCATTTTTCTATATAACCTATACATTTTTTGTTTAGATACAACAGTGCATAGATTATATAGAAAAATTACCATAAAGTCATTTTTTCTATATAATATAATCTGTACATTTTTGTTTGGATACAACACTTTTGGGGTCCACATTTAAACCGTTTTATATCAGAACCATCATATAATGAATCATCTCATGAAGAGGTTCCAGTGTACCATAATGGAATTAGGGAACAGCATTTCCTACAAGATAAATGCTTGTGTGTGAGGCAAAGACTCCGCAGCCTGCACATCCTTGCCATCTGACCAGAGTCTTGATGGAGCATTCTGTTGGTAGCCAAGGATCCAAAGCATATTCAGGTGCACAGAAAAGACTCTGATCAGCCTGCCTGGATACTGCCTCGGCTCATATAGGGTTTGTGTGTGTATAGATAGATATGCAGTCTGAGCCAGTAATGTTAATATAGGATAATAAATTCTACCATTTAGAGTAGTGGGACAAACAGGTCTGAGCAAACAGTGTAGACATTGATCAGATGTTGCAGATAACAGCATCTGATCAGGGTCTACACTGTTTGCCACTCATCCAGCAAAATTTAGATGCATCAGTAGGTAATAAAATGGGATGGTCAAATTTTAGGACAAGTACAGTAAGGAGTGATGTAATAGCCCTAAGTATTGGGAAATGTCAAACCCTAATTTTTGGGAAAATGTCACGTTTGTCAACTGCTTAATTAACCATCAGGCCAGGCTCCATAGTGCAGTCAGTAGTAGGTCTGACTGCAGATCCAGGGGTCACAAGTTCAAATCCCAGCTCCTTCACATAATTTGCATGGAGATTGTTCATGAAATTATTTCTGTGGTATTGCCCCCACCCAAACCCCCATCCCCCCTACCCCCCACCTCTCCACTGATTCAAGAAGGGTAGTTATCATTTACTGGCAAAAGTAAGGGAACAGATCAAACAATTCACAGGCGGCATGAAAATTATAATAGACTCCTAGGTAGCCTGATAAGGTTATGTATGTTAAACTGTTGGCTGATATTGGACCTTGGTAACGGACCGTACCTTTTGGCACGAAAAAGCTCATTTTAGTGAAATCAGTATAGCTTAAGTATAAGAGTGATACAAATCCATATTAGACATTTTGGAGGACTTAAGGGGAATGGATACCTTTCAGGGGAAATAACTCTTACCAAAATTGTTTGCCTCCCTTCTGAAATGGGGTATATTCTTAAAGGAAAAATTAGCACCCTTTAGGAGTGAATTCTTTATTTTTAGAGTAGACTCCTTTTCAGAAGGGGATTTGCGCACAGAAAAGCAAACAGGAAGTCATCAAAATTGTCTCCCTTGTAAAAAATGGTGAAAATTATTCTACTTTATTAGGTATCCAGTTTCCAAGCAAACAGGAAGTCACCAAAGTTGTCTTCATTGTAAAACATGGTAAAAATTTTTCTACTATATTAAGTATCTAGTCATTGATTTTGAAACTGACCTCTATCCTTATGAATTTAAATGTTCGCAGATGTTTTAGTAGTTATTTTTTCTAAATTATAGGGCTTGACTTGTCATTTAGAGCATCTCCTTAATTAGGATTTGAAATGTTGAACCTTTAGATTAATTTTTTTTTTTTTCAGAAAAAGTAAGAAAAATGTCACTCTCCTATCAGCTACTGTTATCTTAAGTATATCTAAAGTTCTGTTTGCCTCCCAACTGTGGAAAAGCATATATAAAGTTCTGTTTGAGTCTATACAGGGGCCTTGTAAAGGAGGATTACAAGGTACTAATTCTGAGATAATTATATCCAGTTCTCCATAAAAACATAATATGTGGGTACTCATTAGAAGTGCCTCAGCGAGGCACTTCTAATGAGTACCCACAACACATGTTTTCATGGAGAAATAAGAAAAATTATCCCAGAATTATCACCAAATATTCCTCCTTGACAAGTCCTCTGCTATACATAGCTACAAATAAGATGGAGTAGCCACACAATATTTTCTTATTTCTTGACTTAAGCATACTTTGTTGATACCCATAAGAAGTGTCTCAGTGATATGCTTCTTATGAGTTCCACAGCCTATGTTTTTGTCAAAAATTAAGAAAAACATCAATACTTTTCAGTTGAAAAAATATGCCTCATCTGGAGCTATGATATATCTTGTAATGTGAGACTTCTCAGTCTGATCCTGATCAGTCTTTGCTGTCCACCTCAAGAAGTCTTTGCTCCATCTTGGCTAGCCACAGACTGCCCAGAATGTGCAAGACCAAGTCTCTTTACCAAAACATGTGCCTTTTCAAATATACTAAATATTTTACCACCAAAAAATGAAAATTTTCAGATAAAAAATTCTGATATTTTTCATATCTCTGCTAAAAACATAGATTGTAGGTACTCATTAGAACTGCCTCAGTGAGGCAGTTCTAATGAGTACCCACTATGTTTTTGAGCAGAAAGAAGAAAAATAATGTATACTTTACTTTTGTAAACCCAAGTTTTACTATATAAAAGTGGGGTTTAAGGGGGTCAAAATTATATAGGCATGTTTTCGTGATGGTACTGGCTGCTCATGTCAGAAGTTACTTTTTAAATTGTTGTGGCTCATTTGCTTTGCCATAGCTAAGATAAGCTGGGTATCTTGATAAATATTTTTTCAACCCTTGTCCTCGTGAACCCGGATATGTCCTGCCTTTGCAAACAATGTAGATCCAGATCAGTTGGCTTCTGAAGCCAACTGATCTGGATCTGCACTGTTTGCCATTTGGAATTTGACTGAATGAACAACCTAGATCAAGTAATCTGATTGGCTATCAGTAAGAAGTGGGTGTGGCATCATAATTTATTCAGCATAACAAGGGTTAATTCCTTCAGGAGAACATTATGTTATGGGTATTCACTAGACTTGCCTTGATTAATGCATTTTTACAACAAACATTTTTCTGCAGATAAATTGGGAAGTATCAATATCATATTTACTCTAATTATTGGAACACCTTTTCAACTTACCATACTTGTCCTAAAATTTGAAATAGTCCATTCTACCACCTGTTGATGTGTCTAAAATATTGGTGTATGTATGGCAAACAATGTAGACCATGATCAGATGCCGCATTCTGCGGCGTCTTATCTGGGTCTTCACTGTTTGCAAAGGCCTATCTGCCCTAATACTTAGGGTTATTATGGTAATGCATATTTACAACATAAATTTTCTGCAGATAAATTAGAAAGTATCAATACTTATTCCTCTTGCTGAACACAACATGCCCTGTCTTAGCAAATAGTGTAGATCCAGATCAGTTGTGAAGCCAACTGATCTGGATCTGTACTGTTTGTCATTAAATATGTGAATTTCCATCAAAAACCTGGATTAAGTTATCTGATTGGCTGGAAATTAGAAGTGGGCATGGCATCTTAATTTATTCAGCAAGGCAAGGGTTAAGTGGAAGTCTTATCTGGAACTGAGGATTGCATACACTTAGCAATTGAAACATTTTTTCATAAAATATTTATTTATCTGTTTGGGTTGTGTGTTAAATAAACATAGGTATTTTTAAGTTAATGAAAGCTCCTTGTTTGTCATTGATTAACATGAATCTCTACTTGATAAATATGTTCAGAGAGTTCTTAAATTTCAGTGATGCATGGTATAAGTGTATTTGAAAATCTTGTGGTGTTGCCTCCAAGGGCCTAATATTTTTTGGACATACTAGAGGGATTGTCATGAGATTTGTATAGGGATTTTGTTTCTGGAAAGAACAATTTGCATCCTTTCATAGTGCTATATAAGGTATGTTAATTGAAGTCATTTGTATCATTGGTTAGAAAAAATGAAGGTTTTTTTTTTTTATTGTTTTTCTTGTTTTTTTTTTATTATGACTAAAAGAGTGTCAACAGTGGTTAAAACCTCAGTACAAACAAAAAAAAAAACAAAAAAAATCATTATTTAAATGCAGAAATGTAAATCATAATTGGACACAATATTATACAATAGAGAACATTATGTTTAATCGTCCTAAATATTATTAAACAAGGTTAAAGCTTAGCTTGTTTGGTAAACATTTCTGCAGCTGACATCTTGAAATATTTTTTTCTTATTTTTCCTGTTTGTGTTTGGGCTGTCTAAATATCTAAATATTCAGATGTGTGTTAAATAAACATGGGTATTTTTACGTTAATGAAAGCGCCTTGTTTGTCATTGATTAACATGAATCTCCACTTGATAAAAATGTTCGAAGAGTTCTTAAATTTCAATGATGCATGGCATAAGAGTATTTGAAAATCTTATGGCATTGCCTCCAAGGGCCAAACAATTTTTGGACATACTAGAGGATTGTCATGAGATTTGTATAGGGATTTTTGTTTCTGGAACCTTTTGCAATTTCATAGTGCTATGAGGTATGATAATTGAAATCATAAGTATTATTTTTTGGACAGAAAACAAAATGTATTTATTTATTTATTTATTTATTTTTCTTTTTTTTGTTGTTTTAATTATGACAAAGGTTGTTGATAGTGCATTAACCCTTAAATAGCTTAGCAAATTTGTACGAGATTACGTTCTAAAATATATTTTGTTATTTTTCAGAGAAAATAAAATACGACATTTCATATGCATTGTCTGTTAAATATCAAGTTGCTTAGCAGACAATTCACTTGAAATATCAAGTCTTATTTTCTCTGGAAAATAGAAAAAAGACATTTTCAAAGTGTTGTCTGCAGTAGTTGTGATTGGCGCTATAAGGTTTAAATCTCAATGCAGTTAAATAATATTAATTGTGAACAAATTATTTTATAAGCAGAAATGTAAATAATAATTATTCAAGACAGAAACCTTTGGATAATTGTCCAAAATATTATCGTACAAGGTTAAACATTAACAGTAACATACAGGACTAAACAGAAATGTTTCATAGGAGCTTCTCTGTTGACTTGATATTTTTTTTATTAACACTTAGCACGCCAGGAAACAATTTAGCAGACAACACTTTGACATATATATTTTTCCCAGAAAACAGTCTTTGACATTTCATGCATTTGACTTCTTCTTAAGAGGCAAGCTGCCAAAATGTCAAAACATATTTTCTGAGGAAAATATTGCCATTGTATTCTGCGGAATTAGCCCAGAGAGTGGTGAAGGTTAAAACTTAATGTAACTAATCAAAACAACTTTTAAGACTAAACAGAGTAAACAAAAAAAAAATCACTAGACCGTCTCTGTATTGTTTGACTTGCTTTTTTTTTCTGTTGAGTATCAAAGACATTATTTATTACATAACAAAAGACACAAATAGTGAATATACACTTTGTACTTAAAAATTTAGAGAAAAAATAAAACTCTGGGCCCAGTTGTTCAAAGCGTCGTTAGCTTAACAAGCTCGTTAAGGGTTATTTCGTTAACTGTTTTAGCAGATTCAATATGCAATATTCTGATATTTTTTGCTGAAAAAAATGTGAGTAGCTTTTGCACTGCAAAAGCTACTCACATTTTTTCAGCAAAAAATTTCAGCATATTTGCATATCACTCGATGTAATTTTAACAAATCGTTAACTAACGAAATCGTTAGCTTTTAACAACTGGGCCCTGGATAATGTTACACTGGTGATTTCCAACATTTTAATGCTAAGAATGTTGGGTAAAAATCTCAACAGATGACATTTTGAACTTATTTACAGTTTCTGGAAAAAATCAAAGGAGACGGTTTGCATGAAATGCCAAAGCTTATTTTCTGGAAAAAAGAAGAAAAATTGGTATGTCATCTACTGAAAATTCTACCCAGCAAGCTAAGCATTAGGGAAAAAGGGGCTAAAAAATGATTAGTTGGCCGAAATATTATACAGGATTAAACATATATAAATATTTCCCCAGTATTATAAAATGGAAAACAGTTATTAAATAGTACTAGCAATTACTGTATTTTATCTAAATATTCAGATAGACAGACAGACATACAGACAGGCCTGAGCTGAAATAGAGTAGATCAAGATACATTGTTTGCCATCCTTCTCATCTTGTAGTTAGAAGAGGGCGGCATGGTGAACTGGCATTTTAGCTAAATGTGTAACCCTCTTGAAATAGATAAATAAATAAATAGAAGGACATTCAAATTTTAGAATAAATATGGTAAGGCATCCAGGTGTCCAGTTATTTCAAGAGATTAACTGTCATGCAGATCCAATGTTAACTCTTGTCCTGCTGAATAAATTAAGATGCCACACCCATTTCTAATTTTCAGCCAATCAGATTACTTGATCCAGATTTTTATATAAATTCACATACATTGTACTTACTGGCAAACAGTGCAGATCCAGATCAGTTGGCTTCTTCAGAAGCCAACTGATCTGGATCTACACTGTTTGCAAAGGTAGGGTATATCCAGGTTCAGCAGGACAAGGTAACGTTAAATGGGTGTTTGCTTGGTTGCAATCTTTTAATATTTTTTTTTCTGACTTGAGTGAACCAAAGTCCAAAAGGTATTACTTTTATAAGAATGTTTATATCTTAACTGACACAACATTTTATGCAAACAATTGCAAATAATACACAATTTTTCAAAATGAAATTTCTCTAATGATGCCATAATTGATTGTAGGAAAAAAACAGTCTAAATTTATGGAAAAATTGTAGGAAAAAATCTGGTACCTAATTGGGATAAACTCATTTCCTATAGGGTCCTATAGTCTTTAAATAGCAAAGTCAGAAAAAAAACTTTTTATATCAGGACTAAGCAAACACCCAGTGATGTTGGTGTTGGATGTAATTTTCCAAAAGATCACACAAAGCAATACTAAATAGTGATTTTCTAAAACATTTGGTTATTTTACAAAGCTAAATTTGCCAGAATAATTTTGCTTATAAAATAATTAAGCAGTTTCTTCCACTGAACTTGTGAAGGTGAAAAATATTTAACCCTTGTCCTGCTGAATAAAGATGCCATGCCCACTTCTAATTTTCAGCCAGTCATGTTACTTGATCCAGATTGTTGCTATAAATTTGCATACTTAATGGCAAACAGTTCAGATCCAGATCAGTTGGCTTCTTCAGAACAGGGTATATCCGGGTTCAGCAGGGCAAGGGTTAAATTTGCTGGGGAAAGAATGAAGGCCCAAATCAATAGTATATAGAAGGATTGTTTGTCAAAATTTATTTGTTTGCTGATACTTTATTCTCCTGGGCTGGATCTGTGACTTGTTATTTTCTGACAGTTGAGCCATCCAGATACAGTATTAGATGTAGCTAATTTACCCTAGATATTGGGACACCATAACCTTTTACCATATATTCCCTATAATTTGAACAAGTACTTGATGTTGTGTATAAAAATTGCTGAATGAGTGGCAAACAGTGAAAATCCAGATGAGATGCCACATTCTCTGATCTGGGTCTACACTGTTTGCCCAGGCCTGTTTATCCCAATATTTAGGGTTATTATCGTAATTACCACACATACCTCTATAAGAACACAGTCAAGCAATTTTTGAGTTGCCCTTCAAATACCCATCTCAGTTTGAGTTTTTTACAGTTCTTTTATTAAAGCATTATGTGGATATGCATTAGAATCACCTCATCACATCAAGATGATTCTAATGTGTACTCACAAGATATGTTAAGGTAAATCAGAATCGCTTCACCATCATTAAATACTCCCCTCATGAAGTCTTTTCTATTTTAGTAAATATTTTACTGAAAGTTTTTAATGCTCTGCATGCTGGGTAATAATTTCAGCATGTGACATTTTGAATTTTTATACCCCACCACACGATACCACCATACAATAGTGGCAGGTATTATGGTTTCACGTTGGACGTCCGTGTGTCTCTCCATCTGTTCGTCCGTCCATCCATCAGTCATACGTCCATATTTCATATCAGGATGATAACTTGAGTAAACATCCATGGATTTTCACCAAACTTGGTATGTGCATTGATATTGTGGAGATCTGGTTTAGGATTGCTAATGGGCAAATTTGGTCAAATTTTGACAGTTATCTGCCGAGACATGCACATATTTTCGTTTCTGGAGGATAACTTGAGTAAATATCAATGGAGTTTCGTCAAACTTGGTATGCGCATTGATATTGTGGAGATCTGGATTTGGAGTGCTAATGGGCAAATTTTGTCAATTTTTGATGGAGATATCTGCCCTGAGACATGCACGTATTTTCATTTTCAGACAGTAACTTGAGTAAATGATGGATTTTCACCAAACTGGCAATGTTTTATGCTTGCAGTGCTTTTTTTAATTTTCTGAGAAAAAATAAGAAAAGCACTGACAATTTGTTGTCCACTGAATTTGCAAAGAGAGTGATAAAGGTTAAATAATTCTGAAAACCATGTGTAGTTTTTGTTTCATTATAACACTGTTCACTTAGCAATGGTCCATGGCATAAAGGAACTGCCCTGGAATTTTGGAAATGATCAGAAAAAAAAAGGTAAACAAAACTGAGATTGATAAACTGTTTTCTGTTAACCTCTACCACTCTCTGGGTAATCAGAATCAGAATTTTTACATTCATTCACCAGGACCTGTGATATGGGAAATTTGTCGCTAGCTCTCTCCAGAGAGGTAACCCTAACCACACCATCCTCTGCTCCTTCAGCAGAGGTAATGATTGAATCTGGAAGGGCATTCCAATCCCTGATTGTTTGAGGGAAGAATGCGCCCTTGTAAATGTCAGTACTTTTAGCGGGGGTCTGAAAAGTCATTGAGTGATGATTTCTACTGCGCCTAATTGGGTGGATAAGATCATCTGTTGGAATGCTGGCAGCACCCTTTAGACCTTTGTACAAAAGAGTCAGTCTACTGTCTCTCCTCCTTTTCTTGAGAGACTCCCATTTTAGTTTTCCAGTATTCCAGTCATATTCCCAGTTCAAAACAGTAGTTTCTAGTAACAAACCTAGAAGCCCTATTTTGAACTTTTTCGATTTCTTGTTGAAGAACCATGCCTAGGGATCCCAAACACAGCTGCCATATTCCAAACTGGGGCAAACAAGTCCCCTATATGCTGCCTCTTTAACATCCTGAGGACATTGATAAAGATTTCATTTCAGGAAACCAAGAGTTCTGTTTGCCTTAGTACACATGTTGCTGATATGTGTATTCAGGCTTAAATCATGTGTGATTGTTACTCCTAGGTATTTAATGGAATCCACATTTTTGGGGACCGTACCCTCTAAAGTGTAAGAAGCCTCAGTTTTATTTGTTCTTTTCCTAGTTATCTGCATTATATTGCATTTGACTGGGTGAAATCTCATACCCCATTTTCTGGCCCAACATCCAAATCTATCTAAATCCTTCTAAAGTTTCAATGAGTTGTTTGTGTCTCATCTCGGTAAATTCTGCTGATGAAAAATTGCTTGTATATTTCTTATTTTTCCCTGAAAAAAAGATTTGACATTTCATGCTAATTGTTTCCTTTGGAGACAATTTGCATAAAATATCAAAACCTGTTTTCTGGGAAAAATAAGAAAATTATTTCACTATGTTTTCTAATGAAAAGTTTGCCCAGCCTGCTAAGTGTTAATATGTTATTTATCCCCTCAGTTGTATGAAACATTTTGGCTTCATACCTTTCATCAGCCCTAAAAAAATAAAACAAATTCTAAATTCTTTCTTTTTTTTCTGAACTCTTAAAATGACAAGCGAATTTTGTAGCACATGACAAAACAGTCAACCCAGTGATAAGCAAGCCCCTACAAGAAAGCCAAAACGTGGTTGCTTAACACAGATGCTTGCTTAATACAGGTAAATTACCACTTCAGTACCATTAGGAGTCTGAAAAAGTGGCCCTTTAAGATAGGTCATTTCTCAATACAGGTGTCCTTTAAGACAGGTTTGACTGTACTCTTATTTTATTATCCCCTCGCACAACAAAATTGTGGAGGGGATATAGGGTTTGTCCAGTTTGTAAGTACATACATACATACGTACATATGTTCACCTTTTGTCATCACTCTAGCACCTACATTTTTTGATGGCTTTTAACCTCACACAAATGTTGGGTTTGAAAATGTCTCATGCAAGTTTGACTTTCAGGTTCCTGGGCTCAAGGTCAAGGTAACTTGCTTTTTTAAGAAAAACTTTATCACTCCAGCACCTACATTTATTAACGATTGTAATGTAACTTCACACAAATATCTAGAGCAAGTTCGACTTTCAGGGTCCTGGGCTAAAGGTCAAGGTCACTGTGGCTATTTTTAGAAAAAAAAATTGGTATTACTTTAGCACCTGCATTTATTGTTGAATCTTAATATAACTTCACCCAAATGTTGGGTATGACAGTATCTCAAGCAAATTCAATTTTCAGGGTCCTGGGCTGAAGGTCAAGGTCATGGTGGCTATTTTAAGAAAAACATTGTCATCGATCTAGCGCCTACATTTATTGATGGATTGTAACTTCACACAAATGTTGGGTATGACAATATCTCGAGCAACAACTTACAGTATCCTGGGTTCAAGATCAAGGTCACTGTGGCTATTTTTAGAAAAACTTTGTCATCGCACTAGCACCTACATTTATTGATGGATTTTAATGTTACTTCACATGAATTTGGGTATGGCAATATCTTCAGCCAGAGGGGCTATCAGCTCCCCAGTATATATGTGTGTGCAACATGTAGTTCGCTGGTTTCTGTCATCTGATTGGCGGCTGACTGAGAGTTTATAAGGAAAACAATCTAGTCCTCTGAGAGAAACTGGTATAATAATAGCTTTCACCTCTGCAGTACTTCATTAAATGATTACAGAAATAATAATTACACATTCCAGTACAAAGCCAAAGAAAAAAATCAACAGTCGACATTTTGAAATATTTTTTCTGATTTGTTCCAGAAAACAGTGTTTGACATTTCATGCAAGGAGACAGTTTGCGTGAAATGTCAAACCCTGTTTTCTGAAAAGCAATATCATCAAATGGTTGTCTGTTGATTTTGCCCTAAGCATGGTAAAGGTTAACTTAATCTAATATAAATTTGGAGCAAGAGCTATACAAACCCATTAATGCCAACTGCTGAAGCCAGATAGCCAATGATATGGCAATTTCCTCCTGAAGTTGTTTCAAGGGTCATAGCCCCATTAGTAGAATTATAAGCCTCTGTTTGAGCAAATTTGACTTTGAGCTCAAGGTCAAGGTCACTGTGGCTGTTTTTAGAAAAAACTTTGTCATCGCTCTTGTGCCTACATTTATCAATGGATTTTAATATAACTTCACACAAATGTTGGGTGTGACAATATCTCAAGCTAGTTCGACTTTCAGGGTCCTGGGCTCAAGGTCAAGGTCACTGGCTATTTTTAGAAAACTTTTGTCATTGCTTTAGCGCCTACATTTATGAATGGATTTTAATATAATTTCACACAAATTTTGGGTATGGCAATATCTCGAGCAAGTTTAACTTTCAGGAGGGGGTGGTCGGGTGGTGCGAAGGTGCTGTGTATCTTACATCACTGGGGCGTCCAACTGATATTGGCTTACAGTTGGGCAAGGCCTGCTATCCTTGTAGTGGGTAAGGGTAGAGGGGGAATGTTTTTTATTTCTTCTGTTTTTTCACTTTCTTTCCTGTTCCTCTTTCTTCCCTGTCCCTCTCTTTCATCTCCTCTACTCTCTCTTCTATCTCTTTTCTCCCTTTCTCTGGGAGACGACACAAAATGACACTCAAGGGTTGACGTGTCGTTAAACCCCAACACAATCAATTTAACTTTCAGGGTCCTGGGCTCCAGGTCAAGGTCACTGTGGCTATTTTTAGAAAAACTTTGTCATCACTCTAGCACCTACATTTATTGATGGATTTTAATGTAAAATCACACAAATGTTGGTTATGATAATATCTTGAGCAAGTGACTTTCAGGGTCCTGGGCTCAAGGTCATTGTCATTGTGGCTAGTTTTAGAGAAACTTTGTCATCGCTCTAGTGCCTACATTTATTGATGGATTTTAATATAACTTCACATAAATGTTGGCTATGATAATATCTTGAGCAAGTTCAACTTTCAGGTTGCTGGGCTCAAGGTCAAGGTAACTGTGGCTATTTTTAGAGAAAAAAAAATTTGTCATCCCTCTAGCCCCTGCATTTATCAATGGATTTTAATGTATCTTCACACAGTTGTTGGGTATTATAATATCTCAAGCAAGTTCTGCTTTCAGGTTGCTGGGCTCAAGTTCAAGGTAACTGTGGCTATTTTTAGAGAAAAAAAAAATTGTCATCCCTCTAGCCCCTGCATTTATCAATGGATTTTAATGTATCTTCACACAGTTGTTGGGTATTATAATATCTCAAGCAAGTTCTGCTTTCAGGTTGCTGGGCTCAAGGTCAAGGTGACTGGCTATTGTTAGAAAAAACTTTGTTAGCCCCTACATTTATCAATGGATTTTTATATAACTTTACACATTTGTGGGTATGATAATATCTTGAGCAAGTTCGACTTCCAGGTTCTGGGCTCAAGGTCAGAGTTGACATGACTGAAATATTTATTATCATGTGAAATCTAATCTCTCCCAACCTGAAAATCTGAATAGTAATAATACTGTAGCTTAATGTCAAGGTCATATATGACCTTTACATTAAGGTCACAGGCTTTTTGTTTTTTCATTCATATAACTATCATATGTCATGAAATTTCCCAGTTCAATGTTTGACCACACCAAGTAGTCTTGTGCGAGGGGATTTGTATTGCCTGTGATGCCTTTCATAGAAAATATGTTATGACAGTTCAGGTGATTTGTCTGCTTGGAGACAATTCACATATGTCAGACTTAAATTTTTCAATGATTTTTTTTTAAATTTCATCTGGTACAGTTGTGATTGGCGCTTTAAACAAGACTTACCTACTTGGGAAGTTGAAGTTTGATTAAGATTTTATGAACTGGCTAACCCTTTTAGGGATCACACAGAGGTTATCAAAAGTTACCTTTTAGAAGTAGAAAACCAGTAACAATTGTATTCATTTTATCAGTTGGAAACTAGTGTACAATTATGATCAAATGTTAAGATTTGTATAAAACATAGATTGAATAACTTCAAACTTGCTGAATTTAAATATTTTAGACTGACAAACGTAGACGAATTTTATTTCAAGTTGCAGTCTGATCAGTGTCTTTGTTGTTTGCTTGAGGAAATTGCTTCCTTGGCTATCAAAAATATGCACAATGAGGATTTTGATCAGACTTTGTGAATATGCCGGTGAATATGTGAATATGAATCTTCGCTGGGTGCACATGTCGGAAGGTACGTTTTCTGACATTGTGACTCATATTTAAAGTGGCATTTTATAATCACATAGAGTTTATTTACTGCAAATGGCATTCTAAACAATGTGTACTTTATTGTTATTAACTCTTTGACTTTTGTCGTCTGCTGATAACTGTTGCAAACAGTTTGGACCTAGATCAGGCCTGACAAAACATTGGGCCTGATCTGGATCCAAACTGTATAACTACCTGATGGTATTCCTGAAAGATTTATTTTTTAGATTAACTTAAAAAAAAAAATAAAATAAAATAAAAATCACAGACAATAAAAAAAAAGGCATGCAAAATTACCCAGCATACAAAGCATTAAGCAATTATGAAATGTATGAAAATATAGAGCTACCTTTATCATGCTGAATTCAGGTACAGACTGATGACATTTGAAAAATAGTTCTTGCCAGAACATAAGCTTTGAAGCAACCTAGCTTTTCATAGTTATTGAAATAAGCTGATTCCCAAGTGCAGAAGAAGTGTCCAAGTGTTTAGCACTCCAAACTTTGGATCATGAGGTCCCGGTTGGAAACCGTTGGGAGGCAGAATTCAACTCATGACTGTACAGCGCGTCATTGCACAGAGCCTTTCATTGTCACCCTTTCATCATCTAGATATGATTTAAATAATGTTGAAAGGGACATAAAACCAAATCAGTATCATCCCAAGTGCAAAGCTGTGTGCATGGTATATAAGATAGGCTCCCAGGATTTTTTGAAAATTTATAATTATGAGTGTCAATGATGCAGCCTGCCTGGCTGAAACTAGCTAGTCTCAACCAGGGCCCAGTTGTTCAAAGCTAACAATTTTTTACGTTAGTTAATGATTTGTTAAAATTTACATTGAGTCATACACAAATATGCTGAAATTTTATGCTGTGAGTAGCTTTTGCAGTACAAAAGCTACTCACATTTTTTCAGCAAAAAAATATCAGAATATTGTGTATTGAATCCGCTAAAACAGTTAACGAAATGACCCTTAACAAGCTCATTAAGCTAACAGTGCTTTGAACAACTGGGCCCAGAAAACTTTTATCTGTTTTCACATTTGTGAGGGGATTCAGTATTCTAAAGGATCATTATTTTTAGAATCGGTTTATCTTCACAACAGCTGATAATAATTTACCTATCTTGTGAATGGATATGTCCCTGGCACAGATAAACTTTACCCATCTTGTGCATTGATATGTTCCTGGCACAGGTAAATTTTACCCATCTTGTGAATGGATATGTCCTTGGCACAGATAAACTTTACCCATCTTGTGA
Organism: Anodontia alba; assembly: GCA_964016985.1. Classification (NCBI taxonomy): domain Eukaryota; kingdom Metazoa; phylum Mollusca; class Bivalvia; order Lucinida; family Lucinidae; genus Anodontia; species Anodontia alba. Next base: position 109,620,279 of record OZ024824.1, read on the forward strand.
ATGGATATGTCCCTGGCACAGATAAACTTTACCCATCTTGTGAATTGATATGTCCCTGGCACAGATAAACTTTACCCATCTTGTGAATGGATATGTCCTTGGCACAGGTAAACTTTACCCATCTTGTGAATGGATATGTCCGTGGCACAGGTAAACGTTATCCATCTTGAATGGATATGTTCCTGGCACAGGTAAACTTTACCCATCTTGTGAATTGATATGTCCCTGGCACAGATAAACTTTACCCATCTTGTGAATGGATATGTCACTGGCACAGGTAAACTTTACCCATCTTGTGAATGGATATGTCCCTGGCACAGGTAACCTTTACCTGTCTTCTGAATGGATATGTCCCTGGCACAGGTAAACTTTACCAATCTTGTGAATGGATGTGCCCCTAATACAGGTAAACTTTATTTGTCCCAGGCACAGATAAACTTTACCCATCTTATGAATGGATATGTCCCTGGCAGAGGTAAACTTTACCCATCTTGTAAATGGATATGTCCCCGGCACAGGTAAACTTTACTCATCTAAGTGACTGGATATGTCCCTGGCCCAGGTAAACTTTACCCATCTTGTGACTGGATATGTCCTTAGCACAGATAAACTTTACCCATCTTGTGAATGGATATGTCCCTGGCACAGATAAACTTTACCCATCTTGTGAATTGATATGTCCCTGGCACAAGTAAACTTTACCCATCTTGTACATTGATATGTCCCTGGCACAGGTAAACTTTACCCATCTTGTGCTTAGATATGTCCCTGGCACAGATAAACTTTACCTGTCTTCTGAATGGATATGTCCCTGGCACAAGTAAACTTTACCCATCTTGTGAATGGATATGTCCCTGGCACAGGTAAACTTTACCCATCTTGTGTATTGATATGTCCCTGGCACAAGTAAACATTACCCATCTTGTGAATGGATATGTCCCTGGCACAGGTTACCTTTACCTGTCTTCTGAATGGATATGTCCCTGGCACAGGTAAACTTTACCAATCTTGTGAATGGATGTGCCCCTAATACAGGTAAACTTTATTTGTCATGTGTATGGTTATGTCCCTAGTACAGGTTAACTTTACCTGTCTTCTGAATGGATAAGTCCCTGTAGTAGGTAAGCTTTACCTGTCTTCTGAATGAACATGTCCTTGGCACAGGTAAATTTTACCTGTCTTCTGAATGGATATGTCACTGGCACAGGTAAGCTTTACCTGTATTCTGGATGGATATGTCCCTGGCACAGGTAAACTTTACCTGTCTTCTGAATGGATATGTCATCGGCACAGGTAAACTTTACCTGTCTTCTGAATGAATATGTCCCTGACATAGGTAAGCTTTACCTGTCTTCTAAATGCATGTCCCTGGCACAGGTAAATTTTTCTTGTCTTCTGGCTGGATGTGTCCCTGGAGCAGGTAAGCTTTACCTGTCTTCTGAATGGATATGACCCTGGCACAGGTAAACTTTACCTGTCTTGTGAATGGATATGTTCCTGGCACAGGTAAACTTGGCACAAGTAAACTTTAGGTCTTGAGAATGGCTGTATCCCATGTATGGATCTTTGCAAATGGTTATGTCCATAGTACAGGTAAGCTACATATCTTGTGAATGGATATGTCCCAAATACAAGTAAACTACATGTCTTGTGAATGAATATATCCCAAGTACAGATAAACTTCACCCGAATGTGAATGGATGTATCCCTGGTACAGATAAACTACACGTCTTTGAATGGATATGTCCTTGGCACAAGTAAACTTTACCTACCGGGAATCCTGTGAATGGATATGTCCCTAATACAAGTAAACTTTATATCTGTGTTGTGACTGGATATTTCCCTAGTACAGGTAAAATTTACTGGTATTCTGAATGAGTAAACTTCATCTGTCTTGTGAACGAATTTATCCAAAGTACAGATAAACTACCTGTCTTTGTGAATGGATATGTCCCTAGTACAGGTAAACTCCTCAGTACAAGTAAACTACATATCTTGTGAATAGATATGTCCCTGGCATGGCCAAACTTTACCTGTCTTGTGAATGGATGTATCTCAAGTATGAGTAAACCACATGTCTTCTGAATGGATATGTCCTTATAGTATAGAGAAACTTTACCTAAATGTGAATGGATGTATCCCTAACTACACCACAACCTCTTTATAACACGGTTCGTTATAACACGGTTTTGTATATAGCACGGTTCAAAGATGGATCCCAAAAATGTATAGATTATATTGAAAAATGACCATAAATGGTCATTTTTCAATATAATCTATACATTTTTGTTTGGATATAACACGGTTGTTTAACTAACAAAGTTTTCGGTATGGACCCCAACAATAGTGTTATAAAGAGGTTGTGGTGTACATGTCTTGTGAATGGATATGTCCCTGGCATGGGTAAACTTTACCTATGGATATGAACCTTTAGAGGACTTTGCCACTGAGGCCAAATGTTTTGTCAGAGGACAAAGCAGACAATGTAGACACAGGTCAGACACCACAGAAAGCAGCATCTGATTAGAGTTGACTACTGTCTAAATATTTAGGGTAAATACCGTATTCATATAAGATCATTGAGGTCATCTTGAAGAAAACTAAGCTCCAAAGTTAATGTAGTTTTAACAATTTACATTTAATCAGCAATAGGTTTCTAATTTTCCAAGTATTTCCTCTGTGAGTAATTGCCATGTTGCACGCGAATTTCTGCTAACGGCATAGCTCCACATAAGAGGGGTATCAGGTCAATATTTTTCTTATTCCTCCATGAAAACCTATATTGTGGATACTAATTAGAAGAGCCTAATGGTGAGTCAGTTCTAATGAGTATCTGCAAAATGTGTTTTCATGGAGAAATAAGAAAAATATCAATACTTTTTAGTTGAAAGAAAAAAAAACAACAAAAAAAAAACACTTTATTTGGAGCAATGTAGCGGTATTGATTTCTACTTGTATCAAGGCTGTCGTAGAGCTTAACAGCAACATACACCATGCAAAAATACAAAATGGGGATTAACCCATAGAACATGCACCCAGTATGAAATGTGTGATATTTTCCCTAAAAATTGGCATTACATGTGAATCATCTTTTAGACCTTTCTCTTTACCCATTAAAGACTGGAGACCCCTAATCAGGTAACTGGCAAACAGTGCAGACCCAGATTAGACACTGCAAAATGCAGCATCTGATCAGGGTCTCCACTGTTTGCAAATACTTCAACCAATTTTTTTTAGGAATATCTACATCATATAGCCTGACATACCTAACATCGAAAATTAACTCTTCCAATATATAGTTTGGGAGAGTTTATTTAGTCTTCAATGGGTTAAAGTGCCAATCACACCAGCAACAGACGACATTCTCAGCTACTTTTTGTTTTACATTATTCTAAGGAAATAAGGCTTAATACCATATTCAACCTAATTACTGCACATACCTCTATAAGTGCACAGTCAAAAAATTCCGTAGTCTTCAGATTACAACCAGTGTACTTTTTTCTTTACTTCTTTACACAGGCATATGTTGTGGGTACTCATTTGAATTGCATCAACAAGTCGATGCAATTCAAATGAGTACCCACAACATATGCCTTTGTAAAGAAAGTCAGAAAAAAATCACATATCATTAAATAAGTCCTTTTCTGATCTTGTTTATAGTGTATCCTTTGTAGATAGATACATATTTGATCACAAATGAGTGTGTCCTGTAATTTTGAAAAACCTAAGCGCACAGTGTGGTAATTAGGTTGAATATGGTATATGATGTGAATTGTCTGCCTAGTGGCTGATTCACTTTAAATGTCTAACCTTATTTTCTTTGAAAAAAAAAATAAAAGGATTTTTTTTTTTAAATCTCATCTATAAAAGTGTTAATTGGCTTTATAATGGTTAGAAGATAATCTTGTGAAGACAAGATAAATACTTTAAATTGCTGTCTGCTAGTGTTTTAATCTAGCATTTTAACCTTTACCACTGTATAGGTGAAGTTGGCAGATGACAAATTGATGATACTTGTCTTATTTTTCCCAGAAAATAGGTTTGGCATTTCATTGCATGAAATGTCAAAGCCTAGCTTCTGGGAACAATAAGAAAACAGTTTAAAAATAAGAGATGCTGAAATTTTTACCCAGCATGGTGTGTTTTTTTCCCAGTGTGCTAAGAGTTAAAAAATACCAAATAATTTACATCTCCTAAACAAGAAGTACGAGTACCTTATTTACACTAAGCTTTTGGACAGACAGGCCTGATCAAACAGTGTAGATTCAGATCAGATCTTATAGTATTTTTTTAAACTTTGGACAGACAGGCCTGAGCTAACAGTGTAGGCCAGGTAGTCAGTAAAATGGACACCACTCATTTGGAATATTTTTGGACAGTTTTTTCATAAATCCATCCTTTAAAATAGTGATGTCCGGGTGGGCATGCGTCGGGCGTTGGCCATCATCGGAGGTTTACCTTTTGGTTAACCTTTTTGAAAAACTTGTCCATAATGCCGTTAGGCGTTTTTCATGTGTGATACATCAGCAGATAGTATAATGGCTCTATTCAAAATTTTAAGACAAGTATGGTTAGGAGTTGTAAGAAGTGACGGTGTCTGAATATTTATGGTAAATATGCCAGATTTAGACATTTAGTTATCAGTGGTTAAGCCTTTTTGCATGTATATGATAAGTTACCTTTAGTATTGTAAATCTTCACACACTGTGTTCTGCGAAATGAGAGAAAACAGACCTTTTGGCTGCCTAGTGAAGATTCAGCTTAGACTGTACATTGATACAGTCTGATCAGAATAATATTGGACGCTCAGTGGATAGCCAGTATTTCTTGAAGCAGACAGTGAAGACTGATGGGACGATATATAACATGCATTTTTCCACATTTTTGGCTTACCCTAACCCTTGTCCTGCTGAACCCAGATATACCTGTCTTTGCAAACAGTGTAGATCCAGATCAGTTGGCTTCTAAGAAGCCAACTGCTCTGGATCTGCACTGTTTGCCATTTAGTATGTGAATTTATATCAACAATCTGGATTAAATAATCTGATTGGCTAAAAATTTGAAAAGGGTGCGGCATCTTAATTTATTCAGCAGGACAAGGGTTAATTTCTTACTGTACAGTGTACAGATCCTAGAAAATGATCATGTCCATTTAACCTTTATCACTCTCTGGTTTAATACAGCAGATGACAAATTGATGGTATCTTTCTTAATTTTCCCAGAAAACAGAATTTGAGATTTCAGGCAAAAGTGTACAATTTCAGAAGACAACATTTTAAAATATTTTTTCTCATTTTTCCCAGGAAACAGGATTTGACATTTCATGCAAATTGTCCCCATTGGACCCAGAAAACAGGATTTGTAATTTCATCCAAATGACTCCTGGTGAGTGAATGATTAAAGACAATTTGCATGAAATTTCAAATCCTGTTTTCTATGGAAAATAAGAAATGTATTGGAGACAGTTTACAGGAAATGTCAAATCCTGTTTTCTGGGAAAATAAGAAAAGATATTTCAAAATGCTGTTTGAAGAAATTTTCATCCCAGTATGCTAGGTGTTAACCCATTGTAGACTAAATGAACTCCTGCACACTACATATTGGAAGAGTCTATTTCAATTTTAGGTATGTCTGGCTATGAGACTTAGATATTCCTAGAGAAAAATGGCTAACTATTTGAAAACAGTGGAGACCCTGATCAGATGCTGCGTTCTGCGGTGTCTGATCTTGGTCTGCACTTTTGCCGGTTACCCTCTTAGGGGTCTCCCGAAAACAATGGGTTAAATATTTGGTGATATATCCATCAGACTGCCTGCTTAGGAACTGTTTAATCTGAGTCTACATTGTTTGCTCAGGGATATCTATGGAATATTGATGGTGATTAGGGAACAGTTTTGACCTTTTAGTATTCTGTGGAAGAATTTAGCTGATTGAAAAGTGTGACATATATGTTCCCTGATTCCCCACACTCAACTCTCTCTTTCTACTATGCTTGATGCTTCATTCAAATTGTCTCCAGAGTGGAGAGCTTGAGTGAAATGTCAAGAACCATTTTTTTCTGAAAGAGATGAAAAGAGATAAAACTTGTAAAACATGGCCTACTAACATTTAAATTTGCAGGCTAAAGGTTAATTCTTTTGCAAATAGCCCTGTCTGAAATAGATGTGCGGTATTGACCCGTTTTATTCAGATACCTGATCTCTTTTCCATACTTGGCCTAAATTTTGAACAGGTCCATATGATGACCTGTTGATGAGTCTAAAAACTGCTTGATGCATGGCAGACAGTGTAGACCTGGATCAGATGCTGCAGATTGCAGCATCTGATCTAGGTCTATACTGCTTGCTGAGGCCTGTCTGTCAAAATACTTTGGGTTAATAAGGTAGTCTCCCCAGTTCAAATCTATGGTCCTGATTTCTCTTATCCCTGCTATCAATATTGTATCATCTAAGCTTTGCACAATTTTGTAATAGACACAGAAAAAAATGTTTGATAAATGCTTTAGAAAAAGATAAATCATGATCAGTTGCTGTGAGATCGTTATTGGAAATGTTTTGCACAGGAACCGAAAAGAATAAGGATTTTGCATCAAGTAGAGGTATAAAGGCTTTAACCATAGATGGGCATATTCATTTCACAATAAATTGGTGATATTTTTCTTATTTTTTTTTTCACTGAAGATTGGGTTGGATATTAAATGTAGACTGTCTCTCCTTAGAAATGTCAAACTGTTTTCTGGAAAAAAAAAATAGAGAAAAAATATTTCAAAATGTTTTCTGCTGAAAAATGTTACTTGAATTCTATTTCTGTGTTGTTTAACCCTTGTCCTGCTGAACCCAGATATATCCTGCCTTTGCAAACAGTGTAGATTCAGATCAGTTGGCTTCTTCAGAAGCCAACTGATCTGGATCTGCACTGTTTGTCATTAAGTACATGAATTTGTATCAACAACCTGGATCAAGTATTCTGATTGGCTGACAATTAGAAATGGCTGTGGCATCTTAATTCATTCGGCATGACAAGGGTTAAGAGCTGTCAAATATAAAATTTGGTGAGCTCCTGATTTTTACATTAATTAAAAGAAGGAAATATCTATTATGGTCATGGAGTCTGTGCCGAAACCTTTTGGTGCCAAACATTAAGTCTTGTTAAAAGAAAGGGAGACTTAATATGTCTAGTTGGCTCTGGGCAAAACTAAGCAGAAAATTTTTTTTTTCTGTGAAAAGACTTGTTAGTTTGTATGAAATACTTATTGCAGACAGTTTGTATTTTATCTGTGTCATTCCTTAAAAGTCAGTTTGAATGTCAAGCCTTATGATATATACTTACATATTCTTCAAATACAGGGCTTGATGTTTCATTTAACAGACAAAATTTGTAATAGACAACACTTCATTTTTGGATAGGTTTTTCAAAAACTCCATTCTTTAAAATAGTGAAGTCCAGGCAGGCGGACAGCAGGTGTCGTCCCAGGTTTACCTTTTGCTTAACCTTTTTTCAGTTATATGTTACCTTTCAGTGGGCTGCTTACATATTTGGTATAGGGATGAAGAGGAGGATCAGTAGATGTTTCAATTGCAATTTTGAGAGACAACTCTCATTTTCTTCATTATTTAAAAAAACCATCCGTAATGCCGTAAAGGCGTTCTTTTTTGTTGTTGTTTTTTTTTATTCTTTTTATTTTTCATAGAAAATAAGTTTTGACATTTCATGTGAATCATCTGCTTGGTAGACAATTCATTTGAAATGCCAAGACTTATTTTTTATGAAAAATAAAAAAAAAAAAAATATTTTAATTAACCCTTGCCATGCTGAATAAATTAAGATGACATGCCCACTTCAAACTTTCAGCCAATCAGATAACTTGATCTAGGTTGTTGATACGTTATTCACATACTTAATGACAAACAGTGTGGACCCAGATCTGTTGGCTTCTTAGCAAACAGTGTAGATCCAGATCAGTTGGCTTCTGAAGAAGCCAACTGATCTGGATCTACACTGTTTGTCATTTAATATGTGAATTTCAATCAAAAACCCAGATCATCTGATTGGCTGGAAATTAGAAGTGGGTGTGGCATCTTAATTTATTCAGCATGACAAGGGTTAAAAGGTGTAAGTCTTCAGTTTCTTGGATTGTTGCAGTATTTTGGATATTTATATCTGTAATATATAATAAACCATACTGACCATAAATATTGTGACAGGCAGCCTTTGCCAGCAGTGTAGACCTAGATCAGACTGCAGAATGCAGCTCCTGAACAAGGTCTACACTAATTACCAATCAGCAGCTTTTAGGCCCATCAACAAGTAGTAAAACGAACTTGTTCAATGGTGTCAAGTGCCATAATCCCAGAACTGAAAAAGTCAGGGTCCTTTCCATTGACCCACTCCTCAACTGCCATCACGACTTCTTTATTAGACCAAAAATGAAGTCCACGGATATCCTTTTTTTAAGTTTGGGAATAGGAAGAAGTCACTAGGAGCTAGGTCAGGCGAATAGGCAGGATGTGGTATTAATTCATACCAGTTTCACTCTACAGCATCCATTGCAACTTTGCAAGTGTGGACTCACGCGTTGTCCTGTTGCAGTAAAACACCTTTAGAGAGTTTACCTCGGCATTTTTCACGGATGGCGGTTCTCAGTTGGTCTAACAGGTTTGCATAGTACACTCCAGTTATTGTGCTTCTCTGGGGTAAAAAGTCCAACATAATAACGCCTATTTCATCCCAAGATACTGTGGACCCAGGCCCTACCCACTGACCACTGAGCTTTATTCTCATAATAATGAACCCAAAGAAAATCATCTTTTGACCTAAAACGCTTCAACAAGGCGCTGCATACTAATGCTCTGGTTGCCATTTGCTTATCACTAAGGGATTAGGGGACCTAACAGGCTGTTAGCTTGAGCATACCTAAACGATCATGTAAGATTGTTGAAACGCTACCTTGTGAAATGCCTAATGCCTGCGCTAGTTCTTCCACCTGAATTTGCCTATCAGAGTATACCAGATCCCAAACTTTCTTACACATTTCTTCATCGGTGGCATCCAGTGGGCGTCCAGTCCTGGCTTCATCTTCTAAAGACGTTCTACCATGTTTGAATTCCCCTACCCAGAATTTAACCTGAGCATAAGATGTTGCAGAAGACCCATAAACATCGGCTAACTCGCCGTGTATTTCCTTGCCTGTTTTACCTTTTAAATATAAGTACCGAATTACAGCACGGTACTCAACTTTAGATGAAAAGCATGCCTTTGCATCACTATCCGTGTTTGACATTCAATATCTTATTAAAGAATGACTCAATACATGTGCAATTTTGTACCATGTATAAAACATATATTGAAAAAAAGCATGAAAATCGTGACTGTCTCGGTCCATCGGAAATGGCATAGGCTGGTTATTTATTTACACGCCCTCATACAAAATAGACTCTACTAGATGATCTAGTCCTAAGATATCAGTTGAGCATTAAATGAGCATTAAATGTCCTGCTAATAAATCTCAAATTAATAATATTTGCAAATTCTTTCTTGCTAAATATAGCTGAGTATGACAATTTTTCTGCTAATAAATATATTTATCAGCAGATAAATATATTTATCAGCAGAGAAAATTTCATGCTCAGCTGAGTTGAGCATGAAAAAAGTTTTATAACCTCAGGACCAGGGTTTTTGCTGTTTGGTTGTGTCTCATGATATATTTTTTGGTGTAAACAGTATTTTATTCAATAAACTGTACATATAAAACAAGTAGATTTATAAATACAAATTTTTATTTGATGCATTCAACAGAGAATTGAATGGGTTACAGAAGTAAGTCACTTATATAAATAAATATTAATATAGTAAATATTTTGGGAGGAGGGGTTGAGGGGGTGGCCGACAATAAAAGTTAGATAAATACTTTTGCTGGTTTTCCTTTACATCACTAGATTTATATACAAATTATGTATTCGCATGTATTTATTTTTGTGATTTTACGTTAAGTACAAAATTGCGACCATAAATATCCCTTGATGGTTTGTACAGTTACAGTACACCTTAGTAACCCTAAATATTGGGTCAGACATACTGGAGTAAATTTACCTTCCTGCTTTCTTTTGGATTTCCATTTTTCTTGCTGACCCTATTTGGGCCATTTCAAGCAGAAACCAGCAAAATGTTGGTACACTACAACCTCTTTAACACGCTTCGTTATAACACGGTTTTGGATATAACACGGTTCAAAGATGGACCCAAAAATGTATAGATTATATTGAAAAATGACCATAAATGGTCATTTTTCAATATAATCTATACATTTTTGTTTGGATATAACACGGTTGTTTAACTAACACGGTTTATGCTATGGACCCCAGCAATCGTGTTATAAAGAGGTTGTGGTGTATTTACATTATCCTACACATGCGCAAAGTCTCATTTATCTGGGCATTTGCTTTCCATTGAAACATTCAATGATTCTGTTGGCAGACAGTGAAAGGCCTGATCAGACTGTGCTGATGCGTAGGCTGATCTGGGCTTCCATTGTCCGCATATGCCCGAAGACATGGCGCAGCCCATTTGTTAGTAGTTGTCTCTAAAAAAAAAAATCTTCTACCATTATATAAATGTCAAAGTCCAGGTCAGGTTGCACAGTCTGACCAGGTCACGTAGGTTACGTAGTTTCTATAATGTTGGATTGCCCATAAAATACATGTCAAAGAGAAATTGTGAAATAATTATGTTTAAACTGAAATAGCAGAAAATCAACCAAGTACAAATATAGCTTTAGAGAAGGAAAATAATCAGATTTTCAAAGGGAGAGAATTGAATTGCTTTCCCTGCTGCAAGCCATATTTTCTTGGAAAAATAAAAAAAAAGAGTAGTTTTAACTGTCATCTAGATTTTTTGAATGGCACTTTATGATAAACCAGTTTTTCTATCGAAATTTATGCATATCCTTTAAATATAGTAACATATTTTATCCTCAGTATTTGACATATTTTATCCTCAGTATCTGACATATTTTATCCACAGTATTTGACATATTTTATCCTCAGTATTTGGACACCATACATGTACTATACAAAACCTAGAAATTGAACAAGTACATTTGACTGCCTGATAGTTAATGCTTACCATGCTATTGGAAATTCAGCAGACGACAAACTGATGATATTTTTCTTATTTTTCCTAGAAAATAGGATTTGACATTTCATGCAAATTGTCTCCTAAGGAGACAATTTGCTTGAAATGTCAAATTCTATTTTCTGGGGAAAATATTTCAAAATTTTATCTGCAGAATTTTTTATGCAGCATGCAAAGTCTTAATGTTCCAGAAATATTGTAATGAGTGGCACACAATAAAATCCAGATTAAAGTACTCCCTTTAGGGGCATTTTGATCTGGGTCTACATTGTTTTCTGAAAAGCATATCATATTTTCACTAAGTATTTGGACAGACAGGCCTGGGCAAACAGTGTAAACCTAGATCAGATACTGTGGAATGTGGCATCAGATAGGAGTCTACAGCATTTGCCCAAACATGCAAGTCTGAATATGTATTGAAGTTATTTGAATTTTAGAAGAATGGTAAAGAGTTAAGGTGCCCCATTATGAATGTAAATGTAGTACTTTGATTAACATTTTCAGCAGACCAAGCCCAATACCTGTGCAAACAGTGTAGATCCAGATGAGATGGCTCATCATGAGCCATCTCATCAGGATCTATACTATTTGTCATTCTGTTTTTGCTCTTAGACTGAAACCCCTATTCGCATCAGTGGACAAATCCAAATTCAAGAAAGGAAGAGTCTACTTCAGAAACTCAGGGGTGAAAGGGGTAAGTACAAGTCTCATCTTGCAGTAACCTTTTGTCATATTTTTGGTGCTCATTTTCTTATTTTATTTTCTTCAGACTGACACAGTGATTAATCCCATGTGACTAATGGGGAGAAGATTTACTCTACGATGTTTTATCCCAGTACTATGCAGCATTTATTTCATCACCATCTATATCTTCCATGGCCGTCTTCAGTACGAGATGTCAGTCGACAGTGATGAACAATTGGCAAAAACATACTTTTATTCCAAAAATGGTTTCCTAAATGATGGAAATATTGTTCACCAGAGTGATTTACAGCGTAAGGTGCTACAATCTGCTCAGTTTGGACCACTTGATAATATTTCAGAACAAGAACGAATAGTGGAGAATGGTAGAATGGTGTTATTACCCTCTGCAAGAAAAACTACAAGTACTGGAGGTTCTAGACATAATCAAACATGTTTTATTCCTACAAATTATACAAAACGTATTTTTACACCTTTAGAACCAACTGTTTACTTATATTCGGCCTACCTTGATGAGAGATATGGGGATAGGGTTATTCGAATAATGGCTGTTCTTGCTCTTGAAAAAAAGGAGAGAACACTAGAAGTATTTTGCCATTTTGAAACAAATGGAACTCATACAATTAAGAAAGCTAAAATGTACGAGTTGTGTGAAAATCACGGAAAAAGGTTTGGGGGTTTCATTCTTTCCTGTGACATTCCACCATTTGTTACAGATGTTTGTTATGTGAATGTCTCATTAAATATCATTCCAATAAATAAAAAATACACAGTACCAGAGACAAGCACTGTAAGACTTGCAGTGAGTGAGCTGGTGAAGAAAGAAGTTCCCTTCAATTATAGCGTATGTGTTCCACCTCTGTTTGGTAATATCAATGCATACAAATTTATAGAGTTTATCGAGCTGAACAGAATATTTGGTGTTCAGCATTTTATCTTCTATAATTTTGACATAAAAAATAAACAGGTCCTTAAACTTTTAGACTTTTATTCTAGTCAGGAATTAGTCACTCTTATTGATTGGAAGCTGCCTTCAAATATCTTGAAGAATCACATATGGTACAATGGCCAACTAAGTGCTCATAATGATTGCCTATACAGAGGCATGAGTTTAACAAAATATCTCGCAGTTATCGATATAGATGAGTATATTGTGCCCCATAATAATAAAAGAACTTTTCATGAAAGTTTTGAAAGTTTATTTACACAAGACACCTGTGGCTTGTCATTTGATAGTGCTTTTTATGATCCCAAGTTTGCAAATAGAACAATAAAAAGAAATGCCAATTTAGTGACAGTCCAGCAAACTGGCCGCAGCCAGATGTTCAGTAAGGTGCGTACAAAAGTGATGGTGCAACCCTCCAAAATATTTGAAGTTGGAATACATCATATCAGTAAACCAGCTGCTGAGACATACAAGGTGCTTAAAGTTAATACATCGACAGCCTATTTGCACCACTATAGAACTTGTGTACCAAATTATGGAATGAAATGCGCTGAACACATTGCTGATCGTACTTTGATGGTGCTTGCTGACGAGTTGGAAAAATCTGTAGACAAAATTTATTCAGATGTCCTCGATAATTCCAGAGAGTTATAGTCAGAATTATTTTTTTCTAGTAAAATATATTTTTGCATAATAATATATTATAAAATTGTCTTAGAATTTTTATGACACATTTTATTATATTAACCCTAGTCCTGCTGAACCCGGCTATACCCTGCCTTTGCAAACAGTGTAGATCCAGATCAGTTGTCTTCTGAACTGGATCTGCATTGTTTGCCATTAAGTATTTGAATGTATATCAATAGTCTGGATCATGTAATCTGATTAGTTGAAATTTGGAAGTGGGCATGGCATCTTAATTTATTCAGCTTGACAAGGGTTAACCCTAAATATTCAGACAGACAGACCTGAACAAACAGTGTAGACCTAGATTGATGCTGCTGGATGTGGTATCTCATAGCTTCAGATAAGGCACCTTTTTTCAACCGAAGGGTATGAGACCTTTCTGATCTCTCCACAAAAATATATGTGGTGAGTACTCATTAAAAGTGCCTCAGTGGGATGCTTCTAATGAGTACCCTCAAATTTGTTTTCATGGAGAAATAAAAAAAAATATTAGGTATCCCCATTTATCTGGAGTTATGTGTCTTATTTGGGTCTACGCTGTTGGCCAATAAATCACTGTTTTTGTAGATACATCATCATCATCAGGTAGAGAGACAGACAGACAGACAGATGACAGACAGACTTTCAAACTTTAGAAGTATGGTAATGAGTTAGAGGTCTGAATATATATGGTAATACGATACCAGAAAAATGTTATTGTGTGCACAGAATGATGCAGTTGAGTGTCGCTTCAGAAGAGGTGACAGTGGTGGTGATAATTTGAGACTAATTGATTGGCATTTTGAGAAACAGTACTTTTGGATTTGTGCCTGCAGCAAAGCCTGAGATCAGCCTGTGTATTTGCACAATCTGATCAAGCTTCAGTCCTTTTGAAGAAGCTTTCGGTTTTCGCTTTCCACGACACACACCCAGAAAGATTCAGATTAGAATGTACTTCTGCCTCAAACTTAGGTTGCGTGTGCATGAATATACACTACAACTGCTTTATAACACGGTTTGTTATAACACAGTTTTGGATATAACACGGTTCAAAGATAGATCCCAAAAATGTATAGATTATATTGAAAAATGACCATATATGGTCATTTTTCAATATAATCTATACATTTTTGTTTGGATATAACATTGTTGTTTAACTAACATGGTTTATGCTATGGACCCCAACAATAGTGTTATAAAGAGGTTGTGGTGTACTAGTATCATGCTTATTTCTTCACCAAAAACATATGTTGTAAGTACTCATTAGAATCATGCTTAAATCTATTTGCCCTAATTTTTTGACACCTTAACTACTACTGACACTGATCAGATGCAACTGGGTCTACACTTTGCTCAGGCCTGTCTGCTCAAACACTTATATACTGTTTGATACCAAAATATCTGCTTTCTTTTGAAGATGTGTCCCTACTATTTAGCATGCTGGGTAAAAAATCAAGGAGGACATACTGATTTTGTTGTGAATCCCTTTGGAGCTGGTGTTGGCATCAGAGTTGACATTGGCATCACTCTTTCTTGTATGCACAACAGTATCGTGTATTTTTTACCAAATTCTCATGGGTATGTAATTGGGACATAGCATTTAAGTTTGGTGACCTTGACATAATTTTCAAGGTCACAGCAGTAGAAAAACTGAAATCATGTAGGTGAAACATCTGTTTTCTCTGAAAACACTGTTACTAGTTCAAACAAAAGTTTATTTACCACATCTGGGTCACATGATCAAGATAGTTGTCATGCCCATTTAAGGTAAAAACCCTTTAAAGTCTTCTTTTCCAGAACCATAGGGACAATGGCCCTTGGGCAGTATGCCCCATTGGGAACATGGCCCCAATAAAGTTTGAAAAAATGAAACCTTGGGTTGACCTTGACCTTTTTTTAAGGATAGGTCAAAATTTTTTGCATAGACTCCTATAGGCTAAACTTTAAAAAATCTACTTATCTTAAACTAGAAGGCCAAAGCCTTTGATATTTCGTATGTGGCTTCATCTTGTAGACCTCTACCAAGACTGTGCAAATTATAGCCCTGGGCTCAAAAATTGGCCCAATTCCAGGAGTCACTTGTTTTACATAGACTTATATAAGGAAAAAATTTGAAAATGTTCTTGTCTGAAAGTAGAAGGTCCAGCCTTTGATATTTGGTACATTACTTCGTCTAATGGGCCTCTACTAAGATTGTGCTAATTATAGCCTTGGGTCAAAAATGGCCCCACCCTGAGGCTCACTTGTTTTACATAGACTCATATTGGTAAAAACTTTAAAAATCTTCTTGTCTGAAACCAGAAAGCCTAGGCATTTGATATTTGATATGTAACTTCATCTTAAGGCCCTGTATCAAGATTGTTCTAACTATGGCACTGGGGTAAAAAATTACCCCACTCCAGGGTTCACTTGTTTCACATAGAAGGAAAAAAAAACTTTTATAATCTTCTTGTCTGAAAATAGGAGGCCCAGGTCTTTGATAGTGAGTATGTAGCTTCATCTAGAAGGGCTTTACCAAGATTGTTCAAATTAAAGCCCTGGTGTGAAAAATAGCCCCACCCCAGGAATCACTTGTTTTACATGGACACACCGGCCCCGGTAGCCTAGTGGATAGGAGATTTGACTCTGAATCCATTAAGTTTCTCACCGCTGTGGTTCAAGCCTCGCTCAGGTCACATGTGGGAAAGCCAAGTTCTGCTTACGGATGGTCAGGTGGTTTTTCCTCGGGTTCTCCAATTTTTGCCCACCTTTGATGAAAGATTGGCTTGATATAAGTGAAATATTCTTGAAAGGGCCGTAGAACCCAAATCAAAAAAAAAAAAATTACAAGGACAGATATAGAGAAAAACTTTAAAAATCTTCTTTAACCCTAGTCCTGCTGAACCCGGATATACCCTTACTTTGCAAACAGTGTAGATCCAGATCAGTTGGCTTCTGAAGAAGCCAACTGATCTGGATCTGCACTGTTTGCTAATAAGTATGTGAATTTATGTCAACGATCTGGATCAAGTAATCTGATTGGCTGAAAATTAGAAATGGGTGTGGCATCTTATTTATTCAGCAGGACAAGGGTTAATATCTTAAAGTAGAAGGCCTAGGCCTTTGATATTTGGTATTTAGCTTCATCTTATGGACCTCTATCAAATTATAGCCCTGGGATAAAAATGGCCCTGCCTCAGGGTCACTTGTTTTACATAGACTCATATAGGTAAAAACTTAAAATCTTCTACTTAAACCATGCCTAGGCCTTTGATATTTGGTATGTAACTTCATGTAGTGGACCTTAAACAAGATTGTTCAAATTATAGCCTGGGATAAAAATGGCCCAGCCCCAGGGGTCACTTGTTTTATAAACTCATATTGGGAAAAACTAAAAAAAAACTTCTTGTCTGAATCTAGAAGGCCCAGGCCTTTGATATTTTGGTATGCAGTTTCACCTAGTGGACCTCTACCAAGATTGTTCACATTATAGCCCTGTGGTAAAAAAATGGCCCAGACTAGGGGGTCACTAGTTTTACACACTCCTATGGGGAAAACTTTAAAAAATCTTCTTGTGTGAAACTGGAAGGCCTAGCCTCCTTTGATATTTGGTATGTAGCTTTATCAAAGCCATATCTTTTGTGAAGTGTCTGTTTCACAAATTAATAAAGGCTAAATTCCATACCCAAGTTTCTATATAATACAGAGACCAAAGGTATACCGTACCCATATGTTTCAGTCTTTAAAATAAAAAAAAAGAGTTGTTACCATAAACTTGCTCAGAACAAATAGTCTCAGGTGAGCTACAAGACCATTGGTCCTCTGGTTTTGTTCTATGTTTTAGAACTTTAACCATATTGTAAAGAAAGACGCAAATTCACAGCCTCTTTTGGTAATTATCTGTTTGCATGTGTAATAATGTTAGTTTGTCTGTCATTATGTCTCAGTTACCAGTAATGAGTCTGGGAGTTTATCACTTAGCACCCTGGGTAAAAATTCCAGCAAACAACATTTTGAAATATATTTTCTCATTTTCTCAGAAAACAGGATTTGACATTTCATACAAATTGTCTCCAATGGAGACAATTTGCATGGTATGTCAAATCCTGTTTTCTGGAGAACGAAAAGCAAGAAAAATGTCATCAGTTTGTCATCTGCTGAATTAGCTAAGAGAGCAGTAAAGGTTAATTAACCCTTGTCCTGCTGAACCCAGATATACCCTGCCTTTGCAGACAGTGTAGATCAAGATCAGTTGGCTTCTATTTCTAAGAAGCCAACTGATCTGGATCTACACTGTTTTCCATTCAGTTCATGAATTTATTTCAACAATATGGATCAAGTAATCTGATTGGCTGAAAATTTGAAAGGAGTGTGGCATCCTCATTTATTCAGCAGGACAAGGGTTAAAACAGCCTTATTTTGTATGCAGACATCTGCTCTCTCTTCAACATCTACAGTATTTACTCTGAATATTATAACAAAGAAACGCAGGGGAAAATGGTTTAACCCTTTAAGCGCCAATCACAACTGCAGCAGACGACACTTTTAAATTTATTTATTTATTTTTTTTTTTCTTAGTCTTGACTTTTCATATTAATCATCTGCCAAGCAGATGATTCACATGAAATGCCAAGGCTTATTTTCTAAGAAAAATTTTTTTTTTATTTTTTAGAATGTTGTCTGCTGCAAATTTTGCTTGGCACTTTAAGGGTTAAAAACAAATCAGTTTGCTCATGTATTTATTTGTATCTACACTGTTTGCTCATGTTTGACTGTCAGAATATTTAGCTTAACACTTAACAATTATAATTGAGTAAATTGTGTCTTCATTCATATCATTGATAATGATACTCTTGTTTGATGTGTTCAAGAGACGGTTACAGTCGAATCTCAATAGCTCAAACACCGATGGCTCGTTCACCATGGCTAATTCGAACTCGTTTTTGAGTCCATACAAAATTCTTCCGATAGATCAAGAAAACAAATATTTAAGGAAGCTTCCTTATTTCATTATGGAATTGTATATTGTGTATACTCATTAGAATTGCCTCTTTGAGGTGATTCTAATGAGTACACTCAACATAGTTATTGTGTAAAAGATCGATAGATTTCCCAGAATTATCGATATTTGCTTCTCGACCTGGCGCCTTGATAAACCTTCATTCGCTCAAACTACCCATGGCTTGAACAATTTTCCATGGTCCCAAAGGTGTTCGAGCCATTGAAGTTCCACTGTATTAAAAGCCTGAATAAAGTTAAATGGAAGACTTACATGTATCGTGTAAATACATTATTCCTGGATTTAGTATGTAGCGCTAACATCAGAAATAATAATTCTGAAATTGAAAATAGACCCCCTTTCTGAGAATTTAAAAGTTTGATAGGGAAAGTAAAAATAGCTAACTGAAAAGATCTCAGATCTGTAGCAGTTTTTTTTATTTTTTTGCAGTTGGTTAGAGATCATCGCCTTTTCAGCCGTATTTGTACTGGTAAATTAATTTTTAAGTAAAAAAGTTTTACATTTAACTTTCATTTTCACCATTATTGATGGGTATAAATAAAACGGTAAGTTCTGCTTGACGTAGCATTGCCAAACATAATGGTAGAATAGATTTGATTTTATGTTGCTCATCATTTTTAATGCTTAAACAGACTTTCTATATATATATGGGTGCCGGGTCAACTCAGCATATAGCAAACTCAGCACATAACCAACTCAGCACATAACCAACTCAGCCCATACCAACTTGGCACATAGCAAACTCGGCACATATATACAGCTATATATTTATGTATCTATTTCTAGAAGTATTTTATACTTTTTATAGATAATATTTTTAAAGGGAAAAGTTTAGAAAAATAATTTTTTTTTGTTTGGGCACGCATACTGGGACACTGGCAAACAGTGTAGACCCAGAACAAATGCCGCAGAACTCGGCGTCTGATCAGTCTACACTCTGTGTTTAAAGTACATACATTTGAGGGTTAAACGAAACAGTGTAGGTCCCCGTTCTGGACCATTTTTTCCAGCATACACTCAGATAATTGACCCACAGGTGCTGTCAGTGCTTTGATTATAGCTGTTATTACATGTAGATCTACTGAATCTGCATTACAGAACATTAAGACTGTCGGGGAATAGTGTACAAAACGTACCGGTCATTCTAAAAAAAAAAAAAAAAAATCTATATTTTTTATCATTTTTAAAGTCAGAGTTGTAGCATCACCCAATTAGGGTCTAGGTCTGGCAAAATAATGGCAACCTGACTGCTGAAAATTTCTGTAAAAGATGAAATAAATATTAATTCCATTTCTATGAAATTTAACATTTGCCTTAAGCAGCTAAACATCACATTTACACTAAAACGTTTGCCACCAACAAGTTAAAATGATTAAAGTTCAATTGTTTAAAGTCTAATTAGTTGTTTATAATGGTGGATTAAAGTATTCAACATAAGATAATTGGACTAATCAGTTAATTATGGGCCTAGTTTGTATAGGCAGAGTTTGTATAGGCCGAGCTGGTAATGTGCTGCGTTTGCTATGTGCCGAGTTGTCCCACAATGTACACTACAACCTCTTTATAACATGGTTTGTTATAACGCAGTTTTGGATATAACACGGTTCAAAGGTGGATCCTAAAAATGTATAGATTATATTGAAAAATGACCATAAATGGTCATTTTTCAATATAATCTATACATTTTTGTTTGTATATAACACTGTTGTTTAACTAACACGGTTAATGCTATGGACCTCAACAATAGTGTTATAAAGAGGTTGTGGTGTATATGTGTCACTGAAATGCCTATCTGATCAAACAACGGTGCCAAAGGCAAAATTTCAAACATCTCCGAAAATTACCAATTTCTAATATTTGAAGTGCGGGAAATTCAAAGGAAATCTTGTGTGGTCCCTGCCAATTCGAATTATGGAGATTTGACTACCGGTATGTATAAAGTGTTGCTAAATGGGAAATGGATACACTTTCAAGTGTGGCAACTCCGTTAAAATTGTTTTGCCTTCCTCCTGGAATTGGTCTACTCTGAAAGGAAAGAATTTGCACCCACCTTGGGAGCAATTGTTCCCTTTGAGAGAAGAGCCCTTTCTGAGAGAGATTCTTATGCATAAATGCATTACGAAAACATGACTATTCAAATATATAGAACGTTTCACCTCCAAAAAATGAAAATTTTCAGATAAAAAAACTCTGATATTTTTCTCATTTCTGCTAAAAACATATCTATGTTTTTAGCAGAAATAAGAAAAATAATGTATACCCCTGTAAACCCCTATTCAACTGTATAAAAGTGGGGTTTAAAGGGGTCAGTTTTACATAGGCGTGTTTTCGCGATGCAAACAGTAAGTCATAAAGTTTGGCTCCCTTGTAATAAAAATGGTAGAAAATCTCCAATGTATATCAAATAGTAAGATTGAATATGTCTTCACTTGACAGTCATAGATTTAACATCAAATTTATGGTAAATGTCCTAAAATTTTGTGCACTAAAGTAGTTGACAAAATGGCTTATGAAAACAGTCTGATCAGGGTCTACACTGTTTGCCATTCCACTAAGTATATTTAGAAACAGCTGCATAAAAAGCAAAATTTAGGCAAAAAAATGGAATAAAGTGTAGGACATTTTTGACATTTACCTTAAGTGATTTGATTGATTGAAGTGCAGCACATATTTTATTGATTTACACCATATCCCTAGTGCGGATGCTTTTTGTTCACATTCTTAATAAAAGATGTTATTTATACTTCCTACATTTTCATTTATTTATGTAAATGGGTTTATTTTAACATTTGTTGTTTTGTAAATAGTTTCTATTTAATTATTTATTTATTATATATGGCAAATGTCCTAAAATTTTGATCATTTTATTCATTTCCTTTTTGTGTACATTTTGCTTTTTAATGGCAAACAGTGGAGACTCTGATCAGAATGCTTCTTCATGGTCTGCACTGATCTGGGTCTACACTTTTTGCATATGTCATTTTTTTTTTTCAGATATTTAATGTACAAAATTTTAGGACATTCACTGTATCTATTTGTTGTTGTTTGTAAATATTTTCTTCCATTATCTTTTATTTACTTACATGTATTTATTTTATTTTCATGAATTTATTTTATTGTTGTTTTCACATTCCATATATTTTTATTAAGACAGCATTAACATATTTGAACAAAGACTGACTTTACGATTTTTTACTTTTATCTTTGTTTTTGGTAACATTCCACTACTTGTTAGTGCTTAGTTTTGGGATAAAACTTAAAACTTTCAGCAGATCACATTTTGAAAATATTTTTTTCTGATTTGCCTCAGAAAAAAGGATTAGACATTTCATGCCAGAACCAACCCTTGCAGCATTGCACAGCCGGTACCATTCATAGAACACTTGCTGAAGGCATTGTAAGAGTTTGACCTTGAACCCTTAAACACCAAGCAGAATTTGTAGCAGGCGACATTCTAAACTTTTTTTATTTATTTTTATAGCAAATAGGTCTTTACATTAGATGTGAATCATCTGCTTTGGGCAGACCAAAAGAGACAATTGACAGGAAATGTCAAGACTTATTTTGTATGAAAAAAAGCATTTTAAAAATATTGTCTGCTGCAGTTGTGATTTTCCCTATAAGTGCTACATTTTTTAGTTAGAACCATATATATATATATATATATATATATATATATATATATATATATATATATATATATATATATATATATATATTTTCTTTTGCTGTAAATACCATAAATATTGTCATCGAGTGAAATGAAAACATCAGTATTTTTACGAGTGCGAAGCACGAGTGAAAATTTGAATGTTTTCATTACACGAGATCAAAATTTTTATGGTATTCACTGAAAAAGAGTAAATTTTCTTTTATTTTATTGTTCACACATCAATGCGCGTTTCTGATGTCATAAGTAACATCACCAAACAAAACATGAACGTCATGGCGTCGACGCTCAGTGCTTAACATGTGAACCGCTGGAGAGACAAAAAAAAACAAAAAGTTTCGGCGAATCAAAATAATTTTGATACCATAATGTTCCTTACATTCTAACTAAGAAAATGCATACCAACACTTGATAGTTTAGTTCAGAAACAAAGAAGTTAGAGGTGTTCAAAAATCCGAAGTGGAGGTAACATCCACTTCTGAAACAGTGAAGAAAACCGAAGTCGTCCAAAGCGAAGAGTGAAAATATAAATCGTATCATTCACTATAGTGAAATGATACGATATCAATTCACTAGTGATTGATACCACTTTTATTTTCATCAGATATACACTGATTTCACCGCTGACAATAAAATATATAATATATACATATATTTTTTTTTTTTTTTTATTGCACACAAACCTGAAAATACATGGTGGATTAAACAATAATTAACTTCTTGGACTCTCCTGCTGAAACTTGACTTATTAAGTGCAATAATTGATCTTAAAATTATGTAGGTTGCCAAAACCCTGTAACAACTCTTTATGAAAAATATTTGATTTTATTTATTTATTTTTTTTTTTTTTTTTTTTTTTTATTTTTTTTTTAGGGAGCTGGCAACAAAAGTGTTTTAAGTGGTTTTGACTAAACTCAAGAAGAGTTTTAATTTAAATTTTTGGTCTTTATTAGTTTTGATATATTTGATCTATTTCAGAACATTTATCTTACTTATTTTCTGTTCATTTTAGTAGATCTTGTCATTTTATGTAAATTCAGAGCATACTTTCCATTTATAAAGGTTTTTGCTAATTTAGAAAGTTCATCAACTTCAACACTTTTGTTCATTTAGAAGAACATTTGATAAATTTATGGTCTTTCAAGTTAATTCAAGTCATTTAGTTCTTCAGTACAGTTCAATGATTTTCTTATTATTGTTGTCATTTTAATCCATTTAGTCAATTTCAGAACATAGAGGATATTTACTCTTGCTGTGAATATCATAAATATTGTCATCGAGTGTAATGAAAACATCAGTATTTTCAGGAGTGCGAAGCATGAGTGAAAATTTGAATGTTTTCATTACACGAGATGAAAATTTTTATGGTATTCACTGAAAAAGAGTAAATTTTCTTTTTATTTTATTGTTTACACGCCAATGCGCATTTCTGACGTCATAAATAACGTCACCAAACAAAACGTGAACGTCATGGCGTCGATGCTCAGTGCTTAACATGTGAAATGCTGGAGAGATGACAAAAAAAAAGTAAAATTGGCAAATCGAAATAATTTTGATACCAAAATGTTCCTTACATTCTAACTAAGAAAATGCATACCAACACTTGATACTTTAGTTAAGAAACAAAGAAGTTAGAGGTGTTCAAAAATCTGAAGTGGAGGTAAGATCCACATCTGAAACAATGAAGAAAACCGAAGTCGCCCAAAGCGAGGAGTGAAAATATAAATCGTATCAGTTACTATAGTGAAATGATACGATATCATTTCACTAGTGATTGATACCACTTTTATTTTCACCAGATATACACTGATTTCACCGCTAACAATAAAATAAATTTATTTATTTTAAAGCATATGTCTTAAATTATAGGTGGTTTTGATATTTAAATTACAGCGGACTCCTTACTTCCTTGATATTTTGATACTGTTGATAGGTCGTATCAATTTCCAAACATTTTTTTGGTACACTAAAAAAGTATTTCTGCGTTTTGACCTTTATTTGTAGTCATTTCATTTATACAAACATAAGAATAAGACTGCTCTATGTTTATAAATACATCACAAATTTATAAAAATATTTGGCTACTTTCCTGGGTGGCTACTCATTTGACCTTCATGAATGATTAAGTCTGGGGCTTCTCACTTGCCCCTCTGAATGATTAAGTGTTATATGGATTGATAACAGACAGAAGTAGTATAAAATGGTCTGATTCCACACATGAAGTTAACCAAGAGATACATTCCAGGTGGTTGCATACAGCTATCAACTCTGGCAGATATGAGTGATTCCAGCAGAGTTGAATGGACATATCCCATCTTTGTTTGCTGTAGACCTGACTAAGCAGGTAACAACATCCAGTTTCTGACATATCTGGCACTAGCTGTTCCCAGTGACAAACAAAATTATGTTCCCTATTTCAGAAAATCCAGTTTTGTGGGGTTGTCAAAAAGGCCAGTCAGGCAAGCTGGTCTCAGTGAACAACCTCAATGAAATAATTAAACTCATCATCATCATCATCATCATCATCATCATCATCTCCTGATTTTGATTAACATGCAGAAATAGGGGCAACATCCGCATCAGTGGGCCCCTGTCCAGGCAGCTGGCTTGCTGCACACATGGCAGATCTCACACCAGATCTCCAGGTGTGTCTATAATGAGGGTCGATAGCCAAGATTTCTAATCTCTGCAATCCCTCTGTCAGTTGCTTCCGTGTCATCTTGGGCCTCCCAGGCCAACGGTTTCCATTAGCCTGCATGTCACTGGTTGACTAAACCATTGGAGTGTTCCACATGTCCATATTAGTGGAGCCTTCTATCCTTCAGGATGCGATCTAGGTCTTCAATGCTAAGCCGCACAAGGAGCTTATTGGACCAGGCTTGTCATTGCAGATCTGTCTGATAATTGCCCTGTCATTCCCCTGCAGCAAGTGGGCATCTGCCCCTTGCCTGCAGACATTGGAGGTTTCACTTTGCCAATGGCCAAGTCTCACTGTCATGGAGCATTGGGCTCCACACATGAGCTATACACCCAACCACTGTCTTGAAAGAGAGAAGGAGAAAGAGAGAACTAGTAGCAGCTCCTTGAACTTCTTCCAGGTGGTTAACACACCTGTTGTGGTTGACAGTTCACGGCCACCAGCTGCTGAGAGCATGTCTCCTAGTTAGCAAAAGGGAAGCTACCACCTACAGCTTGTCAGGTCCGACTTGGATTTCCTTCTGTGTCTGCCGTCAAAGGGATGTGCAGTTCCCTGGCACAGTGTACACCTGTAATCAGGGTCCTATGTCAAGCGCTTGAGCTCACTGCATTTCTTGTACATGCAGTGCTTGCAGCCGTTGCAAAAGATGCTGTTGCTGCCCACTTTATTGCGACAGATGGCATATGGAAACTCACCTGAATTCTGCAGGAGGTCCAGGCCCATACCGCAGATCATGATCTTTGTCTTTCCTGAATTTACTCTCAGCCTTTTCTCCTCTATTACTTCTTTCCAAGTCAAGAGCCTCCTGACACATTCCTTGAAGGATTCAGTGATGATAACAAGGTCATTGGCATAGAGGTCCTCCCAGGGGACCCCAGAGCAGAATTCGCGTGACAAGGCTTGCTTCAAGCACAAAGATGAAGAGCAGTGGCCTGAGTACCAAGCCTTGTTGAACATTGACCTTCACTACAAACTCTTCACTACCGCTCACCAACCCGGACACGCTCTGTGCATTTGCATGCATCCCCTGGACCAGTGGCACAATCCACTCCTCCACACCAAGTTTTCGTAGTGCCCACCAGATGACCTTCCAAGGCACTTAATCAGAGGTCTTCTCCAGGCCTACGAAAATCATGTAGTCTCTTGTTGTCAGCTAGATACTTCTCCTGCAGCTGCCTGAAAGAAACTTCATTTTTTATGAAATCTTCATCAAACATGCAGATTATGAGGACAGGCATTAAATCTTATACAAGTGTGGTTTTGGCCCAGTTTTGACTGTTGGTATAAGAGTTATCTGCCCTTGAGCCCCTCATAGACTTAGGAAAATCTTGTCCAGATGGTAGCCATTTTATTTTTTATCAAATTTTCAACAGACTTGCTGATAATAAGGACAGCCATAACATCTTGGACGAGTTAGATTTTGGTCCAGATCAGGCTGTTTACATGAGAGTTATTTGCCCTTTAGTCTCACAAAAACATTTAATGGGGAAAATGTTGTCCTGACAACAGTGACTTCATTTTTGATTGAATCTTCATCAAACTTGCAGAGAAAGAGGACAGACGTAAAATCTCATACAAGTTTGATTAGGCCCAGTTTTGCCTGTTGGCTTGAGAGTTACCCACCCTTGAGGGCCCCATAGATTTCAGAAAATGTTGTCCGGAGGATAAATTTCATTGGGGATTGTAGAGCACAGGCAAAATCTGTCAGCCATCTCTTGGCCTGCTGCATTTTGACAGGCAGTACAACATTTCAATGCTAAGTATGCTGGGTAAAATTTTCAGCAGAATATGTTTTAAACATTTTTCTTATTTTTCTCAGAAAATAGGTTTGACATTTCATACAAATGTTCTGATGGAGAACATTTTGCATGAAATGTCAATACCTATTTTCTGGAGAAAATAAGAAAAATGTCATCAATTTATTATCTGCTGAATAGGCCCAGAAAGTGGTAAAGTGATACATTAATACAGTATTATCTTGCTACTGATCTCCTGTATGTATGATGTGTCAACCAAATTGACCCTAAATATTCAGATACCTTGACTCCTTACCTTACTTGTCATAAAATTTGAACAAGTCTGTTTTATTAGCTGTTGATGTGTCAAATACTTATGTAAACATGGTAATGTTTATTAACCCTTAAAGCCCCATACAAAATTGTTGCAGGCATCATTCTGAAAATACTTTACTCTATTTTTTTCAGAGAAAAAACCATACATGTGTGCTAGCAGACAATTCACATGAAATGTCAAGCTTAAGCCTTATTTTATTTGAAAAAATAAGAAAATTTATTTCAGAACGCTTTCTGCAGCAGTTATGATTGGTCCTTAACTCTTTGCATGCTGGGTAATTTTGCATATTTTTTTTTTCATCTGTGGACTTTTTTTTTTATAAAATTAACTTTTTCAAAAACACTTTCAGGAATAACATCAAAGTGTCAAATGGTTTGGATCCAGATCAGGCCTGACATTTTGTCAGGCCTGATCTGGATTCAAACTGTTTGCAGAAGTTACCAGTGCCACTAGCATGGAAAGAGTTAAACCCTTTCATTCAGCCCTGCAGACCAAAAGAGATACCTGTGCAAATAGTGTAGATCCAGGTGAGACAGCTCTAATGTCCCATCTCATCAGGATCTCACTTTTTGTTATTCTGTGATTGAGTTATAAGACTGAAACCCTATTTGTATCAGTGGACATGTCCAAGTTCAAGGATGGAAGAGTCCACTTCAGAAAGACAGGGATGAAAGGGTTAAGGGTAAAATGTTAAATACATGT
This sequence comes from Anodontia alba, assembly GCA_964016985.1. Classification (NCBI taxonomy): domain Eukaryota; kingdom Metazoa; phylum Mollusca; class Bivalvia; order Lucinida; family Lucinidae; genus Anodontia; species Anodontia alba. Next base: position 109,647,865 of record OZ024824.1, read on the forward strand.
TTTGTAGCATATAATAAAATTGTTTTATTTCTTTGAACTATTTTTGAAATGCAGAGAATAAACTTCAGACCTTTTTTTGTTTGTTAATTCTATTTTGCTAATACCATGTTTCCCAGATACCTGTTTTAATCCTCAATGCTTAGCACTCTGGGTAAAATTTTCAGCAGACAACATGTTGAAATATTTATTTCTTATTTTCCCCATAAAACAAGATTTGACATCTCATGCAAATTATCTTCAATGGAAACAATTTGCATGAAATGTCTAATCCTGTTTTCTGGGAAAAATAAGAAAAAATATCACTAAATTGTCATCTGCTGAATTAGCTAAGAGAGTAGTAAAGGTTAGTTCCAAACAAATTCGTAGCAGATGATTGTCCATTTTTTTTTTTATAATTTTTCAAAGAAAATAAGGCTTGTCAAATCTGTTTTCTGGGAAAAATAAGAAAAAATGCTGCCAAGAGAGTAGTTAAGGTGCCAAGCAAATTTTTAGCAGATGACAGTTTTTTTTTTTATTATTATTTTTCTGAGAAGTAAGGTTTGACATTTTCTGTGACTCATGATTCACATGAAATGTAAAGCCTTATTTTTCTCTGAAAAGAATTAATGATAAAAAAAAAAAAATCAAATGTCTGCTTCTGCAGTTGTGATAGGTGCTTTTTTAATTAATCAGTTGGTTTGGTAGACGTCATGTCACAGTACTGCTATATGAGTAAGAATTGGTAATGTTAACCCTTGTCCTGCTGAATAAATTAAAAGGCCATGCTCTTTTAAATTTTTCAGCCAATCAGATTACTTGATCCAGATTGTTGACATAAATTCACATACTATATTGCAAACAGTGCAGATCCAGATCAATTGGCTTCTAAGAAGCCAACTGATCTGGATCTGCACTGTTTGCAAAGGCAGGGTATATCTGGGTTCAGCAGGACAAGGGTTAAATTAATCTTCAACTTGTAAAAGCAGTACAGAGCTGCAAAAATATTCACTGCAATTAATGTATTAATTTTTCATACTACCTGGTTCAGCAAGCAGATGCGATGTAGGCATCTTATTGCTGTTTGTCAGTAGTGTGTCTGTCTGTCAACATTTGCAACCACCCTAACATTTAACCCTTATCCTGCTGAATAATTTAATAAGCCATACCCATTTCTGACTACCAGCCAATCAGATTACATCATATAATGTTTTCGTTCAGATTCACAAACTGAATGACAAACAGTGTAGATCCTGATCAGATGGCTTGTTCAGAGTAGGGGTATTCCCTCTAACAGGCCTGATCTTCTTCAGAAACAATCTGATCTGAATCTACACTGTTTGCAAAGGTAGGAGTTGTCGTGAACAACAGGATAGGGTTGTCCGCTACTCTGAACCAGTCACATCTGACTATAACCTCAGAGGACAGTTCGATGATGGAGGAAAGTGCGGGTAGTTTCCAATCGTATAGGGACAGAGAAATACCGTCTGTAAAACCCCTACAACTGGTAGGGAACTGTTAACCATTCATAATTAACCATGTCATGTCCCCAGCTGGACAAGAACCTACACAGCTGCTTTGTGATTTTGTGATTGGTTTATTCCTTACAGTGCTAAGCGCGACTTGTGGTTTTGGAGGGGTATGCCAACTCTAAGCCTGTCATACTTACTATACACCAAATGCAACCATTTAGAGCAAGTGCTCCCATACAGGATGGAACCTTCTTTCATGCAAACATGCCACTCTTCATTAGAACATCAGGTGCTGGATTTTACCCACACTAATAAAGACAGTATACGGAATTTCAAGCTTTCAGAAATTTTGGCACTGAGTTCGCTTTGTCGTTTAATCACGATTTTCTGGAAAAAACACCTATAACACCTAAATCATTTTAGTGAGGAAGAAGTAGGAACAACAGCAGAACATAAGTAATGGTCATTCATTTCTTTCTGAATAGCACACAGTAAGCGCTGATCTCTTGTAACTTTTTTTTATTAATTTCTAAAGTGTTCCTGGTTGCCACATGACTGTCATGTGACTGTAAACTATGTGATGGTTTCTTCTCCGATAAAATGGCTGAGTATGATCGGCAAAGTATGTTTGAAGATGCCATTGACATTGAGGCAAAATCAAGGGAGTAATGGCTTCTCAAGTAGGGGTATTCCCTCTAACAGGCCTGATCTCCAATTAGTCTAAGAGTTAAAGGCTAAAATGTGAACCTTTACCACTGGGCATATTCAACAGACAACAAATTGATGATATTTTTCTTATTTTTCCCAGAAAACAGGATTTGACATTTCATGCAAATTGTCTGCATGGGAGACAATTTGTAAGAAATTTCAAATTCTATTTTGTGGGAAAATGGAGACAATATGCATGAAATGTCAAATCCTGTTTTCTGGGGAAAAATTGAAAATATTTCAAAATGTCGTCTGCTGAAAATTTAACCTAGAGTGTTAATTACCTGGTGATACACTACAACCTCTTTATAACAGGGTTCGTTATAACACGGTTTTGGATATAACACAGTTCAAAGATGGATCCCAAAAATGTACAGATTATATTGAAAAATGACCATAAATGGTCATTTTTCAATATAATCTATACATTTTTGTTTGGATATAACACGGTTGTTTAACTAACACGGTTTATGCTATGGACCCCAACAATAGTGTTATAAAGAGGTTGTGGTGTATGTCTGAAGTACAGCTTGACAAGTGGCAAACAGTACAGCCCTGTTCAATAGGAGCAGAGTGATCTTCATCAGCAGTGTTTGTTCAGGCATGTGTGTCCAAATATGTACATACGTTTGATAATTCATGTTGTTTTCCTTGATATTTCCTTGCGTAATCACAGCCAAGCTTGAAAACCTGCAAATTCTCCCTAATTATGAATTATGCCATTTTCACACTTAACAAAATTACATTTGCATCATTACAGCTGAATAGTGACATCAATCAGGGTGCAATTATCATCAACCTCTGGTTTTTATCGCTTAGCATGCTGGGTACAAATTTCAGCAGACGACTTCTTGAAAAATTTTTCTTATTTTTCTCAGAAAGTACACTTTAACATTTCATGCAAATTATCTCCTTAAGAGACAATTTGCATGAAATGTCAGTATAATTTTGGGAAAAAATGAGAAAAATATCGCAGTTTGTTGTCTGCTGAATTAGCCCAGAGAGTGGTATAGATTAGAGATCATTCTGTGGAGGCAAAATGGACATGATGATTTCTTCCATCATTGTCTCCATGCTCACAATGAAGCCTTGTTTTATCTGCCTGACTGTCTCTGAAGGCCCTAGATCAGTCTGTAATCACTGCTATAATTTTTTATATTTTTTTATTTTTTTTCATTGGGTACTAACAAGATATATTTCAGTGCAAAATAATGGAAATTGTCTTCAGAATGCCCTCATTATCTAAAGCTCTATCTCCCAAGATACCAGATAAGCTGATGATTATTCCAGAAACTTTCCAATACTTACCATAGGGGCCACCTTAACCCTTAAAGGGCCAGTCACAACAATTGTTGTCTGCTTTGTCATCTGCTTGTCATTTTAAAAGTCATTTTTGCAAACAGTGTGGACCCAGATCAGACTGCTCCTCTAGGAGCAGTCTGATCTGGGTCCACACTGTTTGCCTGTATGCATAAATAGGTTTGAAAAGTCTGCAAAAATATTCAGCAGACGACATAAACAGACGACATTTTCAGATACAGTTTTTCTTGGCGCTTTAAGGGTTAACTGCTTAACCCTTGCCTTGCTGAATAAATTAAGATGCCACACCCACTTCTAATTTTTAGCCAGTCAGATTTCTTGATACAAATTCACATACTTAATAACAAACAGTGCAGATCAAGAAGCCAGCTGAGCTCGGTCTACACTGTTTGTAAAGATGGGCATATCCGGGTTCAGAAGGACTAGGGTTGACATAACTTATTTGTTCTAAAATTTGAACAAGTCCATTTTAATGTCGGTTCATGTATCTAAAAACCAGACAGGATAGACCCAGATCAGATGCCACATTCTGTGCATTTGATCATGGTCAACCCTGTTTGCTTTAGGCCTGTCTGTCTGCATACTTACAGTGAATACGGTATTCCTGCTTCATTGTAACATTTGCTTCAGAATATTAATGGTGAGATGATTCTATTGAGACATCATGGAGAAAGTGTGAAGAAAGAGAAAAAAGAACTTGAATATTTTTGTTTCTCTTTAAGAGTTTGTCAACAGTTTGTCAGGGTGAAATTGTGAAGAAAGAAAAGAGCTTGAATATATTTTATTCACTATATCAGGAGCCAGTGTCTACAATTATTGATTCCAATGTGATAGGAGCTTATTTTATTACAGTCACGTTTCTTGTAATGGGTGCTTGGGAATAACAATTGCATTTTCCATTTTCACACCAGTGCCTTTATTCTCAGCAGTTTCATGTTTCTGTTGTTAATGCTGACTTTTGTCTCTGTTTACCTTTCATGTATATAGCTCCAGATAAGAGGTATATCCAGAACATTATTTTCTTATTTCTCTACGAAAACATATGTTGTGGGTATTCATTAGAAGTGCCTCACTGTGGCACTTCTAATGAATACCCACAACATATGTTTTCCAAGAAAGGGGACAAACAACAGAACAAACAACCAACAACAGTACCTTTAACTTTGTTTATTATGATTGTTTTGGTATACAGTCGACTCTCGTTATCTCGAATTCCAAGGGACTCTCTGAAATACTTCGAGATATCCGTAGTTCGACATATCAGGTTTGCAGAATTGAGGAAAAAATAATTTGATTAACCACATTTAACAAACTGAAAGGTAATTGGACTTTTGAAGTTAGAGATATATTGAAAATATTGTGGAAAAGAGGAGAAATTGCTCCTTAGGAGCAATTTCTCCTCTTTTCTACAATATTTTCCATCTGTTGTTAGGTTTTCATGTATAGGCAGGGACCAGATTTTCATTTCGAGATAAGCGGTTATTCGAGATAAGCGAGGTCAAGATAATGAGAGTTAACTGTATTTTGATACCTTTTTCAATATGGTTTGAGATTTAAAATTTTATCCCTGAAGTAAGAAAAAAACAATCTTTTATGATCACATGATCGTTATAATTATGTAGTAGCTAAGGAATTGTGTTATTAATAAAGATAAGATGGAGACAAATTAGTACAGTATGAACCAATATTAAAGCAATAAAACAAGTCCAGAGTTTTTTAGTTAGAGTCCTTTGAAGGCATTGTACCCTTTGACATCAATAAGTGCTGCTCTCGATCTTATCTCGGCAGATGGCCTCTGTAGAGGTAATCGACGCCTCGGATGCAGAGTGTTGTAGATCTTCCGATAGCATGTCCAGAGTGACTTTTGTGATGAAATGTTTATCTATGTCACTGCCTGTTAGTGGTCTTCAGCAGCTCTTGTCATTTATCTGTTCCCAAGCGTTTGGTTGGTAGATTGATAGATAGGTCATCTCGGTGCGAAGGTGCTGTGTATCTTACATCACCGGGGCGTCCAACTGATATTGGCTTACAGTTGGGCAAGGCCTGCTATCCTTGTAGTGGGTAAGGGTAGAGGGGGAATGTTTTTATTTCTTCTGTTTCTTCACTTTCATTCCTGTTCCTCTTTCTTCCCTGTCCCTCTCTTTCATTTCCTCTACTCTCTCTTCTGTCTCTTTTCTCCCTTTCTCTGGGAGTCGACACAAAATGACCCTCAAGGGTTGACGTGTCGTTAAACCCCAACACAATCAATCATCTCGGTTTCCCTGCATTGGTTTTAGTACTGGTATGTTTACTTTGTATGTTGTTCCGTTTTTAGGTCCAGCTTCTGTGGGGTGGTGTCCAAGGATGTTTTTGTTGAGAAATAAGAAAACTACTGGTATCAATACTTTTCGGTAGTAAAACGGGCCTTATCTGGAGCTATGATCTACTCACAACAAATATTTTTGGTCAAGAAATGATAAAAATTAAAAACCAGGGCCCACTTGTTCAAAGCATAGTTAGCTTAATGAGCTCATTAAGGGTCATTTCGTTAACTGTTTTAGTGGATTCGGTATACAATATTCAAGGATCAGTACTCAGCCCACTGCTCTCCATCATTGTGCTTGAAGCCTTATCACGTGAGTTCCACTCTGGGGTCCCCTTGGAGGACCTCTTTGCTGATGACCTTGTTATCATCGCTGAATCGCTTGAGGAATGTGTCAGGAGGCTCTTGACTTGTAAAGAAGCAATGGAGAAGAAAGGACTGAGAATAGATGCAGGAAAGACAAAGATCATGATCTGCGGTACGGGACTGGACCTAATGCAGAGTTCAGGAAAGTTTCCATGCACCATCTGTCATACTGGAGCGGGCAGCAACAGCATCTTCTGCAATGGCTGCACGCACTGGGTGCACAAGAAATGCATAGGCTCAAGCACTTGACAAAAGACCCTGACTACAGATGTACAAGGTGCCGGGGAACTGCACACCCCACCTTGGATGCAGACCACAGAAGGAAGTCCAGGTCGGACCTGACAAGCTTGAGGTGGTAGCTTCCTTTTGCTACCTAGGAGACATGCTCTCAGCAGCAGGTGGCTGTGAACTTTCATCCAGAACATGTGTGAAAATTGCTTGGTAGAAGTTCAAGGAGCTGCTACCAGTTCTCTTTTCACACCAACTCTCTTTCAAAACACGTGGCCATGTGCACAGCTCTTGTGTGCGGAGCGCAATGCTCCATGCCAGCGAGACTTGGCCATTGACAAAGTCAAACCTCCAGTGTCTGCAGTGAAATGACAGGGCAATGATTAGACAGATCTGCAATGTCAGGCCGCAAGACATTGTCACCACCGGGTCCAATGAACTACTTGCTCGGCTTCATTCTGAAGGAGAGACGACTCTGATGGTATGGATATGTGGAACACTCTAATGGTGCAGTCAAGACAGCCTTTCAAATACAGGTTGAGGGAAAGCGTGGGCCTGGGAGGCCCAAGATGACATGGAAGCAGCTGACAGAGAGGGATCGCAGAGAGTGGAAGCTCTTGGCTATCAACCCTCATGACAGAAATATGTGGAGATCTGATGTAAGATCTGCCATGCATGCTTCCACTCTCTGCAGTCCTTCTCTGTCAGCTGTTTATTGCACAGAGCTTTTCTTTTTCTCACTTCCATCATCTCGATATGACTAAATGATGTTAAAAGGGATATAAAACACCGAATCATCATCATCAAATATTTAAGGAAAAAATTATGTGTCCTGATCGCATGGATGCTATCAGGCTAACCAAAGACATTATGGGAATTTCCCTTTGGAGACATTACCTCTATTTCCTGCATATGTTTAATCTTCGCCACTCTCTGGGCAAATTCAACAGATTACAAGTTTTTCAATATTTACTCCATTTATCCTAAATATGTAGACAATGGCCCAAGTAAACATTGTAGACTAAGATCAGAAAAGCTCCTAACAGGGTGGCCACGCACTCTGGAAAACAGGGAAAACAGGGAAAATGGTGAAAAAAAATTCCCTGCAGGGAAAAATCAGGGAATTTGAAATTTTGCTGAAAATCAGGGAAAAATCAGGGAATTTCAAAAAATCTTATCTTTGTAAGGTCAAAATATTCAAACAAGCAATTTTTAAGAATGGCCTTAGACAGTCTACCATGTAACCAAAAAAAGAACAAAAAACCCCTACTGTTTTAATAAATTGGAGGTGAAGGTGTGACTACAAGGGGAGGTTGGAGGCCATATATTTTACCAGTTTTGATTTTGACTACTATGAAAGTAAATTAGCACATGTACATCATATTCTAGATGAATTTTCATTTAATTAAGAATATTGTGACAGCATTGTGTATAAACATGTCACTTGACAGCATTTGAATCAGTATATGACTTCTAAAAGTAGGGGCCATTGCATTAATATTAAGGTTTTTAATCAGGGAAAATCAAATCAAATCAGGGAAAAATCAGTGAAAAATCAGGGAATTTGATTGCTAAAAACGTGTGGCCACCCTGTCCTAAGTAAACAATTTGATAAGGGTCTGTGCTGCCATTAGATCACAGTATTTTAGATATATCACCAGTTAGTCAAATGGATTTGTTCAAAGGTTAGGACCAGATAAGCTTGGTAAGGAATTCAGGAGAAGTGATGTACTTCAGGGGAAGCAACTCTGTCAAAAGTGCTTTGTCTCCCTTCTGAATAGGGATCTACTCTAAGATTAAAGAAGAGCAAATTCCCTCCTTTTAGAGTCATCACGAAAACATGCCTATATAATTTTGACCCCCATAAACCCCACTTTTATATAATAAAACTGGGGTTTACTGGGGTATACATTATTTTTCTTATTTCTGCTCAAAATATAGATTGTGGGTACTCGTTAGAACTGCCTCGTTGAGGCAGTTCTAACGAGTACCCACAATCTATGTTTTGGGCAAATATAAGAAAAATATTAGCATTTTTTAACTGAAAATGTCCCTTTTGGGTTGTAAAATTTTCAATATATTTGAATAGACATGTTTTCGTAATGAGACCCTTTTCAGAAGATCACAGAAAGCAAACAGGAAGTCACAAAAATTATCTCCCTTTTCAAAAATTTGGTTAAAATGTATGAAGTGCATCCTTTAACCTTTAGTTGTCAGAATACAGTTGACTCTCATTATCTCGAACTCACTTATCTCGAATAACCGCTTATCTCGAAGTAAAAATCTGGTCCCTGCCTTAACATGAAAATCTAACAACAGGTAAAAAATATTGTGGAAAAGAGGACAAATTGCTCCTAAGGAGCAATTTCTCCTCCTTACCACAATATTTTCAATATATCGCTAATATCAAGAATCCAGTTACACATATATTTGTCAACTGTGGTTGTTCGAATTATGTTTTCCTCAATTCTGCAAATCTGATATGTCGAGGTACGGATATTTCAAAGTATTTCAGAGAGTCCCTTGGAATTCGAGATAACGAGAGTCAACTGTATTTCGGATTACTACGGTAATGAACATAGATCTAGTGCAGCCACTCAATGAAGTGCCCATAATGGATAGTCACTGTTACTGTAATCAGAAAATTTCATTTTCCACAATACGCCTTACAAAAGCCCCAGGCATCACTATTTGGATTTGAGCGATATGCCATGAGAAATTTTTGGTTAGTGTATATTCAAATAGTTAAGATCCAGACCAATCGGGGAAGCTGCTTTGCCTGATATTAAGGTGACTTGATACACCTAGATATACCACCATTTTTAAAAGGGAGATAACTTTTGTGACTTCCTGTTTGCACTCCAGAATGCAGAGTCCCTTCTAAAAATGGGCTCTATATGTTAAAAGGAAAGAATTTGCACCCTTGCATTCTTTCCTTTAGAGTAGACTCCTTTCCAGAAGGGAGACAAAAACATTTTAACAGAGTGAGCTCCCCTGAAAGTATATCCATTCCCCATACCTGTTTCTTTCGTGCAGACCTTAACAAATACCTATACAAACAGTGTAGATCTGGATGAGATGGCTTGTTAGGAGCCATCCCATCATGATCTAAGCTGCTTGCCATTCAGTTCTAGGATTTTGACTGAGACCACTACAGTCGACATTGACTGTCATTATCTCGAAGTCCAAGGGACTCTCTGAAAATACTTTGAGATATCAGGACCTCGACATATCAGATTTGCAGAATTGTGGCAAAAAGTAAACCAAAACAATCACATTTCACAAATGAATATGCAACTTGACTCCTGAGTTTAATGATACATAAAAATATTGTGGAAATGAGGAGAAATTGCTTGTTTCCATAATATTTTGTTACCTGTTGTTAAATTTTCATGTTAAAACAGGGGCCAGAGTTTCACTTCGAGATAAGCGGTAAAACAGGATTTGACATTTCATACAAATTGTCTGCATTGGAGACCATTTGCAGGAAGTGTCAAAACCTGTTTCCTGGGGAAAATAAGAAAAATATCCTCAATTTTCATATGCTGAAAATTTTACTCAGAGTGCTGAACATTAAATTGGAAATTTTATATCTTCTGTTAGTAAATGGACGCAGGCCCTGGATTCTCAATGTGATATTAAGTTGTATTGATAATCTGTCTGTAACATCAGTCTTGGAGAGATTTAGTATTGGACTTAAAAGTTAATGTGGATTGCTTGTCATTGAATCAGCTTTGTAGATTATTTATCTTGTCAGGTTTAGGTGCTCACAATTATAGGAGGTCAGAAGTTGAAAGGCCATTTTTTCTTGAAATAAACAGAGCTTCTTTTATATTTCTAATAAATCAATTTTGATTCCAGTGCCATAGTTCTATATAAGTGAGGAGTTCTGATAAATGTTTTTTTTTTTGTTTTTTTTTTTTGTGTTGTTTTTTTTTTTTATTTCTCTATGGAAATCTATGTGGTGGTTACTCATCAGAACTGAAGCCTTTTGGTGGCCAAACGTTTTGCATTCCCGACTTTGAATAGTGAACCATCTTGGTGTCAGGGCATTTAGCACTCTTGACTTGATGTCACAAAATCCCAGGTTCAAATCTCACTAGCAGTAGAGTTCAGCTCTTGACTATGGCACTTCATGGTACAGAACTTTTCATGCTTTTATTGTTACTTAGGCTAGTCGATATCTCTATATGGCTGAAATAATGTTGAATGAAACATAAAATGCCAAATCTTCATCATCATCATCATCATCATCATCATCATCATCATCATCACTCATCAGATTTCCCATGGTTAAGTGACTCTGATGAGTAAGTTTTCTTGGAGAAACAAGTATTAACCCTTAGTTGTGCTGAACCCGGATATACCCTGCCTTTGCAAACAGTGTAGATCCAGATCAGTTGGCTTCTTTAGATCTGCACTGTTTGTCTTTGAGTATGCAAATTTGTATCAACAACCTGGATCAAGTAATCTGATTGGCTGACAGTTAGAAGTGGGCTTGGCATCCTAATTTATTCAGCATGACAAAGGTTAATATTACTAGGTCGAAAAAGAGTGAAAGATAAATTAGTCACAGGGGAAGCAGATTAAATTCACCCATGATGTGTCATTATTTTGCTTGAATGATGTTGAAATGATGATGATGATGATGATGATGATGATGATGATGATGGTGATTAACATAGTATAAATTCACCTCTGGATGATTACAATCTTGATTAAGTAATCAAGTGAACTATCTGATTGGATGACAATTAGAAGTGGGTGTGGCATCTTAATTTATTCAGGGGTCAAGGACTTGTTCTCTTCCAAATATCCAGTGGAAGGGACAGAAGAGTAGAGGTGATGCAGTCAAAGGAAGCTGGCTGTCTGATCAGCAGGAAGCAGACAGAAAATGCATGTACAGTTGCACTTCATTGGCTCGATCATCTTTCGGACCATCAAAATTTGTTCTAGACATGGGTAGTTTGAGCCACTGAGGGTCAATCATAGCGTCAGAAGGCAAATGGGAGTAATTTGGGATGTCTTTTCAATCTATATGAAAAAAATAAAATAGGATATTGTGTGTACTCATTAGTATTGCCTCATTGAGGTTATTCTAATTACACAGAACATACATTTTCATGATAAAAGAAGAAAATTTCCTTAAAATATCCTTAAATATTTGTTTTCTTGAGCTATCAGAAGCATTTCCTAGGGATTCAACAGGGAGTTCTAATCAGTGAATTAGGGTGAATTTACTAAGTAAATGCGACAGAAAACTAAGTGTAACTGATTGTTTTGTTATGATCACTTGATTTCAATTATCAGTAATTGTATATCTCCTGTCAAAACTGCCGTGTTGTTTTTTTTTGTTTCATTTCAATGATTGACATAATTTTGTTCAGTTTTGAGTATGCATTTTTTGTCTTTTGTCATGTGACTGCCCGCTTCTGCCACATGATTTTCCTCTTCAAGGAGACGTTACTTTTAATGGGCCATAGACACCCTCGTTTAACAATATCCTAAAGTGGTGGGGAGGGGGCAGTTGTTCAAAGCATCTTTAGGTTAAGGAGTAAGGAGCTCATTAATGACAAACTTGTTATCTGTTATCAAATACATTGATATTTTTTTGCTGCAAAAAATGTAATGTTAAAGCTACTCACATTTTTTAAGCAAAAAAATATCAATGTTTGCCATATTTCAAGATAGAAATTTTAATGTCGCTTTAGCTAACAACTTTGTTGAATTTTTAACATTTGGGCTCAGAATGCAATTAACACTTAGCATGCTGGGATAAAAAAAAAATATGCTGTCAACACTTTGATTTTTTTTCTCAGAAAACAGGTTTTGACATTTCATGTAAACTATCTCCAGTTTAGACAATTTGCATGAAATATCAGATCTGTTTCCTGGGAAAATTTTTATAAAAATATCATTAATTTGTGGTCTGCTGAATTTATCCAAAGAGTGGTAAAGGTTAATGAGGTCAGGGAACATTTTTTCTTGGCAAATGAAGTTTTGGAATGGTTTCAGTGTTACAAAATCCCATCAATAGACTAATTTCAATTCAGAATGAGGCTGTTGACCTCATGAATAATTCATGAATCATTTTAGGACAGTGATAAAGTGGTGTACAACATAAAGTCTGTGTGAAAAGAAGTGCTTTACAATCATAAAAAAAAGATTTTCTCCAAATGGGAATTGAAGCCTTGACCATTAGAACACGATTTTATAAACTAGAGAAACTCAGCATCTTTGTACTCTGCTTTCAACTCAGAATCTTAGCATGCTGGGTAAATTTTCTGTAGAAGACATATTGAAATATTTTTCCCAGATAACAAGAATTGGCATTTCATGCAAATTTTGCATGAAATGTCAAATTCTCTGTTGTAGAAATAAAAGAAAAATATCAGTAGTGTGTGGTCAGCTGAATTTTTCCCAAAGAGTGCAAAAGTTTAAAATATTCAGACACCTTAACCCTTAAAATGCCAAGAAAAACTGCATCTGAAAATGTCGTCTGTTTATGTCGTCTGCTGAATATTCTTGCAAACTTCTCAAAGCTATTTTTTGCATACCGGCAAACAGTGTGGACCCAGATCAGACTGCTCCTAAAGGAGCAGTCTGATCTGGGACCACACTGTTTGCAGAAATGACTTTTAAAATCACAAGCAGAAGACAAAGCAGACAACAATTGTTGTGATTGGCGCTTTAAGGGTTAACTCTAAAAAAATTGAAATAGTCTATTTTGACTTCCTGTAGATTTGTCTCATAACATTCTGGCTGAATGGCAAACAATTTGTGCAGATCCTGATCGTCAGCTGCTTTGTGAGCCATACCTGGTTTGATCAGATTTTGCATGCCCAGTAAATGTATGGTCAGGTAAACTGACTGCGCTCAACATGACCCCATTGGGTTGACTGGGCCGTAAAACTTTGATCTAGCACATATGGTGACCTTTTACATATCAACAAACAACAAAGACTGTAATCCTAAAGAAGCTTCACTGTTTGTAAAGACAAGGTTTTTTTTTTTTTTGTATCTTTAATTAACAGCAGATTTCATAAAAGGTTGCCGATTATCTGGAGGGAGGAATAAAAAAAAAAATATATATATATATATATATGAAAACACCTGTTTACATCAAATAAAAATTGGCTCAGTATAAGTGAAATATTCTTGAAAGGGCCGTAAAACTCAGATAAAAAAAAAAATTCAAATAAAATAATTTTCAAACAAAAATATATGTAAAAATGTAATTTGAAAGGTAGGGACATAAAGTAAAGATGAAATTCCCAGTACAAATTTTATTTTTCTGGAGGGACTAAAATCATAAGGTAGGTTGTACCGTAAACCTAAAAATAAAAAACTCTGGCCTAATGCCCTCAAAAATCTCTTTCACATGATTTGTCTGAGATTTGTACATTGATCAGAATTTATACTGGTGCCTTCTAATGGAATCCTATTACATAGTCCAAATTTTCATTAATGGTTTTTGATAATGACAAGATTCTTTGCTTAACCTTTTCCACACTATGGGCAAATTCATCAGAGGACAAATTGATGATATTTGTCTTATTTTTTCCCAGAAAATAGGATTTTATATTTCATGCAAATTGTCTCCTAAGGAGACAATTTGCATGAAATGTCAAATCCTATTTTCTTGGAAGAATTAGAAAAATATTTTAATATGTCTGCTGGAAGTTTTTCCCAACATGCTTAGCATAAAGGAAGTGATATGTCTTGAAATATCAGAAGCAGGCTGAACAATGACTCAGCCACTGCATTGATTTCATCTGTACCATACTCTGTCAAATAGACATGCAGGGCATCAGAAAATGAATGAGCATATCATGAAAAAATGTCTCTTTTATGGCATTAGAGAATATTCAGAAATGTCTGGAACACAGGGTAACCAAAAATAATATTCTTTCAGAAATATTTTTCTGGGTCTGACTAACAATTCATCCAAGCAATGGAAATTTGATGTCTTTAATCCTAGTTCCTATCATTTTTTATGCTCCTGTTTTCCAACATTTTTATCGAGTGAAATGTCTTATGTTTTGGCAAAAATATGAAAAACTTTAAGGGAAATCATTGAGATAATTTTTCCAGTTGTGCCAGGTAACTTCCAATCAATTGGTCAACCTGGAAACAGGCTGATTTTTTGAGTCTTTCATCCCTTTTCTATCCTAACCCTTGTCCTACTGAACCCGGATATGTCTTGCCTTTGCTAACAGTCTAGATCCAGATCAGTTGGCTCCTTCAGAAGCCAACTGATCTGGATCTGCACTGTTTGTCATTAAGTATCTAAATTTGTATCAACAAGCTAGATCAAGTAATCTGATTGGCTGAAAATTAGAAATGGGCATGGCATCTTACTTTATTCAGCAGGACAAGGTCTAAAACATGAACATGTCTAATGTCTAAAAGGTTTTGTCTGAATGACAAACAGGCCATGATCAGATTGCTTTAAAAATACTTTAAGCAGGAATTTTGTGTGGGCACTGTTAACTTAGTTATACCTAGTTAAATATTTTAGGGTTAATAATATGACCCAGACATATAGTAATGCTTCCATAAGCCCACAGTATTAGCCCTAAACAGATTGGGCTTTTGTTATCTGCCCCAAGGACACCATAGCTCCAGAAAAAGTGCTTTTTTTGGCCAAAAAATACCAATATTTTTCTTAACCTTTGTCATGCTGAATAAATTAAGATGTCACGCCCATTTCTAATTGTCACCCAATCAGATTACTTAATCCAGATTATTGATATAAATTGACATACTGAATGATAAACAGTGCAGATCCAGATCAGTTGGCTTCTGAAGAAGCCAACTGATCTGGATCTACACTGTTTGCAAAGGCAGGGTATATCTGGGTTCAGCAGGACAAGGGTTAATTATGAGTGAAAGCATATATTGTGGTACTTATTTGAAGCATATTGCTGAGGTATTTCTAATGAGCACCCACAACATAGGTGTGGAGAAATAAGAAAAAATTATATGATAAGGGCCCTTGTGTAATTTGTGGACAACCCAGGCCCTGCTCAGCCTTGTGCATAAGTGCAGACTGATCTGGGGCTTGGTTGTCCCCTTACAGAATCAGTGGATACTGTAGTGTATGTCAATGAACAGAAAATGCCCAGAGTAGACTGCACAGATGCGCATGCTGATCTGGACCTATGTCGTCAGTAAATTGCATATTGGCCCTTTGCATGTGTTGTGCATCAAATGCTGCCCCTCTTATCTAGAGCTATGGACCCCTTTTTTTCATTGGTGTTGGTTGTTTATGTAGTAGGGGTAGGTAGGGGAGAAGAAGGAATGATTTGACCTTATCAAGTTAAAGATGTTGTATTTTAGCCCATCTCGACCTGTTCATAATAGCAGGACCTTTTCTGTTTACTGAAATAATCATACTTAAGTAGATAAAGGAAATATCCAGGGCCCAGTTGTTCAAAGCGTCGTTAGCTTAACGAGCTCGTTAAGGGTCATTTCGTTAACTGTTTTAGCAGATTCAATATACAATATTCTGATATTTTTTGCTGAAAAAATGTGAGTAGCTTTTGCACTGCAAAAGCTACTCACATTTTTTCAGCAAAAAATTTCAGCATATTTGCATATCACTCAATGTAAATTTTAACAAATCGTTAGCTAACGACGTCGCTAGCTTTGAACAACTGGGCCCAGACAAATATTTTCTTACATTATGTGTTGCATATTCTCTTTTTACCTAACACAGTTTATTAGCTTAATCTTTAACCTGTTGAGCTTAACGCTTAGCACTCTGGGTAAAATTTTCAGCAGACGACATTTTGAAATATTTTTCTTATTATTCCCAGAAAACAGGATTTGACATTTCATGCAAATTGTCTCCTCAGGAGACAATTTGCTTGAAATGTCAAATCCTGTTTTCTGGAAAAAATAAGAAAAATATCATCAGTTTGCCGTCTGCTGAAAATGCCCAGAGAGTGGTAAAGGTTAAATAGCAGCAGGAGACATTTTGAAATATTTTCTTATCTTTAACAAAAATAGATAATTTGAATGAAAACTATTTTCTCAGAGAAATAAAAGAAATTTTCATTCACATTAAATTTTGTTGTCTACATATTTTGCATAGAGAGTGTTAAAATGTGTTTTAAATAATTCAGTCTAACTAAGAAAAACTGATTAGATACCTCTTAAGTTTTAAAATAAATTGCTTTTGTTCGAATATATTATTATTTGTATCTTTATGTTCCTCACAAATGTTTGTTCATTCTATATTTCTTTTCTTTATTTTTTCTTCTTCTTTGTTTTTCATTGTTAAGTTGTCATTAAAAAGTACATATGTTAAAAGATATGTTGTTGTTTGTTGTATGTTTGCTTTTGGTGCAAGTTCAAGATGTTTACTGTATGATCAATATCCACTTTGTAGGAAGGAGATTGTGGATTGAAACTAACTGTAATCTGAAAGACTTATGAGAAATGACTTCACCTCAAAGGGAAGTAACTCTGACATGGAAATATTTGCCACCTAATTCATTGGAGGCTTCTTAAAGGAAAGAATTTGTTCTCAAATTCTTTCCTTTAAGAGTAGCCTCCATTTTTTTTAGATATTTCTTTCCTGTAAGCAATATCACCAATTTTTTGACAGTTTTCAAATACTAGAGTGCTAATTCCTACAAGTTATAGGGAAGCAACTTCCTTATTACAAATGTTGCCTCCCTTAATTTGCAAAATGGCAGTGAAATCTTTCAGGGATGTACATTCACCTGAATACAATATTTCTTTGAAGAAGGCCTAATAACATAAGCAAGAACATCTTCAGTCCATGTAAAACTTTGTTCTATAAGACTAGGGATGGAGGTTTTCATATCTTCTTATGAGACTAAAAAAAAACATATGTTGTCTGTTTTCCTTTTTTGCTCATTTGTATAGGACAAAGCCAACATATGTTTATGAAGCACAATTCATACAGGGAAAATAAGTATCCATGATAAGCAGTCACTCAGTAAACTTTATACATATAAATGACTGCTTGGGGAGACTTTTTTGCTTCTGATTGCTGGAATAAATGCCTTTGATCAAGTTTGCTCCTATGTTGGTTATAAGTTTGACAGTGGGATTTGGATTTCAAATTCATTATGCCCCCAACTTAGTTCATCATGTCTGTCCTAGTTATTAGCAAGATATCTTGAGAAAGAAAAAAAAATAAGCTAGAGCCTTGAAATTAGGTATGTTGACTGGGGATGATGTGTAGATTACCTGATTAAGTTTTGAACAAATTCCCAAGACATTTTGCTGGAGTCATGGACAATTAAGCATATATTTTGGGGTATAATGTTTTACAAACACATTTCTAGATTTCATTTAGGCTTTAGCTGAGTTATGATACACAAAAAGCATGCATAGACCATATGCAGAAAGCAAAGGCCTAAATTGGCCTGCACTTTTTTCCCATTGTTCTGTTATACAGTAAATGACTTAATTTTAGTGAAATCATATTGATTGATTGTTTAATTGAAGTAAACTGACCACCCTCGACATGACCCCATTGGGTTGGCTGGGCCGTAAAACATCAACACAAACATTTAAAAATCTGCTGAATGAGTGGCAAACAGTGTGACCCAGATCAGATGCTGCATTCTGCAGCATCTGATCTGGGTCTGCACTGTTTGCTCAAGCCACTCTGTCCCAATACTTAGTGAAAAATTCTTTAGACTGTATAAAACTGCTCATCAGCAGTCTTAGCATCTCAGGGTAATGTACATATCAACCAAGAAATCAGCAGACATTTAAAAATAGTTTTCATATTTTTCACAGAAAGTGAGATTTAATGTGTCATCAAAATTGTTGCCTTTAAAAATATTTTTCATATTTTTCATAGAAAGTAAGATTTGATATTTCCTTCAGATTGTCTCCTTTTCAAAATATATTTCTCATCTTTCACAGAAAGTGAGATTTGACATTTCATTAAAATCCTTTGGAGGCAATTTTATTGAAATATAAAGTCACATTTTCCATAACAATGTCAGCAATATGTGGTCTGTTGGTTTTAGACCTACAGAATGTTCAAGATTAGTGCTTAGCCTGCAGACAACATTATGAAATATTTTCTTATTTTTCTCAGAAAATAGGCTTTGACATTGCATGCAAATTGTCTCCTTAGGAGACAATTTGCATGAAATGTCAAAGCCTATTTTCATGGAAAAATAAGAAAACATATCATCAATTTGTTGTCTGCCAGATCTGCCCAGAAGAGTGATAATGGCTAACATGATGTGTGTTTGTAAACGCAAGCGCCAGATCATCTGTATGGAACCAAAATTATAATTATGAGAGACAAGAGAAAATCAATGACAGTTAGCTTCTCATGTCTAGTGTCAAGTTTCAAAATTATTGATACTTTTTCAGCCTCCAAGCTCTGTTCTGAATGTCAGACTAAAGTCCATTTTATTCCCCAGTTACATTTTTCTCCTTTAAAGCTTAGCCCTCTGAGTAAAAAATTCAGTAGGCATTATTTTGAAATATTTTTCATTTTTTTTCCTAGAAAAAAGGATTTGACAATTCATGCAAATGTTCTCCAGTGGAGACCATTTGCATGAAAGGTTGAAATCTGTTTTCTGGGAAAAATAAGAAAAATATCTTCAGTTTGTTATCTGCTGAATTTGCTCGTAGCAAGTTAAGCATTAATATGTTTGAGTGAAATATGAGCTGACGTTTTGAAAAATCTCTTCAAATGGTTTGTAGAAAAAGAATAAAAATGTCTTTTTTTCTTCCCTAACCTTCATCATGCTGAAAACTAAATTGTTGGATGAATAATGGTATTTTTCTTATCGTATTTACTATAAGCATTTGTATAGACAGGCCTTAGCTAACAATGTAGATCCAGATCAGAAGCCAGAGATTGCAGTGTCTGATCAGGTTCTCCACAGTTTGTCACTCATTCAGTAATACTGTAAAATTGCATTATTAACCCATTATAATCGGGAGACCCGTAAAAAGGTAATTGGCAAACAGTGCAGACCCAGATCATATGCCGCAGAACAAGGCGTCTGATCAGGGTCACCACTATTTGCAAATAGTTTAGCCATTTTTCTCTAGGAATATGTAGATCTCATAGCCGGACATACCTAAAATTGATATTGGACTCTTCCAATATATTGTGTGGGATAGTCTATTTAGTATACGATGGGTTGACCACTCAAAATTAAGACAACTCCACTGTTAAGAGCAGCTTTTGCCAGTCCAAAAAGGTTTCTTTCTTATTATACCATATTTAATATTTATTAACCCTTGTCATGCTGAATAAAGATGCCATGTCCATTTCTAATTTTCAGCCAATCAGATTACTTGATACAGAGTGTTGATATAAATTCCCATACTTAATGGCAAACAGTGCAGATCCAGATCAGTTGGCTTCTTCAGAAGCTTCTTAAGAAGCCAACTGATCTGGAGCTACACTGTTTGCAAAGGCAGAGTATATCTGGGCTCAGCAGGACAAGGGTTACACAATGCTGGGTCAGTCCTCAGACTATATGACAGCTCCCTCCTCAGTTTGTTTCAGATGGCCTGCACCAGACTATCAATGTCTATGGTTGGACTAATCGCAGTCCTGTTTGTGCTTTTCTTGTGTTCTCTGGCCTCAGATTGCCATTGAGCCCTTTACTTTATTTCATCACAATGTTTTTGATTATATGTTTCACAGTGATTTTTCACCAGTGAGGTGAAGGATCCCTGTGCGGACCAAACATGTATTTTGTAATTTGGAGCTGTATCAGAACTAAGGGTGAGGTTTTACATGAGAAAAATTGATTTAACCCTTCTCTTGCTGAAATATGACATGCCCTGTCTTAGCAAACAGTGTAGCTCCAGATCATATGCCGCAGGATCTGGATCTGCACTGTTTGTCATTAAATTTGAGATTTTCTATCAAAAATCCGGATCAAGTAATCTGATTGGCTGAAAATTAGAAGTGGGCGTGGCATCTTAATTTATTCAGCATGACAAGGGTTAAGTTCCCCAATAGGTTTTCTACTGGCTGTTCCAAAGCAGAGCCTCTGTTGCAATTTGTCTGTGGTTACATAGGTGGAGTTTGTTTTGTCATTATTTGTTCTTCATCTCTCCTTCTTTTGGTGCCTCGGGAGGGCTGTGCTTCGTGATTGTGACATTTCCTGGGTGTCTTCACTTATGTTTTGGCATTTTATCTGTTGAGCTGATATGCCTCATTTTCATGGAAAAAAAAGAAAATTTACTTTAAAATATCTCATCATATGAAATACCATCTGAAATTCCCAAGTAAATGTAATTATACTTGGATAAGGCCCATGGGGTCATTCGTTGTACTTGTTGCTTATTAACCCTTGTCCTGCTGAACCTGGATATACACTGCCTTTGCAAACAGTGCAGATCCAGATCAGTTGGCTTCTAAGAAGCCAACTGATCTGGATCTGCACTGTTTGCCATTCAGTATGTGAATTTATATCAACAATCTGGATCAAGTAATCTGATTGGCTGAAAATTTGAAAAGGGTGTGGCATCTAAATTTATTCAGCAGGACAAGGGTTAAAATTGAAAAGGCATTGTTGCTAGCAAAACACATATCGTGGGTTTAGCGCAACACTGCAGTAACTACATATTTTGGCCAAAATGACTTTTCTTTCAAAATGGAAAGCATTTACTATAATGCAAGTTCTCACAAAATCTTGTAGTTGATTTATGAATAGTTAAGGAAATATTTGATATTAAAAAAATGTTGTATCTGAGGGACTTATATTTTTCAATGCAACAGTGTTGTAACTTAAGTTACAACAGTGTTGCAATTAAATAAATTATCTTTCAGAAAAAATTTGAATGCAACACTGCAGTATCTCCACATACCGCTGTGTTGCACTCAATTGTTAAATTAACTTTTGAATATAATTTTGAGTGCAACACTGCAGTATCTCCTCATAAAGCATTATTGTATTCTCATTTTAATAGAAAATTACTTAAAACTCATACTGCAAAAAAGTGTTGTAAGTAGAGTTACATGTTTTTGTATCTTTCATATGTAGTTTGAATGCCAAACTATCTGTAATCTGCTGTATTGATTTTTCTCATACAATTGCTGAAGCAAATAATAATGTCTCCCTTTTTAAGACCTTCACCTTTTGGTTGTTTTTCAAAGTTGTGAAGTGGGAAGCATTTGAGTCAAATCACAGTATTTTATATCTGAAGATAATGATTTATACAAGTCCTAGCATTAAACATGATATATAGCATATATGTTTACATATGTTTTTTGCCTAATCAATAATTTCTAAAGGCTTCAATATTTATCAACTTGCACAGTATGAGAGGGAGCTATCATTATTTTCCCCGTCATAAAATAAATTACAAAAGTGAGACACCTGAACAAATTGCTATACATATCTTTAACCCTTGTCCTGATGAATATATTAATGCTGCCACTCATATTTGTGACTATCAACCTATCAAATTACTTGATTTAATGTATTCATTCAAATTTGCAGACTGAATGGCAAACAGTATAGATCTTGATGAAGCCATTTGATCTTGATCTACAATGTTTGCAAAGGTAGGGGTTGGTGTGTTCAGTGGGATAAGGGTAAAATGGCTCTGCCTTGTAGAAATGCATTCAGGGGATGCAGATCACGAGACAGCATGGAAAAACAATGCAGACTCTGATCAGAATGCTCTTGGTCTTAACTGTTTGTCCGATATGTTCTGTAAGATGGTTATTCTTTGGAAGCAAGAAATACATCACAAAACTGACAATTGTGGAGTGAACAAGTTTTTCTGGGCCAGACTAGCTAGTTTAAGTCAGTTAGGCCTCATCAGTTTCAAAATTCCTTTGTGGAATCAGTGATTCCAAAGGACTGGAATATAATCTACATTATGATGAAGGGCAGTGAGCATTTCACAGCTGCCAAACATTCTCTTTACACCAGTAGTAGTAAAGTTCTAAAATCAAAGGTCTGACAGGTCCATTGTCTCTGAGTGTAGGCTGGGGAAATGGTCCTGAAAGAGGACTTGCGTGTAGACTGATTTGCTTAAATCTGAAATCCAATACCATAAGCAAACAGTGTAGATGCTATTCAGATGCCCCATTCTGTGGCATCTAATCTGGGACTACACTGTTTGCCAATGTGCCATCACATGTCGAGTCAATGTTTTACAACAAGCTTTCTTTTACACAGCACTGACGTCACGACGACAAGAATAGCGTGGCTTTTGTCTGTAAATAACCATTACCTGGATTTCCCACATTCGAATAAGTGATAGTCATGTGGACATCAACAATGAAAAGCTATAATTGTGCTCAGTAACTCTGGGTCATTTGGCAAACAATCTACCCAAAAGGTTTAGCCTTTGGAAGTAAACCTGTCTGTCAGTTAGGATCATTAGGGTTTTGGAAGCAAATATATTCATTTTTATTTCCAGTCACACAATAGCAGCAGGGTATTATTGTTTTCACTTTTTTCCTCATTGTGTCTGGCTGGGACTATGTCTGTCTGTCCATTCATCCATCCAATCTCTGTCCATAGTACTTGATTCTGGACTGAATATGCTGTATTTGGGGACAGATGGTTGGGGATAATTTACGGACAAATGTCAATTTTTGACAAATGTTTCTGCCCATGAATTCTAAAATCAGGTTTTGAGCTGTACTGATATCACCCTTCATTTTGGGAGCTTGTCATTGATAAAGTCTGCAATGCAGAATATATTTTGCATAAAAGTATGAATGGCACATTTACAATCATTCCATTGGCCATTCGAATGCAACAGTAATTCAACATAACATCAATTCTCTGTGAGATGAGTACCCTTTGTATATTATGGAGAAAACTGGGATTTACACACTGTTGTTGAACTGCCCCTTTGGCACTCTGATTGGTAATATAGACCCTGTTGTAAATCCGGTTGATAAGAGTTTCAATATGGCGCTAGAAGGAGTTTTGGAATTTACCTACCTTGAAAAAGTAAAGTAAGCATTTACTATAATCTTCTTATTTCAAAAGACGGTCAATTTTAATGCTGTTGTCTGAATAAATATTCTTTTTAACCATCACATTTTATCATCACAAGATTTGCCAGAAAGCGAAATATTAATGGTCGAAGTTGTGCTCACGGAAAACAATTTTTTTCGAATCGAGTGATTTTCTAGAAAAATGCTGCTGATATTTACGTATCAACCCTTCTCTTGCTAAACTTGTCATGCCCTGTCTTAGCAAACGGTGTCGATCACACTGTTAGACACAATAAACATGTGAATTTGTATCAAAAACCCGGATCAAGCAATCTGATTGGCTGGAAATTAGAAGTAGGCGTGGCATTTTAATTTATTCAGCATGAGAAGGGTTAAGTTTCGCATTTGCATTTAGTTTCTACAACGAATATTGTGCAAAGTACTCATTGTTTGTGCAGACGATATCTCCTTCTAATTTTCGGTGTATGAAAGGATACACGAGAAAACACGTGTTTGAATGCATTGATTTTGTCCAAGGTTGATAGTTGGTGGCTCCTGGGTTGGTTTTAATAGGAAATTGGATTGGAATGAGCCACTAATGATAGAGAGTACGGGTTGGTCAGTGTAGTTATTTGACTGAATGCCCTTTGCGAGACTGGCTAGTGAGAAAATTGCCACTGTACATGCACTTCTTCGGGCAGGCAGTACTTCTGCATGTTACAGCCCAACAGTTTTTTGGATAATGCGTTTTTGCAACAGCATTTGTGACATGTAAACAAAACTGTAAATAAATTCGTATTCTGATGAATTGCTTAGGGACCAATCATTTGATTCTTACTGGTGAGAGTCGTTTTTTCAAAAGAACCATCATCCCTCACCCCATCCATTCAAAATCAAATTGTTGCTCCCTTAAACTATTTCGTATGTGAAATTGTCTGTCAGATGTTATTATTATAGTTCACTTTGAAAAGTGGGGCTGTACTGGATTTGCCATGCCCTTCCGTGATTCCATGACTGCAAAATTAAAATGCATTTTGCTTAATAACTTTTATGTTTATAGTCCTACTTCAATGAAACTTACACTACACTTGATCTTCACTTGAGGTAAGTAAGGTATAGTCACAGAATAGTGGCCAAGGGCCAATAGCTCTTGGAGTTAGGTCCCTTGGTAGGTTTTAAAAATTTAAAATGCATTTTGCATAATATCTTTTATGTTTGTGGTCCTACTTTGATAAAACTAATATCACACTTGGTCTCTGAGGTAAGGAAGGTGTAGTGGCAGAATGGTGGCCAAGGGCCCATAACTCTTGGAGTCGTGACTTGGTAGGTTTTCAAAATTTAAAATAAATGCATTTTGGTTAATAACTTTTATGTTTGTGGTCCTACTTTATGAAAACTAATGCCACACTTGGTCTCTAAGGTAAGGAAGGTGTAGTAGCAAAATCGTGGC
Organism: Anodontia alba; assembly: GCA_964016985.1. Classification (NCBI taxonomy): domain Eukaryota; kingdom Metazoa; phylum Mollusca; class Bivalvia; order Lucinida; family Lucinidae; genus Anodontia; species Anodontia alba. The sequence goes on from OZ024824.1 coordinate 109,672,623, forward strand.
CAAGGGCCCATAACTTATGGAGTTATGTCCCTTCATAGGTTTTCAAATTTTGCCATTCTTGAAAATTGTCTCAACAGATGTGTCTCAGGAACTATGAAAGCTAGAAAGCTGAAAATTCGTAAAAACATGGACAATGATTGGCTGTATAGTGGATACTGGAATAGGGGCCAAGGGTCCATAACTCTTGGTAGGTTTTCAAAAAAATCTAAAATGCATTTGGCTCAATAACTTTTATGTTTGTAGTCCTACTTTGATGAAACTTATAACACATTTGGCCTCTAAGGTAAGTTAGATGTAGAGGCTGAATGGTGGCCAAGGGCCCATAACTCTTGGAGTTATGTCCCTTCCATAATTTGTTTTGTTGCCATTCTTGAAAATTTTCTTAACAGATTCTCAGGAACTATGGAAGCTAGAAAGCTGAAAGTTTGTATAAATATGGATAATGACTGGATGTATTGTGTATACCAGAATTGGGGCCGAGGGTCCATAGCTCTTTGGAGTTATGTCCCCTTGTAGGTTTTCAATAACTTACGTTTGTGGTCCTACTTCAATGAAATTAGTAGGTTTTCAATAAGTTATGTTTGTGGTCCTACTTCAATTAAACTTATAACGCACTTCATCTCTAACGTAAGGAAAGTGTAGTGGCAGAATGGTGGCCAAGGGACCATAACTCTTGGAGTTATGCCCCTTTATAGGTTTTTCAAAATTTGCCATTCTTGAAAATTTTCGTAACAGATTTCTACGGAACTATGAAAGCTAGAAAGCTGAAAGCTTGTATCATCATGCATAATGACTGGATGTATCGTGTATAGGGGCCAAGGATCCATAATTCTTGGAGTTATGTCCCTTGGTAAGTTTTCAAACAATTAAAATGCATTTTGCTCAGTAACTTTTATGCTTATGGTCCTACTTTGATGGAACTTATATCAAACTTGTTGGCTTTAAAAAAGTGGTACATGCATGGACAGTGGGTTGATGTATCATGTATTCAGGTTATCAGGGCCAAGGGCCCATTACTCATGGATTAAAATCCCTTGATAGGCTTTAGGATGCCATGTTACCATGTCCTACAGTGGTGTGACCTGGAAAGGATGAATTCAAAATATATCATGTGTCATCTGATAGAGCTGCAGCAGGGATATAGTCAGATTCTCTGACAGCCCTATTTTTAGAGAGATCATAATTTACAAGTCCCCAGTTTTCGTGATTTTGTGAGTTCTTTGTTTCCAAAGGCAATCCTTTTTTTTTTTTACTTTTATTTTACTCCATCAAAAGCTATGACATTACAGACTAAGTGAATAGAGTTCATCATGGTTTTATTCGCATCTGTTTATCAGGTCCCAGCAAGTCCATATAAATAGGAATTTATCTGAATGTGGTAGGATAAGGTATGGCGTTCCACAAGGATCAATTTCTATTTTTGATTTTATAAATGATTTATCACTAACCATGAAAGATGTCATTAGCTGTGTTAATTTATATGCTGGCAACACAACATTATAAGATATCCAGGACAATAGGGCCATATTGAAAACAATCTTCAACATGCTTTACCAGCCTCGGTGGCTCAGTTGGATGCGTCGTCCGACTGAAGACCAGGAGGTCGCGGGTTCAACCCCCGCCGATGTCGGCAACATTCTTTTGTGGAGATTGATCATGAAATATTTTCTACGGTCATTCTCCCCCTTCCGCTGATTCAAGAAGGGCAGTTGTCAGTTTCTGGCGAAAGAATGTGCACAATACTGGTTAACCGCTTAGAGGACTAAGCCTGCCCAGTAAACGTGTGGTTAGGAAAACTGATCGTGCTCGACATGACCCCATTGGGTTGACTGGGCCGTAAAACCCCAACACAAACAAATCAACATGCTTTAAGTCTACTTAACAAATGGTGTCTTGAGAATGGTATGCTTCTCAATACTGATAAACATTAATTAATGCCAATAACAAATTGTCAGAGAAGAAAACCTTTACCCAAAAATAATTTATCAATTTAATATAAAGATATTGATATCTAATTGCAAATAACACGTTGTGATCAAAATTTAGGTGTTTGGATGACAATGTAGAGTGGAATAATGGGTCAGGTGTTTTTTCCCCGGGTTCTCTGGTTTTCGGCCACCTTTGATGAATGTCAGATCGGTTCGATATAAGTGAAATATTCTTGAAAGGGCCCTAAAACCCAAATAAAAACAAAAAAAAAAAATCATAAATAAAGCAAAACTTATGTACACCACAAAATCAAAGTTAAATATATTTAAAAGAAGTCTGTCATATGCTGGCGCTCTTGTATGGAATAACATTCTAACAGATATTAAAAAATGTGGACACATTAAGCAGTTTTGTTTTGAAATGTTCTAATTGGCTAAAAGAATGGAATGCTTCTTAATTCAAGAGTTATTGCTGTGCCATTACCTCCACCGCCAAATGAAAATCTATAATCCATGTTTGCAAATGCATATCGCTTATATTAATTTGTTAAGTATCCCTTAAGTTTTTTTATATCATTTCCATTATCATTCTATTTGGATTCATAGGTAAATAGAGGATCTGTTGCGAGTTGTCATTTTTTATGAAGTTTATGAAACGAGCCTATGGCAAGTTTCATGAATTTTATATGGAATGATCATGAGTGTAAGATTCTGTTTATCATACGACCATTTGAAATTTAAAATTGTCAACCGTTCCACAGAAAATGCATGGTTGACATGGGACTTGTTCCCACCACTGAATAACAGCGTCATCATGTGTATTTTTGTGTTTGTTTCTAGCATGAAAGTGTGTTCTAGAATGAGAATCAGTTTAAAAGTGACTAAACATTTAAACATGTCAAGTGGATTCTTTATGTTCTTGTGATAATTGTATGTATACATAAATGTTGTTTCAGAGGGCCCCAGGGAAAATTCACTAGGCCAACTGGGAAACCCACTGTAAATAAATAAATCTTACTTCCTAACTTACTTACTAAACTACTGGACTGATCATGCTCGAGTACAACCACAATCTGCATGTATAGTTTCCTTACCAAAATATAAGCATATTCATTGCAAATAAGAATCGATTTTACATCTCAATGCTGTGATACAGTCTACATAAATTCAACTTTGATTCCATACAACATAAATATTTGGAAAAGGGACACAGTTTTAACGAAAATGATAGTATACATTCAGCAATAGAACATAATTCCTGAGAAGTTGCAGTTTATACTTTACTACAATGGGCTTAGCAGGTAAGAATGGTAAGACTGAGCCAGCCCTATATTGTAAAAGAAATGGGACTAGGAGATTTTTATGACTTTGCAGAGGTATGCAACTAGTTTAAAAAATTTGATCTGGATGAGGATAGGGAGAAAGTTTATTGGAGTGGGATAAAGGCGTTCAAAATATCAGCATGTAGCCCCATTTTATTTGAGTTCCAATACAATTTTGATGGCCCAGTCTACAAACTAGATCAGCAGAGAAGAAAGAGTTGGGAAGACTCTCAAATGCTTTCTATTTTACCATTATCCTGCCTCAGAAGTGACTATCCCAAGATTAGTAAACAGAAGTATGAGGATCTGCTGCCTCTCTGCATAGACAAAACTATTCCAAGTGTTCACCATGCATTTTTCGTTATGTTGTCTCATGAATAAATAGGTAGGGTGGGTCATCAAAAGTAAATGTTTGATTATCAGAGAACAGGTCACTTAAGGCCTTCTTCATAAGATTTTTTTTCTTCTTTATTAAATTATGTTTTATTGTTGATAACCTGTTGATTGAAGAGACTTTATCAAAACTGTTAAAAGAGGCTTGCATCAATTGGGATTGTAGGTAAATTACATTGCTTGAATTTGAACAGTAGCCCTCTAGCCCAGACTGGCTCCTGCCTAACTGATAAATTGGTCACTATAAAATGTTGTATTGTATTAACCCTTAACTTGCTGAATATATTAAGCCAGACCCATTTCTGATTGTCAAACAATCAAAATACTTGATAAAATATTTCATTCAAATTTGTGAAGTAACTCACAAACAGTGTTGAGTCTGTTCAGATGGCTTTCTAAGCCATCTGATCTGGATCTACATTGTTTGAAAAGGTAGGGTTTTCATGTCAGCAGGATAAGGGTTAAGTATTTCATTAACAAGGTGTTTCCATTGATTCAGAAGGAATCAACTTTTTCAATTGAAAAGGATAAAAAAAAGTCCACACAGCAAAAATGTTTTTTTTCTTCATTTGGAGTTCAATGGCCCAGTCAACACTATTCACATCATATTGAGCCGTTCAGTTTACTTAATCGTAATTTTCCTGGGCAGGCTTATAGATAAGTGATTAAAGGTAATGGTGCACATTGTTTCGTCAGAAACTGACAACTGCCCTTCTTGAATCAGCAGAAGGGAGAGAATGACCATATAAAAGATTTCATAATCAATCCCCACAAAAGAATGCTGCCAACCAGGCAGGTATTGAATCTGCGACCTGATCATCAGTCAAACATACATCCTTCTGAGTCAACGAGGCTGTCAGATCCACAAATGGGGTAAACTGTAATGTGTTAATTGCACTAACGTTGAGGTTGATCAGTGGTACAACATACAATATTCACTAATCAGTGTAATTAACACAAATGCTCTTTTAAGTTCACAAGAATACTTTTTCAATTAGCTTAGTTGACACCAATTTAGAGTGCAAGATTTATCCCATTATTTACTATCATAAATTAATTTAGCAACACCTATTTACATTTCAACCAATCAAATTACTTGATGTAATTTATTCATTCAAATTCGCAAACTGAATGACAGTGTACATGCAGATTCTGATCTGATCTGATCTGGAACTACACTGTTTGCAAAGGTCGGGGTTGACGTGCACAGCAGGATAAGGGTTAATATACATGCTCCTTATGCCAACTTTGGAATGTTTGGTTCAACCAAAGTATGGACTAGTTATATTTTATAAAATTACCTATATAAAATTTAGGTTTTTATTCAACATTTTCTATATAAAAAAAAAAAAAGAATCTAAAATCTTTTCTGACATCAGATACAACAATTTTGCAAATGAAATTAAGTAGGGGAGACCCTAATAAGTAGAATGCAACACTGTTGTAAGTCCAGTTACAACAGTGTTGCAGTCAGAAGTTAGCAATACGTTTTGAATGCAAAACTGTTGTAAGTCCAGTTACAACAGTGTTGCATTCAAACTATAGTCGTATGAAATATCTTTGAATGCAATACTGTTGTAAGTAATAGTTTGTTAAATTGCTCTTCTGACATTAAATATTAGTATTTCAAAATGCATTTGTTTTATTTCTTGCCCTTTAAACTTACATTTATGTGAATTTCACTGCAATCTGTCCGTAAAGGAAAATATGGTATAGTTTTTTGTGCTTCCTGAAAAGTTATGGAAACCCTAGTTACCGCAGTGTTGCATTAAACCCACGATATATAAAATGTTTTATGTTCTTTTCAAATGTGATTTATTAGTGCTGAGCATGCTGGATAAAAATTTCAGCAGCTGACCTTTTGAAATATTTTTCTTATTTTTCCCAGAAAATTGACTTTGACATTCCATGCAAATTAAGGAGACAATTTGCATGAAATGTCAGTCTGTTTTCTGGGAAAAACAAAACTGTCATCAATTTGTCATCTGCTGAATTTCCCTAGAGAGTGGGAAGCAGTAAAATTTGTTCAGGGCTTGCAAAAGATATTAATTATTGAGCTCTCCTGATAAATTTGAAACAAACACTCATATAACATCCCCAAAGGCTGCTAATATTAACCTCTACTTCTCTCTGGGCTAATTCAGCAGACAACAAATTGATGATACTTTTCTTTTTCCTACAAAACAGGTTTTGAAACTTCATGCAAACTTTCTCAATTTTTGCATGAAATGTTGAGACAGTTTGCATGAAATAGCATGTTTTCTGGGAAAAATAAGAAAAATATATTTTAAAATGTTGTCTGCTGAAAATTTTACCCAGCATGCTAAGCATTAACTCAACCTCACTGGAAGAATTGTGAGATTTATTAAAATAAATGTTAAAGTTGATACATTTTGTAGGTTTTCAGCCAGAAGACAATTTTTTTATGACTTTCTATTTGCATGACCGTGCTCGACATGATCCCATTGGGTTGACTGGGCTGTAAAACCTCAACACAAACAAACTAACTATTTACATTACTGCACACCAAATCCCTTCTAAAAAGAGGTCTACTCTAAAAGGAAAGTATTTGCTACCATTGTGGGGGTGGGTGGGGGTTGGGGGGAGGGCAAATTCTTTCCTGAAAGAGTATATCCCGTTTCAGAAGGGTGGCAAACAATTTTGAAAAAGATGCCTCCCATGAAAGTATAACAGTTCCTCTTAAATCTTGTCCGTCTGAACCCGAATATACACTGCCTTTGAAAACAGTGTAGATCCAGATCAGTTGGCCTCTAAGAAGCCAACTGATCTGGATCTGCACTGTTTGTCATTAAGTATTCAAATTTGTATCCTTAAACTGAATCAAGTAATCTGATTGGCTGAAAATTAGAAGTGGTATCTTAATTTATTCAGCAGGACAAGGGTTCAATCTTACTAGTGACTGTGTTTTTTTTTGCCTCCATGGATGGTTAATTTTTGTCTAGCAGATGGTAAACTCATCATACCTTTTCTTCTTAGTCCCAGAAAATAGGTTTTGATATTTCATGGAGACAGTTCACATGAAAAGTCAAGCCAGGTTTTCTGGGAAGAAAAAACAAAACAAAACAAAACAAAAAAAAGTTCAGCAGGTTAAAGGTTAAACTATTTTTCTTCCTAGTAAAATATGGCCATGAATGGCTCTGAAGTGAATTTGCCTAATTATACCTTGAAAGACAATTTCAAAACAGTATACCCCTCCCCATCCCCCCCCCCCCCCCACACACACACACACACCCCTCCCTCATACACAGTTTGCAGCAGGGTAGTATAGTATCTTGTTTTTATGTTGTTTGTCCATCTGTATGTCTATCCATCCTTATGTCCATCTGTCTCTTACATTTTGGTCCTTGCACGAGGTATCTGGTAAGCCTAGAAAATTCTTATTAATTTTCATATTTGTGAATTATACCTACGATACATCTGAATAATGCTATGAGTCGATTCACCCGTGAATTACCGCTTGAGAAGTAGTAGTCCCGAAAAAACATTTGAGCCACCTCTTAGTACGTACACATAAAGTGACTACGTCACTCGTACACGTATACAAAAAATCAATTTACCGAAAAAATAATAACGATAAAAGAGGGGAGGCGGCGGGAGAAAGATTCAGATGTATCGTAGGTATAATTCACAAATATGAAAATTAATAAGAATTTTCTAGATTTGTTTCATTAAACCTACGATACATCTGAATAATGCTGACTTCAACATTAATGGAGGTGGGGACCACAAACTAATTAAAATTAAGCTTACCGAGGATGGTCAAATGTTATTAACAAGCCGTAAAAAGCCCACCAACTAAAGGGTCGAGAGTTCTCACAGCCGTAATACTGTACCACAAAAAAAGGGGTAATTTGACCATTTTTTAGAAAAGAAGTTCGGACATAGGCCATATCATACCATGACCAAGAAATACTAAAACTGGATGATCAATAATTAAAAAGGCCACCAGATCAGTAGTTACCCAACTATATACAATATATATACAGGGACATGACTATATCAATCAGACAGAAGAAATGGTAGAAGGCACAATAACAGACTGTGCCGCTACCATAGGCCCTAGTCTAGCTAAACTTCTAGAAAGAGTAGATATGTCCCTAAGATAAAACCTTATAAAGGAATTTTCAGAAGACCAATAACTGGCTCTGAGAATATCTTCTAGGGCAACTTTGTTAAACCATGCCCATGATGAAGTCAGAGCTCTGACTTCGTGAGCATTAACCTTAGGAAACTCAAGACTAGAACCATCATAAGCAAACCTTATTGTTTGAACAATCCACCTTGACACAGTGTCAGAAGAAATCTCCTTCTGATAGTTTTCTAAATGAGAGATAAATACCCTCTCGCGATTTTTCCTTCTCGGAAAAACTCTAGTAAGATAAATCCTAAGGGCCCTAACAGGACAGAGCAATGGAGTATCACCTTGACCTTTAAGGGCAGGAATACAAATTGCTGGACTCAGCACTGAAGGCAGCTGATTCTTGGCAAGAAAACCTGGAAAGGTGAACAACGTAACAGACTGATCAGAGAACTGAACGTCTGTTACAGAAAAAGCATGAACTTCACTTCGCCTTCTACCTGATGCAAAAGCAATAAGAAAAACTGTCTTCAAAGTTAATTCCTTGAACCCACAGGATTCCAGTGGTTCATAAGGAGGAGCCAGTAAGGAGGACAGAACTAAGGTTAAATCCCACTTGGGAAAATGAGATCTCAATCTGGGTCGCTCTAACTCAAAACTTTTAACCACATCCGACAAGACAGATTCATTAGAAAAATCTATTTTTGAAATTTGCTTAAGTGTAGTGGAAATTGCAGAACGATACCCCTTCACTGTAGCTGGGCAAAAATTCTTATTATGTAGAAAAATTAGGAATTCTGCAAACCCATTTATAGTTGGATTGCAGGGATCCATTTGCCTTCCGATACACCAATCCACCCAAGATTTCCACCTGTAATCATACAAATTGTTGGTGGAAGATCTTTTCGAGGAGTAGATTCGTTGGGCAACTGCTCTAGAAATGCCAGACGCTTCCATCTGTTGTTGCATAGCAAATAAGCGTGAAGACGAAAGATGCCTGGCGTGGGATGTAACATCAGAGATACCGGTTGATACAACAGATCTTGATTCAGAGGAAGCTGTAGTGGAGGAGCAACCAGTAATGATAGTAGGAGAGGAAACCAAGGTTGTGCCTCCCAAAGAGGAGCAATTAACCAAACTAAGCACTCCCCTGTCTGTATCTTCCTGAGACATTGTAATATCAGAGGAAATGGAGGAAACGCATATGCTAACATCCCTTTCCAGCTGATCGAAAGAGCATCCACTGCATATGCCTCTGGGTCTGGAACAGGTGACACAAACACTGGAAACTTCTTGTTCAGCCGAGTAGCAAAGAGATCTATTAGAGGAGAGCTCCATAGCTGACAGATCTGATCTACCACTCTCTGGTTCAATGACCACTCTGTCTGAACAACTTTCATTTTCCTTGAAAGGCAGTCTGCCAAGATATTCAATTTCCCTGGGAGGAACCGTGCCTTCAGGGATACCTTGTGCTCTACACACCACAATGCAACCTGCATTGTCAGATTGCACAGGGTCCTGGAATGAGTCCCCCCCTGTTTGTTGATGTGAGCTGATACCGTTTTGTTGTCTGTTGCCAACAAAATGGAACGACTCTGAACATGAACGGTAAATGCCTGAAGAGCCAGGAAGACTGCTTTTAGCTCTAGGACATTGATATGTTGTCCTTTCCATTCTACAGGCCATATGCCAGAGGCCATATGACTGTCTAGGTGTGCTCCCCACCCATCCAGACTTGAGTCTGTGAACAACTGAAAGTCTGGAGGGGGGTGATGGATTGGAGACCAAGACATTAAAAAATTCTTGTCTAGCCATTGTTGCACAGCCCTGGGGAACCAAGGATGTAGCCTGATTTGTTGTTCCCAGAGACAATCTTCCTGGGACCATCTCTCTTTGATTCCCCACTGGAGAGACCTCTTGTGTAACCTCCCCCAGGGAAGAAGATTCGCCATTGATTCCATCTGTCCTACAATGGAATGCAGCTGACGAGCTGAAGCTTGTCTGGCATTCAACAGTAGAGTTAACGCCTGTTGAAAAGTTGATATTCTCTCCAAAGAAGGACCCACCTGACCTTTGATCAAGTTGAACCGGGCTCCTAGAAAACAGAATTTCTGTGTTGGAACCAGTTCTGATTTCTCCCAATTGGGGACAAATCTTAGTTCCAGTATAATGTTCAGAAGTCTTCTGCTGTGTTGCCAAGACTGGACTTCTGAAACAGACAGTTGTAGCCAATCGTCCTGGTAAGCGTGCACTCGAATACCTAGCCGGCGGACATGCCTCAAAACGGCTTTCAGAACACGGGAAAACACATACGGGCTCACTGAGAGCCCAAATGGGAGAGCCCGAAACTGATATATTTTCCCTTTGAAAAAGAATCTGAGATAACGGCGAGACTTCCGATGAATCGGAATATGAAAATAGGCATCTCTCAAATCGAGAGATGTCGCCCAATCGCCTTTCTGTAAAGACATCCTGACTGTGTCCAGAGTCTCCATTTTGAAATGTGGACAAAGGAGGAATTTGTTCAGACGAGACAAATCTATGACTGGTCTCCACCCGCCTGACCTCTTCTTCACTAGGAAGATTCGACTGAAGAAGCCCCGTCTTGGGTGACATGTCTTGACTTCCTCTATGGCATGTTTTTGTAATAATGCTGTAACTTCCTCCTTGAGGATCTGCATCTTCGCAGAGTCCTGAGGCATTCGAGTGCACCACTGTGGTGGACTTCGAAATAACTGTGGAAGGACACGTAGTTGAATTCGATACCCACTTCGGACAACAGAGAGAGTCCAAGTGTCCGAGGTGATGTTTTCCCAGGCCTTTTGGAAGAAAGAAATTCTTCCTCCTGTTTGTAAATCTGATCTTGGGATCTGATGTACTACGGAATTGCATGTTCTTAAATGAGGGAAGGCCTGGGAACCTAAGTGGGCACCCCTAAGGGGGAGAGGGTTTCTGGCCCTTTCCCTTTTTAGAGGACTTAAATGAAGCCTGATTATTTACATTCTTTCTAGCATTTCTCGCAGTCCTGTTGGCCTGCGAGAAATTAGAGGTTCTAGAAGAACCTGGTCCCACCGTAACACTCAAGGTGTTAGGTCTGCCCTTGGAATTGTATCCAGAGGGTTTTTTATCTTTATTCTTAAAACCTGATGACTGTTGCTTACTGGCATTAACCACAGCCATCTGTAAGGACTTATGTGCCAAACTTTCTTTATACTGACTAACCACTTCAGGAAACTTATTACCAAAAATAGTAGCAGATTCCATAGGCTGCACACGTAATGACTGTTTACACTCTGTGTCCAAATCTGTTACAGATAAACAGGCATCTCTTCTAGCTAAAAGAGGCCCTGAAGCTAGCCTAGATAATATCTCAACCAAATGCGACTGAGATTGTGCAACTGCCTGTAAATAGCGAGATACTTCTAACATGTCATCCTTTGAGAGGTTTTCATTCTTAATGGTTTTAAGAGTCCCACATAAAAACAGCTCAGAATGTGAAGCTACTTGAATACCGGCCCTAGCCAGCTTCTCCCAGTTCTCTAACGTTGAAAATTGAGCGTTATGAGAAGATGGAATAGCTGATCCTTGTTTTATAACATCCTTTAAACCTGGGTTTAAAGAAGGGGGATCTAAACTAATATGTGGATTAAATGCCTCATATGATGATGGTAGAAAAACTCTAGGTTTGCTGTTTAATGCCACAAACGAACCTGGTTTGAATCCCTTGGGATAGATTGGAAGAGGAGACATTGCAATCTCTTCTTCTCCTTTTAAGCGTTTATTCATTTTAACCAAAGATTCCACCACACTATTAGACTGTGGCAGAGCTAAAGATACTGTGGCAGTCTGGTCTGGATCCTTGAAAAATTCCAAGGCTGAAGTACCAGACATTTTGTTAGTAACTTCAGGAGTAGGACAAACCTCCGAACCTAACCTGGATCGAAGCTTAACAATGGCATCTCTGTAGGACAGAGATTCCTTAGGTACTTCTAATTCCCCTTTATTATCATCATCCTTTGAAACCACACCAATGGTTTCATTGGATCCAACACAAAGCTGAATCTGATCTGTACAAGGATCAATATTCTGTTCAGTCCCAGAATCTACTGAAGACAAAGATTTTTCTTTATCAACAGTAGATGAATTCTGTGAAAAAGTGTCCATTCTTTCTGACAATTTTTTCAACATATCTCCCTGTTGCTTTACTAGCTCAGATAGTAAAGCAACAGAAGGGTCAGCAGAGGTGTTCTTAAGGGAACATAACTCTAGGATGTCTAAATCTAGGAGACCTAGATCTAGATCTGTAGCGTTTAGAATGTCTAGGTGACCTTGACCTATGTCTGGTCCTAGGAGACCTCGACTTACGTCGTGGCCTAGGAGATTTAGACCGAGGTCGAGACGTGTGTGTATGTTTACGTCTGGGAGGATCCCAAGACAAAACAGACTCCACACTGGACCCTGAATCAAAAGAGGAAGAGCTCCTAGAATGTCGAGCCCACCTGGTAGGAGGGTTTGACCTAGGTGGTCTACTCTGCGACTGAATATCTGTCCTAGGAGACAAAAACTGTCTAGGAACAGATCTATTTCTCTCAAAGGCTACATCCATGGGAGTCACTGACCTGGATGGAACCTGTCTTGTAATGTTTACATTCGAAACATTAATACCAGGAGCCTGAGTGACAGAATCAGAATCAGACTCATGGTTTCTGTTTCTTTCATGTTGTCCAATGTCAGTGGCAGAAACTGTAACACTGACATTAGGAAGAGCTGTATGCTGTGTATTCTCTAGCCCAGGACCATTTTCAGGAACCTGTGATAGAGGTATATTTCTTTTCTTTAAACGGTCTGACCTCTGCAGGCATTTGTGGAACTTGCGCCAAAGCTCCTCATCCCACAGAGAGCAGACTTCGCATGTCTGAGAGGGAGAACAGGAATTGTTCCTGCATGACCGGCAAACCTCATGGTTATCCCAGTAAGGCATAATCCTACTACATGGTTTACCTGCCCTACCTGAACATCGTTTGTTCTGAGTCGACGTCTTTTACAATAAACTGAATTAAACTGAACTAAGAGAATAATTCGAAATAAACGATAGAACAAACAAAAAATACAGAAAAATGAAGAGAGAAAACAGAAGTCCGAACTTAGGAACAGTCCGAAATTATCTATCGCGAAAGCGAAAGTAATTATCGGAAGAAAAAACAAAGCAAAGAAAAACTGAAAAAAATAATTAATAACAAAAGAAAAATGTAGAAACATGTAAACAAAACAAAATAAACTCAAGAACGGCTACGGGTGAGACCCTTTACCCACTACCGGCACGGCTTGAAATTTCCTTCAAATATGCACGTGTTATCTCGGTGCCCGCTTGAGGTAAATTGATTTTTTGTATACGTGTACGAGTGACGTAGTCACTTTATGTGTACGTACTAAGAGGTGGCTCAAATGTTTTTTCGGGACTACTACTTCTCAAGCGGTAATTCACGGGTGAATCGACTCATAGCATTATTCAGATGTATCGTAGGTTTAATGAAACAAATATGCTTATTGGCAATTTCTTGTTTTGATCAGGAGTTAATGGGTTTGATGATTGATACCCAGCCAGGATATTCCTAAGACTTCCTAAAATATTGATACAGCTGCTCTTTCCCTTGGCACTTGGCAAGAAGAGATATGACTGGTTGCTGCAGTGTCAGTATATAATGTGACTGATGGTACTTGCTCTCTGTATCTGAGTGTGATAGTAGTAACAGTAGTGTGGTAGCACTGTCCAAGGGCACTCTTTCCCACCATTACATCCAAAGTGGACTGGGTGGCATGGTGGTTAGTTCTCTCAATTTGAAAGTGGAAGGTTGTGGGTTCAATTCCCACTCAAATCAAGAACGTTTTCAGACCATTAGTACACCTAGCTCATATGTGACATGCCCTGGGTAGAGTATCAAGTGCTTGTTGACATAAGCGATATCAATGTGCATGGGTGATCCATGAAAGCAAGGCTGTACAAAAGCATGAATATAACACATTTTCTGCTGTCTCCATGTGCCTCAGGTGCCTGGTAGCATTAAAAAAATCTGGGCTCAATTGTTCAAAACTAAAGATGTTGTTAGTTAAGGTATCATTAAAACTTTGATCAGTAAATATGGCATATACGCTAATATTTTTGCAGAAAAAATATGAGTAGCTTTTGCAAATGCAAAAGCCACTCACATTTTTCAAAACTAAAGATGTTGTTAGTTAAGGTATCATTAAAACTTTGATCAGTAAATATGGCATATACGCTAATATTTTTGCAGAAAAAATATGAGTAGCTTTTGCAAATGCAAAAGCCACTCACATTTTTTCAGGAAAAATACTGTGAATTAGATATTGTACTTTCTAGAACAGTTAACATTTTGCAAAAGCTACTCATTTTTTCAGCAAAAATACCTTTAGATATTGTTCTTACTTGAACAGTTAACATTTTGAAAACTAAACTAATGAGATTGTTAAGCTAACAATTCTTTGAAGAACGGGGCCCTGCATAATACAACCATTTAATCCAGTTGCCATCATGACATCACAGAAAAAACATATTATGACAGTGACATTAAACCTCAACTCAGACAGAAAAAGAGAAGCATCTGGGTGGCCAAGTGATTAGCACTCCCAACTTTGGATCAGGAGGTCTGGGGGTTGGAATCCAGCTGGAGGCAGAATTCAGCTTATGACTGTATGGTACTTCATTGTACAGAGCCTTCCATTATCACTTGTCCGTCATCTCGACATGACTTAAATAATGTTGAAAGGGATGTAAAAACCAATCTTCATCATCAGACAAAAAAGGCCTTAATTGGGAGATGATGTATGAGAAATAGGAAAAAATAACCTTCATTTGTCAAACTAGATTCACCTTCATTATGGAAAGAGTTAATATTCTGCTTCCTATTATATTAGTGGAGGCAGTTACTTGTTCTGTCTGGAGTTCATGGCCATGAAATGGGCCATGTCAAGTGAAACTGTGCCTTTGAACATGCACATAATGTACAGATTCAGATCATCCTGCACATGTGCAAAATATTACCCAGGTCTTTCCTCTTCATTCATACCTTCTGTAGTGTCCAATGATTCTGTTAGTGGACAGTGAAGGCCCTGGTCAGACTGCGTGGATGCGCAGGCTGATCTGGGCCTTCCCTGTCGGCATTATGCCTGAAGGCATGCTTACGAATGGCATGGCCCAAATGTGCTGCAGTGCCAGAAAAGGGCCCTTATCACTTAGGTGGACAATGAAGGCCCTGATCAGACTGCGCATATGTGCAGTCTGATCAGGGCATTCATTGTCCACTTCATTGAACAGTGTAGAATACACTGACAAGAAGAGAAGCCACAGATCAAACTGCTCATAAGAATTTGCATGCTGATCTGAGTCTAAACTGAAGAGACCTGTTGTAAGTCCATTTTTTCACTCAAAACAAATGAAAGGTGTGAGAAAAGCAACATTTTCCCATTGAACAATGAAGCTATAGGCAAGCCTGTACACCTACACAGTTAACATATTTACCGTAAGCGGGCTCACAGATGTGGATGTTGCCCCTGTACCTGCACATTAATCAAAAATCCGATTATGATATGATATATTCAGAATTGTCCCAACTCCTTACCATAATTTTCTTAAATTTTGAACAGAATCATTTAATTACCTGTTTGTGTGTTTTAAGCCTTGTCCTGCTGAACCCGGATATACCCTGCCTTTGCAAACAGTGTAGATCCAGATCAGTTGGCTTCTGAACTGATCTGGATCTGCACTGTTTGTCATTAAGTATGTGAATCTATACCAACAACCTTGATCAAGCAATCTGATTGGCAGAAAATTAGAAATGAGTGTGGCTTCTTAATTTATTCAGCAGAACAAGGGTTAAATGCAGGGTGAGTGGCAAACAGTGTAGACCCTGATCAGATGTCATTTTTTTGGGTCTACACTGTTTGCTCAGGCTTGTCTGTCCAAATAATTAGGGTAAATAAGGAAAGCACTTTGTTGTTCATCTTACCATATTAAGCCTTAGTATTTGGACCCCTTAAATTCTTGCTGTACCTGTCCTAAAGTTTCAAACTCCATTTGACATCTTGGTGATCCTGTGTCAAAATGTTCTTGAGAGGCAGTTTGATCCAGACCAAACTGCTCTTTTAATGGTTTCATCTGGATCTACACTGTTTGTGCAGGCTGGGGTGTTCGGGTGGTGCGAAGGTGTCGTGTATCATGCGTCACTGGGGCTTCCAGCTGATATTGGCTTACAGTTGGGCAAGGCCTGCTATCCTTGTAGCAGGTAAGGGTAGAGGGGGAATGTTTTTATGCCCCCAACTTCAAAGAAGTTGGAGGGGCATATTGCTTCTGGGTTGTTCGTCCGTCCGTCCGTCCATCCGTCCATCCGTCCGTCTGTCCGTCTGTCCGTCCGTCTGTCACGCTTTTTGATGCATAGCATAACTTTAAAACCGTGAATGCTACTGTTTTGAAATTTCATATATGGATTCCTAATGAAAAAATAGCTGACAAGTATTTTTTTTCTTGACAGGATTATGCCCCTTTTCTGAGTTATGGCCCTTTGAAAAAATATGGATGCAATCTTGTCAGCAAAATATCTCAAAAACTATTAAAGCTAGAGCCTTGAAACTTGATGAATAGACTGGTAGTGATGAGTAGACAACCTGATTAACTTTTGAAGAAATTTTGAAAAATACTTCTTGAGTTATGGCCCTTTGTAATTTTGGGCAATTTTACCTTGTCAGCAAAATATCTCAAAAACTGTTAGAGCTAGAGCCTTGAAACTTAGTAAATGGATTTGTAGTGATGAGTAGATGACCTGATTAACTTTTGAAGAAATTCTGAAAAATACTTCATGAGTTATGGCCCTTTGTAATTTTGGGCATTTTTATCTTGTCAGCAAAATATCTCAAAAACCGTTGGAGCTAGAGCCTTGAAACTTAATGAATAGACTGGTAGTGATGAGTAGACAACCTGATTAACTTTTGAAGAAATTTTGAAAAATGCCTTTTGAGTTATGGCCCTTTGTAATTTTGGGCATTTTTACCTTGTCAGCAAAATATCTCAAAAACTGTTAGAGCTTGAGCCTTGAAACTTAGTAAATGGATTTGTAGTGATGTGTAGATGATCTGATTAACTTTTGAAGAAATTCTGAAAAACACTTCATGAGTTATGGCCCTTTGTAATTTAGGTCATTTTTAACTTGTCAGCAAAATATCTCAAAAACTATTGAAGCTAGAGCCTTGAAACTTGATGAATAGACTGGTAGTGATGAGTAGACAACCTGATAAACTTTTGAAGAAATTTTGAAATATACTTCTTGAGTTATGCCCCTTTGTAATTTTAGGCATTTTTATCTTGTCAGCAAAATATCTCAAAAAGTCTTAGAGCTAGAGCCTTGAAACTTAGTAAATGGATTTGTAGTGACAAGTAGATGACCTGATTAATTTTTGAAGAAATTCTGAAAAATACTTCATGAGTTATGGCCCTTTGTAATTTTGGGCAATTTTACCTTGTCAGCAAAATATCTCA
The DNA here is from genome assembly GCA_964016985.1 of Anodontia alba. Classification (NCBI taxonomy): domain Eukaryota; kingdom Metazoa; phylum Mollusca; class Bivalvia; order Lucinida; family Lucinidae; genus Anodontia; species Anodontia alba. The sequence goes on from OZ024824.1 coordinate 109,689,912, forward strand.
AAAACTGTTGGAACTAGAGCCTTGACACTTGATGAATAGACTGGTAGTGATGAGTAGACAACCTGATTAACTTTTGAAGAAATTTTGAAATATACTTCTTGAGTTATGCCCCTTTGTTATTTTGGGCATTTTTATCTTGTCAGCAAAATATCTCAAAAACTATTAGAGCTAGAGACTTGAAACTTGGTGAATTGATTGGTAATGATGAGTAGATGACCTGATTAATTTTTTTGTAAATTCTGAAAAATATTTCATAAGTAATGGCCCTTTGTAAATTTGGGCATGTTTCCCTTGTGAACAAAATATCTCAAAAACTATTGAAGCTGGAGCCTTGAAACTTGATGAATAGATTGGTAGCGATGAGTAGATGACCTGATTATGCCCCCAGTTTCGAATGAAATTGATGTGGCATATTATTTTGCCTTCATTTGTCCATCCGACTGTTTGTACGTTCATCAAGCTTTTTTTGTGCATGCCATATCTTAAGAACCCTGCACGCTAGGGTTTTGAAATTTTATATTTGGGTTCCCAATGAAAAAATAGCCGACCCGTATTTTGTTTCTTGTCTAGCATGTTTATTTAAAGTTATGCCCCTTTGAAAAAAATCAGAATTAAATCTTGTGAGCAAGATATCTTGAAAAGTATTTAAGCTGGGTTCTTGAAATTCGATACAGTGAGTGGGAATGATGTGTACATTAACCGATTATATTTTGAGAGAATTCCATGAAAATATTGATAAAGTTACGGCCCTTTGCAGTTCTGCTCATTTTGACCTTGTCAGCAAGATTTCTCGAAAAGCACTTAAGCTAGGGTCTTGAAATATTATATGCTGATTGGGGATGATGTGGAGATTACCTGGTTTGTTTTTTAGGGAATTCCATGAAAAATTGATGTAGTTATGGCCCTTTGTAGTTCTAGGCATTTTGACTTTTTCAGCAAGATATCTCAAAAAGTATTTAAGCTAGAGCCATGATATTTGGTATACTGATTGGGATTGAGGAGGAGATCACCTGAATAAATTTTGAACCAATTAAATGAAATGTTGGAGTTATGGCCCTTCGCAATTTCGGGCCATTTAATGTCTTTGCTTTATTGTGTATAGCATAAGTTTAGAACCATATATGCTAATGTTTTGAAATTTCATGTTTTGATTCCTCATGAAAAAATAGGTGATCCGTATTTTTTTCTTATCCCAATCATCTCCTATTTTAGAGTTATTTCCCTTTGATAAAATAACATTGAAATCATATATTTGTACTGTTGTTACCTTCATGGCTAAGCAGTGTTGGAGTCAAACAGTGTTAGAGTCAGGCAGTTCAAGGGGCATAGTGTTTTACAAACACCAGCTCTAGTTATTTCTTCTGTTTCTTCACTTTCATTCCTGTTCCTCTTTCTCCCCTGTCCCTCTCTTTCATCTCTTCTACTATCACTTCTATCTCTTTTCTCCCTTTCTCTGGGAGATGACACAAAATGACCCACAAGGGTTGAAGTGTCGTTAAGCCCCAACACAATCAATCTGTTTGTGCAAGCATGTCTCTCTGAATACTTTGGGTAATAGGGTATGAATACAAATTACATTGTGGGTGAACTGAGTGAGTTAATATCCTACCTTGGTATGAACAACATGAGGAGGTGCAGACTGGTCTGGCTGTCCAAAAGTGATAAAAAGAATCTATTTTTTTTTTGTTTTGTTGTTTTTTACATATTTCTGCCTGAACACATAAGTTGTGGGTACTCATTAGGAATACCACAGTCAGGTGCTCTAATCAGCACCCACATCACGTTTTTTTTTTTTTTTTTTTTGAAGAATAAGTAAAATATTGTTCCCTTTCTTTGGTTGAAAATATGTCCTACCAGAAAAAGATACACTTTCAGGGGAAGGAACTTTGTCAGAATTGTTTTGTCCCCTTCTGAAAAGTGGTTTAATCTAAAAGGAAAGAATTTGCTTCCCCCTGGAAGCAAATTCCTTCCATTTTAGATTAGACCCCCTTTTCAGAAGGGATTTGGTGTGCAAGAAAGGACACGTGAATCACAAAAGTTATCTCCCTTGTCAGAAATGGAGGAAAATGAACCAAGTATATCTAGTCCCCTCTGGCTTTACTGCTTATATATTGGAATGGTTGGATTTCTCCTCTGTATTTCTCAAATATTCTGATTTTTGATCATTGATCATTTCCTGTTTCCTGATCAAATTTATGTTCCATATAAAGGAAGACAGCATTTGACAACTCCAGATAACATGATTGTTTTGGTGATATTTTTTTCTCTAACTCTTTTTTCTTTATTTCTGTCTTTTTTTTGTTTATTTGTGCCAGAATTTACATTGTGCATACTCATGGAAATCCTTTCAGTTGGGCATTTCAGATGAGTAACCACAGCATATGCATTTGTTCCCAGAAGATTCATCAATTGTACCTCTGTTAAGAGACCACTTGCCGTGAAAGACCATATTTTTGGACTCCCTTGAGTGATCTGTTAAGGGAAATCGATACACTTCAGGGGAGGCAAATCTGTCAGACATTAGGAAACCATGCCTATTCAAATATACTGAAAATTTTACCACCTAAAAATGAAAATTTTCAGATTAAAAAAACTGATATTTTTCTTATTTCTGCTCAAAAATACATTGTGTGTATACGTTAGAACTGCCTCAATGAGGCGGTTCTAACGAGTACCCACAATCTATGTTTTTTAGCAGAAATAAGAAAAATAATGTATACCCCTGTAAACCCCAGTTTTACTACATAAAAGTGGGGTTTAAGGGGGTCAAAATTATATAGGCATGTTTTCGTGATGAGAAGATTGAAATGTTTTCATCAGTTGTACCTCTGTTAAGAGACCACTTGCCGTGAAAGACCATATTTTTGGAATCCCTTGAGTGATCTGTTAAGGGAAATTGATACACTTTCAGGGGAGGCAAATCGGTCAGATTATTTCCTTTCTGAAAAAGGGTTTAGTCTCTGAAAAAGAGTATTGTCAAATTTTCCTTATTAAAAAAGGGTGTACTCCTAAAGGAAAGAACCTGTTCTCCTTGTAAGAACATGTTTTCTTTTACAATAGACTCCTTTTCTAAAGAGATTTAGTGTGTAGGAAGCAAACAGAACATGGCAAAAAAGTCTCCATTGTCAGAAATATCAGAAATCTATCAACTGTAAAAAGTCTTTTGGTACAGAAGTAACAAAACATGTTTTCTTGTATATATTGGTTGTAGACAATCTTAGAGTTAGTCATTACTCCTGAAGCAAATATGAAGGGTTATGGACTGGTTCAATGTTTTTTTCAATGGACTACTCAACATTTAATACAACCAAGTATTAGCTTTCACAAAAAACTATCATAGACCAAGCTTTTTGTTTAAGCTAATACTTGTGGTATTAGGAGTGCTGGGTTATGCCATGAGTAAAAGGTTTTCAGGGCATATGCTAGAACTGAAGTCACATATCAGTTTAGGCATCAAAGCAGTATAGCCTGATCAAACAGTGTAGACCTAGGTCAGATCCCCCAAAATATGACATTACCAGTCTAAACTGTCATCAAGCAGCTTTTGGACACATCATCAGGCAGCCAAATGGATTTTTTTCAAGTTTTAGGAAATGAAAAGGGGTTAAGGTGTTAGGGTAAAGATGAATAAAAATTAAAAAGATTGCCTTTGGAAACAAAGAACACATTATAGATTAGAAAATGGGAGTCTCCGTTTTCTTGAGACTCTTCATAAGCAGTAATGAAGTTTGTAGCACTGCTTACACCCTTTATCGTAAACATGAGCAGAAAGAGCAGAACTCCATTTTCAAAGATGTCACAATGGGCCCAATAATGCCAAAAGAAATGAAATATAAACTGCGCTATGGTGAAGTATGGGGAGACATTCTATGGCTGTCACACAAATTTACATTACAAAAACATGCCTATTCTAATATACTGAAAATTTTACCACCAAAAAATGAAAAAAAAATCATAAAAAATTCTGATTGTTTTCATGTTTCTGCTCAAAACATAGATTGTGGGTACTCGTTAGAACCACCTCAATGAGGCAGTTATAACGAGTACCCACAATCTATGTTTTGAGCAGATATAAGAAAAATAATGTATACCCTTGTAAATCCCAGTTTTACTATATAAATGTGGGGTTTAAACCTCACGAAAACATACCTTAGTTCTGCTCAAAAACATAGATTGTGGGTACTCGTTAGAATTCCCTTGATGAGGCGGTTCTAATGAGTACCCACAATCTATGTTTTGAGCAAAAATGTAAAAAATATCAGAATTTTTTATCTGAAAATTTTCATTTTTTGGTGGTGAAATTTTCAATATATTTGAATAGGCGTGTTATCGTAATGGGGTTCAAATTATATAGGCATGTTTTCATGATGAACACCAGCTGCAGTGTAGTAAAATAAACATCAAAAAGATTGCCTTTGGAAACAAAGAATACATTACAGATTAGTAAATGGGAGTCTCAGTTTTATTGAGACGCTTCATAAGCAGCAATGAAGTTTGTAGCACTGCTTACGCCTTCTATCGCCTTCTATCGTAAACATGAGCAGAAAGAAGTCTTCATTGCCTTTGTTGTTTTTACATGTATCAAGTACATTCTGTAAGTGAATGCTGAAATCATTGAGTGGAATTTGTTTCTCTGATGAATCTAACACTGAACAAAATCTTGATTCGCTTGTGTCCAAAAAAAAAAAAAAAAAAAAGGAAATACATATTTACCTGAAATATTTGGGTACCTTAACCCCTTAATGTACTGGGCCCAGTTGTTCAAAACTAACAATGTTGTTAGTTAACGTATCTTTAAAACTTTGATCATTAAATATGGCATAAACATTAACATGTTTGCTGAAAAAATATGAGTAGCTTTTGCAGATGCACATTTTTTCAGCAAAAATACCTGTGAATTAGCTATTCTATTTACTGGGACAGTTAACCTTTTGACCACTAACCAGCTCATTAAGCTAACAAGGCTTTGAACAACTGGGCCCTGATGTTTATTTTAACAAGCATTTGGCTATCTGTTGATGTGTCTAAAAACTGCTTGATGTCATGCAAGCTGTAGATCCTGATCAGATACATTTTTGTGACATCAGGTCTGGTTTACACAGTTTGCAAAGGCCTGTCCAAATTCTTAAGGTAAATATGGTTGCAAATTACTTTAATGTTTTGTGATTCCAGCCAGCTCATTCATAGCAGACATTATAAATTTAACCCTTGTCCTGCTGAATAAATTAAGCTATCATGCCATTTTCAAATTTTCAGCCAATCAGATTACTTGATCCAGAATGTTGATATAAATTCACATACTGAATGGCAAACAGTGCAGATCCAGATCAGTTGGCTTCTTAAAAGCCAACTGATTTGGATCTACACTGTCTGCAAAGGCAAGGTATATCCGGGTTCAGCAGGACAAGGGTTAATTAAAGTGCCAATCACAAATGCAGCAGACGGCATTTTTAATTATTTTTTTTTTATCTTTGTTACATTTATTTTTTATATATTTTTCATAGAAAATAAGTCATGACATTTCATGGGAATCAGATTCACATGAAATGTCAATACTTATTTTCTATGAAAAAATGTTGTCTCCTACAAATTTTGCTTGGCACTTTAATAGATTAGAGTCAGAGTGCCATAGATCCTACTAAGGAACATTTTTTATCAAAACACTATTGATATTTTTTTTTTCATTTCTCCACAATAACAAAATGCTGTTGGTACTCATGAGAGGGGCAGCACCAAGGCACTTCTGACGAGTTTGCACAACATATGTTTTCATGGAGAAACAAGAAAACTATTTATATGGCTATTCCTATTAAATGGAGTTGTAATGATGGTGCTAAAGATTGACATATTTTTTCTAGATGGAGAACCTGATATCTGGGGTGAGAGACACAAACCTGAAATTGACGTTGGCATTCGGTATTGGTATTCACCATGCTGGTCTGGTAGAAAGGGACAGAAAGATGACAGAAGAACTCTTTGTTAATTCCAAGATACAGGTAAAATTACATAATAACCCGAAGTACAGGAACAGACAAGCCTGAGCAAACAGTGCAGATCCAGATCAGTATGGCATCTGATCAGGGACTACACTGTTTGACACTCATCCAGCAGAGTTTTAGACAATAAACAGGTAGTAAAATAGACTTATTCTAATTTTAGACAAATTGTTAACACCCACTTCTAATTTTCAGCCAATCAGATTACTTGACCCAGGTTGTTGATACAAATTCACAAAGTTAATGACAAACAGTACAGATCCGAATCAGCTGGCTTCTTCAGAAGCCAGCTGATCTGGATCTACACTGTTTGCAAAGACAGGGCATATCCGGGTTCAGCAGGACCAGGGTTAATGTTAAGGAGGAGTATTTGGTGATAATTATGGGATTATTTTCTCCAGTTCTCTATAAAAACATATGTTGTAGGTACTCATTAGAAGTGCCTCAGAGAGTACCCACAATATATGCTTTTTGGAGAAATAAGACAAATTATCCCAGAATTATCACCAAATACTTCTCCTTAACAATTACATGTACTCTGTTAGTAGAAGTATGATAAGGAGTTAACCCATTAAATACTGAATAAATTCTCCCACACTATATATTGGAATCCATTTTCAATTCTATGTATGACAGGCTATGTGATATAGATATTCCTAAAGAAAAATGGTTGAGCTTTTTGCAAACAGAGGAGACCCTGATCAAATGCCATGTTCTGTGGCATCAGATCTGGGTCTGCACTGTTTGCCAGTTACCAATTTAGGGTCTCCAGACTACAATGGGTAAAGTGTCCACATGCTTAGGATAGATATGGTGTAGGCTGCTGAATATAACAAATATCTTGTATGAATAAAAAAAAACATGAAACAGTAATACCACACCACAGTTGTGTGACAGGAAGCAAATCTGTCAAAAATTGACAAAATTTGCCCATTACCAATCGCAAACAGATCTTCACAATATCATTGCACATACCAAGTTTGGTGAAAATCCATTGATATTTACTCAAGTTATTGTTAGAAAACGAAAATACTTACAGACCGATGATAAATACAGATGGACAACAGACAGACAGATGGACAGATGAACAACCAACGTGAAACCATAATACGCCACAACTTAAGTGTGGCGGTGTATGAAAATGTGGTCCACTGACCAGTATGTCAGTTCTTATGGTTAGTCTAAGTCATTATTGAATACAATTTCAGAGGAATTGTTAAGGAGTATTAGGTGATAATTCTGGGATAATTTTTCTTATTTCTCCATAAAAACATATGTTGTGGGTACTCATTAGAAGCACCTCGGCGAGGTGCTTCTAATGAGTACCCACAACATATGTTTTTATGGAGAACTGGAGAAAATTATCCCAAAGTTATCACCGAATACTCTTCCTTAACAATTCCTCTGAATTTGTTTTGGCCTGTTTTGGTTAAGGCTAAGTAGACTGTGAACTGATAACTTTTGTTTACCTAATTACCCCACCACTAAGGTTAAGGTTGTCATATTCACATGAAATGTCAAGCCTTATTATCTTGGTAAATATAAAAATATAAAATAGAAACAAAAATTGTAATTGCATTATGCGGCATCTGATCTGACTCTACACTGTTTGCCAGTGTCTCTTTTAATAGGACACTAGGCCTTAATGGATTGTTTAATAGCAGAAGGTTGTTGACAAAATCTGCAGCCAACAACTCTGCAGCATTTTTCCAGAGAACTAGGGTTTGGCATTTTCATTCTTTCGCAAGCATAATGAAATGTCAAGCCGTGTTTTGCAGTAAAACAGTTTAAAAATAGTTGAATGGCTAATTGTTTTAGCACTGCCATTTTTTCTCAAGAAATATATTCAATACAAGGGAAATAATTCAGCATTTTATTACCTGCTATTTGCCATATGTTGTCTCCCCTCAAATGCTGCTTAATCAGGGTTCTACCTAGTTCTGTGTTTCTGCTACTGTGTAAGTGAACAGCATAGATCCAGACCACCTATTCACTGCATATGAAAGGAACTGTGTTATAAGAGAATCCTACATATGCAATATGTAAACATCAAAGTTCCAAAACTCAAGATTTTTCTTTTTGGCACGAAAACATTTTTTGCAGACACTCATTAGAGTCACTGTATTGAGGGAAGTCAGGCTAAAAGGTACCTCAAAGTTTGGGTGCAGAAATAATAAATAGTATTGTCAAACAGTATTTATCCTAAGCATTGGGATAGATAGACCTGAACAAACACTGTAGACTCAGATCAGATACTGCAGAATGTTGTATCTGATCAGGGTTTACACTGTTTGCCACTCTTCCAGCAGTTTTAGACTTTCATATCAAGTGGTAGTAAAGTGAACTTGCTTAAATTTTAAAGTAATTATCATAAGAAGTTAAGGCATCAGAATATTAAGTGTACCATAAGTATAAGGTTGCGGTATTGACCCCTGCCATGTCAGCAACATTCTTTCATGGAGATTGATCATGAAATATATTCTACGGTCATTCTTTCCCTTCCACTGATTCAGGAAAGGCAGTTGTCAGTTTCTTGTGAAAGAATGTGTGCAATACTGCATAACTGCTTAGAGGACTAAGCCTTCTGAGTAAAAGTGTGGTTAGGTAAACTGACAGTGCTCAACATGACCCCACTGGGTTGACTGGGCCATAAAACCTCAACACAAACAAACAAACACAATAGATACTGTAGAATGTATTGACAAACAGAGATGGCCTTGATCAGCCTGCACAAAGTGCATGCTGATCTGGGCCTTCCCTGTTTGCAAATGGCATAAGACAACTCTTGCTTTCTTACTTTTTGAGTTACCTCCCCTTCTTGTGTTTGAATTTGATTTTGTGTCTGTTCTGTAACTTGAATTCCTTTCACAATTTTTTGATGATACTTGGTAGAAAGGTAGAACAGGATGAGACAACATGTCACCGACAAGGATGACAACGGGGTTGAGGGGAGTGGGTGTTGGGGACATGTTATTTTTTTTCTAAAAAACCTTTCCTAATGTTGTTGATTATTGAGCATGAACAGGCTGCACCAATAGTGTTCCCACAGCAGGCCTGAAAGTGGCATCTCTTATCTTTTATAGGTTTTGATTGCTACAAGTACATTGGCCTGGGGTGTGAACTTTCCTGCCCACTTGGTTGTTGTCAAGGGAACAGAGTATTATGATGGTAAAACCAGAAGATATGTTGACTTTCCAATCACAGGTATTGTATTTACCATTACCACTCTCTGGGCAGATTCAGCTGATGACAAATTGACAGTAGTTTTTCTTATTTTTCCCAGAAAATAGGCTTTGACATTTCATGCAAATTGTCTCCCAGGGAGACAAATGGCATGTAATGGCAAAACCTATTTTTTGGAGAAAAAATATGAAGAATGTCATATGCTGAACTTTTTACCCAGCATGCTACCGATAAGCATTAAATGAGACATGTCCTGAGAAAAACTGTCTTACCAGAGCTGGACAATACATCTGGTCTCATATTCTATAAAACTTTAAGAGATTTTGAAAGGAGGGATCCTCTGGAAGTTCTGTAAACACATCAGAGAGTTGTTGTTTCTGCTCTTTACTGCAAGGCTTGATATGAAGATTCTTGAATCTTGGAAAGTCAACTTTTAAGGGCACTGAATACATTTGGTAGAATCTGATATCCTACCATTTTTGTCCCCCGCCTTTGCGGAGAAAAGCAAGGGACATGGTATTCGACTATTCGGCTTTCCGTGGTGCGTAATGCATGGTGTGTGGTTCCAAGTTTGTAGTAGGTACCTTGTGAGTGCAACTCCTCCTACAGTTTTGGACTGATCCTTCTGAAACTTTACAGGTGTTGTAATCATGGACTGAAGATATGCATGTGCTTTTTACAGAAGTTATTTTTTTTTCACTTTTTTCACATTTGTAACTTAGACTTTTTTGCATGGTTCTGAGTTTGTATTGGGAACCTTGTGAGTGCAACTCCTCCTACAGTTTTATACCGATCCTTCTGAAACTTCACAGGTATCTTAATCATGGTCTGAAGATATGCATGTGCTTTTCTCAGAATCTTGAAATAATTTTTTTTCAAATTTTTCACATTTTTAACTTAGACTTTTTTTTCATGCTTCAATACTATGAAAGTGTATATGTAGTAGGTACCGTGTGAGAGCAACTCCTCCTACAGTTTTATACCATTCCCACTGAAACCATACAGATGTGTTAACCATAGTCTGAAGATATGCATATGCTTTTTACAGAATCTTGAAATTACTTTTTTGTACTTTTTTCACATTTTTTATTTTTAACATAGACTTTTTTCGTGCTTCAATACTATGAAAGTGCATATAGTAGTAGGTACCATGTGAGCACAACTCCTCCCACAGCTTTAAGCAAATGCTTCTGAAACTTTACAGGCATTTCGCTTGTGGTCTGAGGATATACATGTGCTCTTGGAATCTTGAAATTTTGTTGTTATTTTTTTTTTTAATTTGTTTTCTTATTTTTTCCACATTTTTAGCTTCAATTTTTTCCTGCTTCAATACTTTGGAAGTGGACAAGGAGAAGGTACCTTGTGAGTGCAGCTCCTGCTACAGTTTTATTTTTTTGTACATTTTACAGGCTTTCAAATGGATCTCTAGTCATTTGTCATCGGGCCTTCTGATGCCCAGGCCACCAGCGCCTACAGCGATTTGATTGCAATAATAAGCTTGTCCATAGCATATCTCTTAAAGTATTTTACTCTTTCACTAACATGACCCTCCTACTACTGCGCATCTTCGGGGAGCATTCTTCGGTTTCACCTATGCTCTTGTTTGGAAGAGTTTTAATAGGCAGGGGACATAAATTCTCTGAATTTGCTTGTTATATCATGTCAAAATCTATAAAATACCTATAAAAAAAAATACATGAGATGAAGGAAAGGCCTGTGTTTGCCATAATGAATTAGGGTGAACATTTAGTGCCTAGGTATTTGGCCAGCCAGGCCTGAGCAAACAGTGATAACCCAGATCAGATGTCACAGAATGCTTTGCCTCAGGAGGGTCTACACTGTTTGCCATTCATCCAGCAACTTCCAGACACATCGGTAGATAGTAAAATGGACTTGTTCAAAATTAAGCCCTTGTCATGCTGAATAAATTAAGATGACACACCCACTTCCAGTTCCATGCCCACTTCCAATTTTCAGCCAATCAGATTACTTGATCCAGGATGTTGATATAAATTCACATACTGAATGACAAACAGTGCAGATTCAGATCAGCTGGCCTCTTCAGAAGCCAACTGATCTGGATCTACACTGTTTGCAAAGGCAGGGTATAGCCGGGTTCAGCAGGACAAGGGTTAAGATTAGAAGTGTCAGGATGGCCAAGTGCTTAGTGCTTCTGACTACAGATGACAAGGTCATGCATGGGTTTGGATCCCAATGAAGGTGGAGTTTAGCTTATGAGTGTACAGAGCTTCATTGTAAATAGCCTTTCATTATTACCCTGCCATTGTCTTGATATGACTTAAATAATGTTGAAAGGGATATAGAACCCCAAATCATCATCCTCAAAGTTTAAGTATGGTAGATGGATAACATTCAAGGTAAACATGGTAATTAACCCCTGCCATGCCAAATTGATTGATGCCACACCTACTTATAATTTTTAGCCAATCAGAGTGCTTGATCCAAGTTTTTGATACAAATTCACATACTGAGTGACAAACAGTGCAGGTCCAGATCAGTGGGCTTATGAAGAAGTCAACTAATCTGGATCTACACTGTTTGCAAAGGCAGGGCATATCCAGGTTAGCGGGACTAGGATAAAGGAAAGAAAACAACCTACCTTGAACCCTGAGCATGGATCTAATAATATTTACAGATGTTCTCCAGATGATGGGTAGAGCTGGACGACCACAGTTTGATGACCAGGGTATAGCCCAGATTCTAGTTCACGACATCAAGAAACATTTCTACAAGAAATTTTTATATGAGCCTTTTCCTGTAGAGTCAAAGTAAGTTTTCTTTTATAGCACAAGACAAGGTGCTATTTTCAACCAAAACACATTGATATTTTTTTTGTTTCACCATGAAAATCTATGTTGTGGGTACTCATTAGAAGTGCCTCACTGAGGCACTTCTAATGAGTACCTACAACATATGTCGATGAACCAAATTTTTTGCCAAAAAAAAAAAGTCAGCTGTAATATGTAGGTCAAGGTGATATGCCTTTGATACATTGTTGCTGTACTAAAAAACATATATCCAAATACATGACATGGTTTGATTAAGTCTGTTCATGAGTAATAATGAAAACAATGTTAAAATTAAATGCTATCAGCACAGTATCAAAGTATGGGGCAAAGGTTCATGGCCTCTAAACAAGCACTTAATGACAGCTTTGGAAATACAGAACAAATCAAAAGCAGAAAATAGCACTCAGTTTGATTGAGTCTGTTCATAAGGATTAATTTAATGAAAAAAATCAACATCCTTTACACCACTAGTGGCTTTGAGTGGAACACTATTTTTGCATAATAATGTAAGAGCCCAATAGTCTCGTATGTAGAAGCAGAAACTCTATGCCGGTGGCATGGTCAAAGAAGCAATAATGACAAGTTTAAGGAAGATTATAAAAAACAAACACTATGTTTAAAAAGGTTTGGCTTACTTCCCTTTTATTGGCTGCTCAGGGTGAGCTATTGAGATCACCCTCTGACCGGTGTCCTTTGTTGGTAGTCTGTCATTCTTCGTTTGTCGTCTGTCATCAACAATTTGTTTGTTAACATTCAAAAGGTCACAGTTTTGACACAATCTTAAAGAAACTAGAATATTTGCCTCTATGAAATTTAGGCCAAGTTTGTAACTGGGTCACTTGGGCTTAAAAACTAGGTCACCAGGCCAAATCAAAGAAAGATTTTGGTAACACTCTAGAGGTCACATTTTTTAAGTACCGTATTTACCATATATTTTCGGACACCATTAATGTTCGGACACCTCCTATTTTCGGCAAAATATGATTTTAATGCACCCCCTGTTTGTCCATAATAGTCAGTATTAAAAACGCAGCTACTACAAATGGCCAGTCTACCAGGGCGGCAGACCTTAAAATCTTCATTTTTTTATCAGAATTTTTCGGGTATTTTCTTTAATTTTCGGACATGGCGTTTTTTTGAAAATTATAATTTCCTAAATATTCAGACAAAAAATAAAATAATTATTTTAACATGTCCGAAAATATATGGTAAATACCGTAATCATCATGACTTGCTCAAAATGTTTGCACTCTAGAGGTTACATTTTTTAAGTAATTGTCATGAATCTTGCTCAAAATGTTTGACTTGCTGATTTCTAGGTCAAGTTTGAAAGTGGGTCATTTTTTGGTCAAAAACTAGGTCACCAGGCCAATTCAAAAGAAAATCTTGTTAACACTCTACAGGTCACATTTTTAAGTAATCATCAGGAATCTCGTCAAAATGTTTGTCTTGAGGATTTCTAGATCAAATTTGAACCTGGGTCTCTTAGGGTCAAAAATTAGGTCACGAGGCCAAGTCAAAGGAAAACTTTGTTAATACTACAGAAGTCACATTTTTGAAGTAGTCATCATGACTCTTGCTCAAAATGTTTGTCTTGATGAGTTCTAGGTCATTTTCAAAACTGGATCTCTTGGGCTCAAAAACTTGGACACCAGGCAAATCAAAGGAAGACCTTCTTAATAGTTTAGAGATCACTTTTTTGAAATAATTGTCATGAATCTTGTTCAAAATGTTTGTCTTGACGATTTCTAGGTCAAGTTCAAAAGTGGGTCACCTGGAGTTAAAAACGAGGTCAGCAGGCCAAATCAAAGGCAAATCTTGTTAACAGCCTAGAGGTCACCTTTTTGAAGTAAACGTCATGAATCTTGCTCAGAATGTTTGTGTTGATGATTTCTAGGTCAGGTTTGAAACTGGATTATTTGAGGTGAAAAACTAGGTTACCAGGCCAACTACATGTATATATTTACAGCAGTTAACTCAGGTGAGCGATGTGGCCCATGGGCCTCTTGTTTAATATTTTCTGTTTGGGTCAAATTCTCATTTACTATTGGTCCTATAGCAGTGATATTTGGCTCATGCATACATCATAGCATGATCTCTTGAATGCAGTCATCCATATTTGACCTTGAGCTATATTTCACGGTCCACTGATTTTATTAAGTTTTGTTTTTAGGCGGGTTTCTCAGTAACTATTGGTCCTACAGTAGTGATACTTGGCGCATGCATACATCTTAACATGACCTCTTGAGTGTAGTCTTCCATATTTGATCTTGATCTATATTTCACAGTCCTACATGCATGCTACAGTGTCTTAATTGTTCGCTCACCTGAGCACGAAGTGCTCATGGTGAGCTATTGTGGTCAGTCAATGTCCGTCGTCCGTCGTGCGGCGTCAACTATTGCTTTAAAAGCCTACTCCTCCTACACCCCTGGGCCAATTGACTCCATACTTGGTAGGAAGCATCAGGGTGACTTGTTGATCAAAAACAGCTAAAATCATGTAGATCTGAAATCCAAGATGGCCGCCATGGCCGCCATCTTGAAAATCTATTTTTCGCTTCTTCTCCTGAACCGGAAGGCCAATTGACTCTAAATTTGCTAGGAAGCATCAGGGTGACTTGTAGATCAAAAATAGCTAAAATTGTGCCGATCAGAAATCCAAGATGGCTACCATGGCCGCCATCTTGAAAATATATTTTTCGCTTCTACTCCTGAACCGAAAGGCCAATTGACTCCAAACTTGCTAGGAAGCATTGGGGTGACTTGTAGATCAAAAATAGCTAAAATCATGCCGATCCGAAATCCTAGATGGCCGCCATGGCAGCCATCTTGAAAATTAATTTTTTGCTTCTTCTCCTAAACCCAAAAGCCAATTGACTCCAAACATGGTAGGAAGCATTGGGGTGACTTATAGATCAAAAATATCTAAAATCATTCCAATCGGAAATCCAAGATGGCCGCCATGACAGCCATCTTGAAAATCTATTTTTTGCTTCTTCTCCTGAACCGAAAGGCCAAACTTGCTAGGAAGCATCTGGGTGACTTGTTTAAGCAATCATCATGAATCTGGCTCAAAATGTTTGTCTTGATGATTTCTAGGTCAAGTTCGAAACTGGATCACCTGGGGTCAAAAACTAGGTCACCTGGCCAAATCAGCGGAAAACCTTGTTATCACTCTAGTGGTCACAATTTTCAAGCAATCATCATGAATCATGCTCAAAATGTTTGCCTGGATGATTTTTAGGTCAAGTTTGAAACTGGGTCACTTGGGGTCAAAAACTAGGTCACTTGGCCAAATCAGCTAGTTAAACACTCTAGCGGTCACATTTTTGAAGCAGTCACCATGAATCTTGCTTAAAATGTTTTGTCTTGATGAGTTCAAGGTCAGGTTTGAAACTGGGTCACTTGGGGTCAAAAACTAGGTCATTG
This sequence comes from Anodontia alba, assembly GCA_964016985.1. NCBI lineage: Eukaryota > Metazoa > Mollusca > Bivalvia > Lucinida > Lucinidae > Anodontia > Anodontia alba. Next base: position 109,705,330 of record OZ024824.1, read on the forward strand.
GGCCAAATCAGCGGAAAACTTTGTTAACACTCTAGCAGTCACATTTTTTAAGCAATCATCATAAATCTTGTTCAGAATGTTTGTCTTGATGATTTCTAGGTCAAGTTCGAAACTGGGTCACCTGGGGTCAAAAACTAGGTCACTGGCAAAATAAGCAGAAAACCTTGTTAACACTAGTGGTCACATTTTTCAAGCAATCATCATGAATCTTGCTCAACATGTTTGTCTTGATGATTTCTAGGTCAAGTTTGAAACTGGGTCGCTTGGGATGAAAATCTAGGTCACCTGGCCAAATCAAAGGAAAACCTTGTTAACACTCTTGCGGTCACATTTTAACTTCGTAATACATTAACCTATAGATAATGTGCTATTCTATTCTGTTATTCACCCCCTCCACGGAAAAAACGACCTTTCAGTCGTGATAAAGTCTTAATTCAGAAGGTCCCTTTAAACAGTTACCTGTATGATGTAGTTCCTCCCGCTCAAATGATCACGTGTCAGTTTCTTTTCTGTGGACTTTGAATGTTCAAGGATTATTATTCTGTATTAGAAAAAATGGATTAAAATTATTCTACACGGTTAAAATTTTTATATCCTTGACTTTCTCTGGTTCTATATTCACTCCTTCTACTATCTATGTACTTATTTTCGAAATATCGATTTTAGATTTCTTGTTTTCTCAATGTTAAATTTCTTCCTTTGTTTCCGCGTCAGTCAATGCATTTCGCCCGCGGCAACTGTGGCCATTTAAAAGCTAAATGGGATACACATTTATCTTGTTTAACTTGTAATTCTTGCACACGTATCTCTCCGTGTTATATTTGCAGTTCCTGGACAGAAAAAGTTTGGAACCTAGCAGAAAGAAGACGCCTTCATGCTACTAGAAAATCAGTTATGACGCAGAAGAGAAGAAATCAAAGAAATCCAAGAAGTCCCAGTCAGACATGTCTGACAACGGGACAGTTGATGGGAGCACCGCCCCGCCCCTCATAGCTTTACTGCTCGGGGCAGGACCCATCAAGGTGGCAGCCTGGCGGACTTAGAGTCTGACCGGGCACTAAGCCCACCAGTCACCAGTCACCGGTCATCCAGTCACCGGTCAACCAGTCACCAGTCAACCAGTCACCAGTCACCCAGTCACTGGGCAACTTATCTCCGTTCATTCAATCACCGGTCATCCAGTCACCGGTCAACCAGTCACCAGTCAACCAGTCACCAGTCAACCAGGCACCAGTCAACCAGGCACCAGTCAACTAGGCTCCAGTCAACCAGGCATTGGTTTACAGTCATTCGCGTATGACCTACAAACACAAATTCTGCCTGGTTATATACCTATAAATGTGCCTGTACAAAGCTACGCTCCGTCCATAAGTAGCCATATTTCACATGGTAGTGTCCACAGACTATCCAATGTTTTAATTTCTGGATATGAACGTTCTGAAAGACTAGAACTTCCTAATCCAGCTTCTTCCTCTAGACAGATTATTCCACTCGAACCTGATTTTTCGCAGGTCTCAGATCCGAGTGTAATGATTGAGCCTCCTAATTCAAATGATTTATCTATCTCCAGACCTTCAAGGAAGGATCAGTCAAAAAGAGAGCATAAATCTAAAAAGAGAAGAAGACATCGATCGTCCTCTTCTTCTATCTCTACTTCCAGATCAGACTCTTTGAGTTCTTCTCGGCGAAAGAAAAATTCAAAGAGATCTAAGCACTCTCATAAAAAGAGAAGAAGATGATCGATGACGCCTTCTTCTTCATCAAATTCCTCCCAATCTCAACTTGACATTGGTAGATATACAAGGGCTCATAAATCTCCCCAGGTTGTTCAAACGCCAACTCCAATACAACCTGAGGAGACTAATTTTAGTCCAATCACTAATCAACCTATTAATTATGATCAGTTTCAACTGAATCTCACTCAACAGAACAAGGAGTCAGATTTGGAAACTGAATCCGAAGTCTGGTCATTTGATCGTGCGATTAACGAGGTCTTCCGGCTTCTTCCTCCTGAGTTATGCCCCAAAACTCAGCAGGATCAAGCTCCATTAAAACCTCTCTCTGGGATCGAACAATTAATGGAGTCTCGTTCCACTCCATTACTTGTCCTCCCACAATCCAAATTAGTAGAAAATACAACAAAATATATTCAAAATAGACAAGACTCGGACAAATGTTCAAGAGATTGGATTTGCCCGCAAAGCTTGGTTTCGGCTCTTGCTCCGACTAAATTCTATAAGAGCCAAAACCAATATTTGCCAACTGATAATATCCCTCAATTAGAAATACAAGGGCTCATAAATCTCCCCAGATTGTTCAAACGCCAACTCCAATACAACCTGAGGAGACTAATTTTATTCCAATCACTAATCAACCTATTAATTATGATCAGTTTCAACCGAATCTCACTCAACAGAACAAGGAGTCAGATTCGGAAACTGAATCCGAAGTCTGGTCATTTGATCGTGCGATTAACGAGGTCTTCCGGCTTCTTTCTCCTGAGTTATGCCCCAAAACTCAGCAGGATCAAGCTCCATTAAAACCTCTCTCTGGGATCGAACAATTAATGGAGTTCGTTCCACTCCATTACTTGTCCTCCCACAATCCAAATTAGTAGAAAATACAACAAAATATATTCAAAATAGACAAGACTCGTACAAATGTTCAAGAGATTGGATTTGCCCGCAAAGCTTGGTTTCGGCTCTTGCTCTGACTAAATTCTACAAGAGCCAAAACCAATATTTGCCAACTGATAATATCCCTCAATTAGAAGCAGATGCGTCTCTCCTAGACATTTCTAATAAAGGAAGAGCTTCTATTCCGCTGAAGAATCTAGAAGCATGGGAAAGGCAGGCAAGAAAACTAGTCGCCATTAATTCTCATGCTGATCTATTTTCTTCAGCTGCCTTCCTTTCATTACAACAGGAATCGATGTCGGTTGCGGCCCTTTCCAGACTTCTGGAGGCCGTAGCCAAATCGATTAAACATGCTACTGCCATGTCAAAACTTTTAACTACTGAATTATTCCAAGCTAGGAGGGACGCAGCCCTAGCTTCGTCTAAACTACTTCTCGACAATTCCACATACGAGTTAAGGAACGCTCCTATTAACTCAAAATCCTTATTTGACGGCAGGATAAAAGAAATAGCTAAATCAAACTTCGAAGCTCAACAGCAAAGGTTTCTAGCTTCTACATCCATTCAGTCACAATCTCATTCTTATAAGCCTCCTTCGCAGAGCAGAGCTTTCAAGATACCTAAATATCCTGCTAAACAAACAACATCCAGACCTAAACCTACGCAGATGTATAGGTCCAGAAATATTCCTCAAAGCTCATCTTCTCACACTAAGAAAGATAATATCAAGAGGACTGGTAACATCCGTCAGTTCCCCTCCTCTAAACCTGCCTCTTCCTCCGCAAGATTATGAAGGCCCGCCCTTTCCACTGCCTGCTCTTCCGCTCGCGGACATTCCAGTGGGAGGACGATTGGCCCATTTTGCGGAAAAATGGGAGGAAATAACAGACAACAAATGGGTCCTCTCTGTCATACGAAATGGATTCAGGATACCATTCATCAAAATTCCTCCTTTGTCATCTGTTCCGATCAGAATGAGTCAATCCTCCTCCCCGTTTCTCAGAGAAGAGATTGAAAATCTTCTCAACAAATGGGCAGTGGAAAGGGTACAGAATCCGGGAACTCCCGGCTTTTATTCCCGGATATTCCTTGTGCCAAAAAAGAATGGAAAGTTTCGTTTAATATTAGACCTGTCTTTATTAAACCGTTACATAGAGAAACAAGCATTCAAAATGGAAACAGTCAAATCGGTAAGACAAGCGATGAGACTCAACGATTGGGCTGTCTCCATAGATTTAACAGATGTATATCTACATGTGCTGATACATCATCAATCCAGGAAGTATCTTCGCTTCGTACACGAAGATCAAGTATATCACTTTTCGGCCCTACCGTTCGGAATGTCCCTAAGTCTGTTAATTTTCTTGAAACTGATGGACATTATTGCAGCTTTTCTACGCCAACATGCCATATCAGTTTTTCCATACCTAGACGATTGGCTGATAAAAAATCTGATTCACAACCGTCTGATTACTCAGACAAAGATTTGCATTCAAACTATTCAAAGCCTAGGTTTTCTGCCAAATCTCAAGAAGTCAGATCTCTTTCCTGCTCAGAAATTCACCTTCATAGGTATGGAATTTCTGACGCAACAAAATTTAGTCAGGGTTCCAGCAGATCGTGTACAGAACCTAATTCTAACAATCAAGAAAATAATGTCAGCAAAACATGTATCGGCACGAACTTTCCTTTCTCTTTTGGGCAAACTCAATGCTGCAGCAGACCTTGTTCTCCTAGGCAGACTGCACTTACGTCCTCTTCAGATGTGCCTGCTGTCTGTCTGGAAACCTCATATTCTTCCTCTCGATCACCCAATCTCGATAAACGGCATGATTCGATCTCACTTACAATGGTGGATAAACTCCATTCGATTCGAGACAGGGACTTCTATCCATCCTCCAGACCCCGAATTCTTCCTTTATACGGATGCCAGTCATTACGGATGGGGAGCTCATTTAGAGCCGACAACACTGTCCTTTCATGGTCGCTGGACAGAAAACCAACCCCAGCTCCATATCAATATGTTAGAAATGATGGCCATACGATTAGCACTGAAACAAGCCAAAACATTTATTCACCATTCTTGCATCATGATATCCACAGACAACACAACGGTGGTCTCATATATCAACAAACAGGATGGCACTCATTCCCCCAATCTTTGTGTAGAAGTTTGGAAAATACTCAATTGGTCCCTGGAACAAGACATAGTTATCAGAGTATGTCACATCCCAGGCAAATTCAACATTCTTGCAGACCGCCTCTCAAGACTAGACAAACCTATCAAGACAGAATGGGCTCTGGATCAAACAGTTGCGAATTCAGTATTCCAGATGCTCAACTTCCCAAATGTGGATCTGTTTGCGACAAGATTCAACCACAGACTCCCATTATATGTCTCTCCAGTACAAGACTACAAAGCACTAGCGATAGATGCCCTGTCCATGGACTGGAATCATCTTCATGCATATGCTTTTCCTCCTTTTATTCTGATACCTGCTGTTCTAGAGAAAATCCGACAACATCAGTGCAGAATAGTTCTCATAGCTCCGTTCTGGCCACAACAACAGTGGTTCTCAGAACTTCTTCTTCTGTTAGTGTCAGCTCCGATTCGTCTGCCACTAATTCCAAGACTACTGACTCAATCCAAAGGAAGATTTGTACATCAAAACCTCCCAATTCTCGACCTTCACGCTTGGGAGTTATCAAACAATCAATCAGAGATAAGAAATTTTCACAAAACGTTGCAGATTTTGTCTCCAGATCAAGAAGAGCATCTACACAAAAAGTCTGTGATGCAAAATGGACCATCCTCTCTAATTAGTGTCATACAAAAAAGGTTAATCCGATCTCGGCTCCTATTACAGTTATAGCCGATTTCTTAATCTTTCTTTTTCGGAAAAGAAATATCAGATTAGTACTATTAAAGATTATAGATCTATGATCTCTAACACTTTAAAATTCAAAACTGGTAATAGAATCGGATCTAATCCAGTTTTATCTGAACTTATCAGATCCTTTGAACTTCAACGACCAGTACAAAGATCTCTTACACCTAAATGGGACTTATCGTGGGTTTTAGTATGTCTACAAAAACCACCTTTTGAACCTCTTGATAAGGCTTCTAAATTTCACGTTACTATTAAGACAGCCTTTCTCTTAGCTCTTGCCACTGCTAAAAGGTGTAGTGAAATACATGCTCTAGCTATGGATTCACAACATTTAAGATTTAATCAATCTGATGGTTCAGTTTCCTTGATTCTTAAATCTGGCTTTTTAGCAAAAAACCAGCTTCCTTCTGTTAAACCAGATCCTATTGTTGTTCCTAGTCTTGCTCGAATATGTAAATGGGAACATACTGACAGACTTCTTTGCCCCGTTAGGGCTCTGAAATTCTATCTCAAAATAACTAGCTCTTATCGCCAGAATAGAACTAGACTTTTTCTTCCTATTAAAGGCAATAAGGATATTTCTAAAGATACTATCTCGAGATGGATATCTTACACTGTTAAACTTGCCTATAGGAAACTCACTAAATGAGATATCTCTTTCCTTAAAATCAAAGCTCATAAAGTTAGAGCTCTTTCCTCTTCTTGGGCTTTCTTCGACAAAGTTCCTCTCAGTGATATACTTCAAGCAGCGGTTTGGAATAGTTCATCAACTTTTGCCAAATTCTATCTCAGAGACATGTCTCAACAAGCACAGAATCTCCAAAGTTTGGGCCCCATTGTAGTGGCCCAAAAAGTGGTGGGGGGCCAACAGCAATCAGCTATGGATGTGTAGACAATGTCAACAGCCCCACTAGACCTGATGCTATACTAGAGAGGTACTAATTATATTATACCTTTATTATATATATATCTTAACCCTGGATTACTTTGTCCTTGGTTAAAGGATCTTATTATTGCCTTAAGCACTAATTATGTCCTCATTATATATATATAAAAATAAATCTTTTTACTAAGTCTTAATTCAGAAGTTGGGACTAACTTATTAGGAGAAATCCTCCCTCCTACTCTACAAATTCTAGCACATTATCTATAGGTTAATGTATTACGAAGTTAAAATGAAGTTTTTTAAAAGTAAAACATATTTTAACGAGTAATACTTAACCTATAGATAAGTATTTATTGTCCCACCTCCCTTCCCTCGCTCTTTTCTCCTAATTGTGTATTGTTTTACACATAAAAGAAACTGACACGTGATCATTTGAGCGGGAGGAACTACGTCATACAGGTAACTGTTTAAAGGGACCTTCTGAATTAAGACTTTATTACGACTGAAAGGTCGTTTTTTCTGTGGAGGGGGTGAATAACAGAATAGAATATAGGTTAAGTATTACTCGTTAAAATATGTTTTACTTTTAAAAAACTTCATTTTTGAAGCAATCATCATGAGTCTTGCTCAAAATGTTTGTCTTGATGAGTTCTAGGTCAGGTTCAAAACTGGGTCATTTGGGGTCAAAATCTAGGTCACCAGGCCAAATCAGCAGAAAATTTTGTTAACATTCTAGTGGTCACATTTTTGAAGCAATCATCATGAATCTTGCTCAAAATGTTTATCTTCATGATTTCTAGGTCAAGTTCAAAACTGGGTCACATGGGGTCAAAAACTAGGTCACCAGGCCAAATCAGCAGAAAACTGTTAACACTCCAGAGGTCACATTTTTTTAAATCATCATTAATATTGCTCAAAATGTTCGTCTTGATGATTTCTAGGTCTAGTTTAAAACTGGGTCACTTGATATCAGAAACTAGGTCACCTGGCCAAATCAAAGGAAAACCTTGTTGATGCTCTAGAGGTCACATTTTTGAAGTGATCATCATAAATCTTGCTCAAAATGTTTGTCTTGATGATTTCAAGGTGATGTATATTTTTCTATTCAGTGACTTTCTTAAGTTTTTCCATTTATGTCAGTTTCTCAGTAATTATTGGTCCTACAGAGTGATATTTGGTACTTGTGAAGTGTTTGTGTTTAGGTCAGTTTCTCAGTAACTATTGCTCCTACAGCCAGTGATACTTAGTACATGCATACATCTTAGCATGGCCTCTTGAGTGCAGTCATCCATATTTGACCTTGACCTTTATTTCACAGTCCATTAGATATGCTACATTGTCTTACTTGTTAATATAATCATTTTGAATTTTGATCAGAATGTTTGCCTTGATCAGTTCTAGATCAGGTTCTCAAAGTGCTGTGATGCTCAGGTGAGCGTTACAGGGCCATCATGGCCCTCTTGTTTATGAATCTTGGTCAGAATGCTTGTCTGGATGACTTCTAGGTCAGCTTCTCTTAGTGCTATGATACTCAGGTGAGAGATACAGGGCCATCATGTCCCTCTAGTTTTTTTTTTTGTTTTTTTTTGATAGGGCTTGACATATATATATTATTTTAATATTATCTTTATATTTACTTTATTTTAATTACTTTTTGTCCTCATGTACTCCAGCTTGCTTGAAGTGTTACCTGACCACTTGAATGCCGAGATAGTAGCAGGGACCATCACATCTAAACAGGATGCCATGGACTACATCACGTGGACCTACTTCTTCAGAAGGCTTGTGATGAACCCAAGGTAGGAACATTTTCATACATAGAGATTTTAACTCTTTCATCCCTATATATCTAAAACAGACTCTTCCAGCTCTGAATTGGACATGTCCATTATTTTGTAAAGGAAAGTGATAGTTGACAAAAACCAGCTAGACAAACTGTAAATTGTTATAATATTATGCATAGGCCTAGATAAGAGTGGGTATCAGTTTAATATTTTTCTTCTTTCTCCATGAAAACATGTTGTGGGTACTCATTAGAAGTGCCTCAGTGAGGCGCTTCTAATGAGTACCCACAACATATGTTTTCATGGAGAAAGAAGAAAAATATCAATACTTCTGGATTGAAAAAGGTGCCTTAACTAGAGCTATCTTATGGGCCATCACTCAAACCTATGGTTAAGGTTAAAGATTAAAGATGTGCCTCCAAGGGAGAGCATTTTGAAAATATTCACATTTCTACTCAAAGGGGACTTCTCTTAAAGGAAAGAATCCCCCACCCCCCACCCTTGGAGCAAATTCTTTCCTTTAAGAGAAGAGTAGCCCTCTTTTAGAAGGAGTTCTTCCCCAGGGAAGCAAATTCTTTTCTGCACTGTTTGCCTGTATGCAAAAATAGGTTAGCAAGAATATTCAGCAGACGACATAAACAGACGACATTTTCAGATGCAGGTTTTCTTGGCATTTTAAGGGCTGAGTTTGTTTCTTTCAAAGTGAAAGATAGGAGGGGTAGCCAGACAATATTTTTTTTCTCCATGTTGTGGATACTCATTAGAAACCCCTCAACCTCAGCAAGACACTTCTAATGATCAGTGAGTACCCACAGCATATGTTTTTTATGGAAAAAATAAAAAAAAATATCAACAACAACCACCTTCCTATAACAGCCACTTCCCTGATTCCCCAGTGCTAGTTTACTATATACCATATTCAACCTAATTACCACACATATCCCTACAAGCACACAGTCAAGTAATGCTGTAGTCTTCAGATTACAGCCAGTGTACTTTTTGTCTACTTCTTTGGAAAAGCATATGTTGTGGGTACTCATTTGAATTGCATTGACTTGTAGATGCAGTTCAAATGAGTACACACAACATATGCTTTTATAAAGAAAATCAGACAAAAAATCACATAATCATCATCAAATATGTCCTTTTCTGACTTTTTTTAAATATACCCTTAATAGGTAGATACACATTTTACCACATCTGAGTGTTCCCAGTAATTTTGAAAAACTGAGCGCACAGTGTCGTAATTAGGTCGAATACAGTATTTAATCTCTCTACAACAAACCAACTTCCAGGAACAGACAGTGATAAGCTGTCCAAAGAGTGGCTATTATAAAGTGATTGCACTGGACTTTTTTTTTATTGAAAAATGTGCGTTACCTGGAAATGTGCTTCTTGTTGTCAATGTCTAATTTACAATGACATTGAAGACTGCAGTGTTTCTATTAGTAGTATTCTTCACCAGGGCCCAGTTGTTCAAAACTAACGATGTCATTAATTAATGTGCAAAAGCTACTCACATTTTTTCAGCAAAAATACCTGTGAAATAGATATTGTACTTACTGGAACAGTTAACATTTTGACCATTTTGAAATTTTGAAATTTTTTTTTTCCAAATGTACCCTAAGTACTGGTACAAACAGACCTGAGCAAACAGTAGACCCAGATCACATTACGAAAACACGCCTATATAATATTGACCCCCTTAAACCCCACTTTTATATAGTAAAACTGGGGTTTACAGGGGTATACATTAATTTTCTTATTTCTGTTCAAAACATAGATTGTGGATACTTGTTAGAACCGCCTCGCTGAGGCAGTTCTAACGAGTACCCATAATCTATGTTTTGAGCAGAAATAAGAAAAATATCAGAGTTTTTATATCTGAAAATTTTCAGTTTTTGGACGTGAAATTTTCAATATATTTGAATAGGCATGTTTTCGTAATGAGATGCCACAGAATTTATTGATCTAGCAGTGTTCAGACATATCAAGAGATAGTTAAGTAGATAAGTTCAAAGTTTAGGACATGACGAAAACATGCCTATGTAATTTTGACCCCCTTCAGCCCCACTTTTATATAGTAAAACTGGGGTTTACAGGGGTATGCCTTATTTTCCTTATTTCTGCTCAAAAACATAGATTGTGGGTACTCGTTAGAACCACCGCGGTGAGGCAATTCTAACGAGTACCCACAATCTATGTTTTTAGCAGAAATATGAAAACTATCAGTTTTTTATCTGAATTTTTTTAGTTTTTGGAGGTGAAATTTTCTATATATTTGAATAGGCGTGTTTTCGTAATGACAAGTATGGTAAGGAATTAAGGTGTCCAGTACATGCATTTAGGGTAAATAAGGTAACTCGCAAAATGTTGTACAAAATATTGTATAGGATGATTGTAGATCTTGGTCAAGAGCTTATTATATCTGCACCTTATACAACTAGTTGTCTTTCCAAATTTTATTACATTTTTTCTCTCAATTATAATTATCTTGAAAGTCTCATTGAGAAACTTTAGAATTTGATATGAGATTTTCCTTTATAAGATGTAAAATTGATTGAAAAGCATTTTGAAATCTCCATAAGCCACTTGAGAATTTTGAAATCAATTGTTATAACATTTAAAATTGAGCTACTTAAAAACATTGACAATTTTAGATAATGGAATGATTGCATCATGTAATAGAATTATTGGAGAAGTCCTTATTTTGTCAGAATATTCTGCCTCTTCATTGGCTTTGGTTGATTTTCCAGCATTCAGTGACTTATAATCACTGAAGTTGTGCTGAAATTTTGTGGTGGCGGTGGTGGTGGTGGCTAGGGTGCGGGGAGGGGAGTGAGGAATGCATGTATAAAACTTGCATATTATCATCAAAGTAGTTCTGTTGTAACTTTGTGAGATTCAATTAATATTGTGATTTGGGTAATGTTTTTATGGTTGTGATATTTTGTACTTTTCATTAATACCATTTTTACCAAAAATATTGGGACACCTTAACTCCTCATGATATCCCAAAATTTAAAAAAAAAGTCCATTTTACTACCTGTTTTGACGAATCTTGAAAATGCTGAACGAGTAGCAAACAGTGTTGACCCTGATCAGATGCTGCATTCTGCTGTTTGCTCAGGCCTGTCTTTCCCAATATTTAGGGCAAAATATGTAGTCTTGCACTTTCCAGATCTTATTTGAAACTTTTCCAGCTGCATGATATTTGTTGTCTAATATGAGAAAAGGGTTCTTACCATATATGTAGGCAGCAAAGACCTATATCAGCTTGTGTATTTGCACAGTCTCATCAGGGCCTTCTTTCTCAGATATAGAATACAAGGATACTAAAGAATAGATCTTGATCAGTCTTTTAAGACCATTCCAATAAGTACATACAAGAAAATTAACATCTTTTAAATAATTTAATTATCTGGAAGTGTGCCATGTGCAAAGAGCATTGCCAAAACCAACCTGCACATCACTTGCAGTCTGGAAGAGTCCTTCAGTCTTTGTCTTATAATTTTCACATGCTTCGTATTAGAAGTAGTATCCAGATGAAATAATTTTCCTATTTCACCATGTAAACATGTTGTGGGTACTTGTTAGGAGTGTTTTAATGAGTTTTTCCTAATGAGTACCTCATAATGTGCTTTCATGGAAAAATAAGAAAAACATTATATATATTGAATATTTCACCACCAAGAACTGAAAGTTTTCAGATAAAAATTCTGATATTTTTCATAGTTCTGCTCAAAACATAGATTGTGGGTACTTGTTGGTTCTAACAAGTACCCATAATCTATGTTTTTGAGCAGAAATAGAAATAATGTACACCTCTGTAAAGCCCAAATTTACTATATAAAAAGTGGGGTTTAAGGGGATCAAAATTATACAGGTATGCTTTTGTGGTGAATATCAATTTTTTTCAGTGTTATTTGGAGCTATGTTGTCAGTGTCTAGATATTCCATGTATCCCTGGTGAGGGCTTAAGTCATTTTATGTTTCTAGTATTGATATAGTCTGTATATGGAGAGCAAAGTTCTTGACAGCACTGTGCGAGTACCGTATAAGGCCGAGTACAACCCGCACTTTTGTACCCCAAAACTGTAAATTTGGGATAAGGGTGCGGTTAATACATTCTAGAATATTTTTGACATTTTTTTTCTTCAAAATTTTAGCGAGAAACCTCAAAATCAACCGATCTTCACCAAATTTCGGCGAAGTTCAGAGCATCCTCAGCACAAGATCAACCGTTTGTGGGCCATACTTACACACAAGTGGTATATCGACTCTGTATTTCATCCATTGTTTTCAATTTATCCGGAAATCAAGCTGTTTTTATCAGCCAACATGACAATTTCGATTAAATACACAGCATTTTTCCACCATTGCATTGTCTGATTCATTTCCAGTAGTCACAGTCTAGAACGCGCATTTGATTGGCTAACAAAAATATGATCGATTTTGAGGCCCGCGACAGGGTTGCTATCAAAAATGTGTATTGCCAAAGCCGAATCCGAACTGAAGCTCTTCAATCTGGAGTCTCTACTTTCGTTTTTGATTCTATGAAACGATTCAGGAGAGCATCTTTGCCCGATGATTTTTGGGTGCGTTTTATACGATCTACTTCATTTTTTTCCCCGAAATTTGGTTGAAAAATCAGGGTGCGGTTAGTACTTTAAAGCGGCTAGTACTCGGCCTTCTACGGTATGCTGGATGGGTAGGCAAAGGTTCTAATGTTGCCACTTGTATGATTGAGCTACCATAGGTCCAAATCAATACGCAAAAGTACCCTGTAGGTCTTCAAGAATTTCCTGATTCAAGGTGGAGAACCCGCGTCATAGTAAACAGTGAAAAAGACTATAGATTTTTGTGAAAAGGGCCTGTTCAAATCAATTAGCCATTTTTTATTCATTTTTCGTTGTTTTGATGATAAATAGAATTAGCTCAGAGGATGTACCAAGGATGAAAGTACAGTCGACTCTCGTTATCTCGAATTCCAAGGGACTCTCTGAAATACTTCGAGATATCCGTACCTCGACATATCAGATTTGCAGAACTGAGGAAAAAATAATTCGATTAACTACATTTAACAAATATATATGTAATTGAACTCTTGAAGTTAGAGATACATTGAAAATATTGTGGAAAAGAGGAGAAATTTCTCCTCTTTTCCACAATATTTTGTTACCAGTTGTTAGATTTTCATGTTTAAGCAGGGACCAGATTATGGCTTCGGGATAAGCGGTTATTCGAGATAAGCGAGTTCGAGATAACGACTGTACTTATATTTGCAGATTTTAGTAATGTATTGTCATCGTTGAGAACACTCAAGCACAATATTTTGAAAACCTTGTAAGAAAATTGTACACAAGTGTTCTCATCAATGACAATACAGTTATGCATCAAGTTTGCCAATATAAATGCTTTGTTTCTTGCTACATTCTCTGAGCCTATCCTGGTTTTTGTCAGAATAACGAAATGGAAATCGACAGCAACTTACTGATTTTAATGGGTGCTTTTCACTATAACTTATAGTCTTTTTCAGTCTCTTCTGTGACTTAGGTTCTACCTCTTGTGATTGTGGCATCTGGCATTGCATATATGCAAAATATGGACACAACAAGTGGTAGTCAAATGGTGTTGTTGTAAACTATATATATCTAATAGGAGGCTACAGTTGTTTTGCAACATATGAAAAGCCCTCATGTTATATGCAGACAACAAAGGCTCAGGTCAGCCTGCACATTTGCACAGCCTGATCAGGACCTTTGTTGTCTACTGACAGAATCATTGTTTACTTAGAATATGAGCCAGTGCATGACAAAACCTACAAAATGGCATGTGCTCCCAGAGAAGACTTAGATCAGCCTAGGCATCTGCCCAGTCTGATCAGAGTCTTTGCTGTGCACTCAGTCGGTAGCTAAGGATCTAAGCTTTCTGCAGAAGCCCAGGCTGATCTGAGTCTTCGCTAGGTGCACATGTAATTTGGTAAGTTTTGTCCTGCAGTGACTCATATATCAACAAATAGAGATGACCCTGATCAGACTGTTTGTATGACCAGACTGAGCTGGGCCTTTACTGTTCACATATTACACAAATCCATTTGATTGCCTGGGCGCAGTTGTTCAAAGCAGCGTTAGGGCCCCGTAGCCTAGTGGATATTTGGTTTCTCATCGCTTTGGTTCAAGTCTTGCTCAGGTCACATGTGGGAAAGCCAAGTTCTGCTTACAGATGGTCAGGTGTTTTTTCTGTTCGTGAGTCAGGTACTTTTTAGAGGTTTGTGGACACTGGAACCGCCTTATAAGATGGTTCATTATAAGATGGTTTTGGACCTGAAAGTGTTGTATCCAAGCATAAAATATATAGATTATATAGAAAAATGACCATATTGTCTTTATACCTGATCTGCAATGTCAGGCTGCAAGACATTGTCACCACCAGGTCCAATGAGCTTCTTGTGCAGCTTGGCATTGAGGATCTGGACCTCATCCTGAAGGAGAGAAGGCTCCGCTGGTATGGACAAGTGGAATGCTCCAATGGTGCAGTCAAGACAGCCTTTGACATACAGGTTGATGGAAAGCATGGGCCTGGGAGGCCTAAGATGATGTGGAAGCAGCTGACAGAGAGGGATTGCAGAGAGTGGAAGCTCTCGGGTATGGACCCTCCTGATAGATATACCTGGAGATCTGGTGTGAGATCTGCCATGCGTGCAGCAAGCCAACTATCTGGAAGGGGGCCCACTGATGTGGATGTTGCCCCTGTACCTGCACATTAATCAAACATCTGATTATGATGATATGATACCCTGCCTAAGGATAGTGGTATGGTATTATGGTTTAACATTGGACATCCATGTGTCCATCCATCTGACTGTCCATCCATTTGTCCTACATCAGTCCATCTGTATTTTCATTTTGGAATGATAACTTGAGGAAATATCAATGGATTTTTTGCCATACTTGGTATAGGCATTGAATATGATTGTGCAGATCTGGTTTGGAATTGTTAACCCTTAAAACGCCAAGGAAATCTGCATCTGAAAATGCTGTCTGATTATGTCCTCTGCTGAATATTTCAGACCTATGTTTGCATACAGGCAAACAGTGTGGACCCAGATCAGACTGCTCCTAGAGGAGCAATCTGATCTGGGTCCACACTGTTTGCAAAAATGACTTTTAAAATCGCAAGCAGGCAACAAAGCAGACGACAATAGTTGTGATTGGCAGTTAATGGGCAAATTTTGTCAATTTCTGACAGATTTATCTGCCTGCTGCATGTCTGTATTTTCATTTCCGGATGATAACTTGAGTATATATCAATGGATTTTCACCAAAACTTAGTATGTGCATTGATATTGTGGAGATCTGTTAATGGGAAAATTTCCAATTTTTGCATATGCATTGATTATAATTGTAAAGCTCTAGTTTGGGATTGTAAATGGGCAAAAAATTTTGTCAATACTTGATATATGAGGGTGTGTCAATAAATAACCAGCCATCCCATTTCCGATGGACCGAGACGATCACGATTTTCATGCTTTGTTTCAATATATTTTTTATACATGGGTACAAAATTGCCCACGTATCGAGTCATTCTTTAATAAGATATTGAATGTCAAACATGGCTAGTGATGCAAAGGCAATTCTTTTCATCTAAAGTTGAGTACCGTGCTGTAATTCGGTACTTGTATTTAAAAGGTAAAACAGGCAAGGAAATACACGGCGAGTTAGCCGATGTTTATGGGTCTTCTGCACCATCTTATGCTCAGGTTAAATTCTGGGTAGGGGAATTCAAACGCGGTAGAACGTCTTTAGAAGATGAAACCAGGTCTGGACGCCCACTGGATGCCACCAACGAAGAAATGTGTTAGAAAGTTCGGGATCTGGTTTACTCTGATAGGCGAATTCAGGTGGAAGAAATAGCGCAGGCATTAGGCATTTCACATGGTAGCGTTTCAACAATCTTACATGATTGTTTAGGTATGCGCAAGCTAACAGCCCGCTGGGTCCCCAAATCCCTTAGCGATGAGCAAATGGCAACCAGAGCATCAGTATGCAGTGCCTTGTTGAAGTGTTTTAGGTCAAAAGATGATTTTCTTTTGCATCTGGTGACTGAAGATGAGACTTGGGTTCATTATTATGAGCCAGAGAATAAAGCTCAGAGGCGTCATTGGGTAGGGCCTGGGTCCCCGAGGCCAAAGAAGTTCAAGACGCAACCATCTGCTGGCAAGGTGATGGCCACAGTATTTTGGGACGCAAAAGGCATTATTATGTTGGACTTTTTACCCAAGAGAAGTACAATAACTGGAGTGTACTATGCAAACTTGTTAGACCAGCTGAGAACCGCCATCCGTGAAAAACGCCGAGGTAAACTCTCTAAAGGTGTTTTGCTGCAACAGGACAACGCGAGAGTCCACACTTGCAAAGTTGCAATGGATGCTGTAGAGCGAAACGGGTATGAATTAATACCACATCCTGCCTATTCGCCTGACCTAGCTCCTAGCGACTTCTTCCTATTCCCAAACTTGAAAAAGGATATCCGTGGACTTCATTTCCGGTCTGATGAAGAAGTCGTGACGGCAGTTGAGGAGTGGGTCAGTGGAAAGGACCCTGACTTTTTCAGTTCTGGGCTGATGGCACTTGAACACTGTTGGTCTAAGTGCATCACACTAGAGGGCAATTACACTGAAAAAGAAGAGGTGGATCTCAACCGGAAATAAGTTAGGCTGGTTACTTATTGACTCACCCTCATAGTTATCTGCCTGCCACATGTCCGCATTTTTGTTTCCGGAGGATAACTTCAATAAATATCAATGGATCGTCACCATACTTGGTAATATATACATTGATATTGTGGAGATCTGGTTTGGGTTTGCTAATGATCAAATTATCTGAGTGCCCCATGATAGTGGCAGGGTATTATTGTGTTAAGTTCTTATTTTATAATCTGTATAGTTTGGTTTGGATACATTATGTTTTTAGCTATCAATTTTTGCTTTGGATTCCAGCAATCATATTATAAAGAGGTTGTGGTATATAAGAAAAAGTATCCACATTCTTGGCATAATTCAATTTAGATTCAATGCCATTTTTCTATTTTCTCTTTTTTCATATAACTGGAATTTGCATTATAGAAAAGTGCTAAAAAGATTATGAATGCAAAACCACCTCAGTAATTTCTAATAAGAATTCAGAGACTGTTGAGAGATCCACACTATTCTCAGAATGATCAGCATAATAAAGTGCTAATCACAGCCGCAGAAGATGACATTTAGTTTTGGCTGTTTTTATTATATTTTCAGAGAAAATAGAATTTGGCATTTGATGCGAATTGTTTGCCTAGAGAAAATAAGACTTGGGAGGACTGTGCTTCTTGATTCCTGGGTATCTTCACTTATATTTTGGCATTTTATGTGAATCATCTGTTAGGCATCTGCTAGGCAGTCAATTCATATAAAATGTCAAGTAATATTTTCACTTAAAAATAATAATAATAATAATAAAAAATAGAATATCATCTGCTACAAATTTGCTTAGTAGTTTAAGGGTTAAGTTTGTCATTTTGTGTTAGTTGCTACATTGTATAAATGGTGGGTGGTGTTGACATGATACCTTTTAACCTTTACCACTCTAGACTTATTTAGCAGATGACGAATTAATGGTGTTTTTATTTTATTATATTATTATTTTTCCCAGAAAACAGGATTTGACATTTAATGCAAATTGTTTCCAATTGGGACAATTTGCATGAAATGTGAGACCCATTTTCTGGGAAAAATTCGAAGAAGAATATTTCAATATGTCATCTGCTGAAAATTTTACCCAGAGTGCTAAGCATTAACAGAGAACTGGAAGACATAATATATGCAAAAAAAAGAAAAAAAAAAAAGCAGATTACACTTGAGTGATAGTTTTCTAATTTTACAGAATTAGGACTTGGCCCTTAAATGAAGATGCCACACCTACATGTACTTCTGATTGTCAGCCAATCACATTACATGCTCCAGGTTTTTTGTACAAGTTCACACACTGAATGACAAACAGTGTAGATCCAGATCAGTTGGCTGCTGAGAAGCCAACTGATCTGGATCTACACTGTTTGTCATTAAGTATGTGAATTTGTATCAATAAGCTGGATCAAGTAATCTAACTGGCTGAAAATTAGAAGTGGGTGTGGTATCTTAACTTATTCAGCATGACAAGTGTTAAGTTGTCCAAATATTAATCCTTGTCCTGCTAAACCCGGTTATACCCTGCCTTTGGATCTGCACAATTTGCTATTCAGTATGCGAATATATATCAATAATTTGATTCCAGTAATCTGATTGGCTGAAAATTAGAAGAGGGTGTGTCATCTTAATTTATTCAGCAGGATAAGGGTTAAGGGTAAATACAGAGTCATAGGTTGAGATGAGTTGGGAAATGGCATGCTTCCTGACTAGACTTTTCTGGTTTACTTCTTAGATGACTAAGCCTGTCCAGGAAAAAGTGTGGTTTAGGTTAATTGACTAACTCAACATGACCTTAATAGTGTTGACTGGGCCATTACACTCGAACCCAACCAAAATCCTGATCAGACTGACTGACTGTATCTGACTGGGTCTCACTATAGCTTGAGATAAAATTGATCTAGATAAAAAGAAAACTCTTATTTCTCTACAAAAATGTATACCGTATTTACCATATATATTCGGACAGACAGGCCTGGGCAAACAGTATAGACCCAGATGAGATGCCGCAGAACGCGGCGTCTCATCTGGGTCTACACTGTTTGCCACTCATCCAGCAATTTTTAGACACAGCATTGGGTAGTGAATTTGGTTCAAATTTTAGAACACATATGGTAAGGAGTTGAGGTGTCCGAATACCTAGGGTAAATACGGTATTGTGGGTACTCATAAGAAGTGCCTCAGTACCTATAGTGTGGCGGAAGTAGAGTTCACATGTCAGACTCTGACATATTTGCTGTTACTTTGCTTGTCTGACTCACATTAGCTTATACTTTACTTATCAGACTCATATTTCCTTGAAATGTGATTAAACTGCAACAACAGATTTCCATTTTCTTTATTTTTCAAAATTCTTGAAAATATAAAGAAAGTAAATCAGAATATAAAAGTATATTTGAAAGATAAGCTAAATGGATTTATAATGTAGCAATCATTTTAGTGGAATTTGATGCTATTAATATTGATTTAAGTATCTGTTTCATATTTTCTACCAAAAACCTATTTAGTTGCAATTCTACCATATTATAAGTATTGCAACAGACTGGCCTAGATAAACAGTGTAGACCCAGATCAGATACTGCAGAATGCAGCATCTTATCAAGGTCTACACTGTTGCCACCCATCCAGCAATGCAAAGAGACATCAGCAGCTAGTCAGCTGGATTTGTTTAAGTTTTAGGATAAGTATTCTGTGGAGTTAAGTTGTCTGAATACATTACGAAAACACGCCTATTCAAATATATAGAAAATTTCATCTCCAAAAACTGAAAATTTTCAGATAAAAAACTCCAATATTTTTCCTATTTCTGCTCAAAACATAGATTGTTGGTACTCGTTAGAACCGCCTGGCCGAGGTGGTTCTAACGAGTACCCACAATTTATGTTTTGAGCAGAAATAAAAAAAATAACTTATACCCCTGCAAACCCCAGTTTTACTATATAAAAGTGGGGTTTAAGGGGGTCAAAATTATATAGGCATGTTTTCGTGATGATTTAGGGTAAATAAGGTAATCTTATGGCGGAGGTTGCTGAGACTGATGCTGCAGAGGAATAGCCTGATAATTTTTTGTATTATTAATATTTCCCAATTTCTCAGAAGAATCATCTCTGTCATACATGTAGTTCTTTTGAGATCCTAGAGCACATATTTTAATAAAAAGTAATAAAAGTATCACTATTTGAGCATTTTCCAATAGAAAATAACCTTACGATATTTTTCTGGTGAAAGAATGTGCGCAATACTGGTTAACCGCTTAGTGGGCTAAGCCTGCCCAGTAAAAGTGTGATTAGGCAAACTGACCATGCTCGACATGACCCAGTTGGGTTGACTGGGCCGTAAATCCTCAATAAAACAAATATATAACCATCATAGACTATGATCAGCCTGGAAATTTACATTATCTGATCAGAGTCTGCATTGATCTGGGTCTTCACCACCTGCTCAAGCCTGTCTGTCTGTATACATAGGGTAAATACGGTAGACTTGTTCTAGTATGAAAAAAGAGTTAAAGTGTCTGAATACTTAGGAACTAGTATGAAAAAAGAGTTAAGGTGCCTGAATACTTAGGAACTAGTATGAAACAAGCAAATTCTATGGGGAATTTATGTCCCCCGCCTTATTTTTATTTGAGGTGTTAAAAATGGTAAAGTTAACCAGAGGACCATTGGTCCTGTATCACTTACCTAAGTATTGAAGCAGGAAACCAGTGATAAAAAATAATTTCAAGATTCTGAAAAAACCACATGCATATCTTCAGACCATCCTTAAAGCACCTGTAAAGTTTCAAAAGGATCGGCTTAAAACTGTGGTAGGAGTTACGGGGTCAAGGTACCTACTCCCTATACGCTTCTGTAGTATTAGAACTCAAAAAATGTCTAAGTTAAAAATGCGGAAAAAGTGTTAAAAAATTATTTCAGGATTCTGAAAAAACCACATGCATATCTTCAGGCCATCCTAAAAGCCCTTGTAAAGTTTCAAAAGGATCGGACAAAAACTGTGGGAGGAGTTAAGGGGACAAGGTACCTGCACCCTATACACTTCTGTAATATTAGAACTCAAAAAATGTCTAAGTTAAAAATGCGGAAAAAGTGTTCAAAAATTATTTCAGGATTCTGAAAAATCCACCTGCATATTTTCAGGCCATCCTTAATGCCCAATTCAAGTTTCAAAAGGATCCTCCAAAAACTGTGGGAGGAGTTAAGGGGACAAGGTACCTACTCTATAGACTTCTGTAATATTAGAACTCAAAAAATGTCTAAGTTCAAAACATGTAAAAAGTGATAAAAAATAATTTCAGGATTCTGAAGAAACCACATGCATATCTTCAGACCATCCTTAAAGCACCTGTAAAGTTTCAAAAGGATCGGCCAAAAACTGTGGGAGGAGTTAAGGGGACAAGGTACCTGCTCCCTATACACTTCTGTAGTATTAGAACCCAAAAAATGTCTAAGTTAAAAATGCGGAAAAAGTGATAAAAATTATTTCAGGATTCTGAAAAAACTACATGCATATCTTCAGGCCATCCTAAAAGCCCATGTAAAGTTTCAAAAGGATCGGCCAAAAACTGTGGGAGGAGTTAAGGGGACAAGGTACCTACTCCCTATAGACTTCTGTAATATTAGAACTCAAAAAATGTCTAAGTTCAAAATGTGTGAAAAGTGATAAAAAATAATTTCAGGATTCTGAAAAAAAACACATGCACATCTTCATACCATCCTTAAAACACCTGTAAAGTTTCAAAAGGATTGGACAAAAACTGTGGGAGGAGTTAAGGGGACAAAGTACCTACTAAAAATTCAGAACCATGCACCACGCACCACGGAAAACCCAAAACAGTGTCCCTCCGCTTTTCTTCGAAAAGGCGGGGGACAAAAAGAGTTAAGGTGCCTGAATACTTAGGAACTAGTATGAAAAAAGAGTTAAGGTGTCTGAATACCTAGGAAAAATATGGTAAATAAACTTAGTGACTTCCTGGCATAGAAACCTGCCACAGCTTAATCAAGATTCAGATTGTCGTATGTACCCTAAATGTTGTGACACCTTTGACTCTATACTGTACATGTCCTTAAACGTTCACAAGTTACGTGGAGATTGATCATGAAATATTTTCTACGGTCATTCTCTCCCTTCCGCTGATTCAGGAAGGGCAGTTGTCAGTTTCTTGCGAAAGAATGTGCACAATACTGGTTAACTGCTTAGAGGACTAAGCCTGCCCAGTAAACGTGTGGTTAGGTAAACTGACCGCGCTCGATATGACCCCATTGGGTTGACTGGGCCGTAAAACCTCCTCACAAACAATTCACAAGTTCCATTCACTGCCTATTGATGTTTCTTAACCTTAGTCCTGCTGAACCTGGATATACCCTGCCTTTACAAACAGTGTAGATCCAGATCAGTTGGCTTCTTCAGAAGCCAACTGATCTGGATCTGTACTGTTTGTTTTTCAGTATGTGAATATGTCTCAACAACCTGATCAGAAATGGGCATGGCATCTTAATTTTTCAGCATAAGGGTTAAAAACTGCTGGATGAATGGCAAGCAGTGTAGATCCAGATCAGATGCCACAGAATACCACAATTGATCTGAGTCTACACTGCTTGCTTTAAGGCCTGTCTATCCCTAAACATAGGGTATATATGGTATGAAATCTGCATGTAGCAGCAGCTCATTTCAGAGGTTTATAATTGCTGGAGCACGATTGCAATTACTTTTCTAGTTGAACTAAGTACAGAGTTGTTCAATAGAAGATAGTGGTTAAGATGTGGTTATTGCTAATACACAGTGGGTTGGTTTGAGATGCTGTAGAATATTGGACTGCATCATGGGACAAGCTACATTAACCCGTTCAGAAGACTTGTAAATATTCAACACTCTTGGGCAAATTCAGTGCATGAAGAAATGGATGATTATTTTTCTTATTGTTTCCAGAAAGTAGGCTTTGTCAAAAAGCCTAATTTCTGGGAAAAATAGAAAAAAATGTTCAAATTGTCAAATTGTTATCTACTGATTTGTTTTACCCAGCATGCTTAGCGTTAAGGAGGAGTATTTGTTGATAATTCAGATAATTCTCCTTGTTTCTTCATAAAAACATACACTGCGGGTACTCATTATAAGTGCCTTGCCAACATGAGTACCCACAATATATTTTTTTATGGAGAAATAAAAAAAACAGTTGGCTGATTCCCCCTCATATTTAGAGCAATGAGATGCTGTAGAATATTGGACTGCATCTTGAGACAAGCTACCTTAACCCATTACTGCCTAATGTCCCTCAAAAAATTGGACATAGGCCAACAGTGAAGACCCAGATCAGCCAAATGTAACAGTGCATTAATGTAGTAAACTGAGTTTATAACACTGGGCATTCAGCTCATAACTGTATGGAGCTTCAGTGCACATCCTAAACCATTATCACAGTATAATTGAAATACTGATGAAAGCGATGAAAAGCACAAAATCATCATCATAATCAGCATTATTATCTTTTACTGGTTGTCATTTTTAACCCTTAAAGCACCAATCACAATGGAAGCAGATAAAAGATTCTAGAAGACTACTCTTTCACTTGCATTCAGCATTAATTAACCCTTGTCCTACTGAACCTGGATATATCCTGTCTTTGCAAAGAGGTAGATCCAGTGAAGTTATATCAACAACCTAGATCAAGTAATCTGATTGGCTGGGAATTAGAAATGGGTGTGGCATCTTAATTTATCCAGCAGGACAAGGGTTAAGAAAGTAGGAATCAGAACTCATTGGTCTGATGTCAGTATAATGTGTCTGGTTGGAACATATCATGTCTGGGACCTAATATTTCAGTGAGTCAGCATTGATATTTCTGCCACATCCAGACACCACCCCAATATGACTGAAGTACATCAATAAAACATACAAGCAACAGTAGCCTTTGGAAAGATTTAAAACTGGCTGTTGGTGATTGTTGTATGTTGTAGAGAGGTTAAAATTATATTAAATCAGTTGTTGAGAGGTAAATGTTCATAGAGGTTCCATATATCATTAAAGATTTCCTTATCTCCTGATTTGTCATACTTTCAGATAAGGTGATAGTTGACATGATAACGTCCAGGGATCAAGCTGGCTCAGAAATTTAGGGAGAAGTGACTTCTCCCTCCAGACAAAACAGGGAGAAGTTTTATAGGATGAGGGAGAAGTCAAGACTCAGTTCACCTATCGCCTTACTGAAAGCTCGACAATTTAGGACTCTCGACTCACTTTACTGCATTGTCTTGGGAATTTTTACCATATTGTCTTGGGAATTAACAAAGAAGGAAACAAATTTTACTGTAGACCTATTCATTCTTACTTCTAAACCAATTAAATGATGCAAAAGTAACACAGACATGAGTAGGGCAAATACATTATATCTGGACACATAAGTTCATTCATATCTTTTTGGAAATTGACAATTCTTTTGAGTAGATACAGTCAAAACATCAAGGTCTGTGGCTTGGTAAGTAAGCTATAAACATAATGATAATAATAAATTTGTTAAACTAAAGTGTCTGCCAACTTCTAAACTTAGTTTTTTTGCACTTTTAATGCTGTTTCTAGCCAATTTTCAGCATGTCAATGGTTCATTTATGAAAAAACGGACACCCACGAAAACTAATAACATTGATGAAAACGATCTTTTGGTCACTTACTAGGCGAACAGTTTTCCTCCAAAACTTGTTAAATCACATCAGACTTTCATTCAGTGGCATTTCTGATACATCTAAAAACATTTTTCAACAGACTTACCTTTGCATGTTTGCTCATTTTTCACTGGATTTCTCCCAACAAAAAGTTCGTTTTGCACAAGTACTAGCTTTTTCAAAAGTTGCAAAAACGGAGGGCGAAGTTTTTGTCGCCCTCTGGGCTTCCCAGGGCGACTTTGAGCCCTCTAGGGCGACTATTTCACCCCAGTCGCCCTGTAGCTTGATCCCTGACGTCTGATGATTTTTGTTATTAATACACCAAAATGTATCTTATGTGTACCCATTGGAATCACCTTGCTAAAGAAAATTGTATATCTGTATGTTTGGTGCAAAAATACTGAATACTTGTTTACCTGGACCTATGAGTATTTTCTCATTAATTGGATTTTTATCAACAGGTTAACCCTTGTCCTGCTGAACCTGGATATACCCTGTATTTGCAAACAGTGTAGATCCAGATCAGTTGGCTTCTGAAGAAGCCAACTGATCTGGATCTGCACTGTTTGCCATTCAGTATTTGAATTTGTATCAACAATCTCAATCAAGTAAACTGATTGGCTGAAAATTAAAACTGGGCGTGGCATCTTAATTTATTCAGCATGACAAGGATTAATCATTCTGTTTTGGGCTTGAAACTGAAAAAAAAATTAAATATTAATGTACCAAATTTACCATAAGTAGTCAGACAAATAGGCATGAAAAAACAATGTAGATCCAGATCTGATACCATGTTTAGCCATGTCTGATTAGGGTCTACATTTTTTCCACTTTTAGAACATCTGCAGTAAGTAAAATTGAGTTGTTCAAAATTCAAGATTTTAAGAAGTTCAGGTGTAGAGATATTCGGATAAATAGGGTAAGATATTAGCTCTTGCTTAACAAGTATATCCAGATAGTTTTCTTATTTCTGCTTGAAGACTTCACCCTTGTCCTGCTGAATAAATTAAGATGCCATGCCCATTTCTAATTTTCAGCCAATCAGATTACTTGATCAAGGTTGTTGATATAGATTCACATACTTAATGGCAAACAGTGCAGATCCAGATCAGTTGGCTTCTTCAGAAGCCAACTGATCTGGATCTACACTGTTTGCAAAGGCAGGGTATATCCGGGTTCAGCAGGACAAGGATTAACAATTGTCTCACCAAACCAGAGTATTACTAATAAGTATCAGAAACATAATGATAATATAGAGAAATAAAGTACACTGGGAACTTTTTATAAGACTGTTCATTATAAGATGGTTTTGGATAAAAGACAGTTTAAAAAGCAACCCCAAGTGTTGTATCCAAACAAAAATTTATAAATTATATAGAAAAATGACCATTTGTTGTTTTTATATCCAAACAAAAATGTATAGATGATATAGAACAATGACCATTTATGGTCATTTTTCTATTCTATATAATCTATACATTTTTTGTTTGGATACAACAGGATTGTCAAATTAACACAGTTTTTGCTTTGGATCACAACAATAGTGTTATAAAGAGGTTGGGGTGTAATAATATTCTTTGATTGAAAAATTGACCTTCAGTACATTGATAGTGAAATAAGTAGACAAGCATTGGTACACTCCTTTATACTGCTTAGATCCAGATAAAAGAAAGTATTCAGAAGATATTTTTACATTTTTCCACCAAAATAGAAATTGTTGATGGTCCTCATGACAGCTGCCTCCCCCATGCCATTCCAGTGAGTACCCATTATAGACCAGTGTAGACCAAGAAAATAGATCACTGTGACCTACATTTTTGTTGAAAATATTCATATGGCATTTTTCCACATGAATTAAGTAAAATTGGCAGAAAAGTTTCAGTCAGGTTTGTAAGGTCAGTGGGTTATAAGAAGTGAAGATTCAGTCAGTTTTAACATTTTATTTTCATCCTTCTAAGAATGGAAATAAATAGTGACATGATTTACATTAGAGCATAACAACATTGTGAATGAGTGAACAGATAAATCATATCTTAGCGTATATACCCTAAATACACAGCAACCTTTTTATAACACAGGACACTGCAGTAGGGTTTCAGATATAACACAGGGACAGACCCCAATAATGTTGTATCCAAACAAAAATGAATAGATTGTACAGAAATTCTGTATAATCTGTACTTTTTGTTTGTATCCAAACAAAAATGAATAGATTGTATAGATTTTTTTTTCTACATAATCTATTCATTTCTATATAATGTATTCATTTTTGTTTGTATCCAAGTAAAAATATATAGAATATATAGGAAAAATACCATTTATATGGTCATTTTTCTATATAATCTATACATTTTTGTTTATTAAGCTGAAACAGTTGTTACTATGGATCCCAGCAATAGTGTTATAAACAGGTTGTGGTGTATTCTGGCAGACAGGCTTAGCAGTGTAGGAGCAGTTTGATCAGGGTCTGCACTGTTTTCCATTTAGCCAGCACTCTTTAGATTTCAGCAAGTATACTCTAACTTGTTCAAAATTTAGGTTTTATGAGGTAAGAAGTTATAATATCTGAGTATTTAGGATAATAACTCTAACGAATAACTTGTGTGCAAAATAAAGTAAAGGATTATGTTAGACCGCACATTGTTCCCGCAGTCTGATGAGTTCTCTGTTAGTTACTTTATATCCAAATTTCATGTGAAAGGCTGTACAGTCAGGCAAAGCCAGCCATTATTTGCATTACACAAAGTTTGAACACTATGTGTGCACCAACAGAAGAGGAACTGATCAGACATTGCAGATCTGTAATTATACTGTTAAAGCTGATTGGTCCAGTCCTTTCCAGTACTGATAATAGCATAAGTTGGATTTCATGATAGAACTTCAGCTATAATATATCCCTTGTCCTGCTGAACACGAATATACTCTGCCTTAGCAAACAGTGTAGATTCAGATCAGTTGGCTTCTGAAGAAGCCAACTGATCTGGATCTGCACTGTTTGCCATTCACTATGTGAATTTATATCAACAAACTGAATCAAGGAATCTGACTGGCTGAAAATTAAAAGTGGGCGTGGCATCTTAATTTATTCAGCATGACAATGGTTACTAATATCCTAGCTATTCAGATACTTTAATCCCTTATCCTTATCCTAAATTTTGGAAAAACTGTTTTGCTACCCGATATTGGGTCTATAAACGGTCACTGAATTGCCAGTAGTGCATACCCTGATCAAACTGGGTCTCCACAGTTTGCTTAGACATGTCTGTCTGCCAGTGAATATTTCAGGTAAACACAATAATATTCATACATATTTTACAGCCACACAACAGTCATAAGCAGAACCATAGATATGTCCAAATAAATTAACTCACAACAAACTGAATCAAAAAAAAAAAAAAAAAATATAAAAACAACAACAGTAATACTCTGATTCCCATGATATTGCTGTAAGTGGATTTCTCTGTCCGTGAAAAAACAGTTCTGAACCAGTTATGCCTTCGGTTCAGTCGATTTCAGGATCCATAAAGAAGATAGGGCAAATCAGGTCCCCTGTTGCACATTGTATATAGGAACTTTATAGGATCTAAAACAGCAAGTTGACAATTACCACTATTTTGCCATACACTTGATCCTCACTTGGTCCTGTTGTTCCCAGATATGCCCTGCCTTTTCAAACTGTGTAGATCCAGATCAGTTGGCTTCTTCAGAATCCAACTGAACTAGATCTGCACTGTTTGCCATTCAGTGTATGAATTTGTATCAATAACCTGGATCAAGTAATCTGTTTTGCTGACAATTAGATATGGGGGTGGCATCTTAATTTATTCAGTATGACAAGGGTAATCAACTGTTTTGGTTTCATCAGTCAAATTCTTCAGGCTTTCAGTTATCACTGAAATCTTACCAGTATTTTGTTTTTTACCTCAGAGAAAATTTCTTGGTTGAAACCACAAATCGTTCACCCGAAGAATTCTGGTAAAAATCCATCACTAATGAAATTTAACCCTTAAATTGCCAAGAAAACCTGCATCTGAAAATGTCATCTGTTTATGCTGTCTGCTGAATATTCTTGCAAACTTTTCAAACCTATTTTTGCATACAGGCAAGCAGTGTGGACCCTGATCAGACTGCTCCATGAGGAGCAGTCTGATCAGGGTCCACACTGTTTGCAAAAATGACTTTTAAAATCACAAGCAGATGACAAAGCAGACAACAATTGTTGTGATTGGTAGTTTAAGTGTTAAGGGAACTGAATACACACATGGTAGGTTTTTCTATCAGTGTTTGCAAGGGAAACAACTTTTGAAACTTCTGTTCACTTTCCTGCACACCAAACCTCATCTAAATGGGGCTCTACTCTAAAAGGAAAGAATTTGCTCCCTGGGAGAGCAAATTCTTTCCTTTTAGGATAGACCCCTTTCCAGGATGAAGGTAAAACAACCTTGAAAGATTTGCTTTTTCCCCTTTTCTGAAAATTCAGATGTTTTGATTGGGTTAACCAGAATAGTTATGTTTTCAGTTCACGGTATTCCCAATGTAGTAGACCAGAGCTGCAGTCAAAAGTGCAAAGTGATAGCAAAAAATTTTGCCCTGGACTCCTGTACCTAATTATGATCATTAACAGGAGCAGAGATCCAGGCAAAACATTAGCGAGAAACACACTTTTGAACACAGCCCAGTTGAAATTAGACTGAGAAAATGAGAAACGACTGTTAGTTAAACTCTTCCATGCATTTTATTGATGGGTATTACCATTTTTATGGCTTGCATAGCATTGTATTTGACCATAGATGGATGGGTACAAAAATATTAAACAGCATTGAAGTACAGATATTAAATTTAATGAAGAAGATTTTACTTAATTTTTTAAGTATTGTAGTTTGCCAAATATTTGAACAGATATGCCTGAGCAAACAGTGTATATCCAGATCAAAAGGACCAGTTAAGGATATATTTTTTTCTTATTTCTCCATAGAAACCTGTCTTTCTAATGAGTACCCACAACATATGCTTCTAATGAGTACGCACAATGCATAATTTTTTTTTTTGGAGTTATTGAGAAAATTATCCAAGAATTATCCTCAAATACTCCTCCATAACAATGCCTCTGTGACCCATCATTACGAAAACACGCCTATTCAAATATATGGAAACTCTCACCTCTAAAAACTGAAAATTTTCAGATAAAAAAACTCTGATATTGTTCATATTTCTGCTCAAAACATAGATTGTGGGTACTTGTTAGAACTGCCTCGGCAAGGTGGTTCTAATGAGTACCCATGATCTATGTTTTTGAGCAGAAATAAGAAAAATAATGTATACCCCTGTAAACCCCAGTTTTACTATATAAAAGTGGGGTTTAAGGGGGTCAAACTTGTACAGGCATGTTTTCGTGATGATGTCTAAAGTTTGCAATTTTAGTGCTGGAGGTGAAATACAAAAGAAAATAATCTCTTTTTTTGGCTACTAAAATGTTATTCTAAACTTTTTAAATTCATTCATACAACCAGCCATGAATGATATTTGTTGCAAATGTTGGGAGTTCAAGTTTTATCTTTCAGACTTGGCTTTGATTAACCCAGGATAAAAAAGTAAAACAAAATTGGCACTGTACAACATCTAGGAAATCAAAATTCCTTTCGATCTATTAGTGTGAGAGATCAAATGGATAAAAAGACAACTGAGCCAGTGCACAACAAAACCTACAATAAGACTTGTGCAGCCAGCAAAGACTCAGATCAGCCTGCACATCTGGGCAGTCTCATCAGTTTTCACTGATAGCGTGTGCCATACACAGCCTTCAGACTATCAAAAGAGGGATAATAGCGTGTGCCGTATACAGCCTTCAGACTGTCCAAAGAGGGATAAACGAGAATCTTTGCCGCACTTGGTGGTTATACTGGCTGATCTGAGTCTTTGCTTGTCAAACAGGTCTTATTGTAGGTTTTGTCCTTCTGATTAGGTAGCACCCATTTAGAATTGCAATTACCATATTTAATACCCTAAACAGTCAGACATACATGTCTGAGCAAAAGCAGTGTAGACTCATGTCAGACTGGCCCTCATTATATATCTAAAGGAGCAGTTGATCAGGCTTAAAACTGTTTAGCATTCACTCAACTCTTTTTAGACTCAAATGGACGTTCAAATTTCAGTAGACTTATTTAGAAGTGCTTTTTTTTTTTATAATTTTCAGATATTTTTTTTTCTGTAAAAGTATGTTGTGGGCATTTATTAGCAGTTTATCTTGTTTATATGGAGGACTGGAGAAATTTTTCAAGTGGTAGGGAGCATATTTACCTGGGTCCTTCTGAACCCAGATATGCCCTGCCTTTGCAAACAGTGTAGATCCTGATCAGTTGGCTTCTGAAGAAGCCAACTGATCAGGATCTGCACTGTTTGTCATTTAGTATGTGAATTTTTAACAACAACCAATCAAGCAATCTGATTGGCTAACAATTAGAAGTGGGTGTGGCATCTTAATTAATTCAGCATGACATTGGTTAGTATTCTATTTGTACTGTCATTCACTTTTCCCTCATCATCTTCTGTTTCTCTGTTTCCTCTCATCTAATAGCTCTTCTGTCCATTTTTTCCCTTTCTCTGAGAGAACTCACAAAATGACCCACATGGGTAGTGTCATTAACCCTGGTCCTGCTGAACCCAGATATGCCCTGCCTTTGCAAACAGTGTAGTTCTGGATCAGCCAACTGATCTGGATCTGCACCATTTGTCATTAAGTATGCGAATTTGTATCAGCTACCAGGATCAGGTAATCTGATTGGCTGAAAATTAGAGGTGGGCATGGCTTGGCAATTTATATAGCATGACAAGGGTAAAAAAAAGTCAAACAAAACTATTAAGAAATAGTCCTCCATGTTTTTACAACAAGCACAGTAAAGAAATATTCAGATATTCCAATATTTAGAGTAGTTATGATAATGCTAAGAGTGCTGTAAAAGTAGAACAGATTTAAAAAATATAACTCACAATATCACTCTATACATTTGAGACAATTTCTCCCCCTCACAAAAATAAACAAACAAAATACGATAGCACTTATAATAAAAATCTTCTTGAAAATTGCACACACAACATTCTCTATACACTATATACATATATACATTATATTGATAAACCAATTGCATTTTGGGAAGTGTATTTCATTAACAACAGTTAGATTTTCATCGTGTAGGATTCATCATGTCATGTGAGGGAGGGGAGGGGCATATTTGGGAGGGGTGCATTGTTATTCAGAATAACATTTTCATTAGGTCACATGTAATGTTGAGCCCTTTGTGAGAAAAGTAGCAAAAAAATATTTCAAAGTGTTGTCTGCATAATACACTTCTCAGAATGTAATGGTTTAATCTTCATATTGCACTTTAGAATAGCAAGAACACTAGAAAAAGGGTGTTGCATCCACAGGATACTGTAACATCAGCCCAGTTAATACACCTGCTTTATCTCCAGTTTTTTTTCTTCATATTTACTTTGTCAGAAGTGTGTGTGATGGCACTCTGCCAGTACCCCATAGTTCCACCCTTTAACCCATTGTAGACTGAATAGACTTTCTCACACTATATATTGGAAGAGTCCAATTTCAATTTTAGGTACAGCTATGAAACTAACATATTCCTAAAGAAAACTGGCTAAACTATTTACAAACAGAGGAGACTCTGATCAGACGCCGCATTCTGCGGCATCTGATCTGGGTCTGCACTGTTTGCCAGTTACCCTTTAACGGGTCTCCCAACTATAATGGGTTAACTCACATCTTTCAAGTTCACCACAAAGCGTGCAGGACTCAGATAAACAGTGGTCTGAATAGAAATAATAGCAAAACATGTCATTTTCTTGTAACTGTAGATAAGCAAAAACTTGTGTTGTCATACACATTAAAACTGCATGGTCAGGGTGCTTCTAACGAGTACCCACATACTTTCACAAAAACAATGAAAACAAAGTGCCTTACCTAAAGCTATGGAAATACTCATTAACCCTTGTCATGCTGAAAAAATTAAGACACCACGCCCACTTCCAGTTGTCAGCGAATCAAATTACTTGATCCATGTTGATACAAATTCACATACTTAATGACAAACAGTGCAGGTCCAGATCAGTTGGCTTCTTCAGAAGCCAACTGATCTGGATCTACACTGTTTGTGAAGGTAGGGCATATCTGGGTTCAGTAGGACTAGGGTTAAAATTGACACTCCGAGGCAGTTCTAATGAGCTCTGTATCCACATGATTTCAAGAAAAAATAAATGTGGACATTTTTTTCTTCCGAAAAATACCAGTCTTATCAGGAGTTCTAGACAAAATCTGTAGAGTGTGAAGTAATTATTTTTTTTGTTGGTAAAAGTATATAATTATTTCAGCTCATTTTCATGAAGTTATGCCATTGATAAGCAAAAAAAAAAAAAAAAAAAAATCATTTGTATTGATTTGTTTCACTCCACGAATTCTATATTCTGTGAGCCTGGCAATACTGACAAATAATTTTGTTTCTCTATCAATTATGTTCTTCTCTTTTTTTATTTTTCATTATTTGGTATAGTTAAAGCAAAGGTGCCAAAACAAGGTAGATACTTAGAAAGGGTACACTGGAGACTAAAGCTATTGTAAATTATGAAATATGTTTTATTTACACAATGAGGATTCAGTGAAATGACAAAGGGCACTGTCATTACCTTTAAGGGGATGGGATACAATTAGTAGTTTTTCTGGCATGTTTTACAAGGGATTCCGGCATCTTTTACAAGGGAATTTTAGGACATTTACCATATTTGAAGCAAACAGGGCAAACCCTGATCAAATTGCTCTTTAATCAAGGTCAAGACTATTTGTGCAGGTATGTGGCTGAATATTTAACATAAATACAGTATTTATGGTAAAATTTCACATCAAAACAAACAAACAAAAAATTAAAATCTGCATAAACATCTATGTACAGATTTGTACTCTATAGATTTGTACATGGAAAACAGAAAAAAAAAATTGGTGATGAATACAACAAAGAAAAATGAGTGATGTGATGAGTGATATGCAAAGCTAATCATAGCAGCCATGACTGCAGCTGGGTCAGGTTATTAGCTGCTCACACGCAGGGAAGCAAGACCTTATGGAGGGTATATATACCTCCATATAAGGTACTTTTCAGCAGAAAAGTACTGATTTTTTTCTTATTCCTTCAAGTACAATCCCAATGAATAGAGATGCAAATATTAACAACAGTTATTTTTCTTAGAGGTGTATTCATTCTTAACATTGGAAATGAACACTCAATTGTATTAACAGTGAGGACAGCTGCATCTCAGTCGGCATATCTTTTTCTGATACTGTATGTCAGGATAAGATACATTTCAACCCCATCACGAAAACACGCCTATACAATTTTCCTCCCCTTTAAACTCCACTTTTATATAGTAAAACTGGGATTTACAAGGGCATACATTATTTTTCTTATTTTGCTAAAAAACATAGATTGTGGGTACTCTTTAGAACCACCTTGGTGAGGCAATTCTAACAAGTACCCACAATCTATGTTTTGAGCAGGAATATGAAAAATATCAGATTTTTTTTTCTTCAGAAAATTTTCCTTTTTTGGTTGTAAAATTTTCAATATATTTGAATAGGTGTGTTTTCGTGATGCAAAGAAATGATATTTTTCTTATTTCTTATTCAAACAGTGCAGATCCAGATTAGTTGGCTTCTTCAGAAGCCAACTAGTCTGGATCTACACTGTTTTCACAGGCAGGGTGTATCCACATTCAGCAGTACAAGGGTTAAAATGGTACAGCTTAATTGCAAAGTTAAAACTAAACATGCTAACAATATTGACTGTGGGTTTGGTACACAAATTTAAACAACATGTATGATGAAAAGAAAAAAAAATAAAATGCCATTTACATCTCTGGCAGTAATTATTCTGTATCACAGTATTACATATTAAAATCAGGGGACTTGTTGAGGAGTATTTGGTCATAATTCTGGGATAATTTTCTCCAGTTCTCCACAAATACATATGTTGTGGGTACTCATAAGAAGTGCCTCAGTGAGGCACTTCTAATGAGTACCCACAACATATGAGTTCCCAGAATGGTCACCAGATGCTTCTCATTAGCAATTGCTGTACTAAGTACTCCATTTGTCTGTATGCACAAATGAGTTTTTGCAACTTTTAAGAAAAAAATATGGAGATAGTCAAGAAAGGGCACAATCACAGAACACAGCCTTTTCAGGGTTTAGTGACTGAAATGAAACTATCTTATCTTTCCATGCAAAACTACCGAGATAAAACTCACTGGGAGTTATGGAATAATCATTGCAGTTCAACCAATCAAATTATCTGATTTTTTTTTCTTTCTGTTTTATCTGTGGAAAATGTTGCAAATTACCTGTTCTGTCATATGTACTTATTTTGCAAAGAATATAAGGCTTGATGACATTTCAATCAAAGTGTCTCCTGTGAAAAATAATTAACCCTTCTCTTGCTGAACACGCCATGCCCTATCTTAGCAAACAGTGTAGCTCACTGTAGTTTCTGAAGAAGCCAACTGATCTGGATCCGCACTGTTTGTCATTTAAATATGTGAATTTCTATCAAAAACCTGGACCAAGTAATCTGATTGGCACAAAATTAGAAGTGGGCGTGGCATCTTAATTTATTCAGCAAGGCAAGGGTTAAATGTAGTCTGCTTTATAGTTGACAGGTTAAATCTTACACAAAGCTTGATTCATTTTATTCAGAATTCAAACAAATCCTCCAACTATTTACTACTAAATAGGAAAAAGGTTAAAACTGACACTTTTTATAGAGGTAAAACAAATCTATTACTATAATAAGGTTAACAAAAAAATATTAGATGACTGATGGATTGAACCACAACATCTATTTTGTCAGTTAAATATTACACCCAGTGAAGTTTATTTAGAAATCAGTTTTTATTATTCATTCCTAGAAACAAGAACCAAGACACAGCTTGTAATCTGAGCCCAGTTGTTCAAAGCATCTTAGCTTAACAAGCTCGTTAGTGGTCAAAATGTTAACTGTTCTAGTGAATACGATATCTAATTCACAACTATTTTTGCTGACAAAATGTGAGTAGCTTTTGCAAATGCAAAAGCTACTCACATTTTTTCAGCAAAAATATTAACATATATGCCATATTTAATGATCAAAGGTTTAATGATATGTTAACTAATGACATTGTTAGTTTTGAACAACTGGGCCCTGAAGTTTTGCCTTCTGTTGATTGCAGATTGTGGCCAGAATATCTGATCTCCATTTAAGTTAATGAGTTGCTCATTCATTTTTGCATTTGAGCCAGCGCATGACAAATTCAACAAAATGATGTGTGCCCAGCGAAGACTCAGATCAGCCTGGGTATCAGCTAAGTGTGATCAGAGTCTTTGCTGTCAGCATGAAGAAAACTTGGGCCTTTAGCGACCCACTAGGCACACAGCAAAGACTGATCAGATTGGGTGGCCAATGGTACCAAGACTGATCTGAGTCTTTGCTGGGTGAACATGCCATTTTGTTGGTTTGTCATGCGCTGGCTTATTTGTCTTTTATCAGCACCATTCAGAAGTGTAGCAGCTAAAGTACATTTTTACAGAAAATAAGACTTGACATTTCATGTGAATTGTCTGCATATGAGACAGCACTAATATGAAATGTCAAACCTTTTTTTCTCAACAACAAAATACATCATCTGAAAAAAAAAAATTGAATGTTATCTGTTGGTGTTTTGGCTGATACTTGAAGAGTTATCTCCATTATTTGAGAAACAGTTCCCATATGTATGTCTACTAGACATTCTTCACCTATGAATGTTATAGCACATATGATTAGTTGACTTGTGTTTACCTTTGATAATTTCAGTCCTGTCTGAATCTACTTCACTAATATTGCACTTTAGTTAATGCTTTGCATGCTGGGTAAAAAAAGTATTTCAAAGTGTCATCTGCTAAAATCTTTACCCAAGCATGCTAAGCATTAAAGACATAATTCTTCAGAATGATGAAGAGTTTAAATCACAGAATGGAATACTGACATGATCAGTTTACAGTTTAAAGCACTGAGTTAATTTACTGAAATAAATTAGTAACAATTCAAAAACGTTCTCCTCTGGTATATTACAAGTGGAATCACTCTTTAACATATCACAAATTGTTGTTTTCAAATCCCTGAATAAAGTGGCACTTTCACAGAATTCTTATGGAATTGTTACGGTAACAGTTTAACTTTGACCACTCTCTGGGCAAATTCAGCAGACGACAAATCAATGATATTTTCCATACTATTTCCCAGAAAATAGTCTTTGATATTTCATGCAGATTGTCTCCTAAGGAGACAATTTGCATGAAATGTTAAAGCCTATTTATGGGGAAGAAATAAAAGCTATTTCAAACTGTCGTCTGCTGAAATGGTTACCCAGCAAGTTAAGCATTAAATGACACTGATCAACAGTTATAGTACAGTTCTACCCCTTGAAACTCGGAACCTGAGCTACTCCGAAATGCCGGATTTCTTGCATCCAGATATTCAATGTCTTTTGGACTTCTCTTGTAAACTGTTTGTTTCTTCTCTCTCCACCACTTTATTGCGAGAAGTATTAGAAGAATGATAAGTATAAATGTAAGAGTTCCAATTACCCCACCCACTATGGCAGCTGAAAAAGAAATGAGGAAAAATTGGAAATATGAAGTATTGAAGCAGCTTAGCATTCCGGGTAAAAATTTCAGCAGACTACATTTTGAAATATTTCCTTATGTTTTTAACAGAAGTTAGGATTTGATGTTTCATGCAAATTGTCTCCTCAGACAATTTGCATGAAATATCAAACCCTACATTCTGGAGAAAAATTGTCTGCTGGATTTTCACAGGGAGTGCTAAAGGTTAAGCTAAGACTGTATTGACACACAGTACGATCTGAATTTACACATTTAGCATATGCTGAAAGACATTTTTTTTTTCACTTGACACTACCTAACATCACGAAAACATGCCTATATAATTTTGACCCCCTTAAACCCCACTTTTATATAGTAAAACTGGGGTTTACAGGGGTATACATTATTTTTCTTATTTCTGCTCAAAAACATAGATTGTGGGTACTCGTTAGAACCGCCTTGACGTATTTCTGCTGAAAAACATAGATTGTGAGCAGAAATATGAAAACAATATCAGAAAGTTTATCTGAAAATTTTCAGTTTTTGATGGTAAAATATTCAGTGTATTTGAATAGGCATGTTTTCGTAATAAATACCATGATGGTTTACCAAAAATATTATTACAAAATTATGAAAACCAACACTGTAGAGTGTAGACTAAGTTCCAACTGCTCCTAGGAGACAGTTGATCATTGTTTGCCATTCACCCAGATCTTTAGTCGCTTTTCCTAAAAGGGAAGTTTGCTCAATGTTTCAGCCAGCATTTTAGCAACTATTTCAGTCATTTTTCCTACAGGAGCAGTTCGATTGGTGTCTATCCACTACAGTCGACTCTTGTATTCTTGAAGTCCAAGGGACTCTCTGAAATACTTCGATATCTGTACCTCAACATACAAGATTTGCAGAATTGAGAAAAAAGTGAATCAAACCACCACATTTCACAAATGAATATTTATTTGACTCCTGAAGTTAGAGACATATTGAAAATATTGTGGAAAAGAGGAGAAATTGCCTCTAATTTCTCCTCTTTTCCACAATATTTTATTACCTATTATTGGATTTCCATGTTAAAACAGGGATCAGATTTTCACTTCGAGATAAACGGTTATTCGAGATAAGCAAAGTCAAGATAATGAGAGCCGACTGTATTGCAGTCACTTTTCCTACAAGATCAGTTTGACGGTGTCTACACTATTTATTTCATTCAGCCAGTTCTTGTTGGTGACATACACATGCAGTCAAAGAGACATTTTCTTTTGACAATTATTTATATTTGCCTCAGTGAGGCACTTGAGGCATCTGTATTGCTGAAGATTAGGGCTGTTGACTTCAGATCACTAGGTCCCAGGTTTGAATCCCCCTAGAGGCAGAATTCAGCTCATGACAGACCCTTTCATCATCTTATATGACTTAACCCTTGTCTGCTGAACTCGGATATGTCCTGCCTTTGCAAACAGTGTAGATCCACATCAGTTCAAATCGTAGTACAAATATAGTGAAGAGTAAAAGTGTCCAATAGTTGAATACTTTGGGCAAATATGGAGCAAATGTAAATTAATCCTTGTCCTGCTGAATAGATTAAGATGTCACACACACTCTAATTTTCAGCCAATCACATTACTTGATCCAGGTTTTTGATGCAAATTCACCTTCTTTAGATCTGGATCTACACTGTTTGCAAAGGCAGGGTATATCCAGGTTCAGCAGGACCAAGGTTTAACTCTCTGGGCTAACTCAATAGATGACATTTTGAAATATTTTTCTTATTTTCCCAGAAAAAAGGCTTTGACGTTTCATGCATATTGTCTCCAGTGGAGACAATGTGTAAGAAATGACAAAGCAAATTGTCTGGAAAAAATAAGAAAAAACACTTCAAAATGTTGTCTGCTTAAATTTTTACCCTGAGTGCTACAACATAAAAATACATTTGTCTCCGCTGTTTGCTGACAGTTGTAACTTACCAAATGGGAGTTTCTCCTCTGTTTTGGAATTAACAGGAGTATGTTTTTTAACAGGTATAGTTACACCTGTGTCTGGTTTCTGAGTTGGTCGGGGTCTCTGGGTGGGTGGGTCCGTTGGGGCTGGTGTGGGTCTTGGCGTTGTTGTGGTTGTTGTTGGCGGCAGAGGAGGATATGCTGCAAAGAAATGATTAAGAAATAAAGTAAATAGCAGAATGAAAATCTAGCTGAAACATTTTGCATCATTGAAATTACTGGGTTGTTTCTGAAGAAATGTATCCATGGTACTGCTTTCCCATTCAATGACATCACATAGCTCCAGGATAGTCATTAGATATTTACGTTGTTTTTGCATGAACACATAATTTGTATGTTGTGGGTAGTCATTAGAATTGCCTCCCTGAGGCAATTCTAATGAGTACCCACAACATATATTTTGAACTATGAATGCCATTACATTGCTGTAGTTTTGAAGTCATAATCTGAGGTGTACTTGATTTTGACCTCTACAGGCACTTTAAAGAATTTGCTATCAAATGTGACAGAAGAATGTTCATTAGAATCTTTAGACCAGAACCAGGAGAAACTGGGAGAGTCATGTGATTCAGTATGGTGATCAAAAGGGTGTACACTGCAGAAAAGGGTGTAACACTATGATTTGTGTAATTATCAGTCTCTTCTAATATGGTCATGGTGAATATTATAGTTTATGGAAACTTATTTAATAAAAACTGAAGCAGAAAAAAAAGGTACTTGCTGTAATAGAATTTAGGCTCTGATGATTTCACCCCAAAATAATTTGTTTTTGCAAAAATAAGTACAATTTAATTTTACATTAGTTTTATCACAGAATGAGTTTTTAAATTTATTAATTTTTATTTTGATATTTTTTATTATAATGCAAATTTCCAGGTAGTTTTATACCTGATTAAGCCTGTAGTGCAACCCCCTCCCCCCGGACAACAGCCACTGACTGTGGATAACACAAAATTGGCAGTTTTCTGTGGATATCACAACAATGGCTGTTTTAGAGTGGTGGCTGCTCAAGGAGGTTCCACTTAATTTATTACACTTTCTTTGTCTTCCAAATTTTTAATATGTAAATTAGGAAAAATTCAGCTTTTACTTACCTTCATAATATAACCAAAATCCTTTCTTATTTCCCTGTTTATCAGACTGGAATCTAATGAAAATCTCATTACTCTGTAGTGAGTTTAAACGTTCGTTACCACGACGACCACACAAGGTCACACTTCGGTACTTGTCATAAGCATACATCCAATCATGACAGGCATATGTCCCATTTATTTGCAAGTCCATGTCTATGATTGTTAGATTTATTTTCTGTGATTCGTGAACACGTATTCTTGCTGTACAGTCTGTGTTGTCACGATAGTTGGTTGGGTAGCGTGGTGTTGCTATGTAACCAGATTGTGCTGTGAGATCAGCTGACGGGCAGATGTCTGTTGTTTGTATGACTGAAAAACATAAAACTTTGTTTACCGGTCTCTGGGCTAATGCAGCAGACAACAATATTGATGATATTTT
This sequence comes from Anodontia alba, assembly GCA_964016985.1. Lineage (NCBI taxonomy): Eukaryota > Metazoa > Mollusca > Bivalvia > Lucinida > Lucinidae > Anodontia > Anodontia alba. The sequence continues at coordinate 109,746,089 of OZ024824.1, forward strand.
TCTTGTTTTTCTATGAAAATTGGCTTTAAAATTTGAAAGGGGTGTGAAAGGTTAAAATGATAAAAAAGTGATAATAACTTTGAAAATTAACCACACCAGATTACTTTTCATATTTTCATTACATGTTCAGCAGTTTACAAAGTTCAAAACTGTTAACTGTAATGTGGCTACTTGCCTAAAGATGATGAACTCGACAGGAAAAGGTAGAAGATTTTTATTAAGCTAATGAAATGGTAATTAACGCTTAGCATGATTGGTAAAATTGTCAGCAAACATACTTTTTACTGTTTTTTTCTTGGAAAAAAAAAGGGTTTGATACTTGATGCAAACTATCTCTTATGGAGACAGTTTACATGACAAGACTGACTTTATTTTCTAGGAAAAATAAGAAAAGTATCACCAATTCATTTTCTGCTTAACTGTATCTTAATACTGTATTTACCCTGAATATTGGGACACCTTAACTCCTTACCATAGTTGTCCTTAAATTTGACCAAATCCAGTTTACTACCTTTTGACATGTTTAAAAACTACTGGATGAGTGCCAAACAGTGTAGACCCTGATCAGATGCCATATTTTGCGGCATCTATCTGGGTCTGCATTGTATGCTCAGGATGTCTGCCTCGATATTTTGAGTTATATGGTATTCTGCTCTTTAGTAATGCTGATCTTTTCGTAAGAAGGTTTTTATATAATTTCATTCGTATTCCTTTTGAATCCACTATGTTGGCACATAGAGTCGATATATCATTGTGTTATGTAATTATAGCTGTCATAATTGCGAAAGTGTAATAAGCCCAGGGTTTAATTATTTATGAAAAGTTTACGAGTACCATGACAGAAATAATTAGGCCATTAACCAGGTATTACACCATTACCTGCCTGTTATGATATGAATACAGGCGAATCAATAACATTTCTGTGTTATACCCGCTAGTTCTTTGAAGTAACATGTTCTCGTTATCTTTACATCCAACACCTTCCGTTGACATTGCGTAGAAAATAAATACCTGTTGGTCGATTTTTCACTTTAACCATTATCACTCTCTGGGCAAATTCAACAAATGATAAATTGCAATTTTTTCTTATTTTTCTCAGAAAACAGGATTCAACATTTCATGTAAATTTCCTCCATTGGAGACAGTGTGCAAGAAATGTCAAAACCTGTTTTCTGGAAAAATAACAAAAATGTTTCAATATGTTGTAATCTAAAACTTTTATTCAGAGTGCTAAGCAACAGAGTGGTATTGAGAGCACAGCTGTCCTGTCTCAAGTTTTGAAAAGAAAGATATTTCCTTGAAAACTGGTTTATTGTTCTTTAAGAATAGAATGCAACAGATGGGGTTATGGGAATGTTTAATGCTGCAATAAACAAGAGACAGGCAATATGGATGCATTTGTATTTTATATTAAAACCATTTGTTCTGAGTCTCAATAATGCCTCTGTTTCCTCTTTTAAAACATGTGGCTACATGACCTCAGTGGGGACACAGCTCTAGAAGAATTTATTAACTTTTTATCATTTTTTTTTTTTTTTAATTCCTGGGATTGGTTAGCTGAAAGATAAAAAGAGAGATGGATTGCTGAGAGAGAAAGAGAGAGAGAGAGAGAGAGAGATTGTTAAAAAAATGAGAAGACATTCCAGCAGATAATATTATACCACCTGTATTGTAAGATTTACCTAATTGTATCATGCAATTCAATTATTCGTATGTTCACACCTCTGTTTTCGGAATGTTGGTAGATTTATTCAATTATACAAAATCTAATCCCAGAAATTGTTCCATGATTACCAATCCCCTAACACATACAACAAGATTAAATTGAACTAAATTAAAAGTTCATCCAATAAGCCTGATTTCTAGACATCCTAATTCAGACAATTTGAAATTATATTACAGACTAAATCCGGGACTTTGGAATACCGCTTTTATCTTAAGTATTGGGACACACAGTCATGCCTGAGCAAACAGTTTAGACCCAGATTAAACTGCTCCTGAAGGAGCAGTTTGATCAGGGTCGGCACTGTTTGCCATTCTGTCAGCGTATTTCAGACTTGAGTCACCAGGTAGTCAAATGGATATGCTCAAACTGAGTTACAGTGTCCTAGTATTTAGTGTATACTGAATTAAACCTAAATAATGGAAGGCCTGAGCAAATAGTGTAGAATCAGCCTCGCTGGCTCAGTTGGATGTGCATCCAACTGGTGATCAGGAAGTTGCGGATTTGACCTGGCTGGGTTGGCAACACTCTTTCATGGAGATTGATCATGAAACATTTTCTATGGTCATTCTTTCCCTGATTCAAGAAGGGCAGTTGTCAGTTTCAGGCAAAAGAATGTGCGCAATACTGGTTTACCATTTAGAGGACTAAGCCTGCCCAGTAAATATGTTATTAGGTAAACTGACTGCACTCAACATGATCTCATTGGGTTGAATGGGCCATAAACCTAAACATAAACAAACAGACAGTGTAGACCCAAAGTGGATGCTTTCGAATGTGGCATGGGATCAGGATCTACACAGTTTGCATCTCATTCAGCAATTTTTAGATGCTTCAGTAGGTAAGTGAAATGGACATTGAAATTTTAGGATAAGTATGGTTAGGAGTTATGATGTCCCCAATATTCAGAGTAAATATAGCAAATGAGATTAGGCCAAGAAGCAGTATTCCAGATGAAGTGTGAAAGTTTTTTTGGCAATAATATAGGATAATAATTTTAACCCTTGTCATGCTGAATAAATTAAGATGCCACACCCATTTGTAATTTTCAGCCAATCAGATTACTTGATCCAGGTTGTTGACAAAAATTCACATTCTTAATGACAAACAGTGCAAATCCAGATCTGTTGGCTTCTTCAGAAGCCAACTGATCTGGATCTACACTGTTTGCAAAGGCATGGCATATCCAGGTTTAGCAGTTTAAAAACTAAACCTTTGAGGCAATAAGAAAATGCACCTTTAGACATGTGCCGAAAGCAAACACTTGGATCAGCCAGCACATTAGCTGAGTATTTGCTGGGCGCACATACCCAAAGGTACACTTTCTGACAATGTTTCTCCTATATTTTTGGCACTCATAGAATCAACTTAGTGAGGCAATTATAAGAAATACCACAGGTTTTTCTGGTTATTTTTGGTAAAAATAATCAAACCTTATCTCATGAATACCACTTTTATCTAATGCAATGAAATAGGAGGTAATCTCTTTGCCAAAGTGGGCTGGTTAGAATGAAAAGGTGTTGTAGAGAACTTGTGGCAAGTATTCAGATTTTGAGCATATGCGCATATGTACAATTTCGATTGTCGTGCATGCATATATTCTACAGTTCCCAGTCTTTCTGTAAGCAATAAATTCTGCCCTGCATTAGACAGCACAGATCTAGCCCTGAGGTTATAAAACTTTTTTCATGCTCAGCTCAGCTGAGCCCAAAATTTCTTCTGCAGATAAATATGAAAATGCCAACAGTAGTTGGCATTTTCATATTTATTAGCAGAGAAATTTTCATGCTCGACTATTTTTAGCAAGAAAGTAATTGCAATTGTTCGTAATTTGAGATTTATTAGCAGGACAAATTTCATGCTTAGCTGAGTTGAGTATGAAAAACATTTTATAACCTCCCGGTCAGGGCCTTTGCTGCCCATAATATTCTATATAGTCATCTTGTTACTTGGCCATAATCCATTTCAGCTTAGCATCCCGTAAAAGGGACATTGGCAAACAGTGGAGACCTAGATCAGATGCTGCAGAATGCAGGGTCTGATCAGGGTCTACAGTGTTTGCATTAAGTTCAAAATATGATAATAATCAAAACTAACCAGACACACCTTATATAGGAAATGGACCTGTCCAAAGAGTTGAGATAGAAGAGTCCACTCGGCTTAAACGGGTTAACGGAATTGAATGGTTTGGTGGCCAGTCTGGGTCTACACTGTTTGCTGAGGCATTTTGTCTGAATATTTAGGACATAACTCTAAGATCAATACCTACCTGGTTCACAAATGTATTCCACTTGAAAGTATGTACTAAATTTATCACATTGCCGGATTTTCTGACCATAGTTTCCACTTGGCAAATTAATACTGCAAGTGTCTCTTCCAATGCAGGGATAGGCCTCATGCTCTAGCTGAGTACAATCCCCTGGTGTGAAAGAACACGATTGTGTGTAACTGTATCCGTAGAAGGCTTTTGTTATCCGCAGCATGTAGCCTGACCCACAGTTGATTCTCAGCAACTTCTGGGTATTGTTGAAACAAGCACTCACAGATTCACCTGAAATTAAGATTACGAGTTTTGAGACGTGTTGTAGGAAATTATGTCACCTATATAATCTGCCTGTCTGACTGCTGTCTGCAGTCTGCTTGGACTTCATACTCAGACAGTCATGTCTGAGCAAACAGTGTAGACCCAGATCAAACTGTTCCTGAGGAACAGTTTGTTCTGGGTCAACACTGTTTGCCATTCAGTCAGGATCTCTTAGAAGCATCATCTGGTAGTTAAAAGAAATTGTTCAAACTTTAGTGTAAATAGAAAATACAGTGCAACCTCTCTCAAACAGCCATCATTGGGAACACATATAGTGGCTGCTATAGAGAGGTGGCTATTTAAAAGGGATTCATAGCTAACAGGTATTTTGGTAAAATAGGGAGCTGGCTGTTATATTTTATTTTGAGGTTCCCAGTGGGAAAATCTGTTCCATTATATGAACACCAAAGACCCAAATCAGAATATATGGGCTTGATCAAGGGAAATTATGTTTTCAAGGATATGCAAAATTGTTTTTTACACACTATGCCAGCAAATTCTGGGAGCAAATTCTTTTCCATATAGAATAGACCCCTTTTTAGAAGGGAAACAGAAACAATTTTGATGGTGCTGCCTTCCCTGAAAGTGTATCCAAGCATCTTAACCCTAATCCTGCTGATCCCTGATATACCCTGCCTTTGCAAACAGTGTAGATCCAGATCAGTTGGCTTCTGAAGAAGCCAAGTGATCTGGATCTGCACTGTTTGTCATTAAATATGTGAATTTCTATCAGAAACCCGGATCAAGTAATCTGATGGGCTGTAAATTAGAAGTGGGCATGGCATCTTAATTTATTCGGCATGACAAGGGTTAAGTGCTGTGGTTTGATTATTGTAACAGAGACACAGAGAGAGAGGATAAAAATACAGATACCAATAATAACAATAATTTTGATAAAAATTCTCACCTGCCTTTTCTGAAGAACCAATTTATTTAGCAATTAGACTTAAGAGACTCTTTGTACATTGAAGTGCTTTATAAATGAAAACACTGGTTGTTTCACACTGCATTGATGGAGAAATATTTATTTTGCGTAAGTTCCAAATTCTAAGTTTTTGTAGAGGAAATGTTTTCTGTAGGTGGGTGTGGACAAGACATTAATAATTTTAACTTAGAAGAACTGAACTCTAACAAACAGTAGACACTAGCAAAAAAATCGTCTTTGAAGAACTGCAGGGCAAACAGGACGTTGATAATCAGGACTGGAGAGGGGAAGAGGAGGGGTGTGAAATTGTCTTGTATATGCATCTGCACATCTACATATGTAGATGTACAACCTGACTATCCATGTTATTTTCACCTTTGAAAGTATGTGATTGGCCCTAGATTTTTTACACTTATGCATATGAATACCCCACTTTTGTGAATCAGCAGTATATCAATACCTTAAAAAATTCCTTTCATCAACTCAATTTCTATTACTTTGCTTTATTTTTCACTAAATTCCCATCTGTTAAAGTTGGTTTTAAGATTCAAATTGCATAATAGTATGAAATACATGTGTGTACATAAAAGTATATGAATGAATGCAACTCTGTCCCGGAGGGGCAAATTCTTTTCTTTGAGAGTAGACCCCCTTTCACAAGTGAAACAAAAACATATTGGACAGAGTGTCTCCCTTGAAAGGGTATCAGTTTGCTTAATTTCAAAATTCCGGTGGTACCTCTTTTAACAAGTATTAGCTTTCACTAAAAGCGTAGTCTTTATTTAGCACACAGGTAGACCAAGCTTTTAGTGGAAGCTACTACTTGGTTATAATAAACATATTGACTGGCTCCAGTCTCCAGTGACTAAATATTTTTTCTTAATGCTTGTCACTAGTGAGAGTGGAGCCAGTCCAAATAATATAGTGCAGTCTGTGGAAAATAGCATTGGATGAGTCGGACATGACCTTTCATAAAGTGCTACTGGAGCAATATCAAACTCTGGGCATAGACAATAAAGCTGAAGCACCAGCTGTACTCAGTTTTGGTTCAGTAACTTTACCACTCTCTGGGACAATTTGGAAGACAAAAAATTGACAATATTTCTCTTGTTTTTCCAAAGTAATAGGCTTTGACATTTCATGCAAATTGTCTCTTTAAGAGACAATTTGCATGAAATATCAATTCCTATTTTCTTTGAAAAAAAAATAGAAAAATATTTTAAAATGTCACCTGCTGAAAATTTTACTCATCATTAGAAGCATTAAACTACAATGAGATCTCATGCAATTATAACAGCATCTGTGTATTTAATAATTTAATAAATAAGGTCCCTTTTCTCTGGGCCGCTCATGAAGCTGAATCTTTTAATGGGGCTTCAGTTCCTTTGAATAGCTGACAGCTAATTGATTGGTTAATTGCTCATTAACAATTATAAGAAAGATGAAAGAATTTTGTCTTAAGTATTGTTAAAATCCTTACAAGGATGAGTGGCAGTTGAGGAACCTGGTAATTGCCCAGAAAATCTCTTCAACAATAGCTTCGGAGCTTCCTGGTTTTGATTTTGTAACTATTCTATTTGGATTTTTCTTGAAGAAAGATAATCCTCTAAAAGCTTGGTAAACATATAAGCAGACAACATTTTGAAATATTTTTATTTTCCCAGAAAACAGGCTTTGAAAATAGACTGTTTTGACCATCATCTTGCTGTTCATGACAACTCCTACCTTTGCAAACAGTGTAGATCCAGATCAGATGGCTTCTGAAGAAACCATCTGATCAGGATCTACACCGTTTGTCATTCAGCTTGTGAATTTGAACGAAAACATTATATGATGAAATCTGATTGGCTGATAGTCAGAAATGGGCGTGGCCAATAAAATTATTAAGCAATATACAGGTTGAGGAAGTTCTTCTTTGTTTGTGTGTCTGTGTTTTCATAGGGGACCTTTGTTTGTCATTATTTGCTCCTCATCTACCTGTCTTTTCATCCCTTAAGAGGGCTGTGCCTCATGATTTGGGCATCTCCTGGGTATCTTTACTTACATTTTATATATATTTGTTTTTGTTTTTATCTTTTTTTATTGTAATCTGCTGAATTAGCCTAGAAAGTGATAAAGGTTAAAATGTATAACCATTTCTGTCCTAAATATTCAGATATCTTAAACTCCTTACCATACTTGTGCTAAATTTGAGCAAGACCATTAATTTTACCTTATTTACCCTATGTATTCAGACAGACAGGCCTGAGCAAACAATGTAGACCCAGATGAGACTCTGCATAATGTGGCATCTCATCAGGGTCTACACTGTTTGCCACTCATCCAGCAATTTTCAGACACAACATCAGATAGTAAATTGTACTTGTTCAAATATTACATTTATAGCAAGGGGTTTCCAAATACTTAACCCTTGTCCTGCTGAACCCGGATATACCCTGCCTTTGCAAACAGTGTAGATCGAGATCAGTTGGCTTCTGAAGAAGCCAACTGATCTGGATCTGCACTGTTTGCCATTACGTATTTGAATTTATAGAAACAATCCAGATCAAGTAATCTGATTGTCTGAAAATTAGAAGGGGGGCGTGGCATCTTAATTTATTCAGCAAGACAAGGGTTAAGGGTAAATACTGTATTCCCTGTTGATATGTCTGAAATACTGCTGGATGGGTGGCCTTTTGTGGCATCTGATCTGGGTCTGTGGCATTTGCTTAGGCCCGACTGTCCAAATATTTAGAGTAAAAATGGTATGAACCATTTCAGACATCATAATGCAATCTTATAAAGCTGCTATGCCATTGTGTAGACTCCAACCATAATGTGATAAAAAACAAAAAAACATTTACTTTAATCATATTTGGCACCTTGTATGTTGAGAAAGAATTATCCTAAACATTGGTAAACCACCTTTATTTTGCAGAATGACAATGCATCCACATCACTAGACTGGCTCCAGTCTCCAGTGACTACATATTTTTTTTTTTTTTTATAATCCTGTTTGATAATCCACTAAAATAAAAAAATAATAATAATATCATCAAGGCTATAAAGGCTGGTCACTAGCTTTATAGTCTTGATTTTATTTTGGTTTTATTTTATGACTAGCCTTCATAGTCTTGATATTAGTTTGGTTTTATTTTAGTGGGTTATCAAACAAGATTTTTTTTTTTTTTATTCAACTGACAATCTCAATTAAATACATGTACAGACAGAATATTTGTTACATAAGTATATGTGGTAAACGTAAGATTAAAATCAAGCACTAATGATCCATTCGCCTGTGTGACATACATGTTTATAATACTATAAATTGATGTTCATTTCTGTTTACGACAATTACATGTACAAACATTGGGTTCCTTTAAAAATACACGTCAATACCAGAAACTAACTAACGTTTTTTGCATGCGAGAAGCTCCTGCGACAATAATATTAATTAAAAAAAAAGAAGAAAAAACTGAAATCAGACGCGGGAATTTCTCGCCACGAAAAAATAGCTGACCCACAGTGTACCATCGGACTATGAAATAAGGAGTTTAAAACACTAGTTAAAAAGTTCTCCCTTCCCCTATCCTACCCCTCAAGTCGCATCTTCCAATGAGAACAACATTCTACAAGGTTATAAGAAAAACAAATAGTTGCTGGAGACTGGAGCCAGTCTACCACAATGCCAATCAGGTCTACATACAGAAACACTACAGTTTTATAGAATCTCTGGGTAAAGAAAAAGTCCAAGTCAGATTGCAACAACACAGAAGTGTATCAGGGTATTCATTTTCAATATGAGGCAGCTCCAATGGGAAATCACAAAAAAAAACAACAACATAGAATGTGTTGCAAAAATTAAATTTACATGCATAAAGCAGGATAAAAATAGAGCTTGTTATTTTATTTATGTTTTGTAGTTTAAGATAAAAAAAATTGCTTATTAATCTTGTACTGAAGCTTAACTTGCATCTGTTTGTTGTATTTGATGGAAAGAGTTCAAGAAATCTTCCTTTTTTCCAAACTTTTTTTCCTTTCAGCCTGATCAAGATAACTTTGTGACAGCTGTTAACTAGGTTCATACATACCTTGTTTATTTTCTAATCAATTTAATTATGCAGGGGAAGAAGTCTACCTAGAGATTTTAATTTCAGATATCAGGGATACTGGATCTATCCTAAATATTCCTACTGATGGTTTTGACCAAACCCTCAGACTATGCATTCTGCAGCATCTTGTCATAGTCCACAGCTGGCTTCTCATTGCATTGTTTTTTAACAGGCTGACAGGTAGCTCATATTTTAGGAGAAGTGTGGTAAGGAGTTACAGTTTCTAAATATTTAGGGTATATATGGTAAATTAGGGTCAGAATGATAGACATGACTGTAAAATGGAAATTAAGTACAAGACCTATTAGAAATAAACAGTTTTTTATGGGGAATAGTATTTTTTTATATCCGTTCAGGTGCTATTCTTTCATTTTTTTGATTATTTAATTTATTCATTCTGTTATTTTCTGACATTACCTTTCATAAAAAAGTCAAGTTTATCACAGATAGAAGATAACAAAACTAGTGCAGGGGTTTGCTGGAAAGCTTTCATTTCTCTAGAAAAGGCACCTTTGTTTTTTTTTTTCAACCAAAAATATAGTAATGTCCTAAATTTCATACACTAAAGTTTCTGAAAAAATGGCATATGCAAACAGTGTAGCCACAGATCAGACTGCTCCTTAAGGAGCAGCCTGATCTGGGTCTACACTGTTTGCCATTCCATTATGTATTTTAAGAAATGACTGCATAAAAAGCAAAATTTAGGCCAAAAAAGTATGGAATAGTGTTTAAAATTTTAGGACATTTACCGTATTGACATTTTTCTTTTATCTCCATAAAAGCATCATACACCCCTTCAAAAAAGAGATCAGTATGTAATATGTGACCAGCATAGACCCAGATCAGCCCACACATCTTCACAGGCTGATGAGGGTCTCTGCTGTTTACTGATAGAATGTTTAAGAATGTCAAGCATGCTGAGTTAAAAAATTCCTGCAAGTTACATTGCCCAGAGAGTATTAAGGGTTAATGTCAATGCTTAGACATCACTGGAGTGGTTTTTTTTCTCAGGTTCATATGCACAAATTGACTGTGCATAACAAAATCATTGCACATATAAAACAGCCATTACGAAAACATGCCTATTCAAACATACTGCAAATTTTATCACCAGAAAATAGACATTGACATTCCATGCAAATTGTCTCCTCAGAATGTCAAAGTCTGTATCTGGGAAAAATAAGAAAAGTATTTCAAAATGTCATCTACTGAAACTTTTACCCAGCATGCTAAACAATAAGACCCATTTCCCTAGAAATTGCTCAATTTATTTTGATCCAAAACATCTAGTATAACATTCTTGGAAGCATTTGCCCTGGGAACTACGTTTTTGGCACGGGAACCAGGTAATGTCAAGGTGTGTTAGTGTTATGTAACGTAGTCAGAAAGTGATCTGAACCTGATAAGCCCTTGTAGGCTGTGGCAGATTACCAGGTAAAAATGCAAAAAGAGCAGGTAAATATTTGGCCATTAATTCTGGTATGCTGATGGTGAAAATAGCAGGTGACATTTTAACGCTTAGCATGCTGGGTAAAAATTTCAACAGGGGGCATTTTGAAAATTTTCTTATTTTTTCCTAAAACTATGCTTTGATATTTAATGCAAATTGCCTCCTTTGGAGACAACTTGCATGAAATGTCAAAGCGTATTATCTAGGATAAATAAGAAAAATATATTTTAAAATGTCTTCTGCTGAATTTGCCCACAGAGTGTAAAGGTTAAGGATACACCTTTAAGGGAGACTACTCTGACATGAACATATTTGCCTCCCTTCTAAAAGACTAATTTGACCCAAAAAAGAAAGAATTTCCCAGAAAAGAAAAACAAAAGAATTTGTTTTTCTGGTATATTATTGTCCTTTCTCAAAGCTTCTCTTAAAGGAAAGAATTTGTTCCCAGAGATAATATACTGGGGAATCAAATTTTTTTCTGATGGAGATTTCTCACTTTGAAAAGGGAGACAAGTCTTTCTGCTTAGAGTGCTCTCTCTTTCAGATCTGTCAGTTCACCTTAAAATATTTCATAGCTTCAGTTAAGGCACTTTTTTTGCAAAAGTACTAATATTTTCTCGTTTCTTCATGAAAACATAATTATGTTATGGGTACATTAGAAGTGTCTCAGTGAGGTGCTTCTTATGAGTACCACAACATATGTTTTTATGGATCAGAAATAAAACAAATATTTTGTGGATTCTGCCTCTTATTTGGAGCTATGATATTTTCCTAATTTTTTCCAGTATTAACCCTTGTCCTGCTGAATAAATTAAGGTGCCATGCCCATTTCTAATTTTCAGCGAATCAGAATACTTGATCTAGATTGTTGATATAAATTCACATACTTAATGGCAAACAGTGCAGATCCAGATCAGTTGGCTTCTTCAGAACACTGTTTGCTAAGACAGGGCATGTTGTGATCAGCTAGTGAAATGAGATGTATGACAAATGTCAGGTCTTACTTTGAGAAAAAAAATAAGAAAAAGATTAGCCCCTGAAATAGCTGCCACCAAACAAAGATGTTTACTTTTAGTTTTTGGTAGTTAAATTGCAATTTCAAAACTCTGGTTTATATCTGAGAACTTATGACTCAGCTTTTGTAAAAAATTCAGACAAGACTTTAGATGTCCACCCAGGTAAAATGTAGGTAATGTTGGTTTATGGTTAGATTTCTGTTATGATTAGGTTTGGAGCTAAGCTAGAGTTAGATTTAGGTGTAAATTTTGGGGTTAAAGTAAGACTTGTGTTCAGGGTTTAGTGTTGGTTTTGAATAAGGTTAGGGTAAGGAATAAATCTATGTCTAAAATTTGTCTAAAATGTGCTGGGTGAATGACAAGCAGACTCTGATGATTGAACTGTTTGTTTGGGTATGTACCTCAGAATAGTATGGATAATTATGCAGTATGAAATTATTTTTTTGGAAACTTCTTGTTACAGAAGTAATTTTGAATATGTCAAGATTGCAAATATCATTTTATTGATCAGAAAATTCTTCTGATTTTAACAGAAATCAGCTGATAGTGTAGTGAGCAAAGATAAAACTGACAGTTAAAAATTTAAAATAACTTTAAACTGATAATCAGAAAATTTAAAAAAAAAAAAAAAAAGAAATATATAAAAATACTTTGCAGGTGCTCTGTTCCCTTTTTTCATTAGTCATAATGATTTGAAAGTGAAATAAGGATGTCACTGTTAACCATTACCATACTCGCGGCAAAATAACAATCAGGGCCCAGTTGTTCAAAACTAACGATGTAGTTGGTTAACGATTCGTTAAAATTTACATTGAATGATAGGCAAATATGCTGAAATTATTTGCTGAAAAAATGTGAGTAGCTTTTTTTTTCAGCAAAAAATATTAGAATATTGTATATTGAATTCGCTAAAACAGTTAACAAAATGACCCTTAACGAGCTTGTTAAGCTAACAATGCTTTGAACAACTGGGCCCAGATTGTTATGGTTATCACATAAAGATTCATGATACTGTTCGGATTGTCTGCAAAGAGGTGAACTTGAATGATATACTGCAAGTCATATTTTCTAGGGAAATAAGAAAAAAAGTTGTTCGATAAAATACCTGCTAATATTTAAATGTGGCATGCAAAAGGATAATGTTCATTGTTTCACAGATAAGACACACTATTTATCCTAATAATGCTAATTATTTGGACTCCTTAACTCCTTAATTTTTTATCTTAAAATCCCAACAAGTCCATTAATGTGTCTAAACAGTACTGACTGAATGGCAAACAGTGCAGACCCTGATCAAACTGCTCCTAGGAGCAGTTTGATCAGAGTCTTCCCTGTTTGCTAATACAATAATCGTCCATTTAAATATTTAAGATAAATACAGAATATATATTTCAAATGTTTATCATTCAATATTATTTTCACAGATAACATAACAATGCAAGTGAAAGTGTGTACTTAGTACAATTTTTTGATGCAATAGACCTGTTGTATTCGTCCAATTTTTTTAGATTATGGTCTGCACTGTTTGAAGTCTGATCATAGTCTGCTCTGTTTGCCATTCCATCAGTAATTTATTAGATACAGCAATTAAGGTGAATGGGTACATTTTCAGGGGCTACAACTCTCAAAACTGTTTTTGCCTCCCTTCTAAAATGGTGTCTATTCTAAAAGGTAAGAAGTTGCTCCCAAGGAAATACTTTCCATTTGGAGAAACCCTTTTCAGAAGGGTCGTGATTTGCAGGAAAGCAAACAGGAAGACACAAAAGTTACCTCTCTTGTCAAAAAATGGCAGAAACTGTACCAAGTTAATCAAGTCCCCTATATCAAATTTTAACCCTTCTCTTGCTGAACACAGCATGCCCTGTCTTAGCAAACAGTGTAGATCCAGATCAGTGATCTGGATCTGCACTGTTTGTCATTAAATATGTGAATTTCTATCAAAAACCTGGGTCAAGTAATCTGATTGGCTGGAAATTAGAAATAGGCCTGGCATCTTAATTTATTCAGCAAGGCAAGGGTTAAGATTAGTGTGATAATGAGTTCTGATGTCTGAATAACGCAGAATTTGCAATGATGTTCCAACTAGGTGTAGCAACTGGGTGTTGTGGGCTTTAAACATTGGGGCATCCTATTAATTTGGCTTGGGAAAGGCAAGGACTGGTTGCAAACTTGCAGACTAACAGATATTTTCACAAAATAGAAGAGAATTGATTTAAACAATACTCCAGGCTCAGACAGGATTGAAACAACAGTTTTCTGGAAGGAATAAAACTATTTTAAAACTGTCATTTTCTATTAGTTAAACTGAATATGAGTTGAAAACTCATACATTATGCAAAAACCTTAGGCCTAAATTAGTCTGTAAATCTTAAGCACACTCTAGAAGATATTAGCAGACAGCAAATGAATAAAGCTTTCCTATGAAAACACACTTGGCATTTTATTCAAATTTTCCTTCTGACCCCAAACTAATAAAGTGGATGCAACATTACGAGAACACGCCTATTTAAATATACTGAAAATTTTACCGCCAAAAAATGAAAATTTTCAGATGAAAAATTCTTATATTTTACATATTCCTGATCAAAACATAGATTGTGGGTACTTGTTAGAACCTCCTCGCCGAGGCGGTTCTAACAAGTACCCACAATCTATGTTTTTGAGCAGAAATAAGAAAAATAATGTATACCCCGGTAAACCCCAGTTTTACTATATAAAAGTGGGGTTTAAGGGGGTCAACATTATATAGGCGTGTTTTCGTGATGAAATAGTTAGGTTCTTCAACAGGTCAGTGATGTTCTGCTGAAAGAGACATTTTTTTGCAAACAGGTTAGTTTTTGAACAGGTCAGTTATGTAAGTAGTTATGCAAATAGTTTACTAGTTGAACAGTTATGCAAACAGGTTAATTTTTGAACAGGTCAGTTATTCAAAAAGTTTAGTTTTTGAATAGGACAGTTATGCAAATAGTTTAGTTTTTGAACTGGTCAGCGATAGGGCCGCTGAAAGAAAAATGTGTAATTTGGCTGCTAAAAGAGAAATGTTTATGCAAATTGGGCTGTTGAAAGAAAAGTAAACTATTTATGCATTTGTAGGTTTTGAATAATTTAAGTCAGTGCTGAAACAAAACAGATATGCAAACTGTCATTGGAGTTTAGATGGGTCAGTTTAAATTAATAGTGAGCAGTTTGTGTGCAAATAGCCATTGATTTTGGACAGGTCTATCAGCAAATGAGCTGCTGGAAGAGGAATAGCCATACAAATAGACAGGTCAAGAATGGACTTCTGAAAGAAGAACATTTATCCAAATATTCATCAGTTCTCTTTGCTTGCTGGTTGGATATGGTATCAAGTGATTATTGCTTTTAAACCCCGAAGCACTCTTTGAAGACAGTTATCTTTCGATAGCTAGAGCAGCTTTAAATACAAAATAATTGCATGTATGTAAGCACATTTGCCAAGTTTCTAGAATTAGCAGGTAAATTCCTTGCTGTCTTGTAAATTGTTTTAGAAGAAGAATAAATGTAGGACAACTTACTATTAATTACTACAACATATGTTGCAGAATGAATGTAAACATTAACAGTTACAATTTTTAGGTAACAGCTTAGATATGGCATGTTCTCCTTTGCTGATTTGTATGACAAGCATTACAGGAAAAGGGTTCTTGATGACTGTGTAGACAGGGAAGTCCATAGCACTAGTTAAGGCGCTTTTTTTCAATCCAAAAGTATTGATACTTTTTATTATTTCTCCACAAAAACGTATGTTGTGGTACTCATTAGAAGCATCTCACTGAGGCACTTCTAATGAGTATCCACAACATATGTTTTCATGAAGAAATAAGAAAAATATTTACTGGATACCCTCCCTTATCTAGAACTATGGAAGTCCCACCACGTCAGCCTGCCATAGTTCTGTATAGGAGGATTAATCCAGATAAAATATTTTTCTTATTTCTCCATGACAATAGATGTTGTAGGTACTCATTAGAGGCACTTCTAATGAGTACCCACAACATAATCTTTGATGTAGAATTAAGAAAACATCAATGGGGTTAGAAGCACTTTATCCCATTTGGAGACCCCCAAAAGGGTAACTGACAAACACTGTGCAGACCTAGATCAGATACTGCATTCTGCGGCATCTGATTGGGGTCTCCACTGTTTGCAAGGAGTTTAGCCATTTTTTTTTTTTTGTAGGAATATCTAAATTACTTTAGCCTGACATGTGTAAAATTTGAAATTTGACTCCCTCCAATAGTAGTATGGGGGAAGACTGAGACCTTTGCTGTTCATTAACTGATTCAATGGACACCAAAAGCATAAGCTGACAAACTCTGATCAGAACTAAAATTAGCAGAACAAGCAGTATTAGAGAAGCTGTTCAGTCTTTTATCCATGCAAAGTTTTATTTTCTAGAAAACAGCAGTTTTTGGAGTTGTGGTTTTGAGCCGACTACAATGGGTTAATATTTAAGCCTTTGGATTGGTGAAAAAACCAGTAAAGTCCATGCAGTTGAGACCCGTAAAAGCATAATTGGCAAACAGTGCAGACCCAGATCAGACGCCGCAGAACGCGGCGTCTGATCAGGGTCTCCACTGTTTGCATATAGTTTAACCATTTTTCTATAGGAATAGGTAAAGCTCATAGCCGGACGTACCTAAAATTGAAATTGGACTCTTCCTATAGTGTGAGAGTCTATTCAATATACAATGGGTTAAGAAGCATTCAGGGCACACCTGAATAAAAAATAAATCAAGAAGGGGTAATAATATAACAGAGGCCATGTATAGGTTAAGGACAGAATCAGTTCAATGGCTTTTGGCCAGTTTTATTGAAAGTTTGTAAATATTAAATTCCTAAAATTAATAATGCAGCTCATGAGTAAACCTTAAAAACATTAACATAAGCAGGGCTCCATTGTATTTTCATTTTTCACTGAAGATGTTCATTTTTATACCCAGTCACATGATAATGGTGGGGTATTATGTTTTCCCATCTGAGCCTCAGTCTGGCTTTCTGTCCATCCCTCATTGCTTGGTTTCCGCTTTCTGACTTGTAAGTTTTTGATGGATTTTATTCAAATTTTGTGTACATATGTATATCAGGGGATTTCATCAATTTTTGACAGAGTTATCAGCGGGCCGTACAATTTCATGCAAATTGTCTCCTACTTCATGCAAGCTGACCCCTGAAAAAAATAGCATTTGATATTTCATGCAAATCACATGAAATTTCAAGACTGATTTCTGGGGGGGGAAGGAAATGAAAAAGCTTCATCGTCATTTTGTCATCTGCTGACTTTGCACAAAGATTGCTAAAAGTTAATCATTATTATGATGAGGACATACCAACTTGAGGACTGGACATTTGGTGTGAGTTTGTTGACAACCTACCTGAACAGGGGGATGAGATCAATGCCAGAACTGTGACAAATCCTGCTGTAATCCAAGACAATATTTCTTTCATTCTTGTCATTGTTGGTCAACTAATTAATCCAGTCTCACTGTAAAGAAATAATAAAAAACAAAGCTGCAGACCATGATATTTATTGGGTTGATAAATTTTGCACCAAAACTTACTGTATTTATGGTAAGTATTCAGACAGACAGTCCTTAGCAAACTGTGCAGACCAGATCAGATGTTGCATTCTGCAGCATCTGATCAAGGTCTACACTGTTAGCCACACATTCAACATTTTTTAGACAAATCCATGGTAGTGGAATAGACTTGTTCAAATTTTAAGACAAGTATGGAAGGTGATAAGGTGTTCGAATACTTGGGATAAATTCTTTATCTTTCTTTTTTTTTTTTTTTTTTTTTTTGTCCAGAAAGTATGTTTTGTGCAAAAATAATCTTCCAAGTATACTAGGCAATAAAAATATTATATAACCTGGGCCCATTGTTCAAAGCGTTGTTAGCTTAACGAGCTCGTTAAGGGTCATTTCGTTAACTGTTTTAGCGGATTCAATATACAATATTCTGATATGTTTTGCTGAAAACATATGAGTAGCTTTTGCACTGCAAAAGCTACTCACATTTTTTCAGCAAAAAAATTTCAGCATATTTGCGTATCACTTGATTTAAATTTTAACGAATCGTTAACTAACAACGTCGTTAGCTTTGAACAACTGGGCCCTGCTTGCTGTATAATTAATTATAGTATTAACTAATTATATTACATACATAATCTTTATGTATATAAAGTGTCAGAGCTGTATCATGATAAAAGGTGTCTTTGGGGTAATGGCATCTGCGGACAGCAATGGCCCAGATCAGCCTGCATGCAGTGTGATCAGGGCCTTCAGTGTTATACTGCCATTTGGATATTGTAGTATAAACAGTAGAGCTTGAACATCTTTGGCACCATGGAAGTTTGTTCTAGACATGGGTAATTCAAGCCACTGAGGGTTAACCCTTGTCATGCTGAATAGATTAAGATGCCCCGCCCATTTCTAATTTTCAGCCAGTCATATTGCTTGATCCAGGTTTGTGTTACAAATTCACATACTAAGTGACAAACAGTGCAGATCCAGATCAGTTGGCTTCATAGAAGCCAACTGATCTGGATCTACACTGTTTGCAAAGGCAGGGCATATCCGTGTTCAGCAGGTAGCACCAGCCAAGGCAGCAAATGAAGATAACTGTAACAGGCATATCTTTGTTACCTTCTATAAAATAAATTTATAATGGTATGTTGAGTATATTCATTAGATTCACCTCATTGAGATGATTCTAATGAGTACCCAAATACATTTTCATGATAAGAAAATTTCTCTAAAATATCTCGAAAACGAGTTCCAATCAACCATACTTGTGCATAAGTAAAATAATAATAATAACAGCAAGGAGATAAACTTTTTTTCTCTCACATAAATAAGTTATAATTAAAGTAATTCTCACCTGCAACACTTTAGCTCCTGAAAGCACTAACATCCCATACAGATTATATTTTCTCTCATTAAGAAACTTAACTGCTGTTTTAGGAAGATTAATAGCTATAATCCTTAGTTGTTCCTAATCCAAGATTAGTGTTAACTTAGGGTACCTAAGATTTTCTATGTCACCATCAATGCTTACATTGTTGCTTATCTGGGTTATATCTTTATTGTACATCTACTTTCAATGTTCAACCACGTTTTAGTTTCACATGGCTGATATTATTATCAAAGCCAAATCTTCTCATTCAAGAATACATGAATATTAAGTTTATTTACTTCTACAAGTTTATTCAAATAAAACTGAAATTTCTTTCAATTTATTTGAATACATCACTTCAAATATCATCTAGTAGAATATCCTTTTGCTTGTTTATAAAAAAATCCATTTACTTTTGAGAAGAAATTTGTTGCTCTTTTAAATTTAAGCCTGTGAATCAATTCAGCTGTCTTGCTATTCAGAACAGTTTATATGCTGTATTATAGATTTTGTAGTATAGATTCCTCCCATATATTTTCTGTTTAATTTCTAGATCTACAAATATCATCTGATCACATAATATTATTGACTGAAGACTGTCTATACAAAACTACTGTAGTGAAGTAAATTATAACTAGTAGTCTGTCAATGAAAACCAGTCTCTTTTATCTGCTGGCTGTTAGTCAATTTATCTGCTCAGCGTTGGCCAATCTTTCCTACTGATTGTGGTAAAGCAGTGGTGATGCAAGGCTTTATAGGTTTCCCTGCCGATAAGGGAGCTTGTCTGTGTCATTTTACATGCATGAGTACCTCCAGGTAGAGTACTAGGCTCCTCCCCCTTTTATACCTGTGCAAGGTGTTGTGATGCTAACAGATGGACCTTTAAATTGCCAGAGCTGCAGATAAGAACTTTGAGATAAAAAAAGAGAACTTAGCCTTTAAAACATCAAGCAAAATTTTTAGCAAAAGACATTCTACTTTTTTTATTTTTCAGAGAAATAAGATTTGACATTTCATGCAAATTGTCTGCCAAGCAGAAAATTCACATGAAATGTCAAGACTTATTTCTTTGGAAAAATGAAAAAAAAAAAATGAAAATGTTGTCTGCTGCAGTTGTGATCGATGCTTTAAGGGTTAACTAGTGTTTGTGAAGGCAATGTCTGTCTGTCTGTCTGTCTGTCTGTCTTAATATTTAGTGGTTGATGCTTTAAGGGTTAACTAGTGTTTGTGAAGGCAATGTCTGTCTGTCTGAATATTTAGGATAAATACAGTAGGTTTTCTGATTCATTGATTCCTTTCATTTAATAGCAGTTTGATCTTGGTCTCCACTGTTTTCTCAGGCATGTCTGTCTGCATATTTAGGATCAGCCCTTAAAGCACCAAGCAAAATTTGTTGCAGACAATTTATTTTCTGTGAAAAATAAAAAAAATCAAAATGAGATCTGCTGCAGTTGTGTTTGGCACTTTAACCCATTTAAGCCTAGCATCCCATAAAATGGACATTGGCAAACAGAGTTGACCCAGATCAGATGCCGCAGAATGTGGCGTCTGATCAGGGTCTTCACTGTTTGCAATAAAATACAGGAATTTCTATAAAACATGGTAATATTAAAAATAACCAGACATCCCTTCTGATGAAAATGGACTTACATCATCTGTAGATATGCATGTGGTTTTGGGATTATCATCCCTTTATTTTTTATCAATTTTTTTCGACTTGGTTTTTTCCAGGTTTGATAAGTATTAGAATAGATGCCTTGCGGGCGCAACTCCACCCAGAGTTTTCCACCGATCATTTTGAAACTATTCATACTTGTTCTACATAGTCTGAAGATGTGCATGTGGTTTTGGGGTTATCTTCCTATCATTTTTTATCAACTTTTTCCACTTTTTTGACTTAGTTGTTTCCAGGTCCGATTAGTGTTAGAACAGATAGCTTGTGGGTGCAACTCTTCCTAGACTTTTCCACTGATCATTTAGAAACTATGCATACTTGTTCTACATGGTCTGAAGATGTGCATGGGGTTTTGGGGTTATCCTGCCATCATCTTTTTTCAACTTTTTGCTTTTTTTTCAACTTAGTTTATTTTTAGTTGTGGCACAATGATGTGGGTAGCTTGTGGGCGCAACACCTCTTACAGTTTTATACCAAACTTTTTGAAACTTTGCAGGTGTTTTTGTCATGGTCTGAAGATGTTCTTGACTTTTTGAGTTATCCTCCCATCAACTTTTGTTTCCCCTTTTTTTCAATGTTTTTCAGGTCCGATTTGTATCAAAATAGACTCCTTGTGGGTGCAACTCATCCTACAATTTTCCACCCATTATTTTTAAACTATGCGTACTTGTTCTACATAGTCTGAAGATTGGATGTGGTCTTGGGGTTATCCTCCCATTATTTTTTATCATTTTTTTTTTCACTTTTTTGACTTAGTTTTTTCCAGGTCAAATTACTAGTGGAATAGATACCTTGTGGGCACAACTCCTCCTGGAATTATTTTGAAACTATGCATGTTTGTTCTACATGGTCTGAAGATGTGTGTGTGGGTTTTGGGTTGACCTCCTATATCATACGGATTTAAAAGTCAAAACCGTTTACTGACAAAGCCATGATGTAGGGAGACGCTTACCAGCAACGGCTTTTATTTTTCAAAATTGTGGGACACCTTAACTCCTTACGATACTTGTTCTAAAATTTGAACAACTCCATTTTAGTTGGTCTGTCAAAAAACTGCTAGATCAGTGGTACAGTGTAGACCCTCATCAAATGAGCTGCAATGTTGGAAGATGTACCTGAGGACATATACACCCAACAAAGTCTCAAATCAGCCTGTGCATCCACAGTCCGGTCAGTGTCTTCATTGTCTGCATGAAGAAAATTCCATCTTTGGGTATTCAGAATTTACCGAGTGAAGATTCTAATCAGACTGCATGAATGTACAGGCTGATCTGAATCTTCACAGGGCACACATGTCCAAAAATAAGTTTTCTGACATAGCAGCTCAAATGTTACCCTTTATCATGCTGAATAAATTAAGATACCACTCCCACTTGTAATTTTTAGCCAGTAATTTTTAGCCAATCAGATCGCTTGATCCAGTTTGTTAATACAAATTCGCATACTTAATGACAAACAGTGCAGATCCAGATCAGTTGGCTTCTTCAGAAGCCAACTGATCTGGATCTACACTGTTTGTGAAGACAGGGCTTAGCCGGGTTCAGCAGGACTAGGGTTAAATTCTGCTGCATCGGACCATTTTTGTTCAGGCCTATCTGTCCCAATATTTATGACAAATACTATATGCCCAAGATATAACCACTAATCAACTTCCTTTTTCAGCTATCCATCCAGACTATAGTGCCCACTAAGAAATCAAAATTCTGTTTCATGTAAGGAGCTCAAACCCTTGCTTCAAAGGTCTAATAGAAAATCATTTGGATGAAAAAGATTTTTCCTACTGATAAACAGTAATCATCAACTTATCATTGGGTTTATCATTTCATCGCTTCTCATTGTCAGTTTTTAACTCTTTGATAAAGACAAATATTAAATATTTATAGTTTTATAGTTACTTAACCCAAGTCCTGCTGAACCCAGATATACCCTGCATTTGCAAACAGTGTAGATCCAGATCAGTTGGCTTCTGAAGAAGCCAACTGATCTGGATCTGCACTGTTTGCCATTAAGTATGTGAATTTAAAGCAACTATCTGGATCAAATAATCTGATTGGCTGAAAAATAGAAGTGGGCATGGCATCTTAATTTATTCAGCAGGACAAGGGTTAATAGCTGTTTAAACCAACTTGGTGGTGGTTGTAGGCTTGTCTAACAATACAGTTTAATCTGATAAAGACCTGTACAATAGCAAACAGAATAATTAGAAATGGTTAAGGTCGCCTTAAGCTTTTTGATGTTTAAGTCAGGATCTGACTTTTCCAAAATTACCAGACATAACAACCTGGGAAAACACATCCAGTAAAATTTCATGATAGTGTTGAGCATGAGATATCATTATGGTAAATGCCCTAAAGTTTTGAACGCTTTATTCCACATTTTTTTTTTTTTTTTTCTTAAATTTGGATTTTTAGCCTACCCGAGCAAAGCTCAGGGTGAGCTATTATGATTAACCTCTGCCGTCGTCAACCGCCGTTTGTTGTCCGTCAGCAACAATTAGTTTGTTAACACTCTAGAGTTCGCAGTTTTTACCCAGTCTTGATGACACTTGCTCAGAATGTTTGCCTCTATGAAATCTAGGCCAAGTTTGAAACTTGGGTTACTTGGAGTCAGAAACTAGGTCACCAGGTCAAATCAAAGGAAAATATTGTTAACACTCTAGAGGTCACACTTTTGAAGCAATCATCATGAATCTTGCTCAAAATGTTTGTCTTGATGGTTTCTAGGTGAAGTTTGAAACTGGGTCACTTGGGGTCAAAACCTAGGTTACCAGGCCAAATCAAAGGAAAACTTTGTTAACACTCTAGTTAGCAGTTGTTACTTAAAATACTGAGTGGAACAGCAAGCAGTATAGACCCTGAGATTGATCATTCTCCCCCTTTAGCTGATTCAAGAAGGTCTGGCAGAAGTATGTGCATAAGTACTGGTTAAACACTTAAAGGACTAAGCCTCTAAAGAAAAGTGTGAAGTTTCACTGACCAGCTTGGCATGACATTTACAGTATTGACTGAGCCATAAAACCAACTCAAACAAAAAATCTTAGGAAATTGATGAATGTTTCATCACAAAAACACGCCTATATAATTTTGACCCCCTTTAAACCCCACTTCTATAGTAAAACTGGGGTTTACAGGGGTATACATTATTTTTCTTATTTCTGCTCAAAACCATAGGTTGTGGGTACTTGGTAGAACCACCTCGTTGAGGCAGTTCTAACAAGTACTCACAATCTATGTTTTGAGCAGAAATATGAAATATATCAGACTTTTTTATCTGAAAATTTTCATTTTTTTGGTGCTAAAATTTTCAGTATCTTTGAATAAGCATGTTTTTATAATGTACTAACAATGATAGTCACAAAAATTTGAATGCAAAACATGGGGACCTTACGCTACATCATGGTCAGTAAGCATTCATCAGATTAAATTCAGGTAAGCATTAAAAAGAACAGATTTACCTCAATATGCCTGGGGAAACCTTGTAGACCCAGATCAGATGCCCCAGGAAATGGTATTTCTCACAGATAATATTGTCTGACACTCATCTAGCATTTTCTCAGGCACATAAACAGGTACATGTATAGTAAAATGGACTTGTTTAACCCATTAAAGACTGAATAAACTCTCCCATATATATATTGGAAGAGTCCATTTTCAATTTTAGGTATGTCAGGCCATATGATGTAGAGAAAAATGGTTGAACTATTTGCAAAAAGTGGAGACCCCGATCAGATGCGTTCTGTGGCAATCTGATCTGGGTCTCCACTGTTTGCCAGTTACCCATTTAGGGGTGTCCAGTCTTCAATGGGTTAAGGGAATAGGCTCAATGATATCAAGGAAAACAAATAAAATAACTTCCCTATGAACTTTTAACCCTTGTCCTGCTGAACCCGGATATGTCCTGTCTTTGCAAACAGTGTAGATGCAGATCAGTTGGCTTCTGAAGAAGCCAACTGATCTGGATCTGCGCTGTTTGCCATTCAGTATTTGAATTTATATCAACAACCTGGATCAAGTAATCTAATTGGCTGAAAATTAAAAGTGGGCGCAAAATCTTAATTTATTCAGCGGGATAAGGGTTAATGGTATGAGAGAGTTTGCATGAAACTGCTGGCTAAGGCCCTTATGTGCAGGCTAATCTTGGGCTTTGCTGCCCAGATATTGGTGAAAGATCCCCTTTCTGTTGGAAAAACTCAGTTATGACTCAAGCGGCACTTTTAAATCACCAGTGTCTTTATGATATTTGAAGTACCAGACATGCATAGAATATTCCAATATTTTACTGTCAGAAATTTTCAAGTATTGATTTGAAATTATTGACTTTTTAACCTTTACCACTGTCTGGCAAAATTCAGCAGATGACAAACTCCTGGTATTTTCTTATTTTTCCCAGAAAATAAGCTTTGACATTTCATGCAAATTGTCTCCTTTGGAGACAATTTGCATGAAATGTCAAAGCATATTTTCTGGAAAAATACGAAAAAATATTTCAAAATGCCGTCTGCTGAAATTTTTACCCAGTATGCTAAGAATTAAACAAATATCAGGCTGTTGTTCTCTGCAGTCCTTTTTATTCCGCTTCTGTAGGAGTCACTTTGTGGTAAAATTATCGACCAGAGACCAGTGTAACATGGACCACCTGGCTCGTTCAACTGTGCAACAGTCCAACTTCATAAGTTCCCTCCAAAATGCTTGGACAAAAGGAAGACAATTCAATTGACTGTACAATAGAGCTACACATGATGTCTGATACCATTCAAAGCTCTAGACAAGGCATTATTTTTTTCCCTCGTATAAAAATTATTAATATTTGTCTTATCTCTCCATGAAAACATATTTTGTGGTACTCATTAGAAGTGCCTCCCCATGACACTTACAAGGAGTACCCACAACATATGTTTTCATGAAGAAATCAAGAAAAAGTATTTATCTGAATGTCCACTTATCCATGGCTATGATTCTTTTCTGATAAATTGTCCCATATGCAAACACTATTTCTTTGTTGAAATTAATTATGTTTACCTGAGAAGCCTGTGGCGTGTGCCACATTCTCCCATCCAATCAAAAGTGAGATTTTTACCACAGTCGTGTGCCGGCTGTCAGGGACACACGACTTTGCACCTGTAGGGCAATTTGTCATTGTTGAGTGATAAATTAAGGAGGAACAGACTGGCTTCAGATTATTATCAATGATTGTAGACTGGTTTTAATAGTATCCCTTTTATGTTGAAATGGTTTAATAGCCCTGGTTTATGGTTAATTTTGATAGACTATCATAGAGTAAATAACCATAAAATAAGTTCTAGTATGTTTGCCATGTGCTTCATAGCTCCAGATAATAGGGGCGGGGTAGTGATATAATATTTTTCTTATTTCTCCATGAAACATATGTTGTGGGTACTCACTAGAAGGACTTCAACAAGGCGCTTCTAATGAGCACAATAACATATGTTTTTGTATAGAAATTAGAAAATGTCAGTACTTTTCGATTGAAAAAAGCACTTTATCTTGTAATAAGCCAAGATAATAATGGGAGGGAAAATTATGAAAGGTGCTGGAGTTCACCTTCTAATAAAATTCTTTTGTTGAATATGATTGACAGGAGTAAGGGTCAAGAAAGTTGGCCCTTTGATTAAATTCAAGTGATGAAGAATAGGCCAGAATTATAGGTTCTCAAGTATTAATTTTTCTGGTCAGTTATTAAAGATTTTGAATACAAGCACACTATAAGGGTCAAGTGGGTCTTTTACTATTGTTCTTTTGGAATCTTCAAAGCAGGATGCTGGTTATATTGTCCTTTTTGGAAGTTTACTACAATAATTACCTTAAGGCTTAGCATTCTGGGGAAATTTTTCAGCAGGTGACATTTTGAAATATTTTTCTTATTTTTCCCAGAAAACAGAATTTGACTTTTCAAAACTTGTTTACTGGGAAAAATAAGAAAAATATTTCAATATGTTGTATACTGAAAATTTTACAGAGAGTGTTAAGCATTAATTATTTTGACAGAAGTACTCAATAAACAGTGTAGATTCAGATTGTACTGCATGAACATAAGGTGAATGGCAAACAATGTAGACCTGTTCAGACACCGCACACTGCTCAGGCATGTTTGTCCAAATACGTAGAACAAATATGAAAATTGTTTCAGTTGAGCCTCCTTCAGAGGTAATTTGAATGAAATTCAAAGCCTATTTCCTTGGAAAATATCAGGGTCCAGTTGTTCAAAGCGTTGTTAGCTTAAGGAGCTAGTTAAGGGTCATTTCTTTAACTATTTTAGCGGATTCAGTCTACAATATTCTTATATATTTTGCTGAAAAAATGTGAGTAGCTTTTGCACTGCAAAAGCTACACACATTTTTTCAGCAAAACATTTCAGCATATTTGCGTATCACTTGATGTAAATTTTAACGAATCGTTAACTAATGACATCGTTAGCTTTGAACAACTGGGCCCAGTTTGTCATCTGCTGAATTGGTATCATTCCACTTCATCTGCTCCCATTTCGTCTATTCCCATTTTGTCTACTGTCCCATTTTGTCCAGTCCCATTTGTCTACTTTCCCATTTCATCTATTCCCATTTTGTCTACTTCGATAATAATTGATAATTGAAATGGTAGTTTTCAAAATGAGAGTAGACAGAATGGGAATAGAATTGAAACATTACATAAAAACATAAAAATTATTACTATTATTATTATTTCATAGTTCCTGAGTAGGTAAAATATGACAAATATTTACACACCTAAAACATATATAGAACTAGAGCTGTCCTAAGCCCCGTTGCAGCTCTTTCAGAGGAGAAATACATATAGTGTTGAAACATTTTGAATTCATCCTTACCAGATAACACCACTAGTCAATGGTAACATGGCATCATCAAACCTATCAAGGGATTTTAATCCATGAGTTATGGGCCCTTGGCCCTGATTCCTGAATACATGATACATCAACCCACTGTCCATGCATGTACCATTTTTTCAAAGCCCCCTTGTGGTATAAGTTTCATATGGTCTATGACCACAAACATAAGTTATTGAGCAAAATGCATTTTAATTTTTTGAAAACCTACCAAGGGACATAACTCCAAGAGTTATGGACCCTTGGCCCCTCTTCCAGTATAAATGATACATCCAGTCATTGTCCATGCTTATACGAACTTTCAGCTTTCTAGCTTTCATAGTTCCTGAGAAATCTGTTATGAAAATTTTCAAGAATGGCAAAATTTGAAAACCTATCAAGGGACATAACCAAGTTATGGGCCCTAGACCACCATTGTGCCACTACACCTTCCTTACCTTAGAGACTAAGTGTGGTATAAGTTTCATCAAAGTAGGACCACAAACATAAAAGTTATTCAGCAAAATGCATTTTAATTTTTTGAAAACTTACCAAGGAACATAACTCCAAGAGTTATGGCCCTTGGCCCCTATTCCAGTACACACGATACATCCAGTCATTGTCCATGTTTGTGCAAACTTTCAGCTTTGTAGCTTTCATACTTCCTGAGAAATCTGTTACGAAAATTTTCAAGAATGGCAGAATTTGAAAACCTATGCTTATACTAACTTTCAGCTTTCTAGCTTTCATAGTTCCTGAGAAATCTGTTACAAAAGATTTCAAGAATGGCAATATTTGAAAACCTGTCAAGGGACAGAACTCCAAGAGCCACCATTCTGCCACTACACCTTCCTTACTTTGGAGACCAAATGTGGTTATAAAAAGGTTCATTGAAGTAGGACCACAAACATAAAAGTTATTAAGCAAAATGTATTTTAAATTTTGAAAACCTTCCAAGGGACATAACTCCAAGAGTTATGGGGCCTTGGCCACTATTCTGCGACTCCACCTTATTTACCTTAGAGACCAAGTATAGTATAAGTGTCATTGAAGTAGGACCACAAACATAAAAGTTATCAAGCAAAATGCATTTTACAAGGTTGAGATTTTTGTAAGATGTAGATTTCAGGTTTCCTATCATTGTAGCGAAATTTGGTATGAGGATTTATGTCTATGAGTACAACAGGAATGCACTAGAAATGTATTCAAAGTATATAGATGCCCCTGCTTTGACTTATAAGAGGTAGATTTCAGGTTTTCTATTATTGTAGCAACTTGAACTTTGGTATGAGAATTTATGTTTCTAAGTACAACAGGAATATACTAGAAATGTGTCCAAAGTACACAGATTCCCCTGCCTTGACTCAGGCTAATTTTGCAAAGTTGAGATTTTTGTAAGAGGTAGATTTCAATCAAGGTTCCTGTCATTGTAGCAACTTGAAATTTGGTATGAGAATTTATGTCTATGAGTACAACAGGAATGCACTAGAAGTGTGTCCAAAGTACACAGATGCCCCTGCCTTGACTTAGGCTAATTTTGCAAGGTTGAGATTTTTGTAAGAGGTACTTTCAGGGTTTCCATCACTGTAGCAACTTGAAATTAGGTATGAGGATTTATGTCTCTTAGTACAACAGGAATATGCAAGAATCAGGTCACAATCACCCATACATCACGGTCCTTTGACATCAGATTTAGGCTAATTTTGCACATTAAGATTTTTGTAAGAGGTAGATTTCAGGTTCCTATTATTGTAGCAACTTTAAATTTTGTATGAGAACTTATGTCTTTAAGTACAAAACAAATATACAAGAATCAAGTCAAGCTGACCCACATGCCATGGTTTACCAACTTTGTGGGGGTGGTTGAGTGGTGCGAAGGTGCCATGTATCTTCCGTCACTGGGGTGTCCAACTGATGTTGACTTACAGTTGGGCAAGGCCTGCTATCCTTGTAGCAGGTAAGGGTAGAGGGGGAATGTTTTTATTTCTTCTGTTTCTTCACTTTCATTCATGTTTCTCTTTCTTCCCTGTCCCTCTCTTTCATCTCTTCTACTATCTCTTCTATCTCATTTCTCCCTTTCTGTGGGAGATGACACAAAATGACCCACAAGAGTTGACGTGTCGTTAAACCCCAACACAATCAATCACCGACTTTGGACTTAGGCTAATTTTGCAAGATTTTCGTTCATTTTAACAAACTACACACCAATGTATTGATTCATACTACAATCCCTTTGTGCAGTTTTATGGGGGTGCCCAAAGCAGGGGTATCTGTTTACTTTTGACACATTTCTAGTTGTTTATGTCCCTACCCTTCATATTTGGGGCTGAAATGTTGCATTTTTTATGTATTTTTGTTCAAAAATTATTTTATTTAATCTCCCCAAGCTTTTCATATATAAAACTCCCCAAGCTTTTCATATTTTTATATTTATTTTTATTCCTCCTTGCCAACAGCAGCTTTTTAAAAAAAAGGAACAAGAATAACCTGTCCAGTGACCTGTGACTTCGGGTTCTTATTTCTGTTTGAACAAATTAAGCTGAGAACCAGAAGCCTTAGGCTACTGGACAAGGTTATATCTTTTCCTTTAGTTAGTATTGCCATCTGCTCTAAATACCGTTAGTTTAATGATTGCTCTGAAGTCAACAGATGGCAAAGCTCTCTTTGAAGTATTTAGAGTTGATTATCATCATTTTAGGAAGTTTGATATGGTATTGGCTGCCTTCAAGTGAAGCTTGTAATGAAATTATGGCCAACTAGAAGTAGAAATGTCAAGTATGGTGTGAGAGAATTGACTGGATAACTGCTTTAGGGTTACCATGCAATTGATAAGACCCCAGGGCTCCAGTGAAGATGTAATTTTGGAGATGTTAATGTACTGGTAGTTGAAATCTTTTTTTGCAAAGTAATATTTACTGAATCCTAAGCCCCGTTTATATGCATTAAGTTTACCCCTAGGGGTAAATTTACCCCTACGGGTAAATATTTGCCCCACCTTGTTAAATACCCCTGTGGGTAAATGGTTGCGTTTATATGTGTTTTAGGAAGAAGGGGCAAATGATAGTTTTCTTTTTATTTAAAAGTTTATCTATAATAGCAGCACTGTTTCTTTCACCTGAGAATATTTAGCAGATGACAAACTGATGTTGTTTTTCTTATTTTTCCATAGATCATGATTTGACATTTCATGCAAATTGTCTCCATTGATGACAATCTGCATAAGATATCAAATCCTGTATCCTGAGAAAAATAACAAAAATATTTCAAAATGTCATCTGGTGAATATTTTACCCAGGTGCTTAGCGTTTATCTGCATTATCAAGCTTCAGATACAAGAAGTGGGGAAAAAAAGTTTTTGGTGAAAAAAAAAAGTATTATTTGGTTGTCAGTAATATAATGTTCCTGATTTTACTGCTGTATTCCAAAATGTTTAGCTAATATTCTACAGGAGCAAGACAGTATAGCACCACCAAAGTTTGGGCAGGATCTATAATATTTTGCTGTAAACAAAGCAATTATGCCACCATACTGACATGTATTGATGGGGGGAGAGGGGCGGGGGGTGGTTTCGGTGAGGCGAAGGTGTCCTGTAGCTTTTGTCACAGTATAGACCCTGATTATGACCAGATATGTAAGCAGGTGGTACTTATTTTTTTCCACGCATCAGCTATGTGACCCAGACATGAAACAAGCATTAATCAACGGAACTAACTGGTAATAATCAAGAAAAGTGATAATAATAATACATAAAAATTAATTATTAGACATCGCTTTTTATAATTCAGGTTAGGCTGCATGAAAATGTTGAATGTTGGCATAGGACCTGAAACTGGGAATACCAGGGAACTCAATTCTGGTGACATAGATCTGCACAGTCTGGTCAGGGTATTTCCTATTTACTGATGGGATTCTACATATAAAGATAAACTAATTGTTCATCGGTAATGACTGTCCATCTTTGCTAGTATTTAGTGTGTTTGCAGATGGCTGTACTCAAGTGATTGTCACATATTAAACTGTTGAAATGTCATGTGTGTGAGTACCTTAGACCATAATCAAACTGTGCGGAGATTGTTGAACAGATAAACAGTCTGATCTGGTACCATTTTTATATCCCCTGGTAATTTTTGTTTAGTCATCAACCTTTACCACTCTGGTTCTCTGGGCGAAATTAACAGATGCCAAATTGGTAGTATTTCTGTGTGTGTGTGTGTTTTTTTTTTTTTCCTCAGAAAATAAAGGGATGGCACCATTTTCTTGAAATGTCAAAGCCTATTTACTGGGAATAATAAGGAAATATTTCAAGTTGTCTGCTAAAAATTTTACCCTCAGCGATAAGCGTTAAGAAATGGGAACGATAAGCGTTAAGAAATGAGAATTTATTTTAGTCATCAAATTGGTTAAAACTACTGCGAAAACATTCTTGATGACATTAACTATTTAATTACAGATCAGCACAAAGGTATGTTACTTGATCAGCACCATAATAACTATAAACCATATTTGCCTTGAATCAGTATCCTAACTGCTACTAGCATAATAGTATTCTTGTCAAATAACTCACTTCTGACCACAACTTGCAAACATAAATTTGTGACTGAGAAGGTACAAGTATATTTGCAGACATCAAGTAAATAAACAAATAAAATTTATGCAAAGTAAACATTGTATACATGTATTTTGAGGCATTCCAAACATATTTACAAAATTTACCCCTATGGGTAAATTAAACATTGCGTTTACATGACGAAATATACCCCTAGGGGTAAAATACCCCTGGGAGCAAATATATTTGCCCCTACCCTTGAGCTGGGGCAATTTACCCACGTGGGTAAATTTTGCCCCTAGGGGCAAATGCGTTCACATGACAAGTTTACCCCTAGGGGTATATTTGCCCCTAGGGGTAAATTTGCCCCTAGGGGCAAACTTATGCATATAAACGGGGCACTAGAGAACATATTTCCCGTAAAATCTGAATATTCTGCATTTATACCTTCAGTGTTAAGGGGAATGGATTCTTTTTCAGGGAAGGCAACTCTGTCAAAATGATTTTACCTATCTTTTCAAAAGGGATCTACTCCAAGAGGAAAGAATTTGCTCCCAAGGGGAGCAAATTCTTT
Organism: Anodontia alba; assembly: GCA_964016985.1. Classification (NCBI taxonomy): domain Eukaryota; kingdom Metazoa; phylum Mollusca; class Bivalvia; order Lucinida; family Lucinidae; genus Anodontia; species Anodontia alba. The sequence goes on from OZ024824.1 coordinate 109,778,428, forward strand.
CCTTTTGGAGAAGACCCCTTTTCACAAGGGGTTTGGTGTTCAGGAAAGCAAATAGGAAGTCAAAAAATTGTCTCCTTGTAAATCATATATACTATATCTCACATTTGTGAGATTTTATCTCACAATGTGAGATATAGTATATATGATTTACATCTGGAAGGCAATTCCCATAAAAAATTCAAACCTCACAGAATTTTCAGACTATTTTACAACAGATTTTATGAAGAAATAAATATAAATCACACACTGTTGTGGTTTTCACAAGTTTCTTACATGAAAAAAAAAAAGACTTCAGACTATACTGGGAGAGCTCCAAAGTGATGTACAAGAAAATCTCACAGAATTTTGTCAAATCTCACTTAAAATTTTGCCATATCTCACAGATTTTAGTCCACAGCTTATGGTATGTATGGTAAATTTAATCGAAGTTTAACTAATCTCCATAAGCAAAAGTTCTTATAAAAAATTCAATGAATTTGATCAACTTTTTGTCCATGCAAGACACCCAGTGACTCCCAGTCCCCGGGTACCCCTATTTTTGTAAGGAACATCAAGGAAATGCTTCAGTTATAGACTACTTCAAATTTTCTGCCATGCCCATATACAGATTTTCAATGGGGCAGGGGAGGGGGGTGGGGTGGTGGGAGGGGTGGGGAAAAGGGGTTGTGTCTTGAGAAAGGGGTTTGGATGTGCATTTCTTGAGGAAAGTTTGCATTTGAGGCCAACATTAAGAGTTTAAAGTTTAAACAGGATGTACATTCCCTGTGTATGGTGCTACCTGTACTTTCTATGATAAAAACCCATAAATGGCACCTTCCTCCTTCACCGGGGCGTCCAGCTGATACTGGCTTAGAGTTAAGGCCTGCTATCCTTGTAGCAGGTAAGGGTAGAGGGGGAATGTCTTTATTTCTACTGTTCTTCACTTTCATTCATGTTCCTCTTTCTTCCCTGTCCCTCTCTTTCATCTCCTCTACTATCTCTTCTATCTCTTTTCTCCCTTTCTCTGTGAGATGACACAAAATGACCCACAAGGGTTGACATATCTTTAGGCGCCAACACAATCAATGGCCCCTTCCTCCAGTGTGGGTATAAAATCATCCTAGTAAATGGAATAAATGTGGAAGATGTACTTTGTGATCAGAAACCTGGGCCTGGTTGTTCAAAGCGTGGTTAGCTTAATGAACTCGTTAAGGGTCATTTCCTTAACTATTTTAGCAGATTCAATACACAGTATTTTAATATTTTTTGCTGAAAAAATGTGAGTAGCTTTTGCAGTGCAAAAGCTACTCACATTTTTTCAGCAAAAAATTTGAGCATATTTGCATATCACTCGATTTAAATTTTAACGAATCGTTAACTAACAACATAGTTAGTTTTGAACAACTGGGCCCTGATTTATTTCTCAGAATAAGAATCTAATGATTTTCATCCTGTTTTGACTCATCACTTGTCATAGACAAATATAATTATATTATGAAGTATGTGGTATACCTCTTTGCAAAACTATTCCTGGGATTCAAAGTAAAAACCCTGCTAGCTGAACAATCGTGTTGTGTTCAGACAAAAATGTATAGATTATGTAGGAAAATGACAATAAATATCCATTTTTCTATATAATCTATATATTTTTACAAGGTCCACCTTTAACTCTTTCACTGCCACAAGTGATAATAATAGACTTTTGTAAACAGCATAGATCCAGATGAGATGGCTCAATGAGCCGTCTCATCTGGATCTATGCTGTTTGACATTCAGTCTTTCAACTTTACATATAAACGTCTTTCCAAATGATAGTTTGTTAAAATAAAAAAGAAGATGATAAATGTGGCCTGAGATTTGGTGCCTAAAGAGTTAAAGTATCTTGTATCAGAAACCGTCTTATAATGAAACGTCTTATAAAAAGGTTTCATTGGGTTTAGTTATTACAAAGATGCCTATGAAATGACATACGGCAGTTCCAATGACATCTTGGGAATAATATTTCTCTGTACTGTAATGGATTCTGATACTGTAGTGGAGTAATTTTCCCTCCATTTTTTTTTTTTTTTTTTTTTTTTTTTTTGTAATAATGATGTGCAAGATTAACTGCTGCATTGTGTCACCTGAAGCAATATTTAGCTTTGTGTATGCAAATGAGCTCATTTGCATACAGGTGAGTTACCTGAGGAAACAAAACCTGAAATTTCTCACCTGAGCTGGATGGAAGGGATGCACAGTAATTGATAGTCTAACATCTTCATTTTAATCAGATCTGACCTCTAGATAAGCAGTAAATTCAGACAAAGATTTTACTTATTTCTTCTTGAAAACATATGTTTTGGGATCGCATTAAAATTATCATGAGACAATTTTTATGAGATCCCAAAACATGTTTTCATGAATAAATGAGCAAATTGCCATTATTTTTTATACTGAAAATGAAACTTTGTCAGTAGTTGTGTCTTATAGCAGCTCAGATAGGGATCTTGTCGCCACTTGCAGCGACCAAGGTATTGAAAGAGTTTCCGAGACAATGATCAGTGCTGGTTATAATTCCAGTTATTAGGCTTTTGAAAGGCCTTTTCAAAATAAAAGATAAATTAGCACTTACAATAAATGGAAATTAAACAGTAGTTATTAAGATTATTAAAAGTAGTTATTAAAATTATTTTTCTGGATGAAATTGGTTGTTTAATTACACATCTTACCTGAGCTGACAAGAGCATTTGATTCTTAAAGTGCCTGGAGCCACAACAGCAGCAAATGACATTCTAAACTCTTTGCATGCTGGGTAATTTTGCATGCTTTTTTGTGGATTTTTTTTTTTTTTTAAATAAATGTCTTCAAAAAAATCTTCCAGGAATACCATCAGGCCATAAATCCTAAACTGTATGGAATATATTTATGAAACTTTACAGGTGCATGCATAACATTGAGACGATGTGTCCTGAACAAGGAAGACAACTCTTGCTTGTTTGGTTTTTGAATTATCTGCCCTTGATTAAGTTCCATATAGTAAACTGTGGCCGGGCTATAACTCCCAAACCGTATGGAATATATTAAAGAAACTTTACAGGTGCATGCATGACATAGAGATGATGTGTCATGAACAAGGAAGACAACTCTTGCATGTTTGGTTTTTGAATTATCTGCGGCAGTGCCCTTGACTTAGTTCCATATAGTAAACCGTGTCCAGGCCATAAGTCCTAAACCATATGGAATATATTTATGAAACTTTACAGGTGCATGCATGACATTGAGACAATGTGTCATGAATAAAGAAGACAACTCTTGTTTGTTTGGTTTTTGAATTATCTGCCCTTGACTTAGTTCCATATAGTAAACCATGTCCCGGCCATAATTCCTTAACCGTATGGAATATATTTATGAAACTTTACAGGTGCATGCATGACATTGAGATGATGTGTCATGAACAAGGAAGACTACTCTTGCTTGTTTGGTTTTTGAATTATCTGCCCTTAACTTAGTTCCATATAGTAAACCGTGTCCGGGCCATAACTCCTAAACCGTGTGGAATATATTTATGAAACTTTACAGGTGCATGCATGACATTGAGACGATGTGTCATGAACAAGGAAGACAACTCTTGCTTGTTTGGTTTTCTGAATTACCTGCCCATGACTTAGTTCCATATAGTAAACTGTGTTCGAGCCATAACTCCTTAACAATATGGAATATATTATGAAAATTTACAGGTGCATGCATGACATTGATACGATGTGTCATGAAAAAGGAAGACAAATCTTGCTTGTTTGGTTTTTGAATTATCTGCCCTTGACTTAGTTCCATATAGCAAACCGTGTGTGGGCCATAACTCCTAAACCATATGGAATATATTTATGAAAATTTACTGATGCATGCATGACATTGAGGCGATGTGTAATGAACATGGAAGACAACTCTTGCTTATTAGGTTTATAAATTATCTGCCCTTGACTAAGTTCCATATAGTAAACCCTGTGTGGGCCATCTCAACCTTAATAATAACTTCATGCTATTCCTGTCACAATTACATATGTAACCTTCTTCTGAATGACATTTTGGCAGGGGCATCCGTGTCCTATGGACACTGTTCTAGTTGAGGTATTTATTGTGGAATGGGATTATATTTTGTAACATGTCTTGATACCAAGCATATCAAATGAAACATGGTGCCCTCATTCTTGTATGACAGCACAAAAAGTGCCCTCCCCCGCACCCCTCTGCCCTCAAATCCTAGCTGGAGCACTGTTGACATTCTATGGAAAATGCTTCCAAAGGAGACAATTTGCATGAAATGTCAAATCCTAATTTTTCATATATATATATATATATATATATATTTTTTTTTTTTTTTTTGTGTGTGTTTTTGTTTTTGGTGATGGGCTAGGAGGGAAGAAAAGTATTTCAAAATATTGTCTGCTGAATTTTTTGCCCAGCATGCAAAGTGTTTAAATGTGCAAATATAGGAATGATAAAGGGGATATGGTTCCTACTGGCAATAATGAGACCAGTTTTGTACTGCTTCTTGGTCAGGGTCTACCTGCTTATATATAAATCAGTGTTTTAACCTTTACCACTTCCTGGGTAGATTCAGCAGACAACAAATTGAAGATAATTTTCTTATTTTTCCCAGAAAATAAGATTGCTATTTCATGCAAATTGTCTCCTAAGCTTTGCCATTTCATAGGAATTCTATCCTTAGGAGACAATATGCATGAAATGTCGAATTCTGTTTTCTGTGAAATATAAGAAAAAATATTTTACAAAGTCTTCTGCTTATATATAAACATACCTGTTTTAACCTTTACCACTCTCTGGGTAGATTCAGTAGATGACAAATTAATGATATTTTTCTTATTTTTCCCAGAAAATAGGATATTACATTTCAATTAGCATGAAATTTCAAATCCTGTTTTCTGTGAAAAATAAGAATTTTCAAAACGGTGTCTACTGAAAATTTTTACCCAGCATGCTAAGCGTTAATAAATTAAGAAGCCACACCCATTTCTAATTGTCAGCCAATCAGATTACTTGATCAAGGTTGTTGATATAGATTCACATACTTAATGGCAAACAGTGCAGATCTAGATCAGTTGGCTTCTTCAGAAGCCAACTGATCTGGATCTACACTGTTTGCAAAGCCAACTGATCTGGATCTAAGTTTGCAAAGGCAGGGTATATCTGGGTTCAGCAGGACAAGGGTTAAGAAAGCTACAGTATCATTTATACAATATATTTGTGACAACAGGCCAGGGTAAGCAGTGTTGGTGCTGAGAGGAGCAGATTGATCGGGATGTACACTCTTTGCCATCCTGCCAGCACAGTGTAGACACTTCACCATGTTGTCAAAATAACACATTACCCACTGTCCTGCTGAATAAATTAAGGTGCCACACCCATTTCTATTTTTCAGCCAATCAGATTTCTTGATCCAGATTGTTGATATAAATTCACATACCTAATGGCAAACAGTGCAGACCCAGATCAATTGGCTCAATTGATCTGCATTTATACTGTTTGCAATGGCAGGACATATTCAGGTTCAGCAGGACTAGGGTTAAATTCCAGGAGGTTTAGTATCATAAGAGGTTAAAGTGTCCAATTGATGCTTAGCATGCTGGGTAAAAATTTCAGCAGACAACATTTTGAAATATTTTTCTTCTTTTTCCCAGAAAGTAGGCTTTGACATTTCATGCAAGTTGTCTCCTAAGGATACACTTTGCATGAAAGATCAAAGCCTATTTTTTGGAAAATAAGTAAAATATCAACTTGACATCTGCTGACAGGCCTGAGTGGTAAATGTTAACTGGGTAACTGAAGTAATGTTTCAAGTCTAATATTCAACTCTTATACAATTTACAATGCTATCAGTATCATTTCAAATGAATTGAATCTTCTTAAATAACTTAATAACAATGGAGCCTTAATTCTAAACTATATCTGATAATTGGAATTTGTTACATGCCTTTTCAATTTGGACCATTTCATTATCCTATTTGGCTTATTCTGGTCCATTCTGTAACTTAAGTCCCACTTCACAAACAGCTGGTTATCTTCATGGATACTACCGGCACACTCCACAAATAACTGAGCTAATAAACTAGAAAATCGCTCATCCAAAATAATCATCGGCACGCGTCAATAGGAATACAATTTCAGATTGCCCACTGGGTAAACATAGCTGTATGCAAATATTGTTTTTTCCACTTATAAGTTTGCTTTGAATGTAAAATTAGAGCCACGTGTTGGATGCCTGGCTCATAGGGTTTGATTTTTAGATAAAGCATACCACATTAAAACCTACCAGATTGCTTGCCAAATTGATTAAACAAAATAGAACATCTGATCAGCCTGCATGGTTGTGTATATTTTTAAGGGTTGTCACTTTTTCAGGACTTTACAATCCTTTTCCAGGACTTTCTGAAGATTATGTCAGATATCTTAGGACTTTATGCATATTCAGTCAGATACCTGAAGACTCTCTGCATATTCTGTCAGATATCTGAGCACAGTCTGCATATTCTGTCAGATATCTGAGGACATTTTGCATTATATATAATTCTGTCAGATATCTGAGGACTTTCTGCATATTATGTCAGATTTCTGAGCACTTTCTGCATATTCTGACAGATATCTGAGGACAGTCTGCATATTCTGTCAGATATCTAAGGACTTCTGCATATTCTGTCAGATATCTGAGGACTTTCTGCATATTCTGTCACATTGTGGATTTTCTGCATATTCTGTCAGATATCTTAGGACAGTCTGCGTATTCTATCAGATATCTGAGGGCTTTCTGCATATTGTCAGATATCTGAGGACCTTCTGCATATTGCCAGATATCTGAGGACTTTCTGCATATTCTGTCACATACCTTAGGATGCTGCATATTCTGTCACATACCTCAGGACTTTTTGCATATTCTGACAGATATCTAAGGACTTTCTGCATATTCTGTCAGATATCTGAGGACATTCTGCAGATTCTGGGACTTTAAGCAGATTTTGGCAGATATCTGAAGACTTTCAGCTTATTCTTGTTGATATTTGAAGACTTTCTGCAGATTCTGACAGATATCAGGACTGCAAATTCTGGCAGATGTCTGAGGACTGCTAATTCTGGCAGATGTCTGAGGACTGCTAATTCTGGCAGATGTCTGAGGACTGCTAATTCTGGCAGATATCTGAGGACTTGCTGTAGAGACAGGCAGATTGCTGAGAACTTTCTGCAAATTCTGGCAAATATATGAGGATTTATGCAGATGCTATCAGATACCTGAGGACTTCATGCAGATTCTGGCAGATATCTAAGGAAGTTTGGAGATTCTTGGAGATATTTGATGACTTTCTGCAAATTCTGGCAGATATTTGATGACTTTTTGCAAATTCTGGCAGATATTTTATACAATAACTCAATATCTGTGTTAATGCTCTGCATGCTGGGTCAAAATTTCAGCAGAATTTTTTCAATTTTTTTTTTGCCAAAAACAGGAAAAGACATTTCATGCAAATTCTCTCCCTCATAGGAGACAATTTTCATAAAATGCCAAATCCTTTTATCTGCAAAAATCAGAAAAATATGAAAAATATCATCAATTTGTCGTCTTCTGAATTTTCCCAAAATCATATTTCTACATTATTGTTTTTGACTGTTTGACACAAAGTATGTGAATTTGTATCCATACCCTGGATTAGGCAATCTGATTGGCTGAAAATTAGAAGTGGGTGTGGCATCTTAATTCATTCAGCATGACAAGGGTTAAAGGGTACTCATTAGAATTGCCTAACTGACTGAATTCCAAGGTGTAGCCAAAAGATGTTTTGGTGCAAAAATAGAATTGTCATCTGAATTATTGAGTTGGGTTGACTGCATGGACCGTAAAACTTCAGCCTCAATATAAACAACACAAACCAATTTCTCTGAAAAATGATATGAAAAATGCATGTCATCAGCTACAATTTTGCTTTACACTTTTATGCTTAGCAATTGAGTACAGTTTTCAGCAGATGACATTTTGATATTTTTTTCCCAGAAAACAGGCTGTTAGGCATTTCCTGCATATTTCATGCAAATTTTCCCCATTTTTTCCCCCAGTTTCCAGAGGATTAGACATTTTTATGCAAGTTGTCCCCAATGAAGACAATTTGCATGAAATAACAAACCTGTATATTTTCTGGAAAAAAAAAAAAATTTCAAAATTCAATAATTTTACCCACAGTGCTAAGCATTAAGGGTTAATCCAGACAAATCAAGTCTGCTGCTGCCACTGTTTCAGGAGATATGTGATCTGATGAGACTTGATGGTGCCAGTATGGTCTTCAGAAAACAAAAAGAAACCATGATTAGTAGAATGTTTAGACAAGATTAGTTAGATGATGCGATATTAGGTTCATTGCCTCAGCAGTCCATAGGTGGACTTCCTCTGCAATGCTAAGTGAAAATGGATCTTATAGCTTATAATACAGTCCAGTCTCGCTATCTCGAAGTCCAAGGGACTCTCTGAAATACTTTGAGATGTCCGTACCTTGACATATCAGATTTGCAGAATTGAGGAAAACAATAATCGAACAGTGACATTTAACAAATGAATGTGTAATTTAAATCCTGACGTTAGATATGATAGTGAAAATATTGTGGAAAAGAGGAGAAGCAATTTCTCCTCTTTTCCACAATATTTTCAACATATGTCTTACTTCAAGATTCCAATTACATATACATTTGTTAAATGCGGTTGTTCGATTTATTTTTTCCTCAAGTCTCCAAATCTGATATGTCGAAGTACGGATATCTCGAAGCATTTTAGACAGTCCCTTGGAGTTCGAGATAACGAGAGTCGTCGACTGTACTTATCAGTTTAGATTGTTTGCTCCTGACCAATACACTGATTGGTTCCCAGGATCTGATAAACCTTTCTTTTTTGTTTTTTAATTGACACTTCCTTTTTCTACAGGATGTACCTTTGAGTAAATATTGATAGCATTCCCATCAACACTGATAAAAAGGTAGATTTTAAGGGAATAATTTTGATAATTTTTTACGCCATTCTTTACAAGGGAGACAACTTTTGTCACATCCTATTTGATTTTCTGCATATCTGGCCCTTCTGAAAAAGGGTCCAATTTAAAAGGAAAGAATTTGTTCTCCTTAAGAAGGGAGCAAAATTTAATTCTTTCCTTTTAGGGTAGACCCCTTTTCAGAATGGGAGCAAAAACAATTTTGATAGTAATCTCCCTTGAAAGTTGATCAGGCCCCATTGATGTCATGATGTATACTGCTGGAAAAAATATAAACAACTTCGATGACATTACGAAAACACGCCTATTCAAATATACTTAAAATTTTACCACCAAAAAAATAAAATTTTCAGATAAAAAATTCTGATATTTTTCATATTTCTGCTCGAAACATAGATTGTGGGTACTCGTTAGAACTGCCTCGCCGAGGCGGTTCTAACGAGTACCCACAATCTATGTTTTTGAGCAGAAATAAGAAAAATAATGTATACCCCTGTAAACTCCAGTTTTACTGTGTAAAAGTGGGGTTTAAGGGGGTCAAAATTATATAGGTATGTTTTCGTGATGTGTGCCTAAAAACTGCTGGATAAAGCAAAAGATGGTGTATAAACTTATCAGATGCTGTGTCTGATCGAAGTCTGCTCTATTTTCTCAGGCTTAGGTCTGCAGTCTGCCCAAATTCTTAGTGTAAATATGGTAAAATGCATTACGAAAACGTGCCTATTCAAATATACTGAAAATTTTACCACCAAAAAATGAAAATTTTCAGATAAAAAAATTCTGATATTTTTCATATTTCTGCTCAAAACATAGATTGTGGATACTCATTAAAACTGCTTCAGTGAGGCGGTTCTAACGAGTACCCACAATCTATGTTTTTGAGCAGAAATAAGAAAAATAATGTATACCCCTGTAAACCCCAGTTTTACAATATGAAAGTGGGGTTTAAGGGGGTCAAAATCATATAGGCATGTTTTCGTGATGTACTTGTAGTTAGAGTTTGGTGCTAACTTTTTATGCCTCTGGTTTTTTATCTGTTCTGGGTTTTTACTGCCTTTTCAAAGTATTTGCTATATCAAACCGGCTTTATTTATAATGGAAGTTGGAGCTATGAATGAAAACATCATGGAAAACATCAACTTGGAAGTCCCTCAAAAGGTGTGTTACCACCTTGACCACAGCTTCGATATTTTCTCGACATATTGTATCATTAAATATTAAGTGTTGACCATTCCTTGAAGTTAAAATGTGTCAGAAAAATTTAATGAAAACATCATCTGATTTTAATCCATATTCAAATGAGCATACAGTAACTTTAACCTTTACCACTCTCTGGGCATTTTCAGCAGATGACAAAATGATGTTATTTTTCTTATTTTTCCCAGAAAACAGGATTTGACATTTCATGCAAATTGTCTCCTTAGGAGACAATTTGCACGAAATGTCAAATCCTGTTTTCTGGGAAAAATAAGAAAAATATTTCAAAATGTCGTCTGCTGAAAATTTTACCCAGAGTGCTAAGCATTAAAGCTCTTTGATGTAGAGTGGCACTGTAATTTAATGCTTTGCACTCTGGGTAAAATTTTCAGCAGACAACATATTGAAATATTTTCTAATTTTTACCAGAAAAGAGGATTTTACATTTCATGCAAACTGTCTCCAGTGGAGACAATGTCTATTAAATGTCAAATCCTGTTTTCTGGAAAAAATAAGAAAATATTTCAAAATGTCCTCTGCTGAAATTTTTACCCAGAGTGCTAAAGGTTAAGAACAGATGGGCAGTTTGTGATGTTCAGATGAAGACAGGTGCTAAAGTCATTAGGAGGAGGCAAATCTTTTACTCCACTGACCAAAATTATCTGTTGCTTTGACAGTTTATGCTTTGTTATTTGGTCAACAAACTGTTGGAGTCTTTCATGTTTCGTTGAGAATAATTGTACCTCAGCAGACAGCTAGAAGTCACTATGGCTGCTGCTTTTCTTCAGAACAGACGCATGACACATGTAACTGTAAACTTTTTTTACTATAAGTTTAAACTGTACCACACATTTGAGTAGAAAAAATAGTATTAACCTTTACCACTATGTGGGCTAATGAAAAAGAATCAGCAGACGACAAATTGATGACATTTTTCTCAGAAAACAGGATTTGACATTTGTGCAAATTGGAGACAATTTGCATGAAATGACAAAACCAGTTTTCTGGGAAAAGTAAGAAAAATATTTGTGAATGTTGTTTGGTGAAATGTTTTACCCAGCATACTTAGGGTTAAGACCCATTTCCCTAGATATCGCTCAGATTTTGATATTTTAGCAGATGACATACTATTTTTTCTATTTTCTGTTTTTAGAGAAATAATGACATAGCATTTTATGCCAATCATCTGCAATTCACATGAAATGCCAAATCTTAATTTCTCTCAAAAATACACACATAATTAAAAACATACATGAAAAACAATCATGTCATCTGCTGCAGTCCTGATTAGTTTTTCAAGGATTAACACTGGGAAGATACTCAGGGCCAACAACCTACATCATCAACATGCTGATATGCACATAGCTGCAACTGTAACATTTGTATGGATTTATGCCCAAATCATGAAGAGTGCATAATGCAGCAAAAATCACTGAGGGCACCAAACATGTCTGTTTTAGTATTGTCTTTCACCAAAAATGCAAAGCCCATCCATATTCTAGTTATTATAGATACTTCAACCAATTACGCTGAGATAATATAGGTATCAAACATGGTTTTTCATGCATTAACATTCGCCAGGTCTCGTGGTAGGTGTTGAAAACCGAGCCGAAGGACGCAGTTTTCAACACCTCCCAAGGGACCTGGCGAATGTTAATGCATTGAAAAACCATGTTCGATCGCTATTATTGCATAAAAACTGAAAACATTTGCTACATTTCGCGTTTTTTCTTGCACTCTTTTGTTTCGCCTTTTCACCGATGTCGCGCGAATGCTATTTCCACGGACTATGCTCGTTCTAAGGCAGGGCAGTACACATCTGATGACGGCAGCAATTCTGTGGCCCTGGTACGAGCATATTGAAAGTTGCGTAGCCGTGCATTAACAACGCGTGAATTGCCTTGTTAATACACGGCTTTTCGCCGGTTAATGCATGGCTGTTAATAACGTGCGGCACTGCTTTTTATGCAATAATAAGAGTTATTTAATACCAACATGGACGGTCAAAGTGTCTGAATGTCCATTGCATTTCAGAGGCTGATTTTTTTAAATACAGACATTCCATACAACAGTGAATTTTGTGCACTAAGTTAATATTCTGAATTTCATAAAAAACATAGTTTGTTCAGTAAGATTCCAAAGAACTAGTTACTGATGAAAATATGTGTCTTCCTCATGATATTATGGCATAGGTTGTAAGGTGATTTACTGAAAGAAATGTTTGACGTAGCTGTTAGAGCACCACGACAATTTAGATGGACATACATGAGCAAACAGTATTGGCTGAAATCAAAAAGTGTATTTATATTATGAAGACTATATTGAGGAATGTTTCACAGTAAATTATAAAAAAAATTTGGTGGGTGGGTAAGGCTAGTGCATGGGCTAATGAATGAAGGTTTCCATCTATACCTCTGATAGAAAAAACAAGCTAACTGTCTGTTGCCTGGAAAATAGGCTCTGACATTTCAGGCAAATTGTAGGAGACAATTTGAACTCTCAAAGCCTTAATTTGATGTAGGAAAAATAAGAAAAGTATGTCAGATGATTGTTTGCTGAATTTTTTACCCTGCATGCTAAGCGTTACAGTCCAACACATAATAGTAGATAGACAGATCATTAGCACCTTATAAAGAATAGAATGTTTCCCAACATAAACAATTAAATCAGACTTCACAGGATAAAATCTTAGATGAAATGAAACAAAATGTTTTATTTACCAGCATGATCCCCAATCCCTTTCTTTTGATTGTCTGTTTTAGAAGAAGGAAATCAGCATTTTGTATATGTTGTGTAATCTTTAGTCTACTGAATTTATATATCAGCAGACAGCATTTGAAATATTTTCTTATTGTGTCCTGAAAATAGGACTTGTTTTCAAAAGTTGTTTCAGAAATGCTAATTATTGCCTTAAGCAGGATAAATGTTAAAAGAAGACAACTCTACTTGTTTTCTTGTGATAACAGCAACTGCAGCAGATATTCTGCAGGTTATGTATTGTTCTTTTATAAAAGTCTAAAATAACAAAACTGGCATGTATTATTTCTAGCTTTAACAGTCCATTTAACCCTTAAAGCAGACAACATTCTAATTTTTTTTTTCAAAGAAAATAAGTCTTGACATTTCATGTGTATCATCTACTTGGCAGATGATTCACATGAAATGTCAACTTAATTTCTTTAAAAAATAAAAATAAATACATGTATTTCAAAATGTTATCTGCTTTAGTTGTGATTGGCACTTTGGAAATATAGAAGGGCACCGGCATGAAGGAGGTACTGGGATATCAGGCTTCAGTTTCTGGGTACCATCTGTTCATAAAATTGATTTCAAAACTTGAACTGGTCTGTATAATATTAAATTGATTAAAAAGTATTCCAGATTGAGACAACAGCTGAATTGGCATATGGTTTTACAATTAAAATGAAACATTATATCAGAGACATTGAGAAGTTTTGGGCAATACCTTTAGCACTCTCTAGATCAGGTCCCGAGGTTATAAAACTTTTTTCATGCTCAACTCAACTGAGCATGAAATTCTCTCTGCTAATAAATATGAAAATGCCAACAATAGTTGGCATTTTCATATTTATTAGCAGAAGAATTTTCATGCTCAGCTATGTTTAGCAAGAAAGAATTTGCAATTTTTAGTATGATTTGAGATGTATACAGGACAAATTTCATGCTCAGCTGAGTTGAGCATTAAAAACATTTTATAACCTCGGGACAAGCCTGTGCATCTGGAGACTGCTGAATATATTGACAGACAGATTGGGCCCTGCTGATCAAACTGCTAGTGACTCTTTCCTCATGAGACAGCTCTTTTCCTCTTTTTGTCTTGGAAATTGGTCAGTAATTTCAATGAAGTGCCATATTTTGTTTTGTTATCTGATAATTTTGCCCAGACCATTATTATTGTCTGCATATGCATTGATTTCATGGCTGAAAACATATCTAAAATGTTAAATTAAATTTGTCTGCTAACAATTAAATTTTGCATGCTAAAGGAATGATATCTGGGTTCCTTCATATTTCAAAATAATACATCCTGGAATAAATATTGTTGGTTTTTTTGGGGGTTTTTTATCATTTTGTTTGTTTTTATTTTTTATTTATTTATTTATTTTTTTAGTAGATGAATGTATGGGTTGAGATAAAGCGATAGCTGAGGAGATGATTTTTTTATTTACTGAATCATATTGTCTGTGTACTCAATGGAATTGGCTCATTAACCCGTTGTAGACTGAATAGGCTCTCCCACACTATATATTAGATGAGTCCAATTTCAATTTTAGGTAGCCTGGCTGGGAGATTTACATATTCCTAGAGAAAAATGGCTAAACTATTTGCAAACAGTGGAGACCCTGATCAGACGCCGTATTCTGATCTGGGTCTGCACTGTTTGCCAATTACCCTTTTAGGGGTCTCCCGACAACAATGCATTAAGGCACACAATATATTTCAGTGCAACAAAAACTAAACATACCGTATTTACCCTAAGTATTCGGACATATTAACTCCTTACCATATATATTCTAAAATTTGAACCAGTACATTTCACTACCCGATGTTGTGTCTAAAAATTGCTGGATAAGTGGCAAACAGTGTAGCGTTCTGCGGCGTCTCATCTGGGTCTAAACTGTTTGCTCAGGCCTGTCTGTCCGAATACATATGGTAAATATGGTATCTTCTGAATTAGACAGCCTCAGTGACACAGTAGGATGTACATTTGGCTGGTGATCAGGAGGTGGTTGGTTCAATCCCCGCCAGGTCCAGCAACATTCTTTCATAGACATTGATCATGAAATATTTTTTATGATTCTCTCCCTTCCATTGATTCAAAAAGGGCAGTTGTCAGTTTCTGGCCAAGAAGGGCAGTTGGCAGTTCCTGGTGAAAGAATGTGCACAAGTACTGGTTAACATAGGACTGCCTGCCCAGGAAAAGTGTGGTTAGATAAACTGCCAGTTCGACATGACCTTAATAATATTGAGTGGGCATTAAAATTCCAAACCAACCAAATCTTCTTAATACTCACTTTATCTGGAGCTTTGTCAGAATAGGAAAAATAATGATATACTTCTTTTTGATCCATCTAAGATCTGTCTACCTGTCTCACCTATTTTATATACCAACAACTTAACGGTGTCAA
This sequence comes from Anodontia alba, assembly GCA_964016985.1. Lineage (NCBI taxonomy): Eukaryota > Metazoa > Mollusca > Bivalvia > Lucinida > Lucinidae > Anodontia > Anodontia alba. The sequence continues at coordinate 109,793,771 of OZ024824.1, forward strand.
AAATGTGTCAAATTAAGCATAATAAACATACTTTGCTACCTTCCTTAGATAGAAACAATGATAGTTAATTGACAGGTTAATTCCCATGTGCTCAAACTGAATATGATCAGACAAAATCCACTGATCCTTTCAAAACCGCTAAATACCTCCATACAGCCTTGTTACTGTAGATAGAATATGGCTGGTTGGATATCTTCATTAGATCTTTTGTTGGGACATTTTGATCAAACTTGATTCAAAGATATGACCGATTAACACAGTATTTTGATATATATCAAGTAAAACATTGATAGCTCAAGATGAGATGCTTTTTTTCAATGAAAGAGTGGGGATAGTTTTCTTACTGCTCCTCAAAATCATGCTGTGCAGTTTCATTGAAATTGCCCTGGTGAGGTGATTCCACTGAGTTCCCACAATATATGTTTTCTAGTAGAAATAAGAAATATATCTGCCTGGATAGCTGTCTTATCCAGAACTATGATCCTTTGTCTTGATATGTGTTTTTAGTATTGCATGAGATGAACAATTTTACCCCACGGATGTTTTGTACAGTTGCCACATGCACCGACTGGGTGCCTCTTATTTTAAGCCATAATATTGCGTGACTAAGGTTCATTATTAACAACAGTTTAATAAGATACAAAGGTCAAAGTAAATTATTTCTGTCTAAAACTTCATAACTGATGCCAAGACTTACCATTTTTTCATTGAAAAAAAAAAGAAGAAAAGAAAACAGCAGTGACTAAACCTTTATCACTCCCTGGGTAGAAGCATCCAGGTGTCCAAGTGATTAGGGCTCACAACTTCAGATCACAAAGTCTTCAGGTTTGAATCCTACTAGAGGTAGAATTCAGGTCATGACTGTATGGCACAGAGCCTTTCATTATAATCTTTCCATCATCTTGATATGGCTTAAGTAATGTTGAAAGGGACATAAAATACCAAACCATCATTGTCATCATTCTCTGGGCAAATTCAGCAGATGATTAGTTCTTGATATTTTTCTTTTTTTTTCCCCAGACAATAGACGTTGACATTTCATGCAAATTGTCTCCTAAGGAGACAATTTGCATGAAATGCCAAAGTCTGTTATCTGGGAAAAACAAGAAAACTATTTAACCCATTTGAGCCTGTCGTCCCATAAATGGGACAATGGCAAACAGTGTACTCAGATCAGACATTGCAGTATGTGGCATCTGATCAGGATCTACACTGTTTGCAGTATGTTCAGAAATTCCTACAAAACAAGGCAATAATGAAAACTAACCAACCACCCCCTATATAGGAAATATCCCTGTCCAAAGAGTTCAGGTAGAAGAGTCCACTGGGCATAAATGGGTTAAAAAAGTTGTCTACTACAAAGTATGAAAGTTAATGGATACACCTAAATGATCTTGTCGCCATTATGCAAAGGAAGACAACACTTGCAGATGAGAAGTTGCTTCCCTAGTTTTTGAAACCTTTTAAAATCTGTGTACCATAATATAGATTAATTTTGTTTGGTAAGCTGTTTGCATATGATGCGTATGGCACAGAAAATACAGCCATCTTTGCTGACCATTTCGGCCAGAGTGTTTTGGTGTTTTTTGTGACGCAAGTTACCTAGTATACAAGGATGCTATTCCCAAAAAAATGATGCACATATATTTTCCAATGACACTAGAATGATACTCTTATTAGCAGCAAAGAGGCATGTCAGCCTTGTGCTGTCTGATCATAGTCTCATTGTCCAAAACCTCTTAGACACTTTTGCTATTCATGACTTTTGTTTTTCACCGAAATATGTGCTGTGGGTACTCATTAGAGTTGCTTTACTGAAGCAACTATGTCAGGTACCAACAACATATGTTTCTAAAAAGCTAATAAAAGATACATATTGTCAGTATTCATCAGAATCACCTCCCTGATGTTATTCTAATGAGTGCCAATAGTGCATGTTTTGGTGAAATAATAATGTTTCTTCTGAATACATTCCTAGATACAAGTTTAAGGCAATTTAAATACTTTCAAGAGAGATAACAGTGAAACTGGTCTCTGCTCCCTTCTGAAAAGGGGTCTACTCTTAAAGAAAATAATTTGCTCCAGCAGAGAAGGGATCTACTCCCTTCCACTGATTAAAGAAGGGCAGTTGTCAGTTTCTGGTGAAAGAATGTGCACAATACTGGTTAATAGCTTAGAAGACTAAGCCTGCGCAAAACTGTGGTTACTTAAACTGACCACATTCAGCATGACCCCATTGGGTAGACTGGGCCGTAAAACCTTAACTGTCCAACAAACAATCTCTAAAAGTCATGAGGTCAGTTTAAAAGGAAAGATTTTTTTGCTGGTGGGGTCTACTCTAAAAGGAAAGAATTTGCTCCATGGGAGCAAATTCTTTCCTCTTAGAGTAGATCCCTTTCCAGAAGGGGATTTGTTTTCAGGAATGCAAACAAGAAGTTACCAAATTTGTCTCCCTTTTAAACATAACTGAACATCTACTAAATGTTTCCAGTCCCCTTTGTAGAAATTTCCACCTGATACCTATCTAGCTTCCTGGCCTCTCAAATATCAGGGAATGATACATAAATCACTATAACAGCTGGTAGCTAATTAACCTGAACCAAAACACTTATGTATGTCATAAAACTACTCAGAAAAAACACTTCATAAAACAAAAGGCTATCAAATGGTGACCTCTGACCCATGCACACTCCAGTCTTGATTTTTTTAGACAAGCTGCTAATGGAGTGTGGCTGGATGATAAGATAAGGCAGAATTGAGGTAATTATGGGTTTTTGACTTCTGTCAGGGGATTGAAGGCACACTATCCATGTTAGATGGATCCAAGTGCACCAATTAACCAATTTTTGCCTCTTGTTCCTAAAACTTAGACCTAGGCAAACAGTGTAGACCTAGCTCAGATGCCTTATTCTGCAGCATCTGAAAAATTGTGACTTATCATTAATGAAAAAAAGAAGAAAGAGAAGAAACAAAAAAGAAATTTGTAGAAGTCCTATATATAATGGCAATCAAGTAGACCATAATTTTATGGATTGGTCAGTGCAGACCCAGATCAAGCAAATTGGGAGCAAATTATTTCCTATTAGAATAACCCCTTTCCAGAAGGGAAATAAACTGCACCATGCCCTTCCACTGCACTTACATCAAGCAAATGTCAAAAATGAAATCAAGGGAAGGTGCATCAGTCTTTCCCCAACTAAAGTTGACATGAAGATATGACTGAGATGACTATTTTCAATGTTCAAAGGGCAAGAACCCAAAAAGTAAGTAAACCAGACTTACAGTTCTCATTTTCTGCAGATCCCCTCATGGTGCTTCACATTCATGTAAAGTATACAAGTATATCACAGAAACTGTTATTTTCAATGTTCAAAGACCCATAACTAAAAAAGTAATTTAGCCAGACTTATGGGTCTTGTGTTCTTCATGTCATCTTATGTTGCTTTACATTTTTGCAAGGCTTCAAGAAAATCCAAGTTATAGAAAGGGCACAATCACTTGTTACCATGTCCAAAGGGCAGCAACTCCAAAAGCAGGTAATTCAGAGTTATGGTTATTGTGTTCTGCTCATCAAATCATGGTGATATGCATTTGCATATTCAAGAAAATGTCTCAGACAGTTTTCAATTACAGAAATCACTATTTTCAATGTTCAAAGGGCCATAACTTTAAAAGTAGGTTGAGCAGTGTTGGGTTTTTATGTTCTTCACCTCCTCTCATGATGCTTTACATTTGTGTGAAGTTTTTATCAAAATATCTGAAATGGTTTCCAACTTTCAGCGCTAACACAAGTACACGGTAGAAATGGCCATTTTCAATATTTACTATGTTTTGTCAAAGGGTGGTAACTCCAAAAGTAGGTTAACCAGAGCTACGGTTCTTGTGTTTTGCACATCCTCTTATGGTGCTTTACATTTGTGAGACATTTCATGAAAATATCTCAAGCAGTTTTCAACTTACAGAGCAGACACCTGTATATGATAGAGTGGCTATGTTCAATGTTCAAAGAGCAATAAGTCCAAAAGTAGAAAAAACAGTGAGTTACGGTTCATGAGTTGAACATGTTGTCTCATGAAACTTTAAATTTGTGTGAAATTTCATCAAAGTATCTGAAAAGGTTTCCAACTTATAAAGCGGACACTAGTACATTGTAGAAATGGCTATTTTCAATACTTATGATGTTCAGAAGGCTGTAATTCTAAAGGTAGATTAACTAGAGTTATTGTTTTTATGTTCTGCATGTCATCTTGTGATGCTTTACATTTGTGTGAGATTTTATGAGAATATTTCAAGCAGTATTCAACTTACAGAGTGGACATGAGTACTTGGTGGAAATGGTTATGTGCAATGTTCAATAACTCCAAAAGTAGGCAAACCAGAGTTATGGTTCAGTGTTCTGCATGTTGCCTTTTGGTGCTTTACATTTGTGTGAAGTTTTGTGAAAATATCACAAAAATTGTCAGAGTTATGGAGCAGACAGGAGTACATGGTAGAAATGGCTATGTTCAATGTTCAAAGGGTAATAACTCCATAGGTAGGAAAACCAAAGTTATGGTTCCTGTGTTCTGCACGTGGTCGCCTGGTTCTTTACAAAAGTGTGAAGTTTCGTGAAAGTGTCTCAAAAGGTATCAGATATGGAGTGGAGACCAAATTATGAAGCGCTGACGGACAGAAAAACCCTCAAAATTTAGGACGGTATAACATAATACCTTAACACTTTTTGTGGTGGAGCATAAAAATGGCAAAAATCTAGTGAGTTTTTAAAGTCCCCTTAACATATAAATGTAAAGCATATAATTTTATGTGTTAATTTGTATACTTTACTAGTAATAGAAATATCCTTGCCAACCATGCACCTTTTTGATAAAGAGTTAGCAAAGTGTAACACTGACCATGAAGATTGGCAAAAACTGGAAAAAACATACATTATGCATTTAATTTGTAATAAGAGGGTCATGATGGCCCTGAATTGCTCACGTGGGAATGCATTTAATTTGTAATAAGAGGGTCATGATGGCCCTGAATTGCTCACGTGGGAAGTGGATTTTTTTAGCCTGACGGAAGGATATTTTCAAAGTTTTCTGCATATATATATATATATATATATATATATATATATATATATATATATCAGACCCTGCCCTTTGTTGGTGATTTATGATTTATTTATTTTTTCTTTTGTTGATATAAATTAATTTGAAAAATTGATAGACATTCACCTTTGGAACATTTGTACAAAATTTTTGAAATTGGACCATAGGTTGTGCAGAAGAACTGTCAAGTTTACTCTACATAATTCCATATATAATGAAAAGTAACCACGCCAACTGGAAGCATATTTTGAGACAGAATTCTTTTAACAAGATTTAAAGACCTTCTACTGAAGAAACATTTCTTTGAAAAAAAAAAAATCCAGCCAGCCCGTACTAGGTTTGATTGCTATTACAACAAGAGGGATTACTCTCAGTGCTCCAGCTAGGATTTTAGGGCAGAGGGGTGCTGGGTAGGGCACTTTTGCGTGTGCGGGCAAAAAAAATAGGGCACTTTTTTTTTTCTTTGAAATGGTCAGTTATCAGTACCATTATGATCTATAGTGTACTATGCAATTCAGCCTCATGTAACATAGATCTATTTTATTTTGATCTAAGAAACAGTAAGGGTAACAGAGAAATAAGCCAAATGGGGTCTTACAATTTATATTTTTTATTTAGAACTGAACTTTGGGATTACCTCTTTTCAATGAGAGAAAATTCTGTGTATCACAATAGTAGCAGACACTTATTATTTTTTTTCCTTTGTAAAATGTCGACATTTCACGTGAATAGTTTGACATAGAATAGAGTGTGTCAATATTTGGATGACTGACTGTTCAGATATTTTAAGCTACAAGCAACTGGTTCACATAGAGTGATCATTTAGTCACACAATACATTATTGTATCAATTAAATTTCAATTTTTATTGAGTTGTAGATCCTCTTCCTACCAAGTGCTCTAATCTAAACAGATAATCACATTAAATATTACATTTCTACCTTTTTTATGTAATTTATTAAATGGTTATTATTATTTTTTCTCTCTGATGTTCAAGACTTAAACTTGGAATTAAATCTCATAATAGTTGAGCCTCTGTATTACTTTTCAAGGGGAATAATTAGGAAAATTCTGCATGGGTCAGAAAACGGAGAAAGGGAATTCAGGACAAGAGTTTGTTACTATTTTTAGCTCCGCTTCAGGTTGGATGTTTTAGATCGATTTATACCTGATGAATTATTTTCAAATAAAGCACAGAGTTGGCAGAAAATCAAGCTCTTTCTCGTGGTGTCAGTACTATTCTGCAATCTGGTCTGATTCTCGAGAACATTCGGAAAATGTTTTTCGTCAAAATTCATGTACATTGTTCCGGTGACCCAGATTGACAGCAAAAACATTCTTCGAATGTTCTCGAGAATTAGACCAGATCGCAGAATAGTGCTTACACCACCAGAAAGACCATGATTTTCCGTGTACTCTGCGCTTTATTTGAACAAATTCCATTTGGTATGAGAAGAGATATTCTAAAAAATCCTACCTGAAGCGGAGGCTAAAAATAGTAATATTTCTTCTTCGTGTAGACGCAATAGGCCGCTTACACCCTGAATAAATAAAAGGGGTGTTCAACAAACCTATTACCTAGTTAAGCATGAATGAACAATATTATTTATGTTGCCAATATTTCTACCAAGCTTAAGGCATAGTTCCTGTTTATTTATTATATAAAATTAAACCATGCAATTTTACATCCCTTTTGCACATAATACAAGGCACATGATAATTCTGTATATTATGGACACAGTGGAGAGAAGTAAACTTGAACGTCCCTTGTTCGCTTAGCGTTTGGGCCGCTTATATCAAACAATTTAGTTACACTGTACAGAATTAAAAGCACGTCTATAATCATTTATTTCATTGCAACTATTTTATTGGTATTATTTAAATTATGGGTATTTTTGTCCATCGTTTAACATCTGCATTGCCATACTGTACAACCTTAAATAGATAAATGTCATGATTAAGTGATTGTTCAGTCACAAATATATTCGTCAAACATCGGTAAATTCTATACTTACCCCTACTTATTTACAGAAGTTTACACATTTTTAACCAATCGCAAATTACTATTTATTCATTCGAGACTAATACCAATAAGAATGTCAAAAGCCAGCTTATACAGCTACGCTGAAAAATAGCTTTGAGAAGTTTGCAAGAATATTCAGCAGACGACATAAACGGACGACATTTTAGGATGCAGTTTTTCTTGGCGCTTTCAGGGTTAAAAGGATGTTGAAAATACATAGATAGGTAGGGAGACTGTTACTTTTTCTTTGCTTGGTGCTTTAACGGTTAACCTTTACCGATCCCTGGGCATTTTCAGCAGACGACAAATTGATGATACCGGTATTTTTCCTTATTTTTCCCAGAAAGCAGGATTTGACATTTCATGCAAATTGTCTCCTTAGGAGACAATTTGTATGAAATGTCAAATCCTGTTTTCTGGGAAAAATAAGAAAAATACTTCAAAATGTCGTCTGCAGAAAATTTTACCCAGAGAGCTAAGCATTAAAGATAAACACCTGTTTCATCATGAGAACTGTTAACACTATGGTAATTGTCAGATTTATTCTAGAATTACAGCCAATGAACTCTTCCAAAAATCATAAAATTGATCATAACTATCCATCAGATAAGATTGAATGATTAAATGAAGGTGCAATCCAAAGAATTAAATTTTGCGAAACTGTACCATACATTGTGAGAGGTTTTTCTATCAGACAGAACAGAACAGAACAGAACTTTATTAATCTAACTACTTCTCAGGCCACATGCAGGAAGCATAAGAGAAGGGGGGGAAAAAAAACAACAACAAAAAACTACATAATGACCAAAGCAAGTAACAAAGTTTACAAATACACATTGTACACATCACATACTGTCTACACATATACACATGCACATACACACATATACATGTGTGCAGGTACATGCATACATGTACACACAATAAGTAAGTAGGAAAAAAAACAAAAAAATAATTCACACACAAACAATATCCTATCACCTCCACCAGCTTCACACTCATTCACCAGGAGGTTAACTAGCTGCCATGAACAAATATGAAACCGATAGAGGAATCGAACCATTACCACATGCAAACTGGCTCACTTCACCCCTTACTAAATTATATACATATATATAACCTAATTCATCACTGGAAACTTCCTCATAATAATGTCAACAAACTTAGCCAAATTGATAAGTGTTAGAGTATCTTTGGTAGAAAAGAGCTCTTTAAACTTCATAACAATCCACACAAAATGTCAAGCCTTATTTTCTCTGAAAAATGATAAAAGAAATATATCAGTGTTGTCTGATTGGTACTATTAGGGCTTTAGAAAGAAGGGATATTGTGACTCCCTTCATCCATCTATCAATCTTTTACGCTGTTTCCTCCTACAACATTACACAGATTTCACCCATTTATGGTATGTCTTTCCTATGTGCTAGGATCATGCAACACCAATTTATGGCACCAACCTTTGGGGCCAAGGCTGGGGGTCAAAAGGTCAAATCTGGTTACTTCAATTTTAGCTCATCTGAGCAGTTGCTCAGGGTGAACTGTTGTGATCACCCTCTGTCCGTTGTCATCCCTCATCCTTCATTCGTCATAAACAGTTACTTTGTCAACACACCAGAGGTCACAGTTTTCACCCAGTTTTAATGAAAATTGCTCAGAATGTTTGTCGGGGGTGGTTGGGTGAGGCAAAGTTGTCGTGTATCTTATGTCACTTGGGGGTCCAATTTAGATTGGCTTATAGTTGGGCAAGGCCTGCTATCCTTGCAGCAAGTAAGGGTAGAGGTGGAATCATTTTATTTCATCTGTTTCTTCACTTTCATTCATTTTCCTCTTTCTCCTCTGTCCCTCTCTTTCATTTCCTCTATTATCTCTTCTATCTTTCTTCTCCCTTTCTCTAGGAGACGACACAAAATGACCCACAAGGGTTGAAGCACCATTAAACCCCAACACAATCAATCAGAATGTTTGCCTTTATGAAATCTAGGTCAAGTTTGAAACTGGGTTACTTGGGGTAAAAAACTAGTTTACCAGGCTTAATCAAAAGAAAACCGTGTCAAAACTCTAGAAGTCTCATTTTTCAGGTAATCATCATGAATCTTGGTTTAAACAATAGTTTATTAAATATAATGAGTACAACACAAACATACAAAAATGACATAGAGGATCAGATGAATCTTGCTCAGAATGTTTGTCTTGATGATTTCAAGGTCAGTTTTGAAACAGGGTCACTTGGGTCAAAAACTAGGTCTCCAGGCCAAATCAAAGGAAAAACTTGTTAACAATCTACAGAGGTCAGATTTTTAAAGTTATCATAATGAACCTTGCTCAAAATGTTTGTCTTGATAAGTTCTAGGTCATGTTTGAAACTGGGTCACTTGGGTTCAGAAACTAAGTCACCAGGCCAAATCAAAGGAAAACTTTGTTAAAACTCTATAAGATCACATTTTCGAAGTAATCATCATAAATCTTGCTCAAAATGTTTGTCTTGATTATTTCTAGGTCAGGTTCAAAACTGGGTCACTTAGGGAAAAACTCTAGGTCATCAGTCCAAAACAAAGGAAACCCCTTTTTAACCCTTGTCCTGCTGAATAATTTAAGATGCCACGCCCATTTCTAATTTTCAGCCAATCAGATTACTTGATCCAGACTGTTGATACAAATTCACATACTTAATGGCAAACAGTGCAGATCCAGATCAGTTGGCTTCTTCAGAAGCCAACTGATCTGGATCTACACTGTTTGTAAAGACAGGTTATATCCAGGCTCAGCAGGACTAGGGTTAATGCTCCAGAGGTCACATTTTTTTAAGTAATCACCATGAATCTTGTTTTTCCTCTTACATTATCTCCTCTCATACTGCTGCATGGATTTCTACCAGATTTATTCTATGCCTTTCACAAGCACAAGAAATATAAAATATACTATAAAGATTTCTTGCCCAAAGCCCTGGGCCTGAGCAGGGGTCAAAGCCACTTCCTGTTGTCCCTGTAGGCCTTTGCCATGTGCATGCAAGATAAAAAAAAAAGGCAGAAAAGTGTGAAAGTAAGTGTTTGGAACTTTAGGACATTTACCCTACTAATAATAATAGCAGCCCGTATAGACTATAGGTAAATGTCCTAAAAGTTTGAACATCAAATGTCTGACAAAAAGACTTATGCAAACAATGCAGACCCAGATCAGACTGCTCTTGAAGGAGCAGTCTGATCAGGGTCTACGCTGTTTGCCATTTCAGTAAGTATTTTAAGAAACAGCTGCATGAAAAGCAAAATTTAGGCCAGAAGTGTTTGAAATGTTAGGACATTTACTATAATCAACTACTCCTGCAATAGTTTGACCTGGATCTTAACCCTTAAAGCACCAAGCAAAATTTGTAGCAGAAGACATTTATTTTTATATTTTTAATTTTTCAAAGAAAACAAGTCTTGATATTTCATATGAATCGTCTGCCAAGCAGACGATTCACATGAAATATCAAGACTTGTTGTCTTTGAAAAATTAAAAAATAAAAAGTATTTCAAAATGTCGTCTGCTGCAGTTGTGATTGGCACTTTAAGGGTTAACTGTATGCTCAGGTCTGTCTTCATAGACCTGTTCAAATGTTTAGGGTATATACAGTATATCTTTGTTTGACTGAAAAGTCAGCTATAGATGTTTTTATTGAAATTCCTGTTTGAAACCATTTGAATAATTGGAAAATTATTAGCTTTGTCTGACATCTATTAAAATTGCTTTCTGTTTCTTGTTTCAAAAATCAATTTAGTACAAATGCATTTGGTTTGGTATAGAAATTATTACTAAAGCAGCAAAGAAAATCAGTCGAGAAAACTGAATCAAGTCTGTAAATTGATCTAAAAGTCATTACTTGACCCTGGCTCCTGGGACAGACTGCTGAGTGACTTTGAGAAAAGTAAATATTTGTTTATGACCAGTTTAATTATGAAAATATTGTCATTATGGCTGTACAAACATGGTATATTTACTATTGCATAGTCATGCTTGTTACAGAATTCAAGATGTACCACAACATGAGTTGACCATGCCCAGGTCAGATCAAGGCCTTATAATCATTGGATACTGTATGTAATCAAAATGCTTAGACAGACATTAATATTCCTGAGCAAACAGTGTAGAACTGGACCATACCTGAATCAACTTTGGTCAACCATGATTATTTAACCATATTTAAGGAAAGGTCAAACATGGTTATTTAACCTTGACCGCAGTCAACCATATTATGTACCCCACCTACGGGGAGGGGGACATATTGTTTTTGGTGCAGATCCTGTTGGCATCAGCGTCGGCATCACACTTTCTTGTCTGCACAATATCTTGTGAACCAGTGGTTGGATTCTCACAAATCATGGATATATGTAATTGGGACATGACAAAGAACTGATTAGATTTTGGTGATCTTGACCTAATTTTCAAGGTCACAGCAGTAGAAAAATTTGAAAATTCACAGTGTGTGTGTGTGGTGTGTGTGTGTGTGGTGGTGGGGGGAGGTTGGGGTGGGGGGCTGGGGGGGTGCAGCCTGTTTCTCAGAAAACTTTGTTACTGCTTTATATTATGGTCAACAATGGATGATGATAATGATTGATGGTTTTTGTTTACATCTTTTTCAACAATACACTGAAACCTCCTTATAAGAGGATTCATTAGGTGACAGTTTTGGATATAAGAGGGTTTGAAGGTGGACCTCAAAAGTGCTGATTCAAACAAAACAAAACATATATATCAATATTTTATATAAAAAAAATGACCATTTACAGTCATTTTTCTATATACCGTAATCTGTACATTTTTGTTTGGATACAACATGGTTGTTTAAACTTTAGCATTTTATAGGCAAATTCAGCAGATGACAAACTGATGATCTTTTTCTTTATTTTCCCCACAAAACAGGATTTGACATTTCATACAAATTGTCTCCATTAATTTTGAAATGTCAAATTCTCTTTTCTGAAAAAAAAATATTTAAAATATCTGCTGAATTTGCCACTTGGCTAAGCTTAATGAAAAACAATGGTAAGTCCCACAGCTTATAGCATGTGTTTTAGTTTGAAAGCCAGTTTCTGGTACTTTGGCCTTTGGCTACAACTACAAAGAAGATACAGTGATTTAGATTTTCTGACATCTGTAAGGTTGGGAAAATATTTGTACTACCTGTAATAATATTTTGGCCAGACTCTTGTATGATGATTGCTATAATTATTTTGGAAGTCAATAGACAACATAAACAGAAAACCTTCATATAACATAATGCAAGTACTTAACTAAGTATAATATAGACAAAAGGCAGTCCATTTATAAAAAAAAAACAAAAAAACTTCAGGTTATTAAACCCATTCTTGAGAGTCCCAAAAGTGCAAGCAATGCAGACCCAGATCAGATGCTCAGTGCGGCATCTGATTGGGGTCTCCACTGTTTGCAAATAGTTAAGCCATTTTTTTCTTCGAATATCTAATCACAACAGTAGTATAGGAACCTGGCATACCTAAAATTGAAATTGGACTCTTCCAGTTTACTGTGTGAGGGGTGAGTTTATTCAGTCTAAAATGGGTTAAATCCACTCATCTTTGGACGTTGTCTGACAGTTGCACAGTTTTATGCCAGCGATGGCACTATGTCTAGGAATTATTTTCAGGACCATAGAGGGCTCCCTTACTCAGGACCTACCATATTTATCCTAAATATTGGGAAACCCTAACTCCTTACTAAGCTTGTTCTAAGCTGGCCTCGGTGGCTCAGTTGGATACGCCGTCTGACTGGAGACCAGGAGGTCGTGGGTTCAACCCCGCCGAGGTTGGCAACATTCTTTCGTGGAGATTGATCATGAAATATTTTCTACGGTCATTCTCTCCCTTCCACTGATTCAAGAAGGGCAGTTGTCAGTTTCTGGCGAAAGAATGTGCATAATACTGGTTAACCGCTTAGAGGACTAAGCCTGCCCAGTAAACGTGTGGTTACGTAAACTGACGGCGCTCGACATGACCCCATTGGATTGACTGGGCCGTAAAATCTCAACACAAACAAAAGCTTGTTCTAAAGTTTGAACATGCTACAGATGTGCTTAACCCAAAGTAGACTGAATAAACTCCCCACACACTAAAACTGGAAGGGTCGAATTTCAGTCAAGTTTAGGTATGTCAGGCTATGTAATTTAGTAATTCTTGGAGAAAAATGGCTAAAGTATTTACAAACTGTGTATACCCTGGTCAGTCTGAACTGGGTCTGCACTGCTTGCCAATTATCTTTTTTTGGGGGGGTCTCCAGATTCAAATGGGTTAAAAACTGCTGAATGAGTGGCAAAGTATAGATCCTGATCTGGTTTTCTAGGCCCTTAATCCTGATACAGTTACAGTAAAAAGTCCATTTGATTACCCAGTGAAGTGTCAGAGAATGCAGTGGCTCGACATGACCCCAGTGGGTTGACAGGGGCGTAAAACCTCAACTCGGTCAAGTCAGAGAAGTGCTTACTGAATGGCAAATGATGTAGATCCAGATCAAACTGCTCCTTAGGAGCAATTTGATCTGGGTCTACACTGTTTGTTCAGGCATATCTATTTGAATATTTAGGAGAAATACAGCATGTTGTATATATAGAAGAGCTGTTGAAAGAAGAGATACAGTCAGATGCTGGTAGTAATTTTCTAAAAACAGCAAACAATACTTAGTCTGTCAGAAAACAGTTTATCTAATTATTTTTGTTGTGATACTGGTCTTTTATCAAAACAGTATTTTTATTTGGTTAGACTATAAATAAATAAAATTGAAGAGTATGCAAGAGGGTGCCTGCATTGTATTCTTCTATTTATTGCTTTGCATCCTGGGTAAAAATTTCAGCAGACAACTTTTTTTTTTTTAAATTTTTTTGCTTAGAAAATAGGCTTTGACATTTCATGCAAATTGTCTCCTTAGGTGACTATTTACATGAAATTTCAAGGCCTATTTTCTAGAAAAAATACAAAGAAGTGTCATCAAATTGTCGTCTGCTGAATATGCCCATAGAAGGTTAACCCTTAAAATGCCAGGAAAACCTGGCATCTGAAAATGTCTGTTTATGCCATCTGCTGAATATTCTTGCAAACTTTTCAAATCTATTTTTGCAAACAGGCATACAGTATGGACCCTGATCAGACTGCTCCTAGATCAGGGTCCACACTGTTTGCAAAAATGACTTTTAAAATCACAAACAGATGACAAAGCAGACGACAATTGTTATGATTGGCAGTTTAAGGGTAATATTCAACTTGCAAAGGCATGTATAAAGGTATTATATGTGTCCCAGATGATTTTCTGCTTTCATTTTCAAAGCAGCCACCCAAAATATACAATTTTGATAACTTTGAAGAATTCTTGTGTCAAAGCAGACAAAAACGCTTTAGAAACTAAAAAAATTTGTAACAATTTAATATGGGACCAAATGGGCACTCTGCAAATTTTAGCAGGTCAGTACCTTTAACACTTAACACACTATGGGCAGAGTCAGCAGATGGCAAATTGCTGATATTTTTCCTAGAAAACAGGATCTGACACTTCATGCAAATTGTCTCCTGCATGAAGCGTCAGATCCTTTTTTCTAGAAAGAAAATAAGAAAAATATTTCAAAGTGTTCTGCTGAAATTTTGACCCATCATGCAAATTTTAAGTAGCTTCAGACTGAATTCTAGAACAATATTGTTTGTCTAGAACTAGCAGCAAGCATGAAGAACTATCTGACTGGAAATACAAACTTCTATGAGATTCCAATTGCAGAAATTCTAAACAATCTTATTAAGTTCCTTCAAGAAGTTTCCTCCACTAATTACAATCATTGCTTCATTTTAAGCTAATATTGTGTTGATGAGAAACAAATCCTCCATAAAATCACACTTAATAACTGCTTTATTCATTTGTTTCTACCAAGACAAGGTATCAAATTACTTCTTTAATCAATTACTGGGAATTTTAAAAGATTTCTATGAATTTTCAATCCATCTGAGGCAAGTAACTGGTTGAGTCAGAGATTTAATTATCCCCACACCTTAGCGATGGGGATATTGTGAACGCCTCCGTCCATACATCCCTCCATCTATTATAATGTCTGTCCATCTGTCGGTCATGCTATCTCCTCTTTAACCATGTAACCACATGACTTCCTCAGAATGGTAAGGGTGTGTGGTAGCAACATCATTTTTCCATCCGTCTGTTCATCGGTCTGTTCATCTGTCTGTCATGCTATCTCCTCCTAAACCACTTGGTGGAATTTGACCAAACTTACTACATAACCCCCACTTGTTTAGGGGCGAGAGCTACATTATTTTTCAATCCGTCCATCTCTCACACTATTAGCAACATTAGCACTGAGTGTGGGGATTTTGCGTTGGCGTGTCATCGACTGCACAATTTAGTTTATCTTGCGAACAAACCACATTCCTATTACGAATGACCTTTGGCCTGATAAATCACCATTCAAAATAGTAACAATTACAGTCCAAAATATTTTTATTTTTATTCCAAGAAAACAAGGCTTGACATTTCATGTGCATGCCACATAGACCATGATTCATTAGATTGGCTACTAGTCTGATAATAAGAGTCTGATCAGTTTTTTTGTTGTTTTTTTTGTTGTTGTTTTTTTTTTTTTTTTTTTTTTGTATTAAAAGATAGTCAACTTCTTAATGATAATCTATTTGGTAGAGTCTCCAACGCATATACGGCTAAGTATTAAAATTGAGAAAGGAGACTAGACTAGTTAAAATACAGGCTTTCAAGTGGCCCTAAAATTCCTAAAAAATCTTAATTTTTTCAAGTCTCCCTAAAATTCTTAAAAAAATCACTCAAAAAGGTTCAAATTCCTAAAAAAAGCCCCTATTTTCCATAAACATTCCTAATTTTTCTCAGTTTCCAGTGTTCGTACAGTTAAATTGGAAAACAGCCTTTGGCTTCTGTGAGGCAAAGCCCCCCAGACCCCCCAATATCATCTTTGTTTCATCATTTGTGTGACAACATTCAAATTAGGTCAGTGCAAATTTCTCCCATTATTTCATCAGTACATATTAAGAGCTTGTGAAAAGCTTTCAGGTTAGAAAAAACATTGTGACGTGCAGAGTTCTGCTTGAAACTGCATTAAAAATCCTAATTTTTGCCCTAATATTTTGTGAAAATAGCTCTAATGTTTTGCAAAAATAGCCCTAATTTTGGCCCCTAATTTTTTGTCAAGTAGGGCTTGAAAGCCTGAAAATATTATACTGTTCATTTTATTGCAAAAAGATGTAATGGCTATGTTTGCGGTATTATTCATTTCTGGAAGATGTACAGACTCTTATCAGACAATGAGGATGCACTGTCTACATTACTACCCGTTAATGTTTCTAAAAACCTGGGCCCAGTTGTTCAAAGCGTCGTTAGCTTAACGAGCTCGTTAAGGGTCATTTCGTTAACTGTTTCAGCAGATTCAATGTACAATATTCTGATATTTTTTGCTGAAAAAATGTGAGTAGAGCTACTCACATTTTTTCAGCAAAAAATTTCAGCATATTTGCATATCAGTCGATGTAAATTTTAACGATCATTAATTAACAAAGTCATTAGCTTTGAACAACTGGGCCCTGCTGGATAAGTGTCAAACAGTGTAGACCAGATGCCTTGTTCTGTGTATGATCTAGGTCTACACTGTTTTCTCAGGCATGTCTGTCCCAGTTATAATAGCATAAATATGGTAATTTGTATATGAGTAGAAATTGCTACACAATACAGTCGACTCTTGTCATCTTGGTCCAAGGGACTCTCTGGAATACTTCGAGATATCCGTACCTCGACATATCAGATTTGCGGAATTGAGGAAAACAATTAATCGAACAACCACATTTAATATATGAATATGTAATTTGACTCCCGAAGTTAAGAGATATATTGAAAATATTGTGGAAAAGAGGAGAAATTGCTCCGTAGGAGCAATTTCTCCTCTTTTCCACAATATTTTGATACCTGTTGTTAGATTTCCATGTTAGAACAGGGACCAGATTTTCACTTCAAGATAAGCGGTTATTCGAGATAAGTGGTTATTCGAGATAAGCGATGTCAAGATAACGGGAGTAGAGTGTAATTTTATTTTCATGCAAAAATGTTTTCCTTGAATTTAGTGCAAATAAAACTACAGTGAAAATAAAGCATCTTATAGTCCCAAAATGTAAATGAAAGTGTGGGTGAGTGTTGCTTGTAAAATCAAATCAAGATATTCACCATCAAGAATATTCTTTTCCCAAAATCAATCACTATTTAACCCTTGTCCCACTGAACCTGGATATGCCGTGTCTTCAAAACAGTGTAGATCCAGATCATATCTGGACCTACACTGTTTGCCATTCCGTATTTGAATTTGTATAAACAACCTGGATCAAGTAAATTTATTGTCTGAAAATTAGGTGGGTGTGGTATCTTAATTTATTCAGCGTGACAAGGGTTAAAACTCTCAAAGAGCCTTTTCTGATTGCTGCAGTCAGGAAAATCAGTTTTTTACCTTTGCATGGGTGGCATTTGTCAAGAGGATGCATTGTGTTTACAAATTTCAAAGAGCCTGACTAATAAAAACTGCATTGGGGTAAGTGGCAGTTTGGATAAGATGGTACCGATATGTGAGAGGCTGCTCTGTATCTTTTGATACAGAAAACAAAGGCGCCTATTGAAGAACCAATATTTTCCTCACATGAAACTGACAGATTCAGAGCATCCAAAAGAGAGACAGCAGCTGGTGTAAAGTGCCACCTGGCAACAGTAAAATGTCCCCCTGTAATTCTTCATGGTGTAGTTTTTAGCTCACCTGAGCCAAAGACTCAAGGTGAGCTATTGTGATCACCCTGCGCCCATCCTGCGTGATCCATAATGTGCATAAATTTCCATCATCAACAATTTCTTTAAATGACATCTTTCTTAAACTTCTGGTCAGGACCAATTTCAACCAAACTTTACAGTTTTTTTTCTGTCCTGGCTCTTTACCAAAATTGCTCAAAAATGCTGAAATGGCCTTCAGAGCTAGAAATAGAAACTCCTTAAACAACATCTCCTTCTAGGCCGGAGGACCGATTTCAAAATAATTTCACAGAAATGTTCCTCTTATGCCCATCATCATCATCATTATCATCGTATTTTTTATTAACCTGCAGGAACATGGGCAACATCCACATCAGTGGGCCCCCTTCCAGGTAGCTGGCTTGCTGCACGTGTGGCAGATCTCACACCAGATCTCTAGGTGTGTCTATCATGAGGGTCGATAGCTGAGAGCTTCCACTCTGTGCCATCCCTCTCTGTCAGCTGCTTTTATGTCATCTTGGGCTTCCAAACCCCATGCTTTCCATCAACCTGTATGTCATAGACTGTCTTGACTGCACCATTGGAGCATTCCACATGTCCATACCAGCAGAGCCTTCTCTCCTTCAGAATAAGGTCCAGCTCCTCAATGCCAAGCCACACAAGTAGCAAATTGGACCTGATGGTGACAATGTCTTGCGGCTTGACATTGCAGATCTGTCTGAACATTGCCTTGTCATTCTGCTGCAGATGTTGGAGGTTTGGCATTGTTAATGGCCAAGTCTCACTGGCATGGAGCATTGCACTGCACACAAGAGCTGTACACGTGGCCACGTACATGTATCTTGAAAGAGAGGTGATGGAAAGAGAGAACTGGTAGCAGCTCCTTGAACTTCTTCCAGGCAGTTTTCACACATGTTGTGGTTCAAAGTTCACAGCCACTGGCTGCTGAGAGCATGTCTCCTAGGTAGCAAAAGAAAGCTACCATCTCCAGCTTGTCAGATGCGACTTGGACTTCCCTCTGTGGTCTGCTGTCCAAGGAGCATGCAGTTCCCTGGCACCGTGTACATCTGTAATTAGGGTCCTTTGTCAACCCCTTGAGCCCACTGCATTTCTTGTGCACCCAGTGCTTGCAGCCATTGCAGAGGATGCTGTTGCTGCCCACTCCAATGTGACAGACCACGCTTGGAAACTCGCCTGAACTCTGCAGGAGGTCCTGGCCCATACCACAGATCATGATCTTTGTCTTTCCTGCAATTACTCTTAGTCCTTTCTCCTCCATTGCTTCTTTCCAAGTCAAGAGCCTCCTGACACCTTCGTCGAGTTGTTCAGCAATGATAACAAGATCATCGGAAGAGATGTTCATCCAGCAGAACTCGCATGACAAGGCTTCAAGCACAATTATGGTGAGCTATGGGGCTGAGTACCGAGCCTTGGTGAACACTAGCCTTCACTTCAAACTCTTCACTGTACCCTCACCAACACGGATGGCTCTGGGCATTGGCATACATCCCCTGCACCAGTCAAACAATCCACTCCTCCACACTAAGTTTTCTCAGTGCCAACCAGATGACCTTCCGGGGCACTCAATCAAATGTCTTCTCCAGGCCTACAAAAGCCAAGTAAAGTCTCTTGTTGGCAGCTAAATACTTCTCTTGCAGCTGCCTGACAACAAAGATTGCATCTGTTGTGCCTCTGCCTAAGATGAAGCCAAACTGGGAATCGTGGATTGACTCCAACTATTTGATGAGGCCACCCACACCTCTCCAGGGCTTTCATGACCTGCTCTGTCAGCTTGTGGCTGTGGTAGTTGCCCCTTTCTAATGCATCCCCTGTACCTTTGTAGAGGCAGACAATGAAACTGTGCTCCCAGTCAGAGGATACCTTTACCAAAATTGCTCAAATGGTTCTGTTTTACTGAACAATATGGCCACCAGAGCTAAAAATAGAAAAAAGGTCTTTAAATGACATTTCCTCGTAGGCCAGTGGCCCAATTTCAATATAATCTCATTCAAATGTACCTCTAATGCTCTTTTACCAAAATTTCTAAAATGGTTCCGCTCCACTGAACAAGATAGCAACCAGTACTAAAAATAGAAAAAAAAAATAAACGACATCTCCTCCTAGGCCAGTGGTCAGATTTCAAAATAATTGCATAGAGATGTTTCATTCATGGCCCTTTACCAAAATTTCTAAAATGGTTCCACTCCACTGAACAAATGGCCACCAAAGCTAAAATCAGAAAAGTCTGTAACATCTAGGCCAGTTGCCTAATTTCAAAATAAGTCTTTAAACATCTCCTCCTAGGCCTGAGTTGCCTAATATAAAAATAATTTCACAGAATTGTTCCTATTATACTTCTTCACTGCTAACTTCTCTGCTGAACAAAACTGGCCACCAGAGTAAAAATAATTTCACAGAATTGTTCCTATTATGCTTCTTCACTGCTAACTTCACATAACTGGCCACCAGAGTAAAAATAGAAAAGATCTTTAAACAACCTCTCATCCTAGGAGAGTGGCCCAATTTCAAAATAATTTCACACAAATGTTCCTCTTAAGTTCCTTTACCTGAATTGCACAAATAGTTCTTTTCGGCTGAACAAATGGCCACCAGAGCCAGAAAAAGAAAATTTTTAAATGACATCTCATTTAAGCCTGTGGCCTGATTTCAAAATATTTTCATAGAAATGATCCTCTTTTGCTCTTTTACCAAAATTGCTAAAAGGGTTCTGCTCCACTGAACCAGATGGCCACCCTTTGCCTCAAAGGTCAGTTGCTGGAATCAAAATAATTCCCCAGAAATGTTCCTCTTACACCCCTTAATACCAAAAAAGATAGCTGCCAGAACTGGAAATTGAAAAAATCTTCACTCAGCATCTTTAAACGACATCTCCTCCTAGACCAGTTGCTCGATTTTCAAAGTGATATTACAGAAATGTTTGTCTGATGCTCCTTCAAAATTAGAAAATTATTCCACTCCAGCCTCCAGAGCTAAAAACAGAAAGACACCTTTAGTCCACATCTCATCTTAAACCAGTAACCCAATCACTTCTACAAACTATATAACATTTTGAGCTCAGGTTAGTGATCCAGGGCCATCATGGCCCTCTTGCTATTTTTATCTTCTTTAGGACCTTTCAGATATCTTGAGAAATCTGGTTGACTTAAATTAGTTGTGGGGGGTGGGGGGAGGGGGGGGGTGCAGACAGCCCTGCAAACTAAATTGCTGACATATGAAGAGCCTCAGTGAAACCAAGACCCTGATTTTTGTTCTTTTATGATTTGCAACCTTTATAGACTTTAGTTACCTGCAAATCTGCAGAAGTTGGTCAGATTCTTCACAATCATTACCACATTATAGTCACACAGCAAGCAATAGAGGCATAACCTTTGCATTTGCAAACAGCAAAGACCTGGGCCAGCCTGCGCAGTTGCGCAGGCTGGCCCAGGTCTTGGCTGTTTGCATCTGGGAAAACATTTGCTTTCCCACATTTAGCACCATTACTGTTTTTTGCCAAGAAGAATAAAATTGAAGTTGATTCTGGCATCATCAAGCTTATCTTTATTTTGCTAGAGAAGAAATCAAGATGGGTTCTCCAGTCAAACATATCAGTCACCAAGAACGCTTTAGATTGATGCATGCATAGAAGGTAAATTAACAATGCACTTTTTTGGCAGGAGTTAAAAGATTGTGATTCTCCTATATCAGAAAAACAACTTGCGGTAAAACCGTGTTTCTTGGCATTAGTCAGATTTGCTTCTGGAAGAATTGCAGAAAGTTTTATGAGGTTTAACTTTGTTTTGTTTTCATACACATGAAACAGTTCTAAAAGAGCAATAAAGTGTTGCTTATTTGTGATTTGTCTTTATACCGTATTCGATCTAATTACCGCACATACCCCTATAAGCGCACAGTCAAGAAATTACTTAGTCTTCAGATTACAGCCTGTGTACTTTTTCTTTACTTCTTTATAAAGGCATATGTTGTGGTTACTTATTTGAATTGCATTGACTTGTCGATGCAATTCAAATGAGCACCCACAACATATGCCTTAATAAAGAAAGTCAGAAAAAAATCGCATAATCATCATCAAATAAGTCCTTTTCTGATCTTTTTTATAGTGTATCCTTAGTAGGTAGATACATATTTTACCACAACTGAGTGTTCCCAGTAATTTGAAAAACCTAAGCGCACAGTGCTGTAATAAGTTCGAATATGGTATTTGGCGCACTCATATAGTAGGCTTTGTCATTCAGAAATACATTCTTTGCCTCTAATGAAAGTATTGTTACTATGTCACAGCTGAGGTGGAACCTTGGTGCTCATTGTTATGGTATCTTCATTAACTCTTTGCAAGGTTGTTTTTTTCATCTGTGGATTTGTTTTTTTTAATTAACTTTTTCAAAAAAATCTTTCAGGTATTCCATCAGAGTGTCAAACAATTTGGATCCGGATCAGGCCCAATGTTTTGTCGGGCCTGATCTGGGTCCAAACTATTTGCAAAGGTCATCACGAAAACATGCTTATATAATTTTGACCCCCTTAAAGCCCTCTTATATATAGTAAAACTAGGGTTTACAGGGGTATACATTATTTTTCGTTAGAACTGCCTCATCAAGGTGGTTCTAAGGAGTACCCATAATCTATGTTTTGAGCAGAAATATGAAAAATATCAGAATTTTTCTCAAAATTTTCATTTTTTGGTGATAACATTTTCAGTGTACTTGAATAGGCATGTCATCCATTGTACTTGAATAGGCATGTCATCGTAATGTATCAGCACACAACATACATCGCCACTAGTGGGGAAAGAGTTAACAAAACATATTATAATAGAGGTATGACAATTGCCCATCAATACTGCATGTACATTCTAAAAACTCAATTTTTTAGCTTGCCAGGACTATGTCCCTCGAGAGCTTATGTTGTCACCCAGTTGTTGGCGTCGGCGTCGGCGTCCATGTCCACGTTAGCACAATGTTTTGTCGTCTGTCGGCGTTCGCATTAGCACAATGTTTAAGTTTTCAAAGGTGTGCGTCCGGTGAGCTGTGTTCTCTTCTGACAACTCTTGTTTTTCCTTACAGGTTAGCATACTAACAGCATGTGCTGTATATCAACATTTAGAACAACTTTGATTATGGTACATAAGTTAATATAGGAATCTAAAATATATGAAAACAACAAATTCAAAAACAAAACTTTAGGTGTGTACCATATATTTTGTTAAGGTTCCCTAGCAGGCACATAATGCAGAAGAAACGTCCATCCAGTGCTGATCTAATGCCCCAGACCACCAGAAACAATGCTGTCCCAACACCAGGCCCCAACCGAAAAGCTATGAAATACATGACTGTATGGTAACCAGCAAAATTAACTGATGGTGTTTTAACATACTTTTTCATAGTTTTTATACAATTTCATTTGAATCATTCCTAGTATTATCTATGACTCACTCAGGATGCAAAATGTTTTTTTTTTTTAATATTTTAGCATTTTGACTTTCCATCATTAGATTTATTTTACTTGATTTTTTCTTGAAAACTCAGGTATTTCAAGATTTTTTATCTGAGTACCTATACCTTGATAAAAGGATATAATAATTAATTATAGCTGATAGACAGGCTTATGGTGTGTACTAAATTTGAGCAGTATCATTAAAAATAATATTCAGAGATTTGCAAAAACATACATTGAGGGGTGGAGCTCTATGGAGCTGTTATATGTCACCTTAGCATGCTGTATTTAAATACTAGTTGACAAAGTTTTAAATTAATGGTATACTTTTTTTCTTTTATTATAAAATAGCGCTTGACATTTCATGCAAATTGTCTCCTCAGGAGACAATTTGCATGAAATATCAAGTCCTATTTTCTGGGGAAAATAAAGCAAATTATTACTGTTTTCTGCTTATTTGTTGCAAGCATTGTGAGAATTTAAAACATCCAATACCAGACCTACAGGTGGTTGTTGCTCATGGTGAAAACAACCCATCTCACATAATTGTGCGCCAACAGAAAACCCAGACCAGCCTACATGTCTGTGCCTTTTCAATCTACCATATTAACCAACATATTTGGATATACAAACCTGAGCAAACAGTGTAGACCCAGATCAGATGCAGCATAATTTGGTGCCTGATCAGAGACTACACAGGCTTGCCACTCATTTAGCAGTTTTTTGACATACTAGTGGGAAGTAAAATGAACTTGTTAAAATTTTAGGACAAGTGTGGTGGGAAGATAAACTATCCCAAAGGCAACAATTTGCATCAAAGGTCAAAGTCTATTTTCTTTGAAAATAAAAAAAATATCATCAATTTGTCATCTGCTGAATTTTCCCAGAGAGTTGTAAAGGTGAAGTCATTTTATTCCTTTTTTCTTGGCAACACATCTAATTAGAATGAACTTCAATGAAGGTATTTGAATTAAAAGGAGTGTAATTATAGTCTGCAGCATGTTCTTCAGTGGTGTCTGGAAAATTGTAAAATTTCAGACACAAAATGCCAAAATAAAAATGTAGGCTGGAATTATTTTCAGTGCCAGGAATTCCTTAAAATCAGACTTTCTCTTTAACTCATTTTAGTCTGGAGACCCCAAAAGGGTAATTGGCAAACAGTGAAGACCCAAATCAGATGCCGCAACATGCGGCATCTGATCAGGGTCTCTACTGTTTGCAAACAGTTTAGCTATATTTACTTTAGAAAAAGCGAAATCATGTAGCCTGACAAACCTTTAATTGAAATTCACTCTTCCAATATATAGTATATGGGAAGTTTATTCTGTCTAAAATGGGTTAACTTCCATAATAGGTTTATGCCTCAGTTTTTGGTTGAAATTAAAGCCCAAAAGTTGGTAAGAAGGATACTGAATAGTATGAAATTGATTGCAGCAGAAGCCAGAAAAATACCCTTTTTTGAAAAATGGTCTTTCTTTGTCTTGTTTGTTTGTGTTGAGGTTTTACGGCCCAGTCAACCCAGTGGGGTCATGTCGAGCGCGGTCAGTTTACCTAACCACACGTTTACTGGGCAGGCTTAGTCCTCTAAGCGGTTAACCAGTATTGTGCACATTCTTTCGCCAGAAACTGACAACTGCCCTTCTTGAATCAGCGGAAGGGAGAGAATGACCGTAGAAAATATTTCATGATCATCCAACTGAGCCACTGAGGCCATCTCTCTTTCTTTGTCAAAATGTTTTATAACAACTTAAGTAACTACACACTATTTGAGTCATGCCAGTAAAACTTTAAAGCTGAGGTAAAGATATAAAAAATATTGCATGTTATATATTTATTCCTAGTATTAAGACAGATAGACATGATCAGACAGTACAGATCTTGACCAGACACTGCAGAATGAGGTGTCTTATCAGGGTTGCAATATTTGCATTCTGTGACATGAGCAGGGTCTACACTGTTTGCCACTCATCCGGCAGTTTTTAGACACATCAACAGATGGGAAAGTGGACTTGTTTGAGTTGTTACCGTAATAGCCTTGAGTATCGGGACAGATAGGCCTTTGCAAACAGTGTAGACCCAGATCAGATGCCGCATAATGCAGCATCTGATCATAGTCTGCAATGTTTGCCATACATACAGCAATATTTTAGACACATCAAGAGGTAGTAGAATGGACTGTTTTAAACTTTAGGACAAGTATGGTAAGTAGATAAGGTGTCCCAATACTTAGGGTAAATATGGTAGTGCAAGAAGTGCCCTTAGATCTGTTTAAAGCAGATACAATATTACTTGATACAATATTGAGTGTAAATAACAGCAGAAGACATTTTAAAATAATTTCTTAAGTGAAATCTATACACTTTCAAGAGAGATAAATCTGTCAAAGTTGCAGTGTCTCTCATCTGAAATTGGATCTACTCTAAAAGGAAAGAATTTTCTCCTCATAGGAGCAAATTCTTTGCTTTTTATAGAGCAGATCAACCCGCCCATTTCAGAAGGGACTTGGTGTGTAGGAAAGCAAACAGGAAGGAAGTCACAGGTTGTCTCCCTTGTGCTAAAATGGCAAATAAAGAATTCCAGGCGTAGCCATTCACCTTAATATTTGCGGAAAATAAGGCTTGACATTTCATTCAAAAAAATCTCTTTTAATTAACCCTTGTCCTGCTGAACCCGGATATATTCTGTTTTGCAAACAGTGTAGATCCAAATCAGTTGGCTTCTGAAGAAGCCAACTGATCTGGATCTGCACTGTTTGCCATTAAGTTTGTGAATCTTTATCAACAACTTTGATTGTCATTTTTGTATGTTTGTGTTGTACTCATTATATTTAATAAACTATTGTTTAAACCAACAACTTTGATCAGGTGATCTGATTGGCTGAAAATTAGAAATGGGTGTAGCTTCTTAATTTATTCAGCAGGACAAGGGTTAAGACAGTTTGAATGATAAGGAAGCCATTTTTTATATGAAAAATAAGATATGGACATCCTAATGTAAAAAAAAAAGAAAGTTACATTCTGATTCAGACCAGTAGTTTTTTTCTAGCGATGGTAGGTTTATTGTGCAGGTGTTCAATTTGTTTTTAATGTTGAAGGGTAAATTAAAGTCTTTACTTCTAAATTAAGTGTTGTGAAATTAAACTAATGGTAGTAAAACAAGATTACACATGTAAATTATATCTTAATCTTCCATTAAAACTTAATTAATTCTGGTCAGAGTTATACAGTATTTGACCTAATTACCTCACATGCCCCTATAAGCGCCTAATCAAGCAATCCCATAGTCTTAGATTACAGCCAGTGTCTCTTTTTGTCTACTTCTTTATAAAGACATATAGTGTGGGTACCCATTTGAATTGCATCAGCTTGTCTATGCAATTCCAATGAGTACCCAATACATAAGTGTGTTTTCATAAAGAAAATCAGAAAAAAAACAACAACACAAAAACATCGCATAAACACCAAAAAATAAGTCATTTGCTGATCTTGTTTTTAAAGCATACATTTAGTTTGTGGATACACCAATCTCTAACTATCAGCCAGTCAGATTACTTAATCCAGAATGTTGATATAAATTCACATACTGAATGACAAACAGTGCAGATCCAGATCAGTTGGCTTCTTCAGAAGCCAACTGATCTGGATCTACACTGTTTTCAAAGCAGGAACTATTCAGGTTCAGCAGGACAAGGGTTAGTATTTCTTTAGTTTCTGCACAGCCATTAGTCTTGCAAACTACATAGCTGTATATGAAGCGACTTAATGAAACCGAGACTCCAATTTTCATTCATTTGTGCATTCTTTGTTTCCAGAGGCAACCTTTTAGACTTTTATTTTCCTTTATTCTTCTGTATTTCTCTTTCCCTTCTTCCCCTTTTCTTCCTTGCTCTGGGAGACAGCACAAAATGACCCACAGATGTTGACATGTCATTAACCCTTGTCCTGCTGAATAAATTAAGATGCCACGCCCACTTCTAATTTTCACCAATCAGATTACTTGATCCGAATTGTTGCTATAAATTCACATACTTAATGGCAAACAGTGCAGATCCAGATCAGTTGGCTTCTTCAGAAGCCAACTGATCTGGATCTACACTGTTTGCAAAGGCAGGGTATATCCGGGTTCAGCAGGACAAGGGTTAAATAAGATCTCGAATATACTGTCTGCTTTGGTAATGTGCATCTGCTGTTTATTTATAATTGGGCTGATTGAAAGAAAATGTGTTGAAATGTAGGAAAAATAGCATAGTTGACTTTATTTCAGATTTAAAGGTATTTTCTTGAGGGCTTTTCAAGCTTCTAATGGGTGAGGCCCTCATAGAAGGGTCAGCAAGTATTCTTTAAATCTGAATCAAACTCTGATTACCTGAAGTGCTTACAGGTGTTGCTGAGGTAAAATAATTAATTTTTAGAGATGGGTAACAGTTTTAAACTGTCCAGCTGCTCAAACCACTTGAAACTATTGCGATGGCTGCATTATTAGCAATTCTGATGCAACATGCTAGTCCTGCCACCTGTTGCTAACTGCTCCAGGCTCTCAAATACTGTCATTTGTGGCAGATGATCTTTCAGAAATGCCACAGCTCATCTTTTATAGTTTGAGGCATTAACCTTTTCAGCCCTACAGACCAAAACATTTTTTTTTTTTTACAAACAGTGTAGATCCTGTTTGCTGTTCTGTTTGTGATGTTAACCCTTGTCCTGCTGAATAAATTAAGATGCCACGCCCATTTCTAATTTTCAGCCAATCAGATTACTTGATCTAGATTGTTGATATAAATTTGCATACTTAATGGCAAACAATGCAGATCCAGATCAGTTGGCTTCTTCAGAAGCCAACTAATCTGGATCTACACTGTTTGCAAAGGCAGGGTATATCAGGGTTCAGCATGATGAGTTAAAACACTTTACAATGTTGTTTGCATACATTTGATGATTTTGCACAAATTTGCTGGCTGCAAAGATCGATGTCTTTAACTAGAGTACATGTATAGAACTAGAGTACATGTACATGCTCATGAACTGATAACCATTTTGAAAACAAGCCTATTCAAATATAAAGAAAATTTCACCTCAAAAAACTGAAAATTTTGAGATGAAAAAACTCTGATATTTATCATATTCTGCTCAAAAGATAGATTGTGGGTACTCATTAGAACTGCCTCACCGAGGCAGTTCTAACGAGTACCCACAATCTATGTTTTTAGCAGAAACAAGAAAAATAATGTATACCCCTTCAAACCCCAGTTTAACTATATAAAAGTGGGGTTTAAGGGGGTCAAAATTATATAGGCATGTTTTCCTGATGAATAAATTTTTGTATTCTACCTAATTACCACACATATCCCTATAAGCGCACAGTCAAGCAATTTGTAGTCCATTACGAAAACACGCCTATTCAAATATACTGAAAATTTTACCACCAAAAAAGTGAAAAGTTTCAGATAAAAAATTCTAATATTTTTCATATTTCTGCTCAAAACATAGAATGTGGGTACTTGTTAGAACTGCCTCAATGAGGCAGTTCTAACGAGTACCCACAATCTATATTTTTGAGCAGAAATATGAAAAATAATGTATACCACTGTATACCCCAGTTTTACTATATAAAAGTGGGGTTTAAGGGGGTTAAAATTGTATGGGCGTGTTTTCATGATGCTTCAGATTACAGTCTGTGTATTCATAAGCATATAGTGTGGGTGCTGTTTTTTTGCAATCAAAGTTGAGGCAATTCAACCGAGTACCAAAAACATATGCTTTTGTAAAGAAAATCAGAAAACATGTCAATAAGTCATGAAATAATCCTCACTTGAAGCATTCTGCTGATCTTCCTTTAAAGTGTGTCCTTATTAACCCTTGTCCTGCTGAATAAATTAAGATGCTATGCCCACTTCTAAAGGCAGCCTATCAGATTACTTGATCTGGATTTTGAAACAAATTCATATACTAAATGACAAACAGTGCAGATCTAGATCAGTTGGCTTCATCTGTTCAGAAGCCGATGATCTGGATCTACATTGTTTGCAAAGGTAGGGTATATCCGGGTTCAGCAGGACAAGGGTTAATTGGATATCTTATTATAAGTTTTCCAGTAATTTTCAAAAGCCTAAGTGCACTGGGCAGTAATTAGATGGAATACGATGTGTTCTAAAACTTGACACAGTGAAAAAGAACAACATAAAGGATTCCCAAAGAGATCTAACTCCTACTTAATTACTCGATCACTATTCAAATATAATGAAAATTTTACCACCAAAAAATGAAAATTTCCAGATAAAAAATTATGATATTTTTCATATTTCTGCGCAAAACATAGATTTTAGGTACTGGTTAGAACCTCCTCGAGGAAGCAGTCCTAATGAGTACCCACAACCTATGTTTTTGAGCAGAAATAAGAAAAATAATGTATACCCCTGCAAATCCCAGTTTTACTGTATAAAAGTGGGGTTTAAGGGGGTCAAAATTATATATGCATGTTTTCATTATGTTTACTATGCACATATAGGGGTATGTCCCCTAATTAGGTATAGTTGGAGCAATGGAGACTTTGATCCCTGTGAAAGTTTGGGAAGTCTGATCTTGGCCTTTTCTGTCCGTGTGTTACAAGATATCTTTTCCCATGATACTGCTCATAAATATTGAGCCACACTGTTTGTTCACTTCAGTTTTACAGTATTTTGATCTGGTTTGGTTCTAGTAAACAAAGAAGAGGTTTTATGATAATAGAGAGCCAGAAAAGAAACAACTGTTTCTGGAGAAACGTTGCAGTTGTAGGGATTGAAAAACACAGTATTCGATCTAATTACCGCACATACCCCTATAAGCGCACAGTCAAGAAATTACGTAGTCTTCAAATTACAGCCAGTGTACTTTTTCTGTACTTCTTTATAAAGGCATATGTTGTGGGTACTCATTTGAATTGCATCAACTTGTTGATGCAATTCAAATGAGTACACACAACATATGCCTTCATAATGGGTACTCATTTGAACTGACTTGTCGATGCAATTTAAATGAGTACCCACAACATATGCCTTTATAAAGAAAATAAAAAAATTGTGATAATCATCATCAAATAAGTACTTTTCTGATCTTTTTTATAGTGTATCCTTAGTAGGTAGATACATATTTTACCACAACTGAGTGTTCCCAGTAATTTTGAAAAACCTAAGCACACAGTGCAGTTATCAGGTCTAATACGGTAGCTTAACTACACTTACAGGCATATGTGAAATTATTGCATTGAATATGGTAGGCCTTTTTTCTATTCAGAATAGCCCATTTTCTGCTTATGCTTAAGAAATCCTTTTGATCACTAGCATTATGTATTCTTATTGTTATTGTTTATCTTATTATAGTTTTTTTTATCTTCTCCTTGTTATGATGAATCAGATTAAAAAGAGGCTTATGTAATTAAACTAACCCAGGCATATGCAGTCTGGCCAGGGTTATATTCTTTTCTTATGAAGTGTCAACCTCTAGGAGTGTGATAGAACAGCATAGATATTGCTCTGACTGCATGAATGCAGCCTGATCTAGGTATCTACCGGTATAATGTTCACAAAACTCTTTTTTACTTGACATAGTTCGTTTCTTTATCAGTGGCGTATGTTTGTATTGCTTGGAACTCATGCTTGGCTTCATGCCTACTACAACTGCATGTTGATAGTACATTCTTCTCTCGATTCTTCTCTGGCATCCTGCAACTGCTTACATATATTCCATAACCCCAGATAAGGCACTTTTTTTCTTTCAACAAAACAAAAATGTTGGTATTTTTCTTATCTGTCCACGAAAACATATGTTGTGGGTACTCATTAGAAGCGCCTCGGCGAGGCACTTCTAATGAGTACCCACAACATATGTTTTTGTGGACATGTATGAAAAATATTTTTCTGGATTCTCGTCTTATCAGGAGTTTTGTATTTTGATGTAAAAACAGTAGGAATGTAATCTATATAATCTTTCCAGTAACATTTGAAAGTGTTGTGATAATTTAGTATTTAACTGATAATCTAGCATTTAAATAATGATTTTGTTGTCAGTGAATTCTTCCAGAGCCAAAGAGAATGATAGATTAAAAAGCCTTCTATCTTACACAGGTGTAAAACGGAACTGTTAGAAAAAGAAGACAAGCATTTTCTTAATTTCTTTATGGCAGCAAATGCGTCATTTGTTTAAAAAACTGATAAACTGATGATTGTCAATGTCAATTTTGATTGCATGTTGCCAAAATGAAGATGATCAGGTCTTTCAGAATGATCATTGCTGCAAAAAAATGTTCCATAACTGTCATCTATGTCTGTTCCCTTATCTGTCTTGAAGTAAAATTAATTACCTTGAAGATTCCATTAACTCCTAGCGTGCTGAGTAAAATTTTCAGCAAACAACATATTTAAATATTTATTTTTCAGAAAACAGGTTTTGTCAAAGCCTATTTTCTGGAAAAAATATGAAAAATATCATCAATTTGTTAACTGCTGATTTAGCTAAGTAAAACACTTACCATATACACACTAAAAATTGGGACAGACAGGCTTGAACAAATTGACGACACAGCTCAGATGCTGCAGAACACTACATTGATCATTGTCTGCGTTGTTTACCACACATCCAGTAATTTTTAGATTCATCTAGAGGTAGTAAAATGTTAGTCTTTACACTTTCTGAGCAAATTCAGCAGACAACAAAATGATATTTTTTTCAAGGAAACATGATTTGACATTTTGCGCAAATTGTCACATTACAAAAACGCCCCTATTCAAATTTATAGAAAATTTCACCTCCAAAAACTAGAAAATTTCAGATGAAAAACTCTGATATTTTTACATTTCTGCTCAAAACATAGATTGTTGGTACTCATTAGAACTGCCTCAGTGAGGCAGTTCTAATGAGCACCCACAATTTATGTTTTGAGCAGAAAAATGAAAAATAACCTATACCCCTGTTAACCCCAGTTTTATTCTATAGAAGTGGGGTTTAAGGGCTTCAAAATTATATAGGCATGTTTTCGTGATGATGTCATCTGCTGAAAATTTTACCCAGCATGCTAAGTGTTAGACTGTATGGAAAGGAACAGAGGTCTCCCAGATATGTAGGATAAATATGGTACTCTCTGAAGTTATTTTGCTTGGCATTTTATCAGCGGCTGATCCGTTATTTTTGGACATGGGGTTCAAATTTGTGAGGAGAGTTTGATTTGACTATTTTACCAGTATTTTTTAAGAATTCCCCATGAAAATGAAATAATTTGGATGCTAAGCGCAGTTCAGCTGAACCCTTAGACACTGCTTTTTAACAAAAATCTAATGTGTGTGTGTGTGTGTGTGTGTGTGTGTGTGTGTGTGTGTGTGTGTGTGTGTGTGTGTGTGTGTGTGTGTGTTGTGCTAATGTCAGTAGACTGAAAAAAATGCATGTGCAAGAAAAAAGTTTTTGTAAGGACCCTCCAGATGTAGGCTTGTTGGAAAAAGTTTGAAGTCCGGTAGACTGTTCATATATTTACATTTCAGTTGCATGACTTAGTTTATGCTTAAAAAGCAATAATTTGGGAAATCTTCATCTGAAAGAGCAAAATTTACAGAAATATGAAAACCCATTCTGTAAGAGTAGGTGATGGTCATTCTCCTGAATAACTTTCACCATGGAGACATACAGTCGACTCTCGTTATCTCAAACTTCACGGGACCTGATAAAAATGTTCGAGTTATCAGTAGTTCGAGACAACCAAATTGTGACGTCATAGGTATGACGACTGTTCGCCTCTGTTCGCCAAAAACGTGCATGGAAGGCACATGTATATGGCAATTTAAATATTTATGCGTACTTCAGTTTGCATTGTTACTGTTTGTTTTAGGAGATGCAATAGTTCTCTTGGAATAATATCATCAATAAATGTTAATAATAAAAAATTTCAAACGTCTCTTGTTGTCTTTTATTACTCCTGCAAATTTGGATTTCCATATGAGCTATAAATAAATTACTGGTTTCCGGGTTGTGTTAGCTATACGTTATGAAGTGGTTTGGATTAGCTCCCTTCGCATAGACGACTCGATAAAGAGTTGACTGGTTTCCGCTTTTGCATAAAACGCTTACAATGTTAAGCAGCAGCTGTAAGCTAGTTTGGATTATCTCCCCTGGCATAAATGAGCCAGCTCAGCGCGGCAAACTGTAGATCCTGCAGAGAAAGCTCGTTATGAAGCGTCTCACCTGACCTACACTATTTGTGCGGGTATCCGTACCAGTCTACAGGGTCGGAAGGGTTAACATCGGTACCCACTTGTGATTCGTCTATTTGAGGCTGTGCACGACAACTCCTGTTAGAAGACTGTGCGACTGTCAAAGACTGGGATCAGCCTGCACGCCCACGAATTTTCCATTATACGCATGAGCCATATCTGGGCTTACCAAAGAGCACCGCCTGACCAAAGAGTAACAAGCGAAGATTCAGACTTAGCTAGCCTGATCAATATAGGCTGATCTGAGTCAGAACCTGTCGCGCACTGACTTTTCTTGAAGACGCTATATCATTCAGATGGACAGTACTCAATAGTGAAGAGCATATCTAAACAATAAATTAAAGAAACTTTGTTGATTAATCTTCCATAACGCTATTCTGAGCCGCTTTTTATCTTACAAATCAATGACACGAGACGGTGTTGAGCGCCGTGTGTCAAACCCGACTCGACACGCACGTGATTTCATAATTACGGATTTTAGACATTGTTTGTGTTGTTTGTAATTACTTGGACAAAGGGGAAAATTAAAATATTGATTTATTTATCAATGGCCTATTATGATTTTCATTAACTGAGAGACCGGTGGCGCTGCATCTTACATTTTAATCTTTCGTCATGGTCCAAGTTCGAGATACGCGGTAGTAAAAACTGTGAAAAATATATTTAGGGACTGAAAATGATGGACGAAATAGCCGAAGTGTCGACATAAAAGTAGTTTGACATACGCGAAGCTGAAATACAATAAATACATAGGGAAAATAATCGGGACTTAGAAATCAGTTCGACATAAGTGATAGGATCGAGATAAGAGGGGTCGAGATAACGAGAGTCAACTGTATTTTGTAAATCCAATATTTGATGCTGGTTAACAATTTCATCAAAAATTTTGGAACATTGAAATACATTGTATTTCTTTGATTTGTATCAGAAAATGGGTTTTGACCTGATGTAAAACATCAAAGCTTATTGTCTTGAAAAATAAGAAGAATATCATCTATTTATCATCTGCTAAATTTGCTTAGAGAGTGATAAAATTTAAAAGTTATTCCTGAAAAGTCAGTTTTACAAAGATAAAAAAAAATCAACTTAAAACTTAAAAATCTGCTGAGCCCAGATATACCCTGTCTTTACAAACAGTGTAGATCCAGATCAGTTGGCTTCTGAAGAAGCCAATTGATCTTGATCTGCACTGTTTGCCATTAAGCATCTGAATTTGTATCAACAAACTGGATCAAATAATCTGATTGGCTGAAAATCGGAAGTGGGCGTGGCATCTTAATTTATTCAGCATGACAAGGGTTAAGAAAATCTATATACCCCAAGACAGACAGGCCACATAGAATGCAACATCTCCTAAACTCCTTACCATACTTCTTGTAAAATTTGAACAAATCTCTTCACTACCTGTCATTGTGTTTAAAACACCTGGATGAGTGACAGTGTTGACTATGATCAAATACCACAGTCTATGGTGTTAGATCTGAGTCAACACTGTTTGCTCAGACCTATCCAAATAGGGTATAATAACTATGCCAAGAGAAAAGATGTCTTGAGACATTGTTAACCATTACCACTCGCTGGGCTAATTCAGCAGATGACAAATTGATGATATTTTTTTCTTATTTTTCCCAGAAAATAAGAGTTGACAATTCATGCACATTGTTTCCTTAGGAGACAAGCAAATTGTCGACTTAGGAGACAATTTGCTGTCTCCTTAGGAGACAATTTACATGAAATGACAAAGCCTATTTTAGGGAAAAATAAGAAAATATTTTGAAAATGTCATCTGCGTAAACCTTAAAATGCCAAGAAAACCTGCATCTGAAAATACTGTCTGTTTATGTCGTCTGCTGAATATTCTTAAAAACTTTTCAAACCTATTTTTGCATACAGGCAAACAGTGCGGACCCTGATCAGACTGCTCCTAGAGGAGCAGTCTGATCTGGATCCACACTGTTTGCGAAAATGACTTTTAAAATCACAAGCAGATGACAAAGCAGACGACAATTGTTGTGATTGGCAGTTTAAGGGTATTCTTACTCAGCATGTTAAGCAGGAGACCCCTAAACAGGTAACTGGCAAACAGTGCAGACCCAGATCAAATGCCACAGAATGTTGCATCTGATCAGAGTCTCCACTGTTTGCAAATAGTTCAACCATTTTTCTTTAGGAATATCTGCATCATATAGCCTGACATACCTAAAATCGAAAATGGACTCTTCAAATTTATAGTGTGGGATAGTTTCTTCAGTCTTTAATGGGTGAAATACTATCTTCAAATCATCTTTAGAGTCTCTTAATGCTTAACCCTTGTCATGCTGAATAAATTAAGATGCCACGCCCACTTCTAATTTTCAGCCAATCGGATTACTTTATCCAGATTGTTAATACAAATTTATCCAGATTGTCGATACAAATTCACATACTTAATGGCAAACAGTGCAGAGCCAGATCAGTTGGCTTCTTCAGGAACAACTGGTCTGGATTTACACTGTTTGCAAAGGCAGGGTATATCTTGCTTCAGCAGAACTAGGGTTAAATTTACAGTCAGTATTAAATTAAAAGTAAGCAGATGGCAAAGGCATTGATCTGACTGTGCAGATATGTAAGCTGATCCTGGGTTCACTGTCCGTATATACAACCAAAGTCATGACTCGTATATGCTTGTATATGTCTGCTTTCCTTTAACCCATTGTAGACTGAATAGACTTCCCACCACTATATATTGGAGGAGTCCAATTTCAATTTTAGGTATGTCCAGCTATTAGATTTAGATATTCCAAAAGAAAAATAGCTAAACTTTTTGCAAACAATGGAGACACTGATCAGATACCTTGTTCTGCAGCATCTGATCTAGGTCTGCACTGTTTGCCAATTACCTTTTTAAGGGTCTCTAGACTAGAATGGGTTAAGGGTACATGTATATAAGCTCCTAATCACAAAGGATGCAAATATATATTATTTACCTTGAAGATACATTCCCTTTAACCTTTAAAGTCCTAAGCAGACAACATTCATTTTTTGGACAGGTTTTTCATGTAAAAATTCTGTCATTTAAAATAGCGATGTTAGGGCGGGTGGGCAGGTGTTGGGCATCGGGTGCTGGGCATGCGCCCTCTGAGGTTTACTTCTTTATTAACCTTTTTTTGTCAAAGTGATATGTTACCTTTATTCTCCAGTGGAAAAACCCATCCATAATGTTGTTAGGTTTCTTATTGTTTTTTCTTTATTTTTAATTTTAAAAAATAAGAAATTTCTGAAAATAAGATGGCATTTCATGTGAATCATTTATTATACTAGGCAGACCATTCATATGAAGTGTCATCTTATTTTTTCTGAAAAATACAATAAAAATAAAATGAATTAGAATTGTTGTCTGCTGCACTTGTGATTTGCACTTTATAAAGTGTTATGTATACATCTTGCAATAATTATTACCCTATGTATAGACAGACAAATTTGAACAGATGTGTAGCCTGATCTTGGCCGGCACAGTTTGCATATGCCTTGATGACCAATTTATTTTAAGGCACAGCTCTTGTCCTGTTTCTGGATAAGTACATTGTATCACAGTATCTGATCCAAACATGCAACAAACATAGATCAACAATCTGGAACAACCAAAGCATGTTTCTTGGCACTAGTTGGGAAAAAAATCTGTTTTGTGAATTGCGTAGCTTCCCAAATGCTCTGGCATAGAGCCTCAAACATAATGTTATTGTATGACTTCCACAAGTTTGTTATGATCTGAACAGTTAGTACAGAGAAAATTTAATAACAGCAATTTTTGTTGCTTAGTTTTCATGATAAAGTTAACACTTACCATGCTAGGTTAGATTCTGCAGATGACAATTTAATGACATTTTTCTTATTTTTCCCAGAAAAATAGGATCTGGCACCTCATGCAAATTGTCTCCTATTTCTAGAAAAAAAAAATAAGAAAAGTATTTCAAAATGTCGTCTGCTGAAATTTTTACCTGGCTATGCAAAGATTTTAACTTGTTATGTACCATATCTACCCTAACCCTTTCATCCCTGAGTTTCTGAAGTGGACTCTTCCATCTTTTAATCTTGTTATAACCATTGTTCCTAATAATGGTCTAAGTCAAAAATTAAAACAGAGAGGCAAACAGTATAGATCCTGATGATATGGCTCATTATGAGCTGTCTCATCAGGATCTACACTGTTTACAAAAAATTCTTTTGGTCTGCAGGGCTGAAAGAGTTGACATCACGAAAACGTACCTATATAATGTTGACCCCCTTAAACCCCACTTTTATATAGTAAAACTGGGGTTTACCGGGGTAGACATTATTTTTCTTATCTCTAGACATTATTTTTCTTATTTCTGCTCAAAACATTATTTTTCTTATCATATCTGCTCAAAACATTATTTTTCTTATTTCTGCTCAAAACATAGATTGTGGGTACTCGTTAGAACTGCCTTATCGTATTATATTGGAATAGACTTGTTTTGGTAATGAATATAGGAAAGCTTGATACCTGCCCTAAGGTTTGTACAAGTCCAATTTCCTGCCTGGTGCTGTGTCTAAACAATGCTTGCTGAGTGGCAGTGTAGACCCTGATTCACTGGCATATGATTTGGGTGCAGGCTGTTTGCTCAGGCTTGTCTATGAACACTATATTGGAGGATAAATATGATTTTAGGGAGTGATTCCCCCATATGATATCTAGGGTTGAGCGCAAGACTGGCGTAAGTCAGATGGTTGTTTTTCCCCAACCTAATCTCCTCACCATGAAGGCGTTATGAAGATTACAATATTTCTTTCTGTAAACAATGAAAATTTAGGTGCCATTGCTCATATGAGCAATGGCACCTAAATTTGCATTGTTTACAAAGGGGTCCAAGTTGCCCCTAAACAAGGGTTTCAAAAATATGTTTGAGTTACTATAGTCTTGCGCTCAACCCTCGATATAGTATGTAAATACATACTCTTTAGCATGTTATGGACAAATTTAGCAGATGACAAACTGACAATATTTTTGGACATTTTTTTTTACGTAAAAATTCCATTCTTTAAAATAGCAATGTCCGAGTGGGCATCATGCGTCTGGTGTCGGATGGGCCGCGGGCGTCATCTGCGGTTTACTTTTTAGTTAATCATTTTTCAAAGTGATATGTTACTTTTATTCTTCAGTGGAAAAACCTGTCCATAATGCCTGCAGGTATTTTTCCTGTATTTATTATTTTCCCCAGCAAACAGGCTTTGGCAGTTTGCATGAAATGTCAAAGCTTATTTTCTGGGAAAAACAAGAAAAGTGCTGCCAGTCTATTGTCTGCTGAATTAGCCCAGAGAGTGGTAATGGTTAAGAGTAAACATCTCTGTTAAGGGAGGCAAATTATTTTATATCAGAATAATCTCCCTTTCTACCATAACAGATGAGTATGGTACCTTTTTTGCCCAACAGAAGCCATGCTGCTCTTGCAGTTTTCTTTTGCATGTACTGGCAATTTTTCAAACCACAGATTGAAAGGTAAATTAATGCATACTTCTACTTGTTAATAACGTCACTGACATATGTAAAATGCATACTTGCCTACCTGATTTAGTCATTATCGTAAAAAGTATACACAAATTTGGAAAGTGATTAGTCGCCACTTCCGGAAAAATATTGATGGGTGTGTCCTTTGTCCGGTCAACAATCCTGGATTTGTATGCATTCTCTAGTAGTACTTGTTTTTGTGGGTGACATCCTTTTCAGACAAAACAGGGCTCAGTTGTGCAAAACTAACAATATCGTTAGTTAACAAATTGTTATAAATTTGATCATTAAATATGTCATATTTTTGCTGAAAAAAATGTGAGTAGCTTTTCCATTATTACAGTATTCGTTGTTCTGCAGCTACTGCAATAAAAGCATGAAATTAACCCTTGTCATGCTGAATAAATTAAAATGCCACGCCAATTTCTAATTGTCAGCCAATCAGATTTTTTTATCCAGGTTGTTGATACAAATTCACATACCAAGTGGCAAACAGTGTAGATCCAGATCATTTGGCTTCTGATGAAGGCAACAAATCTGGATCTACATTGTTTGCAAAGGCAGGGTATATCCAGGTTCAGCAGGACAAGGGTTAAATTTTACAAAATAGCATTTAAGTTATTGTGAGCCTAACTTTGAAAAAGTTGAGTGGACATATTACTTTTTGCTTTAGTCATTCTTTCCTCTGGTTGTCTATCTGTTTGTTTTTTGTGGATCCATTTGTCATACTTTTTTTTTTTTTTTTTTTTTTTGTAATTAGTCTAAATATTTGGACTCTTAACCCTTGTCCTGCTGAATAAATTAAGATGCCACACCCTTTTCAAATTTTCAGCCAGTCAGATTATTTGATCCAGATTGTTGATATAAATTCACATACTGAATAGCAAACAATGTAGATTCAGATCAGTTGGCTTCTACAGAAGCCAACTGATCTGGATCTACACTGTTTGTAAAGGCAGGGTATATCTGGGTTCAGCAGGACAAGGGTTAATATATAAGGGTATATATCCATCAATTTAAAAAAAGTCCGCTTGACCATTAGGTGACATCCACATACCTAAGAATTGCTGGAAGAATGGTTAATAGTGCAGCCTGATAAAATTTCATTGGATCTACACTGTTTGCTCAGATATGTCTGTTTAAATAGTATGGATAAATACAAAATAATGATAATAGGAAAAAGCAGTCAGTTAACTCCCTTGATTACTTTCTGTAAATAACCAGGTCCAATTAATTGGATTCCTCTGCTTTTATCATTAGTATTTCCATTAAGTATCACTTCCTTTTCCTTAATAAATCAAATTTTAACAAGGTCATATGACAATACAGTTTCCAAAATATTTAAAAGGAACATTTTCTGTGCAATGAAATATATAATATTAATTCAGTTTCCAAAATATTTAAAAGGAACATTTTCTGTGCAATGAAATATATAATATTAATTAATCTTCCATGTGGATATGGAGAAATGTAAAGTTAAGAATTTGTTAAATTCCACTGATGACCTATGATAAAAGCAGAGGATTCCAATTCGAAGGACCTGGTAAGTATTTGATGTACCTTGGACTTTACCTGTCAAGGGAGATAATAGAAATGCTGCTGCTATCTCTCATTAGGTATTTCTTCACAGTTGCCTGGAAATATTAAAAGACTTAGTGGTCATAGAGCCATATATAGCTTTACCCAGAACATTTTCTGATTTCTCCATGAAAACGTTTCCTTGGATTTCGTTACATCCCTTGAGAGGAATTATTGAAGTATGTTTTCAACCAAAGATATCTCTGTAACAACTTCATAGCTCCAAAAGGTACTGATATTTTTCTTATTCCTCCACAAAAACATATGTTATGGTACTCATTAGAAGCACCTTGTCAAGGTGCTTCTAATGAGTACCATAACATATGTTTCATGAAGAAATAAGAAAACTTTGTTGATACTCTTATCTGGATCGATGAACTTCATGGTATTCAACAGAAAGTTTGATATTTGACAATTGATTTCAAAGCTGTTAGTGGGTTTTGTTTTCTGTAAGAAGTCTATTGATTTTGCTCGGCCCAAACTTGGCTGACTTGCCAATGGTGGTTCCACTGGTGTACTTCAGAGACATGAATAATAGTTTCTCCACATGCAAGGCATTGTAAGTTTTTGCCAAGTTCTTTATTCAGCATCAATCAACATCTTTCTATAGCTGATAACATGGAAACATATATCAAGGAATGTGAAATAAAAACTTACCTGTTCAAGTTAGGTATTTAGGCTAAAATAACTTTCTGTCAAAACTGGGAGCTACTCCAAATAGAAGGGACATATTCAAATGGTATTCTTTTGCATCAAAATATGTTGTGGGTACCCACTGAAATAACAGTGCTGTTGGCCAATGCTGCACACTTAACACTTAAAGCGCCAAGAAAACCTGCATCTAAAAATGTCGTCTGTTTATGCCGTCTGCTGAATATGCTTGCAAACTTGTCAAACC
This sequence comes from Anodontia alba, assembly GCA_964016985.1. Taxonomy (NCBI): domain Eukaryota; kingdom Metazoa; phylum Mollusca; class Bivalvia; order Lucinida; family Lucinidae; genus Anodontia; species Anodontia alba. The sequence continues at coordinate 109,835,344 of OZ024824.1, forward strand.
TATTTTTGCATACAGGAAAACAGTGTGGACCCAGATCAGACTGCTCCTAAAATGACTTTTAAAATCACAAGCAGATGACAAAGCAGATGACAATTGTTGTGATTGGCGCTTTAAGGGTTAAGCTACTTTGCAGGTCATAATTTCAACACAGATAGATAAATGAAATGTAATGTCAGAGCCTTGCCAATATAGAGACTCTGGTTTAATTTCATTGACAATGCAGGCCATCGAATGTTGCTACCCTTGTGTGTCTGAGACATTAAAATTATCAGCTAATTCGGCACACATGGAGAAAATCCCTTCCATAATTTATAATAATACTGTGATCTGGCTCTTCAAATACATGTTTGAACAGACCAGGGCAGTTGATGAGATGTGAATAAAAATCTTTATATTTTCTTGCAACAGTCTTGTTGTTAACTGCAATTTTTGTGCAGCCCTGTGTTACTTTTCACATAAACATGTGTTTTCATAATCATTTAACACTTATTTTGAAATGAATTTTATACTTCCATTCAGTCAGTTTACCAGAATGATGTTCCAAAATGAAATAGTTTTATTGTTTGTTCAAAACTATTTGCATGAGCAGGATCAGCTGTTGCACAGTTTGTTCGTAATTATTTGCAAGAGCAGGATTAGCCAATGCACTGTTCGTTCAAAACTATTTGCATTAGCAGGATTAGCCAATGCACAGTTTCTTCAAAACTATTTGCATGAGCAGGATAAGCCAATGCACAGTTTGTTCAAAACTATTTTCATTAGCAGGATTAGCCAATGCACAGTTTGTTCAAAACTATTTGCATGAGCAGGATAAGCCAATGCACAGTTTCTTCAAAACTATTTGCATTAGCAGGATTAGCCAATGCACAGTTTCTTCAAAACTGTTTGCTTGAGCAGGATTAGCCAGTGCACAGTTTGTTCAAAACTATTTGCATGAGCAGGATTAGCCAATGCACAGTTTCTTCAAAACTATTTGCATGAGCAGGATTAGCCAATGCACAGTTTGTTCAAAACTATTTGCATGAGCAGGATTAGCCAATGCACAGTTTGTTCAAAACTATTTGCATGAGCAGGATTAGCCAGTACAGAGTTTGTTCAAAACTATTTGCATGAGCAGGATTAGCTGATGCACAGTCTGTTCAAAATTATTTCCATGAGCAGGACCAGCTGATGCACAGTTTGTTCAAAACTATTTGCACGAGCAGGATCAGCTGATGCACAGTTTGTTCAAAACTATTTGCATGAGCAGGATTAGCTAATGCATAGTTTGTTCAAAACTATTTGCATGAGCAGGATAAGCCAATGCATAGTTTTGCATGAGCAGGATTAGCCGATGCTCAGTTTGTTCAAAACTGTTTGCATGAGCAGGATTAGCAAATGCACAGTTTGTTCAAAACTATTTGCATGAGCAGGATTAGCTGATGCACAGTTTGTTCAAAACTATTTGCATGAGCAGGATTAGCCAATGCACAGTTTGTTCAAAACTATTTGCATGAGCAGGATTAGCCAATGCACAGTTTCTTCAAAACTATTTGCATGAGCAGGATTAGCCACTGCATAGTTTCTTCAAAACTATTTGCATGAGCAAGATTAGCCAATGCATAGTTTTGCATGAGCAGGATTAGCCGATGCACAGTTTGTTCAAAACTATTTGCATGAGCAGGATTAGCCAATGCATAGTTTTGCATGAGCAGGATTAGCCGATGCACAGTTTGTTCAAAACTATTTGCATGAACAGGATTAGCCAATGTTTAGTTTTGCATGAGCAGGATTAGCCGATGCACAGTTTGTTCAAAACTATTTGCATGAGCAGGATTAGCCAATGCACAGTTTGTTCAAAACTGTTTGAATGAGCAGGATAAGCCAATGCACAGAATTATCCTACATGCGCCTCAGCCCTCAGCAAAACAGTTCTGATGAGTATCGGACTATCAACAACAAATATTTTGGTGCAAAATAATACAAAAAAAGAAGACAGAACAAATTTTTCACAAAAATTTTCATCATATCCCCAGGAATGGTGTCTTCATATCCCCAGGAATGGTGTCTTCTGTTTGTGAATTGTGCTTATTGATGTTATTTATTGTCCATCAGCAGTCTAAATTGCATTCATCTACTCTACAACTACTTTTTTGTCCATAATTTGATAAAAAAAAAATTGGTTTTAATTATGTAATAAAGAGAACAAAACTTTTTCTCAGAAAAAGTAATGTCATATTTATAATTGTATCCTTCTGCTTCAGATTATGATGGCTTGCACTTTCTTGTGAATTTACCAACCATCCCAAAAGACTGATTCATTGCATCTATGTGCTATCCCTCCTTTAGTAGTCTTAACCCTTGTCGTGCTGAATAAATTAAGATGCCATGCCCACTTCCAATTTTCAGCCAATCAAATTACTTGATCCAGGTTGTTGATATAAATTCAGATACTGAATGACAAACAGTGCAGATCCAGATCAGTTGGCTTCTTCAGAAGCCAACTGATCTGGATCTACACTGTTTGCAAAGGCAGGGTATATTTGGGTTCAGCAGGACAAGGGTTAATAAGTACTGGCTTACCATGCTATGGGCAAATTCAGCCGATGACAAACTGATTATATTTTTTCTTATTTTTCCTAGAGAATAGGATCTGACACTTCATGCAGATTGTCACCTAAAATTTACATGAAAGTTCAAATCCTATTTTTTAGGAAAACTGAGAAAAATATTACCAAAATGTTGCCTGCTGAAATTTTTACCCAGCATGCAACATGTTAGTCTTTAAGGTTTGAGTAATTGTACTTTTAAATCTTTTTACTATCTCAATAATTAAAGTACCTGTGAGGCAAGGTTGCCAAGTAGTTAGAGTACCGTATTAATCCGCCTATAAGACGATTTGTTTATAAGACGGGGGCTGTTTTTGGGCCCTTCCCAGGCAGGATTTTGCTTTTATTTAATTATAAGACGGGTTAAAAAAAAGTCGCCTGTCGGAGATATTCCCTGCCACTCAGAAATTCCTAAAGTACATTAAGACATCGGCGATGATTGGTCAGATTTGTAAGTGAATTTATCACAGAGCAGCAATTAAAAAAACTTCTAACACCACTTACAAGTATGCATACCGTATTTAACTGTGTATAACACGCACCTTATTTACCCAGAAAACGTTTATAAAAATCCGATGTGTATTATTTATAGGAACACCAAAATCGGGACAGAAATCGCCAAGATAATCGGTCGCGAAAACTCATGACATTCACGATCGCCCGTTTAAAATGCGTAATAGAATGATTGCTATAAGATATTCATGATTTTTTATACCTATCTCGCCCATACCAGGGTTCTGGCAGCTCAAAACAAGCAACTCGATCTGATTTGCAGTAATTTGATATCCTTTTCATGTCCATGCTCTTTTTGTTTACACTTTTTTATTTTGCTGATCATGTGATCTCTTCAAAGGGAAACTACGCAAACAGGCATATGCATATGAATCTGTATTGATTAACGGACTTTGACAAGACTCACACCATAACTTGAATAAATCGGCCTGCACAACTGATTTATTGTAGTTCAAAATAGGAAATAAATTTGGTAGAACATAAATATTGGCACGAACGGTCATACATTGAAAAAATAAAAAAGTATTTAAGTTTATGCAATTATTAAAATTATTGATAATAAACAAAACCAACTGGGCTTTTGAGGTAGGTAGATTGGTCATTTGCATTTTATCTTTTATTTTCTTACTATATGTTTATCTTTTTATTTTTTTATTTTTTTTTTATTAAACTTTTCTTCCAACTTAACCAAAAAAAATGTTTGAAATAAACAATGTTTATGATAAAGAAAAAAAAACTACCAGCATACATCTGTGCACTTAATTGGTTACTTGGCAGTCAGAATGACAACTAGTCGACTTTAGTTGTTGTTTGCATTGCCCTGAGGCACTGAGTTGATAATTTCACGTCTCAGTTAAGAAAGTGACACAAAGAAGGTGTTAATTATGAGAACTACAAAAGGAATAACTACATTTTTATTATCATAGCGTCTGCAGTGGGGAAGCAAAGAACTGTCTACACTACATCAAGTTGCCTGAGGCCCATGGTAACAGAGCTGCACAACGAAAATTCAGTTATCATTATCATAAATTCGGCCTGTTCCTTTTTCATTTCAAAACTATTTAGCAAATATTCAGTGCGTGTTATACACGGATGCGAGTAATATACAGAAAAATTCGGTACTTCACCTACAAAATTACCTTGCTGCTATTTCTGTCAAGGGACGAAGGTAAACATTATATCCTTCTACCGGTTTTGAAGATCGGCATTTTCCGTGACCGCTTGGCACCACCGGACTTTGCCGAAAATACCGATATGGCCAAAGACCTTGATTATAAGACGGGTCTGGATTTTGGGGGGCTTTTTTTTTTGGAAAAATCCCCGTCTTATAGGCGGATTAATACGGTATTAGATTGCAGTGTTGAAAGTTACTGATTCAAAGCCAACTCAGACCATATACTGGAAAACTCTGTCTGTTCAGTCAGTATGAAACTGGACCATTTAGGGGAAGATTAAAGGTAGCAAGTAGGGCTTGGTACCACAAAAAATAAAGTACCATAGTATATTGCGGTATTTAGCAGAGTACCGTGGTGCATACCACCCCCTGTGAAATGCAGTTCATAACATGATGAACTTTTTAAACCTTTCATTAACAGTTCATGAACAGTTCTATATATTCTTAATTTCTGTTCATGAACTTTTGGGGATGAACAGTCCTTTTAATTATATTCATGAACTATTCATGAACTGTTGAAGCACTGATGAAGTCCTTGAAATATTCATGAACTGTTGAAGCACTGATGAAGTCCTTGAAATGAACATGAACATAATCACTGACCATTCATGGATATTTCATGAACTGCAATATCTTGAGTAGTCCTTGAAATGATCATGAACATAATCCACTCATGTCATTCATTGGTATTTCAAAAACTGTAATATCTTGAATAGTTGATGAAAGTGAACAACACCCTGCATTTGAGTGTGTGCTGCGTGGTGGGGTGGGGTTCTGCTACAGTACTAAGCTATCAAAATTGAAATATTAACTGATTCCTAACTACCAATTATTGGTATGATGTACCTGTCAATAAAAATTGTGATGCCATAAATGAGAGACTATGATGTCTCTCAAGGGACATTTCTCTTTCATTTTCTCTTCCTTAGGCATACAAGGGACAACAAGAAGTCGCAAAAGTTGTCTCCCTTGGCATTTCAAAACAATGAGGCACTTCTAATGAGTACCCACAATATATAGTTTTGTGCAGGAATAAAACAAATATTGATGATTTTTGGTTGAAAAGATTGCCCTGTCTGGAGCTATATATTGCTGTCACATATTCTGATACTGTTGGTACTGAATTCAGATATTGTCAGAACTGAACACGCTTGATTGAATAACTAGTCAAACCCAGAAAGGAGAAAAAAGCAATATATGTACCATAATTATTTGCTCTTAATATTTGGACACCTTCCCAGCTAGCATTCTACGTAAATCTACATCGGGCCGTCATCGGCCCGTCAGCTACCCTGACGGGCCGATGACGGCCCGATATAGATTTACATAGAATGCTGACTGGGTTACCTCCTTACCATACTTGTACCAAAATTTGAACAAAATATTCTGAAGTAGGGATTCTTAAGAAATACCGTACAAAACACATCAAAATCAGAAAATAACAGGCTCATTAGGAATAAAGGAAATGCAAAACCTGGCACAGCTTTGAGTGGACTTCTGCTTTCATATGATAATGTATTATATTACAGTTGACTCTCATTATCTCGACCTCGCTTATTTTGAATAACCGCTTATCTCGAAGTGAAAATCTGGTCCCTGTTCTAACATGGAAATCTAACAACAGGTATCAAAATATTGTGGAAAACACAATTTTTCCACAATATTTTCAATATATCTCTTAACTTCAGGAGTCAAATTACATATATTCATTTATTAAATGTGACTGTTTGATTTATTGTTTTTCTCAGTTCCACAAATCTGATGTGTCGAGGTACGGATATCTCGAAGTATTGCAGAGGGTCCCTTTGGACTTCGAGATAACAAGAGTCGACTGTATAATGCATTAGTCCATTTTACAACTTGTTGATATGCAGACAGTGTACACCCTGATCAGATGCCATATTTTGCAGCATCTATCTTTGCTCAAGCCTGTCTGTCCCAAATCTCAAGGTATATGTGGTAATAAAATGCTTTGTACAGTAATAATGATAATAAAAAAGTTTGGCACATCCTAAAACCACATTCATGTCTGCTTTTCTTATAATTACATTTGTGGTAAGTCAGAGCATTTGATTATATATAAAAAAAATATATATATAAAAAAAATAAAAAAGAAAGTTAGCTGCTGGTTTTTGCTATATAGAACCAGTTAATACTTAGTGTGCTGAAAAATTTAAAGCAGATGACATTTTGAAATATTTTTCTCATTTTTCCCAAAAAATAGACTTTGACATTTTTTCGCAAATTGTCTTCTTAGGAGACAATTTACATGAAATGTTGAAGTCTGTTTTCTTGAAAAAATATGAAAAAATATTATCAGTTTGTTGTCTGCTGAATCTGCCTGGAGAGTGGTAAAGTTTTAAACAGCAACCACTTGGTTGCAGCACTGAAATCGCAAGGATACCTTAAAAGATTAGAAGTCTGTATTTTCAATTTATTTACAGCTGTTCTAAGCAGCTCTGTTAAAGCTTAGCATTCTGGGTAAAATTTTCAGCAAAAGACATTTTGAAATATTTTTCATATTTTTCCCAGAAGACAGGATTTGACATGTCATGCAAATTGTCTCCAATGGAGACAATTTGCATGAAATGTCAAAACCAGTTTTCTTGGAAAAGTAAGAAAAATATTTCAGTAGTTCGTCTGCTGAAACTTTTACCCAGAGTGCTAAGCATTAATGTTGTAATTGGAAAACCTTGACTTTTGGGATGGGAGACGTCATGCAGTAGTCGAAATAATCTTTTTCCAGTTTAGAACCTGTTAATTGGCATCCCACAAATTATATGTGGAAAAATCAATCCCTTGCAAAATTGAGGTAGAAGAGTAGTGTAAAAAGCATAGGAATGAAGATTAAAATCATTATTTTCTTATACAAATGAGCTACACCACAAGAAAAGGTGTCTTTCATGACTTGTCGACAGCGTTCATACTAATTACCCAGTAAGCATTCTACATAAATCTGTAGCAGGCTGTTATCGGCCCGTCAGGGCAGCTGACAGGCTGATAACGGCCCACTATAGATTTATACAGAATACTGGCTGGGTAGAGTCTTGGCAGTCCGATTACAAATTCATTGGCCACTGTAGAAATACATAGAAAAACAGTGAAAGAAGACTGCACAGACAACAGTTGTCATCTGCTTGTGATTTTATAAGTCCTTTTTGCAAACAGTGTGGACCCAGATCAGACTGCTCCCCTGGGAGCAGTCTGATCAGGGTCCAAACTGTTTGCCTGTATGCAAAAATACGTTTGAAAAGTTTGCAAGAATATTCAGCAGATGACATAAACAGATGACATTTTCAGATGCAGGTTTTCTGAGCATTTTAAGGGTTAACCTTGAAAGGGCTATAAGCAAAACTGTAGCAGACAGCATTTTATTTCTTCTTTTATTATTATTATTTATTCAGAGAAAATAAGAATTTGCAATTCATTCGAATTGTCAAGCAGACAGCTCTCATGAAATGTTGACACATGAAATGTTGAGCCTTATTTTCTAGTGCTTAGCACTTTGGGGTTAATACAATTTGCCCTGTTTTCATATGCCCAGCAGAGCTCTAGGTAAGAGGGCTATCCAGCTGATTATTTTTCTGGGCCCAGTTGTTCAAAGCATCGTTAGCTTAATGCCCAGTTGTTCAAAGCGTTGGTAGCTTAATGAGCTCATTAGTGGTCAAAAATGTTACATGTTCTAGTAAGTACAATATCTAATTCACAGGTATTTTTGCTGAAAAAATGTGAGTAGCTTTTGCAAATGCAAAAGCTACTCACATTTTTTCAGCAAAAATATTAGCGTATATGCCATATTTGATAATCAAAGATTTAACGATATGATGACATCATTAATTTTGAACAATTAGGCCCAGATGATTATTTTTCTTAATTCTCCATGAAAACATGTTGTGGGTACTCATTGCAAGTACATCATTGAGTACCGCCCTAATGGGCACAAAACGTTGAGACAGTTGTGCATCAGTGTTGATGCAACATCATAAAATGACGTCGCATAGACATTGATGTGATGTATAAATGTCATGTGCCCGCTGGGACAACATATTTTTTGTAGAGAAATAAGAAAAAATGCGAACAATATTGGTGAAAAAAGGCCCTTTTTCTCAAGCTGTAGATCTGATTTTACTGCCATACTTCTGAGTGACTGTATCTGTAATCAACATCAGCTGTTAATGCCAGAAACATGCTGTAAATAGCAGATCAGTGCCAGCATTTACGTCATACTTTGTTTGTAAATAATCCGACAAGTGGTTGTGTTACATGTTGTGGCGTTATTAGTGACAAGAGTGGAAGTTTGGTAACGACTCACTGGTGCCAGGATCTGTTTAGCTAAGTGGGAAGGTTACACCCTCATCCTCATAACTAGACCTTATCCTCATCCTGCTTGGGCATCTAATAAGTTAACCTTTAAAGCACTAACCATACTTGTTGCAGACAATATTTTGATTCAATGTTTTTATTTTTGTTATTATTTTCATTATTATCTGCTAGGCAACATGAAATTTCAAGCAGTATTTTCTCAGGAAAATGCAAAAAAAAAAAAAAAAAAAAAAAATGAATAAACCAATCAAAATGTGATCTGCTTGGGCAGATTATTCACATGAAATACCAAGCCTTAATATCTGAGCAAAAAAAATAAATCTGGTGTTGTGATTAGCACTTAACCGTAACAACTGTTTAGGCAAATTCAGCATATGACAAACTAATGACATTTGTTTTTATTTTTCCAGGAAACAGGATCTGACATTTCATGCAAGACAATTTGCATGAAATGTCTGAACCTTTTTTTCTTGGAACAGTAACAAAATGTTTCAGAATGGTTTCTGCTGATAATTTTACCTTGTATGCTAAATGCATTAGGGATTAGTTTGCAAGTTGACAAGGGGCTACACAAATTAGTTGGTTTATAGGTGGAAGTATTTTTTGTTCTATTTCTTTATTGTTTTTTTTTTGTTTGTTTTTTTTTGTTTGTTTTTTTGACAGATTTTTTTCTCCTTGACAGATAATTTCCAAAATGTGTAATACATGTATTGTGTACTCCATTATGTACTTTTAACCCCTAAAGTGCTGATCACAACTATAACAGATGACTTTTTTTTATATATATATACATTGTATATATATATATATATATATTATATATTATATATATATAAACAATATATATATATAATATATATACATATATAATTTTTTTGGCATTTTCCAGAGAAAATAAGTCTTCACATTTTATGTGAATCATCTGCCTAGCACATCTGATTTTATCTGAAAAATAGTTAAAAAACATTTTAGAATTGTATTTGCTACAATTTTGCTTAGTTCTTTAATGGTTAATTACTGCTAAACATGTATGCCTGCTTTAATAAAGCATTGTATGGTACATGTATATCATTTATGGGGTCCAGCAGAGCTATTCAGTGCCTGCCTCGGTGGCTCAGTTGGATGCCCCGTCCGACTGGAGACCAGGAGGTCGCGGGTTCAACCCCGCCGAGGTTGGCAACATTCTTTCGTGGAGATTGATCATGAAATATTTTCTATGGTCATTCTCTCCCTTCCGCTGATTCAAGAAGGGCATGACCCCATTGGGTTGACTAGGCCGTAAAACCTCAACACAAACAAACAAAGAGCTTTCAGTGTGACTGGACCCTGAGGCTGGTGTCTCCATTCCATACCTACACCAGTCTATCGATCCATACATCCTTCCATCTATTAACATTGTATTTGTTATCATGTAGAGATCACTTGAGGGATATTTTCAAAAGTTGCAAATAAAATTCCACGCAAGGTCCAATTGTTTCTGAATGAAAATGGTTCCACCAGAAACAGCCATCTTAGCTTTTTTCTTTTTCTTGTTGTTACATCCGCTCTAGAACTACCTAAGGGTTTTTGTCAAAACCTTGCATGTGGATTCTTTTCATGGTCTTATTGTATCCAAACAAAATTTATTCTGTTTGGCCAACCAAACTTATATCAATACTCTTCTTTTATCCTTATCCTGCTGAAAAAAATCAAGATGCCATATCCACTTCTAATTTTCAGCCAATCAGATTACTTGATCCAAATTTTTGCTATAAATTCACATGTTTAATGTTAAACAGTGCAGATCCAGATCAGTTGGCTTCCTGATCTGGATCTACACTGTTTGCAAAGGCAGAGCATATCCGTGTTCAGCAGGACAAGGGTTAATTAAACCTGAAAATCTTTCATTGCAAATTGGAAAGCCTTAAAATTCGGGTGGCTGAGTGGTCAAGGCTGGACTTATCCCATTATATACTGAATAGACTCTCCCACACTATATATTGAAAGAGTCCAATTTCAAATTTAGGTATGTCCAGTTATGAGATTTACATATTTGAGTTAAATGGCTATACTTTTTGCAAACAGTCTGATCTGGGTCTGCACTGTTTGCCAATTACCCTTTTACGGGTCTCCCGACTACAATAGGTTAAATAGTGTTGAAAGGGACATAAAACACCAAATCATCATCATCCAATGGAAATGATGTTGCAATCATGTTATAGTATCTCAACCAAGATGGCTATGGAGATTTTGTCGAAACCTACCAGGGATGTTTGCCTTGATGTTTAGTGTTATCCTAATGGAAAAGGTTCTGGTCCATCAACCAATAGCACAATCTTATGCCATCTCTGATTTACTCATTATCATAGCTCCTCTGGAACTTCTAGAAAATTTTGTTGAAATCTTGCACATTGTGTTCCACTCATGGTCTAATTGTCTCTAAATAGAATTGTTTCATTCGGTCCATCAAAAAGTCTGTACAGCAGACATCATGAAAACTGAAAGTCACCCATTGCTTACCAGTGTTGCAAACTTGCTTGCATCTTCTCTCTGAGGGCTTGGTGGATTCTCTCAAAATTTGCCATGGATTTTCCCTTCATTGTCCACTTTTGTGTAAACAAAAATAGTTCTGATCTGTCAGCCATCATGCTGCCTGCAGCCATAATTGATTTTTCATATTATGACCTCTCTTAATTCTGGAAGCCTTGCTCATGTGTTCCTCTCATGGTCTAGTTGTGTTGAAATGAGATTCTTTCCTGTTGATCAACCAAAGAAACCATGCAATGACTATCTTTAATATTTAAATCAACTATTGCCAATCAGTTTTGCAATCTCATTATGCCATATGATCTGAGAAGACTGAGGTAATTTTATTGAAACATGTCAGGAAAGCTCCTTTTTATGGGTTTAACTGTTTCTAAATCAGAGTACGTTCTGGGTCTAGCTATGATTAAATGAGAATACATCAGATCTATTGACCAGGTTTGCACACCAGCAGCCGTCTTAGACTTTTTTTTTGTAGCAGTATTTGCTGGACAATGTTTGTCACAACCTTATACATGCATTTCATTCAAACTGTATTTTGCAAAATGAAATTTGTTAAGGTTGTCTGTCTGAAATGTCTATACAGTGACCAGCTTGTAAACAGAATATCACCCAATGCTAATAAGTGATACAATCTCCTTATGGCAGTCTCTGAGTTGGCTAGGTAGATTTTGTTCCTCTTGCAGTCTAGCTGTGTTAAAGGAAAGTTGTTCTTGTCTGTTCACTAGGGTGGTTGGTGGTAATTACATCTCCTCTGGAACTACTGGATGGATAGTATTGAAGTCCTGGACATGTGTTCCTCTGATAGTTTAGTTGTGTCTATACAAGATTTGTTCCGGTCAGTCAGTCAAAACAGCCATATGGCAGCCATCTTGAAAGCTTGAATGCTTTTTTCTGATTGATGAATTTTCTTAACGTTTGTCAAGGAACTTCCTTTCTCTTTCTGAAAGAAGGTAGTACCAATCTGTTGACCAATATGTCTGCTGGTGGCCATCTTTGATTTTTTCCCAACGGATTGTGTTGGGGTTTAACGACACTTCAACCCTTGTTGGTCATTTTGTGTCATCTCCCAGAGAAAGGGTGAAAAGAGATAGAGGAGATAGTAGAGGAGATGAAAGAGAGGGACAGGGAAGAAAGAGGAACAGAAATGGAAGTGAAGAAACAGAAGAAATAAAAAAAAATAAAACATTCCCCCTCTACCCTTACCTGCTGCAAGAATAGCAGGCCTTGGCCAACTGTAAGCCAATATCAGTTGGATGCCCTGGTAATGTAAGATACGTGACACCTTCCCCACATCTGACCACCCCCATATTGGACATGCATACCCCTTATGGTGCAAGTGTTTAAAAAGGGAATAAGCTAAGGGTGCCCATTTAACCCTTGTCATGCTGAATAAATTAAGATGCAACACCCACTATTATTAGTCTATTAGTCTTGAAAGGGACTTAAAAAAAAAAAAACATCATCATCTGGCATTCAGTTAGATCAACACCAGCACCAAAATTAATGATAAACACCAGTCTGTGTTGTCAGGAAGGATCTAAACATAACTCTTGTCCTGCTGAATCCAGATATACCCTGCAATTGCAAACTGAAAGAAGATGCCAACTGATCTGGATCTACACTGTTTGCCATTCAGTATGTGAATTTAAATTAGCAATCTTGATCAAGTAATCTGATTGGCTGAAAGTTAGAAGTGGGTGTGGCATCTTAATCTATTCAGCATGACAAGAGTTAATGATAATTGTGAGCTGGCAGTTTTGTTTCTTTCCATATAAAGCACCTTCTACACATTCACCATCAACATTTGAAAAGAATTCTGCCTCTAGCACTTTTCATGACTGATACCTTAGGAATAAGAAGGGGAGTGCTATAACCACAGAGCTACTGGCATACTCCTCTGAAATGTTTTGGGAAAAAATAAGATTACTGTTTTTTTTTTTTGTTTTTTTTTTTTAATTTTAACTTATTTTAATTCCAGATGGAGGTCATTAAGTTACAAATAGCTGTAACTGCCAAACCTAGGGAAGTGGTGTGCAAGATTTGCAGTAATTCCTATAATAGCATGAGAATTTTTTTTTTAAATAATTGTTTTGTCATTTACAAGCTCAACAGCAGGATACAAGTAATATAAGTTCCAAACGTAGGCATGCAATATCATCACGAAAACATGCCTATATAATTTTGACCCCCTTAAACCCCACTTTTATACAGTAAAACTGGGGTTTACAGGGGTATGCATTATTTTTCTTATTTCTGCTCAAAACATAGATTGTGGGTACTCGTTAGAACCACCTCGTCGAGGCGGTTCTAACGAGTACCCATAATCTATGTTTTGAGAAGAAATATGAAAAATATCGGAGTTTTTTATCTGAAAATTTTCAGTTTATGGAGGTGAATTTTTCTATATATTTGAATAGGTGTGTTTTCTTAATGGATTATAAGGCTTGAAGTAAATTTCTTCAATAGCTTTCATGTTACAACATTGAAAAATAAGCCTTCTTTTTCAGGGCACAAAAGCCAGCTACTCATTACGAAAACACGCCTGTTCAAATATATTGAAAATTTCAACACCAAAAACTTAAAGTATTCTGATAAAAATTCTGATATTTTTCATATTTCTGCTTAAAACATAGATAGTGGGTACTTGCTAGAACTGCCTCGGTGAGGTGGTTCTAACGAGTACTTACAATCTATGTTTTTGAGCAGAAATAAGAAAAATAATGTATACCCCTGTAAACCCCAGTTTTACTATATAAACGTGGGGTTTAAGGGGGTCAAAATTATATAGGCATGTCTTCGTGATGTGCATCTCTGCTACATCTTGTTATTTTCCCCATAAAGATATGACTGAAGGGGAATTTATGTACATCCAAAGGAAGTAATTTGGACAGATATAATTGTCTTCCTTTTCAGGGGGGGGGCTACTCTTAACTCTTTCCCCACCAGTGGCCACTTTTGTCATCTGCGAAAACTTTTTCAAACAGTTTGGACACAGATCAGGCCCGACAAAACATCAGGCCTGATCTGGATCCAAACTGTTTGACACTCTGATGGTATTCCTAAAAGATTTTTTTTTGAAAAAGTTAATTTAAAAAAAAAATCCACACTGATGACAAAAAAGCATGCAAAATTACCCAGCATGAAAAGAGTTAAAGGAAACAATTTGCTCCCTCTGAAATTCTTACCTTTTGGAGTTAAGTTCCCAGTTTGGAAAGCAGTGCTCCAGCTACCCCTATATGGAGGGGCAGGCTGCCCCTCTTGCCCTCTCCTGCTGCCCCTCTGCCCTTTTTAAGCTGCCATTTGTCTTATGTCAACTCCAGACATAAAACCCTACATTTTGGTGAAGATTTCGTAAAATCGGACCAAAATTAAAAAAGTTATCAATGTTTAAAGGTCAGTTTTATGTGTACTCTATTTTGAGGTATTTATTGTGGAATAGTATTATATTATGTAACATGTCTTGATACAAAGCACATTACATGACACATGGTGCCCTCATTCTTGTATGACTGCACAAAAAGTGCCCTGCCCGGCACCCCTCTGCCCTCAAATCCTAGCTGGAGCATTGAAAAGGTTTTATTTACAAGGGAGACAACTTCCAGTCAGCAGAAAGTTGTCTTCCTTTGCAAAATGTCAGCAAAATCTTCAGGCATATCCTTTCAACTTCTGACAACCCTTTAATCTGGAACTTACCTGTGTGTTGTTGAATTTTCTTCCAACAACCTGTGAATGTATGCCTGGAGCTGATTGGCCTCACAACTCTGATTAGATGTCTAAATTCCTGTCAGCTGCTAGCACAATTAAGTTCATCTAAAATTGAACATGATTTGATTGTGGCAGACCTAGACGGCAGTCTTGATATGCATGTAAAAGCTTTAAGTCTGCAATTCTTCCAAAATGCATTAAGTGTTTTAAGTGTTTACACCGAAGCTGCAAAAGAATATAACATGGCTCCAGATATGAGGGATGTTTAACTCTTTACCCACTAGTGGTGACTTTTGTCTTCTGTTGATAACCTTTGCAAACAGTTTGGGTCCAGATCAGGCCCGACATCATGTCAGGCCTGATCTGGATCCAAACTGTTTGACGCCCTGATGGTATTCCTGAAAGATTTTTTTTGGAAAAGTCAGTAAATAAAAAATCCACAGATGACAAAAATGCATGCAAAATTACCCAGCATGCAAAGAGTTAAATAAATGTTTTTCTTCCGTCTTCATGAAAACAGGTGATGTGGGTTCTCATTAGAAGTTCCATTAAGCAGCTCTTAAGAATAGCCACAACTTAATATGTCTTTTAGGAGAAAGAAGAAAAAGAATGTATTGTATTTAGAGCTATGCAGCATCAGTGTAAGGCCAGCCTCTGTGGCTCACTTGGATGCGCCGTCCGACTGGAGACCAGGAGGTTGCGGGTTTAAAACCCCCCCCCCCCCCCCCCCCCCCCCCCCCCCCCCCCCCCCCCCCGAGGTCAGCAACATTCTTTCGTAGAGATTGATCATAAAATATTTTCTACGGTCATTCTCTTCCTTCCGCTGATTCAAGAAGAGCAGTTGTCAGTTTCTGGCGAAAGAATGTGCACAATACTGGTTAACACCGCTTAGAGGACTAAGCCTGCCCAGTAAACGCGTGGCTAGGTAAACTGAACCGCGCTCGACATGACCCCATTGGGTTGACTGGGCCGTAAAACCTCAACACAAACAAATAAAGCATCAGTGTAAAGTTTTGAGCATCAATATAGCATTTTAAATGTAGATAAGAAGGTT
Organism: Anodontia alba; assembly: GCA_964016985.1. Classification (NCBI taxonomy): domain Eukaryota; kingdom Metazoa; phylum Mollusca; class Bivalvia; order Lucinida; family Lucinidae; genus Anodontia; species Anodontia alba. Next base: position 109,851,227 of record OZ024824.1, read on the forward strand.
TCTCCAGATTAATTATGTCTACCCAATTTAGGGTTGGGAGACATTGTTTTTCCCCCAGGCATCTGTCTGTCTGTGGGTGTGTGTGTGTCTGTCTGTCACACTCGTGTCTGCTCTATATCTTGAAAACCGTTAAAGATATCTTCACAAAACTTCATATAAATATCAATCAACATTAGACGATGTGCAGAGCACAAGAACCATAACTCTTGCATTTATACTTATTATATGCCCGTTTGAAAAACGGGACGTATTATGTTACTGGGTATGGCGTCCGTCCGTCCGTAAACTTTTTCGTTTCCGGCTAACTCCTCCTACAGTTTACATCCTATCCAGCTGAAACTTGGTATATAGTTAGACCATGATGTGGCACAGCCCATATTGTTTTGGGGTTACAGTCCACCAATGTTTGCAGAGAGTTATGCCCCTTAGAAAATTTCTGTAAACTTTTCATTTCCGGTTAACTCCTCCTACATTTTACATCCAATCAAGCTGAAACTTCATATATAGTTAGACCATGATGTGGAGCAGCGCTTATTGTTTTGAGGTTACAGTCCACCAAATATTAGCAGAGTTATGCCCCTTTGAAAATTTTAGTTGACTTTTCGTTTCCGGCTAACTCCTCCTACAGTTTACATCGGATCAAGCTGAAACTTGATTTGTATAGACCATGATGTGGAGCAGGGCATATTGTTTCAAGGTTACAGTCCACCAAATATTAGCAGAGTTATACCCCTTTGAAGATTTCTATTAATTTTTCGTTTCTGGCTACATCCTCCTACAGTTTACATCCAATCAAGCTGAAACTTCATGTACAGTTAGACCATGATGTGGTGCAGCGCATGTTATTTCCCGGTTACAATCCACCAAATATTAGCAGAGTTATGCCCCTTTGACAATTTCAGTAAACTTTTAGTTTCCGGCTAAATCCTCCTACAGTTTACATCCTATCAAGCTGAAATTTTATTTGTAGTTACATGATGTGGAGTAGCACATATTGTTTCAAGGTTACAGTCCACCAAATATTAGCAGAGTTAAACCCCGTTGAAAATTTCTATTAATTTCTTTTAATTTTTTGTTTCCGGCTAAATCCTTCTATAGTTTACATCCGATCAAGCTGAAATTTCATAAATAGTTACACGATGATGTGGAGCAGCACATATTATTTCGAGGTTACAGTGCACCAAATATTTGCAGATTTATGCCCCTTTGAAAGTTTTTGTAAATTGTTTAGAGGTAATAGTGTGCAAATTTTATTTTATAATAGGTATATTTTTTGCAAATAACTAAAGTTTTGGTCATATGGGCAAGATATTGATTATTTTTTTTTCTTCATTTATAAGATTTGCAAGGAAAGGTTGCTATTATTAAATCTTTATGAATACATAATTCTTTTGGGATTTTTTTTTTAATACTCTTCTGATTTGGCTCCCTTGAAGAACAAAAATAAAATCAGTATTAAACAAGTTAAAGGTTTACAAAAAATATTTCTTGCAGCATTTTTTTTTTTTTTTTGGTTGTTTATTTTTGTTTTGTTATTGTTTGGTCCGATATTGAATGATAGGAAAAACAAATCAGCCAAAGGCTCATATGAGCTTATAATATAGTCATGCTTCTGTGGTGTGTCCTCTGTCAGAAAGCACTTCTCCCTAGAAGCAGCAAACTTCTCCCTGTTTTTCCAGGAGGGAGAAGTCACTTCTTCCTTAATTCCTGGGCCAGCTTGGTTGCTTAGGTTACAGTTGACCAAATAACAGCAAAGATATGCCCCAATAAAATTTTTTTATTTTTATTTTTTGTAATTCCACTTACAGTTTATATCCAGAGCACTGAATTATACAGGAGCCAGTTTTTGTGCTACATCTTTTTACTTGCCACGGGCGTATAATGCCCCGCTTGGCGGAGCTCTTGTTGAGATATTTCCCTTGGACTCTGTCACAAAATCGTGTCTGCTCTATAACTTGAAAACCTTTCAAGCTATCTTCATTAAACTTCATTTAAATATCAATCAACATTAGACTATGTGCACTGTACAAGAACCATTACTCTTGCATTTATACTTTTTGAGTTATTTCCCTTGAACTCTGTCACAAAATTGTGTCCACTCTGTAACTTGAAAACCTTTCAAGCTATCTTCACGAAACTTCATATAAATATCAGTTAAAATTTGATGACGTGCAGAGCACAAGAATCATAACTCTTGCTTTTATACTTTTTGAGTTATTACCCTTGGAACTTTGTCCATCACAACGTCATGTCCGCTCTGTAACTTGAAACCTGTTCAAGATATCTTCAAGAAACTTCATGTAAATATCAATCAACATTAGACGACGGGCAGAGCACAAGAACCATAACTCTTGCATTTATACTTTTTGAATTATTTCCCTTGGAACTTTGTCTGTCATAAAAAAACATGCCCATTCTATAACTTGATAACCGTTCAAGATATCTTCACGAAACTTTATATGAATATCAATCAACATTAGATGACATGCAAAGCACAAGAACCATAACTCTTGCTTTTATACTTTTACACTTTTTAAGTTATTTGCCTCAGAATCTCATTATGTAATAGAAATGGTCGCTGAATGTACAATACAATATGACTCCAAAAAGTGGGGAGACATCTATGTTTTTGTGGAAAAAGAAATTCTAGTATACCTCTTATTTCTCCATGAAAACATATATTGTGGGTGTTCACTGAGGCACTTCTGTTGAGAACCCACATAATCTTTTCATCTGTTTTCTTTAAGAAATGAGAAAAACATCGACAGATTTTGGTTTAAAAAGAAAGTGCCTTACCTTGTGCTATGAATGCTCCTTTAGATTTTCTTTTAACAGTTTTGTTTTTCATAACCTTCAGATCATTAATGTATTGTTTCTTGAATAGTCCTTTCACCAATGCATAGCTCTAGATAAGATGTTTTTTGTTGTTTTTTTTTTTTCAAACCTAAATGTACTGATATTCTTTATTACCCATGAAAACATATGTTATTTATACTCATTAGAAGTGCCTTGCTGAGCACTTCAAATGAATACAGACAGCATGTTTTGTTTTTTTTTATAGGGAAATGGGAAAACTGTATTTCTTGCTACCAATCTTATCTAGGCTATTGCAAATAGCAAATAGCACAGTTTGAATACCAGTACCCCAGCATTTCTTTGTCAGCTAGAATGTAATATCAAGGTTTGTTTTTACTTCAAGAAAATTTACTTGATTGTTTACTAGAGCAGGCATTGATTGTTCCATAGCCGACTTATTCCTATGAACATCAGCTGAGTATTGTTATATGATGTTAGAGTAAGCTATTAGCATAAATATATATACAGAATGCCAGGTAAAAATATAACAGCCTGAATTATTTTACGGCTGTTCGAATAGTTCTGTGCCAAAATGAAAGACTTACAGAGAACTACTTTCATCAGTAGTATCAAATACAGATTAGAATCCAACAGGCTATAACAGTTTCTTCTCATTCATATCCTGTGAAACAAAAACAGTAATTGCAAAAATCAAATGGCGTACCATTGCTGAATTGAAAACCAGAATGCCTTGGAAACTCAATACTTTACTTTCTGTCTTTCTTTCAACCAGAATTCCTTGGAAACACAAGACTTGAGTTTGTTTCTTTCTTTCTTTCTTTCATTAAGTCAGGATTCCTTGGAAACTCAAGCTTTCAGTTTCTTTCTTTCTTTCTTTCTTTCCTTTCTTCCTGGGAAACTTAAGACTTCTTTCTTTCTTTCAACCAGCATTTGTTGGAAAGTCAAGACTTCACTTTCTTTCTGTCTTAAAATAAGAATTCCTTGGAAACTCAAGACTTTTCTTTCTTTCTTTCTTTCTCTTTCTTTCTTTCTTTCTTTCTTTCTTTCTTTCTAATCACATCAAGTTACAACTTTGCATCTTGTTCTGAGGTTTGTGATTGCATACCATATTTACTCTAAGAGTTCAGACACCTTAACTGATTACTATACTTATTCTAAAATTTGAAAAAGTCTATTTTGCTGCTTGTTGATGTGTCTGTAAACTGCTGGATGAGCGACAAACAGTGTAGACCTTGATCAGGGTCTGCACTGTATGCCCAGGTCTTTTTTTCTGAATACTTAGGATAAATATGGTAAAACAAGTAATATCTGACCATTGGTTCAAATCCACCAACAGCATTATGTATATTAAACCTTGTCCTACTGAATAAATTAAGATGCCACACCCAGTTCTAATTTGCAGCCAATCAGATTACATGATCCAGGTTGTTGATACAAATTTACATACTTTATGACAAACGGTGCAGATCTAAATCAGTTGGCTTCTTCAGAAGTCAACTGATCTGGATCTACACTGTTTGCAAAGGCAAGGTATTATCCGGATTCAGCAGGATAAGGGTTAAGAAAAAAGCCCCCTTATTGCATATGCAGGCAACAAAAGTTTAGACATGGTGAGAAATCACATGATTTCAAGAATATTGTTGAAGCCATATTTGTGTAGAATTTTGGACAAGACCTCTTTATAACACCTTTACTGGGTTCCAAGACAAACACCCTGTTAGCTAACCAGCCATGTTGTATCCAAGCAAAAATGTAAAGATTATATAGAAAAATGACAGTGAATGAGTGGTAGAACTGAAACATACTCTATTCGACCTAATTATCACATATACCCATATAAGCCCACATTCAAGCAATTTCTTAGTCTTCAGATTACAGCCTGTGTACTTTCATCTACTTCTTTACAAAAGCATATGTAGTTGCTACTTATTTTAATCCTTGTCCTGCTGAATAAATTATGATGCCACGCCCACTTCTAATTTTCAGCCAATCAGATTACTTCATACGGATTGCTGCTATCAATTCACATACTTCATGGCAAACAGTACAGATCCAGATCAGTTGGCTTCTTCAGAAGCCAACTGATCTGGGTCTACACTGTTTGCAAAGGCAGGGTATATCCGGGTTCAGCAGGACAAGGGTTAAATTAATTGCTTGAGTTGAAGCATTTCCAATGCATACATACAACATATGCTTTAAGAAAGAAAATCAGAAAAGAATGACATAAAGCATCATTAAATATGCCTCTCTTGAAGTCCTCTGCTGATAAAGTGTGCCCTTTATATTAGGTGGCTATTTTACCACTAGTTTTTCTTGTAATTTTGAAAAACCTAAGTGCACAGTAAGGTAATTAGGTTAAATATGTTAAATGTTGGTACAGCTGTTCTGGCAGGTTAATCAATGTCCTGGCATATAAATGCAACTTCAGTACCAATTAACTCATTATGCTGACAGTCTGTAAACCAATTGTGATTCCTCTACATCAGGGTCAATGTCTCTGACACTTTATAAACAAAACTGCTCATTCTGGAAGGTCACTATCAGAAGCACTTGTGAATGTCACCATGAGTCATTCTTAATGCTTAACATGCTAGGTACAATTTCAGCAAATGATATTTTGAAATATTTTTTCTTGTTTTTCCTGGCAAATAAGATTTGACAATTCATGCAGAATGTCTCCTCAGGAGACAATTTGCATGAATTGTCAAATCTTATTTGTCCTGGAAGGTAGCTGTCAGAAGCACTTTGTACATGTCACTGTGGATCATTCTTAAGGGTGAGAATTTCAGCAGATAACAGTTTTAAATTTTTCCTAGAAAATAAGATTTGACAATTTGTGTAAAATCTCTCCAAGGGAGATAATTATCATAAATTGTCAGATCCTATTTTCCATTGTCAAATCTTTTTTTTCTTGGAAAAATAAGAATAATATCATCAGTTTGTCAACTACCGAATTTCCTCAGTTGTAATGGTTAATCAATGTCCTAGAATGTAAATACAACTTCTGAACCAATGACCAATGAATTTGGTATCATTGACAACCTGTAAACATTGTGATTCCTTTCCATCAAGGTCAGACTGATTTGTAAACAGAACACTGGCACTTTGAAAAGAGAACTCTGACACTTTGTAAACAGAACACTGACACTTTGAAAACAAAACACTGACACTTTGTAAACAGAAGTAGGCCTTCTGCAAGGTCACTTTCAGAAGCACTTTGTAAGTGCCATTGTCATTGTGGGTCATTCTTAATGCAGCAGATAACTTGACATATTTTTCTTATTATTCCTAGAAATTGGGACTTGACAATTCATGAAAAATCTCCGAAGGACAGATTGCTTAAATCATCAAATTCTTATTTCTGGGAAAAATAAGAAAAATAAAATCAGTCTGTCTTCTGCTGAATTTGCCCAGAGGTTGGTGAAGGTTAAACAGAACTGCTCAGTCTGGATGGTCAATGTCAGGGGCACATTGTAAGTATCACTGTTAGATTGCTGTAAGATGAAGAAATAGTAGCACCGACACTTTGTAAATACAGCTGTTGATCAGTGACATTTTGTAAACAGCTCTTTTTTGTCCTTAATCAAGAGTGCCTGCTCTTGGAAGAGTCACAAAAACTAAATGTGCTGGGAATACAGGAATAGCAACAAGCCATTGCCATACCAGATTGTAACCTTTACCCCTCGCTGGGGAGATTCAGCAGATGACAAATTGGTGATATTTTTCTTGTTTTTCTTAGAAATCAGGCTTTGACATTGCATGCAAATTGTCTCCTTTGGAGACAATTTGCATGCAATGTCAAAGCCTGTTTTCTGGGAAAAATAAGAAAAAGATTTCAAAATGTTGTCTGCTGAAATTATTACCCAGCATGCTTAGCATTAAATGTCAGTTTGTCTTAGATAATACTAACTACCCTAGATCTAGGTAGTTTGGCAGCAGTTTATCTGCGTTTTGTCATATGATAGAGATATCGAAAATGCTTAGAATAGTCTAGTTTTGTAGAAAGGTCATATGCATTAGCACTGATTTATATGGTTTGCACCTAGTGAAAATGTGTCTTTGAGATATTCTTAACACTTAGCACTCTGGGTAAAATTTTCAGTAGACGACATTTTGAAATATTTTTCTTATTTTTCCCAGAAAACAGGATGTGACATTTCATGCAAATTGTCTCCTAAGGAGACAATTTGCATGAAATGTCATGTCCTGTTTTCTGGGAAAAATAAGAAAAATATGAATTTGTCATCTGCTGAAAATGCCCAGAGAGTGGTAAAGGTTAAACAATGAAGCCTCAGGCATCTGCAGAATCTGATCATGGCCACTGCTGTTTGCTAAAAGATTACATGAATACTGTAGAATGTGCCAAGGGAGAGCAAATGCTTGATCGGACTGCATGGAGAGGCTGGCTGAGCTTGGCCTTCACTGTCCACATTTTGCTTTCGAAAACACATTTTTATGGCCTGACCTGTATAATAAAAAGCTAAGAAAATGCTGGCAATATTGTAGATACCCTATATAATTAGGTTGACATTCTTGAACAAGATTGCACTGAACAATCCATATGCACCTAAACTACATCTGTGCTCATACATGCAACAGTCACAATTCTGATTATACATTGCATCTACATATTCCCCTTTAATATATAATGAAAAGCGGGGTATGTAGGAGCCTACAATATAGACAGTATTTCAAAGTTTAGACCTTTTTATATCTTATTTCAGTTTGTGCTTTCAATCAGCATTTTGCATTCCACAAGCCTATTTTGTGGTGAGCATAACCACATATTCTTCACTTTGTCCATTTTTGTAGTCTAGAAAAGCCATTGATCAGAACAACAAATTTCACATCGATATTATCCCTTAAAGCACAAAGCATATAATATTCTTAAATTTATTTTGTTGTTTTTCAGAGAAAATAAGACTTGACATTGCCAAGCAGACAATTCACTTGAAATGTCATTTTATTTTCTCTGTAGGGGAAAAATCATTTTTATGGTATGTAATGTAAACATTAATATCTCTGTGTTTAAAATACTGGAAATAGTTCCCTTGAGATTCGCAAATCTTATAAACAAGTACTATCATATTTATTTATAGGATTTGTAACTCTCTCAGGAAATATGTATTTTAACCCTTAAAACGCCAAGAAAACCTGCATCTGAAAATGTCGTCTGTTTGTGTTGTCTGTTTGTGTTGTCTGCTGAATATTCTTGCAAAGTTTTCAAACCTATTTTTGCATACAGGCAAACAATGTGGACCCAGATCAGACTGTTTGCAGAAATGACTTTTAAAATCACAAGCAGATAACAAAGCAGACGACAATTGTTGTGATTGGCAGTTTAAGGGTTAAACTCAAAGTGCATGAGCCTCTATTTAAAGTGTCTGCTGACATTTAAACTCAGCATTGTAAAGTTTCCTCTCTTTTTTTTCAGTTTCTACAACTTGGACAATACAGATCACGGCAGCATTAACAAGTTTCTGTCCTCATTAGTGGAGAAGGCTCTGTTTGAACTAGAATGTTCCTACTGTTTAGAAGTTGGAGAGGTGAACATGGTTTTATGTTATATTGCATCTTAACCCTAGTCCTGCTGAACCTGGATATACCCTGACTTTGCAAACAGTGTAGATTCAGATCAGTTGGCTTCTGAAGAACTAATCTGGATCTGCATTGTTTGCCATTAGGTATATGAATTTATATCAGCAATCTGGATCAAGTAATCTGATTGGCTGATAATTAGAAATAGTTGTGGCATCTTAATTTATTCAGCAGGACAAGGGTAAACTTTGTTACCCTCAGTATTCAGACTGATAGGCCTAAGCACAGGCAGGCCCAATTAAACCTACCTAAGCAAACAGACATGTCTTAGCAAGAAGCTTTCAGTGGCTGAGTGGTTAGTGCTACCAACTTTGGATCATGAAGTCCTGCATTGGAATCCTGCAGGAGGCAGAATTTATCTCATGACTGTACTGCGCTTCATTGCACAGAGCCTTTCATTATCACCCTTTCATCATCTGTATGACTTAAGTAATGTTGAAAGGGAGGTAAAACACCAAATAATCATCATCACATGCCCAAGCAAACTGTGGACATGCTTAAGCAAATTCCTAAGCAAACTGTGGACATGCCTAAGTAAACAGACATCCCTAAGCAAACTGTGGACATACTTAAACAAACATACATTCCTAAGCAAACTGTAGACATGCTTAAGCAAACTGTGGACATGCCTAAGTAAAATGAGGACATTCCGAAGCAAACATATATTCCTGTGCAACCTGCAGACATGCCTAAGCAAACATACATCCCTAAGCATACTGTGGACATGCCTAAGTAAACTCTGGACATGCCTAAGTAAACTGCGGACATGCCTAAGCAAACTGTGGGCATTCCTAAGCAAACATACTTTCCAAAGCAAATAGTGGACATACCTAAGTAAACTGTGGACATGCCTAAGTAAACAGGATATGCCTAAGCAAACTGTGGACATGCCTAAGCCAACTATGCACATGTCTAAGCAAACAGATATTCCTAAGCAAACTGGGGTTATGCCTAAGCAAACATGCCTAAGCAAATTCTTAAGCAAACTGTGGACTTGTCCAACTTAAGCAAATTTGGACATGCCTAATAAAACATGCTTAAGAAAACATACAGCCCTAAGCAAGCTGGAAATATGCCTAAGCAAACAGACATTCCTAAGCAATTTGTTGTCATGTTTAATAAAACATACCTAAGCAGATTTCCAAGCAAACTGTGGACATGTCTAAGCAAACATGCCTAAATAAATAGACACCCCTAAACTGTTGACATGCCTAAAGCAAACTGTGTACATGCCTAATCAAACTGACGTTCCTAAGCAAAATGTGGACATGTGTAAACAAACACATTCCTAAGCAAACTGGACAGATCTAAGCAAACATTCCTTAGCAAACAAACAGACATGCCTAAGCAAACAGTGTAGACCCAGATTAAATTGCTCCTATAGAAAAAATCCTTTATCTTATGGCATATGCAAAAAAGGAAAGCAGCAGATCAGCCTGCACATCTATGCCGTCAGAGTAATGAAATAAATGTAAAAAAGATTGCCATTGAAAACAGAGACCAAATTACAGATTAGAATATGGGAGTCTCAGTTTTGTTGAGATTCCTCTCCAGTTAGCCAAGAAGTTTCATTAGCTACTGACATTTCTAAAAAGTGCTGGTGGAATGGCAAACAGTGCAGAACCTGATCAGCCTTGTCCTTGACCTTCAGGAATATTTTGATCTTAGTCTGCAATGTTTGCTCAGGTATGTCTGTCCAACTGTCAGAAAGTACATAATGTGATATTGTTTCAACCATCTCAACTTGTTGCTAAACACAGGATCAGTTTTTAAACACCATTCATGTAGCATTTCTAAGATGAGTTACAGAAAAATGATAGCTGAGGCATGTGGGGAGGGCAACAATATGTTATACAACTTATTAACTCTAAATATTGAGACATCTTAACTCCATTCCGTACTCATCCTAAACATTAAACAAGACAAATCTACTACCCGTTGATCTGTCTAAAATGTTGAATGAGTGGCAAACAATGTAGATCCTGATCAGACAATGCATTCTTCAGCATCTTATCTGGGTTTGCACTGTTTACTCAGGACTGTCTATCCCAGTAATTAGGGTAAATATGGTAAAACCTATTCATTTTCTACGCTTTTGGATTCTGAAAATACAGATTTACATTACATGTCAGTAGTCTGCCTAGTGGATGATTCACATGAAATGTGAAAAACTATAAATCAAGTTACCCAGGAAAGCCCCTAAGCATAAAGCAGAACCTTCCCAAGCCAACTAAAGAATAATAATTGAGGAACAAATAATAACAAGACACAATGGCACAGTTGCATTAACCAACAAACAACAAAGAACTGTAACAGAGGAACTGTCTTGGAATGGTCAACAGAATCAACTAGAGCAAGTCAATGGCGCGCTATCGCATATCCCTGCGCCAGCGCCATCGCATATCTCCATGCACATCAAAATTCCAAATGCGTTCCTCCAGTCCTCATCCATAGGGCTATCGTTTGTGACAGTTTTAAGATTCTAGCTTAATTGGTCTAGGAGCAATGGTGTGGCATTTCAGATGGACGTACAGATGAACGGCAGATGGACAGGGGGTATAACAATATCCCCACTTTTTCTTCTAAAAGAGTGGGGATAATTACTGAAAGGCTCACAACCTTACCCTTAATTATTATGCAGTTCAAAATTACAAATATCTGTTTGGTCCACATAGTGTAACCAACACACAAAGAAGAACTGCAACAGAGGAACTGCCTGGAAATAGTCAACAGAAACAACTACTGAGAGGCTTACAACCTTGCCCTTAACCCTTGTCCTGCTGAATAAATTAAAATGCCATGCCCATTTTTAATTTTCAGCCATGCCCATTTTTAATTTTCAGCCAATCAGATTACTTGATCCAGATTGTTGATATAAATTCACATACTTAATGGCAAGCAACTCTAGCCAACTGATCTGGTTCTACACAGTTTGCAAAGGCAGGACATATATGGGTTTCGCAGGACTAGGGTTAATTCTGATGCAGTTCAGAATTTAAATACCTGTTTAGTCCACATAGTGTCCTCTGCCTCATCAATGGAACATCACAGTAAAACATATAATTACAAAACCATAATGAAACAAAGGTGGTCCAGTTGCAATCTGTGCCCAGTTGTTCAAAGCATGGTTAGCTTAACAAGCTCATTAATGATAAACTTGTTAACTGTTGTAGCTAAGGTATTTTCAAATACATTGGTAATTTTGCTGCAAAAATGTGAGTAGCTTTTGCAATGCAAAAGGTACTCACATTTTTTTCAGCAAAAAATATCAATATATTTGCCATATTTTAATGTAGAAATTTTAATGTCACATAATATAAGCTAACAACTTTGTTTAGTTTTGAACAACTGGGCCCTGAATTCTTATTTTCTTATTTTCTCTGAAAAGGAATATTAAAAATAGACTGATGTCTTCTGCAGTTTTGCTTGGAACATTAGGGTTAAATAAACTTGTCTTGTTTCTTTTCTGTGCTCTGTTTAACCCTTTCATCTCTTGGTTTATGTATAGGACACTTCCATCTCTGAACATGTCCAGGTGTGTCACAAAAAATTAAGAACAGAATGGCAAACAGTGTAGATCCTGATGAGATGGCTTATAATGAACCATCTCATCTGGATCTACACAGCAAAAGTATGTCAAGATCTGCTATGCTAAAATGGTTAAAGATATGCTGCCTGACATCCCTGAAATACATTATTGTCACAATTGCCTTAGGTGGCATTGGTATTGGTGTCATTGGCATCAGTGTCAACAATGTTAAGTCTGTGCACTTGGTTCTGTTTCTCTAATACCAAGGCTTGTAGGCTAATGAAACTTCATAAACACATCAGTCATGATGCTAACTGCCATCGATCGTTACCGACCTTGATCTATTATTCATGGTTGGCTGAACATGTTTAATCTTTGCGTTTAGCTCCATAGCAATTGCGACAGGGCTATTCAGCAAATTTATTGTGTTTTTCTTTCAGGATGGCCGTTCTGTGAGCCCATTGACTCTAGGAAGGATATCATCCTACTACTACATCAACCATAATACGGTCAGGATGTTCCAGAATGAGTTGAGAGCAGACTCGTCAATACCAGAACTTATTGAAATATTAGCAGTAAGTTCTAAATTTACTCTAAATGTTTGGCTACCTTAACTCCTTAATACTTAGCATGCTGGGTGAAAATGTCACATTATGGTTCATCTATAGCTGAAATTAATTTGTACATAAAAGCGCTTCAGAAATTAGTTGATATATAAAGGGTAGTAGAATGAATACAGACACCAGGAAATTCCTTAGGTAAAAAAAAAATCAAAAACAAAGAAGTTAGAAAGTGAACAATAAGACTGTACATAATAATGTCAAAAGTAGTTTTGACAAGACTAAATACTGACGTCATAAGTAATTTTAACAAGCCAAGACATACTGTCACAAATAGTTTTACAAGACTGTACATAATGATGTCACAAGTAGTTGTAACAAAACTGTACATAATGATGTCACAAGTAGTTTTAACAAGACTGTACATAATGATGTCACAAGTAGTTTTAACAAGACTATACATAATAATGCCACATGTAGTTCTAACAAGATTGTACATGATGATGGCACTAGCAATTTTAACAAAACTGTATACAGTGATGTCACAAGTAGTTTTAACAAGACTGTACATGATGATGTCACAAGTAGTTTTAACAAGACTGTACATAATGATGGCAGAAGTAGTTGTAACAGGACTGTACATTATGGTATCACAAGTAGTTTTAATAAGACTGTACATAATGGTGTCACAAGTAGTTTTAACAAGACTGTACATGATGATGTCACAAGTAGTTTTAACAAGACTGTACATGATGATGTCACAAGTAGTTTTAACAAGACTGTACATTATGGTATCACAAGTAGTTTTAACAAGACTGTACATGATTATGTCACAAGTAGTTTTAACAAGACTGTACATGATGATGTCAAAAGTAGTTTTAACAAGACTGTACATTATGGTATCACAAGTAGATGTAGATTTAACAAGACTGTACATAATGGTGTCACAAGTAGTTTTAACAGGACTGTACATGATGATGTCACAAGTAGTTTTAACAAGACTGTACATAATGGTGTCAAAAGTTGTTTCAACAAGACTGTACATAATGACATCACAAGTAGTTTTAATAAAACTATACATAATGATGTTACAAGTAGTTTTAACAAGACTTTACATAATGATGTCATAAGTAGTTTTAACACAGCTGTACACAATGATGTCACAAGTAGTTTTAACAAGATTGTACATAATGGTGTAACAAATAGTTTTAACAAAACTGTACATAATGATGTTACAAGTAGTTTTAAGAAGACTGTACATAATGATGTCACAAAAAGTTTTAACAAGACTGTACATTATGATGACACAAATAGTTTTAACAAGACTGTATAATGTCATGATGATGTCACAAGTAGTAGTAACAAGATCGTACATCCTGATGTCTGAAGTAGTTCTAACAAGACTGTGCATGATTATGTCACAAGAAGTTATAACAAAATTGTACATAATGATGTCAGAAGTAGTTTTAACAAGACTGTACATAATGATGACACAAGAAGGTTTAACAAGACTGTACATAATGATGTCACAAAAGACTGTACATAATGATGTCACAAGCAGTTTTAACCAGACTGCACATAATGATGTCACAAGCAGTTTTAACAAGACTGTACATAATGCTGTCATGAACAGTTTTAACAAGACTGTACATAATGATGTCACAAGCAGTTTTAACAAGACTGTACACAATGATGTCATAAGGAAGTTTAACAAGACTGTACATAATGATCTTACAAGCAGTTTTAACAAGACTGTACATAATGATGTCACAAGTACTTTTGTATGGAGCTTTAGGGGATGGATACACATTCAGAGGAGGCAACTCTTGTCAAAACGTTTATGCCAAGGCAACTCTTGTCAAAACTATTTATGCCTCCCTTCTGAAAAGGGCCCTACTCTAAAAGGAAAGAATGTGCTCAGCCTCTTCTGAGAAAAGGTCTACTCTTAAAGGAAAGAATTTGCTCCCTTTTAGAGAAGACCCTTTTCAGAAGGGACTTGATGAGCAGGAGTACAAACAGAATGTCACAAAAGTTGCCTCCCTTGTTTAGAAATGACAGAATATCTACCAGGGCTGCATTCAGTAGTGTAAAGTGTTAGTGACTGTTTTCCCCTGGATCTAACAGGAGCAGGGGTCCCAGGCAAAACACTGGCGAGTAAGTAACACTTCTGAATGCAGCCCTGGTGTATCCAGTCCCCTTAACCTTTTCCACTCTCTGGGCATTTTCAGCAGACGACAAATTGATGATATTTTCTTATTTTTCCCAAAAAAACAGGATCTGATGTTTCATGCAAATAAGAGACAATTTGCATGAAATGTCATCATCCTGTTTTCTGGGAAAAATAAGAAAAATATTTCAAAATGTTGTCTGCTGAAAATTTACCCAGAGTGCTAAGCGTTAGTCATGGCTGCAAAAAACATAGGAAGATACCAGGGGAGTTAAATGAATGGCACTGATATCAGGCCTTACCATCAGAGTTCCTTCCCTTGTGAGTGAATTGTAAAACAAAACATTTTTGGAGCTGTGATGTCTATACAGAAACTGTCATCTAGAAGGGTACATAACATTTAGTATGCTGGGTAAAACATCTAGCATATGACTGAAGCATAAGACCAAGTGGTGAGTGCTTCTGACTTTAGATCTTGAGGTCTCAGGTTCAAATTATGCTACATAGCTCTAGTTAAGGCGCTTTTTTCAATCCAAAAGTAAGCCGGCCTCGGTGGCTCAGTTGGATGCGCCGTCCGACTGGAGACCAGGAGGTCGCGGGTTCAACCCCCGCCGAGGTCGGCAACGTTCTTTCGTGGAGATTGATCATGAAATATTTTCTACGGTCATTCTCTCCCTTCTGCTGATTCAAGAAGGGCAGTTGTCAGTTTCTGGCGAAAGAATGTGCACAATACTGGTTAACCGCTTAGAGGACTAATCCTGCCCAGTAAACGTGTGGTTAGGTAAACTGACCGCGCTCGACATGACCCCATTGGGTTGACTGGGCCATAAAACCTCAACACAAACAAAATAAGTCCAAAAGTATTGATATTTTTCTTATTTCTCCACGAAAACATATGTTGTGGGTACTTGTTAGAAGGCGCTTCTAATGAGTACCCACAACATATGTTTTCGTGGAGAAATAAGAAAAATATAAACCTGATACCCACTCTTATCTAGGCCTATGCTGCTAGATGTGGAATTCAGCTCATGACTATAGAATCTCATTGCACAGAACCTTTCCTTATCACCTCTTCATTGTCTTGATTGATGACTTAGGTGATGATGAAGAGATGTTAATCACCATATTATCATAAGTCTAGCAGGTGACATTTTGAAATATTTTTTTCTATTTCCCAGAAAATTGGGTTTGACATTCTATACAATATCAGATTCTGTTTTGTGAAAAAATAAGAACAATCTCATAACTCCATCATCTGCTAAATTTGCCCAGAGAATTCTGGTGGTTAAGGCACAGATGGTCTGTGCATCTACGCAGTCCAAGCAGAACCTTATTGTTTAGTTGTATACTGAATGCTAAAAGAAAGGTCTACAAGCTTGTATTTTCATGAACCTGTCACTTCATAACTTCAGATCGTTTATAGTATTAAATGCTTTTGACAGCTTACCACAATATGTATTGAGCTTGCATGAAATGTTAAAGCCTATTTTAGCCTTGGTGGCTCAGGCGGATGCGCATCCAACTAGTGATCAGGAGGTTGGGAGTTCGATCCCAGCTGGGTCTGGCAACATTCTTTCATGAAGATTGATCATGAAATATTTTCTGTGGTCATTTTCTCCATTCCGCTGATTCAAGAAGGATAGTTGTCAGTTTCTGGCTAAAAAATGTGCACAAGTACTGGTTAACTGCTTAGAGGAGTAAGCCTGTTCAGGAAAAGTATGGTTAGGTAAACTGACAGGCTGGACCTGACCCTCATGGGTTGACTGGGCCATAAAACTTCAAAATCAATCAGTCAAAGCCTATTTTCTGGAAAAAAATTTACAAAATGTGGTCTACTGAAATTATTACCCAGGGCCCAGTTGTTCAAAGTGTCTTTAGCTTAACGAGCTTGTTAAGGGTCATTTCGTTAACTGTTTTAGCAGATTCAATATACAATATTCTGATATTTTTTGCTGAAAAAATGTGAGTAGCTTTTGCACTGCAAAAGCTACTCACATTTTTTCAGCAAAAAATTTCAGCATATCACTCGATGTAAATTTTAACGAATCATTAACTAACGATGTCGTTAGCTATGAACAACTAGGCCCAGCATGCTAAGGGTGAAAGTGCATAGTTCCAAATAAGGTGCTTTTTTCAGCCACAAAGTATGGATATTTTTCTTATTTCTCCATGAAAACATATGTTATCAAACTCATTAGCATCACCATGCCAAGGCATTTCTAATGAGTACTTGGCAAGGTGCTTCTAATGAATTACCACAACAGAAATAAGAGTATAGTAACTAATTCCTATATATTTCCAGAATGCTACAGAGTATGCTGAGTTACCTGTGAGACATAATGAAGATCAGATTAACAGGTACTACATTGTTCTGGATAAGGTGACAACTTCCAAGAATTTTATTTTGTTTCAAAACAAAGGTTGTGTAAACTTGAATGATTCAGATAGCTTGTTTTGTTTGTACCTCTCTCAGGAGCATCCGGGTAGCCTAGTGGTTAGCCCCTCTGACTTCAGATGATAAGATCTGGGGTTTGAATCCCGCTAGAGGGGAAATTCTGCTCATGACTGTAGGGAGCTTCAGTGCACAGAGCCTTTCATTATCTTGCTTCCAGCATCTCAATATGACTTACATAATGTTGAAAGAGACATAAAACACCAAATCACCCATCACTAAAACATACCTATATAATTTTGACCCCCTTAAACCCCACTTTTATATAGTAAAACTGGGGTTTACAGGGATATACATTATTTTCCTTATTTCTGCTCAAAAACATAGATTGTGGGTACTTGTTAGAACCACCTTGGCAAGGTGGTTCTAATAAGTACCCACAATCTATGTTTTAAGCAGAAATATGAAAAATATCAGAATTTTTATCTGAAAATGTTCAGTTTTTGGTAGTGAAATTTTCAATATATCTGAATAGGCGTGTTTCCATAATGATCATCATCATTGTACATCCATAGCCTGGCTCAGTAGCACAGTCAGTATAAGATCCAGGGTTGCAAATTCAAACCATTATGAAAACATGCTATTCAAATATATAGAAAATTTTACCACCAAAAAATGGAAATTTTCAGATAAAAAAATCTGATATTTTTCATATTTCTGCTCAAAACATAGATTGTGGGTACTCGTTAGAACTGCCTCGATGAGGCGGTCCTAATGAGTATCCACAATCTATGTTTTTGAACAGTAATAATAATGTATACCCTATAAACCCCAGTTTTACCATATAAAAGTGGGGTTTAAAAGGGTCAAAATTATATAGGTATGTTTTCGTGATGTTTTAGCTCTACCACATCAGTTTCATAGCGATTGATCATGAAATAATATCTACGGTCATTCTCCTCATTCTGCTGAATCAAGATGGGCAGTTGTCAGTTACTGGCAAAAGTATGTGCACAAAGTACTTGTTAACCACTTAGAAGACTAAGCATGCCCAGCAAAAGTGTGAGTAGGTTAGCCGACCAGCTCGACTTGACCGTAATGGTGTTGACTGGGCTGTAAATCTCCTAATCACAATCAAAAGCTGCATGAACTGCAACCTTGCACTTTGTGAAGATAAGTCACAATTAGTCCAGTGACTTTATTTCCCTCATGCCTCTCTCCGTTTTCCTGATTATGGTTAAAATGATATCAAATTATACCTCTGATATGTTCTTAAGATGAATAATTCAATGTCTCCATATACCTTATGAAAATCCCCTTGTTCAGGTGAGATAGGTCATAAAGAATACTATTATAAGACTGAACAGTGAAGACTTTATATTTGCTTTTCAAGTGAATAATGCCTGAACCTTTAAAAACTCAAATTTGGGGTGCAAATTCTTTTATTTTAGAGAAGACCCCTTTTCAGAAGGGAGACAAACAATTTTGACAGAGTTATCTACCTTGAAAAAGTATCAGTTCCCCATTACAGGAGTGGTTTTAAAGACAAAGTTGACCTAATCTTATGGGTATATGGTAAAATTTTGAACACTTTATTCTGTACTATTTTGGCCTAAATTTTGTTTTTTATGCACCTTTTGCTTAAAATACTTAGTGGAATGGCAAACAGTGTAGACCCTGATCAGACTGCTCCTGCAGGGGCAGTCTGATCTGAGTTTGCATATGTCATTTTGTCAGACACTTCGGTGTTCGCAATTTTAGGACATTTACTGTAAATTTGTTGTAAATTTTTTTAAAATTTTAATCATTGTTTTATCCTAATTTCCTTATTTTACGTCACCGGGGCGTCCAACTGATATTGGCTTATAGTTGGGCAAGGCTTGCTATCCTTGTAGCAGGTAAGGGTAGAGGGGTATGTTTTGTTATTTCTTCTGTTTCTTCCCTTCCATTCCTGTTCCTCTTTTGTCCCTGTCCCCCTCTTTCATTTCCTTTACTGTCTCTTCTCTTTTCTTCCTTTCTCTGGGAGACGGCACAAAATGACCCACAAAGGTTGACGTGTTGTTAAACCCCAACACAATCAAATCCTTATTTCCTATGATAGTAAGGCTTTTGTAAGTCATGTCACAATTCTGTTTTCTTTCAGTGATCTTGCCAAGCAAGTGCCACTTGAAGTTAATCCACACACAATGGACTCTGCCAACACAAAGGCCAACATCTTGCTACAAGCACATTTTGGTCAAGTACCTCTGCCGTCCACTGACTACAACACAGATACCAAGTCTGTTCTTGATCAGGCTATCAGAATATTACAGGTTTGTTTGTTTGTGTTGCGGTTTTATGGCCCAGTCAACCCAATGGGGTCATGTCGAGCGCGGTCAGTTTACCTAACCACACATTTACTGGGCAGGCTTAGTCCTCGAAGCGGTTAACCAGTATTGTGCACATTCTTTCGCCAGAAACTGACAAGTGCCCTTCTTGAATCAGCAGAAGGGAGTGAATGACCGCGGAAAATATTTCATGATCAATCTCCACGAAAGAATACGAAGTGACGTGAGAAAACAACGAAACTGCCTGACATGTGCGCCTAAGGGAAACTCAAATCAGCCTGCTCATCTGCATAGTCTGATCAGGGTCTTCCTTGTTTGCATGAAGAAATCTTGGTTACAGTAAATATCCTAAAATTTCAAACACCAAAGTTTCTGACAAGATGGTATATGCAAACTATGTAGACCCAGATCAGACTGCTCCTAAAGGAGCAGTCTGATCAGGGTCTACACTGTTTACCATTCCACTATGTATTTTCAGAAACAACCATATAAAAAGCAAAATGTAGGGCAAAAACATATGGAATAAATTGTTAGAAGTTTAAGGTCATTTACGATATCCAAAATGTGCCCACTGAAGATTCTGATTAGACAGCACAAATGTACAGAGTGATCTGAATCTTTGCTGGGCACACATGTCCCAAGGCATGCTTTCTGATGTTTCAGCTCATATAGTTTTTGGCAGCAGCAAAGTTTAGTGGGACCTAGAGCTCTCATCTGTGTTGAGAAATTAATTTATACAGTCGACTCGTTATCTTGAAGTCCAGGGGACTCTCTAAAATACTTCGATATCCATACCTTGACGTATCAGATTTGCAGAATTGAGGAAAAAATAAATCAAACAACCACATTTCACGAATGAATATGTACATATGTAATTTGACTCCTGAGCTTAGATATATTGAAAATATTGTGGAAAAGAGGAGAAATTGCTCCATAGGAGCAATTTCTCCTCTTTTCCACAATATTTTGTTACCTGTTGTTAGATTTCCATGTTAAAACAGGGACCAGGGCCCAGTTGTTCAAAGCTAACGATGTCGTTAGTTAACGATTCGTTAAAATTTACATTGAGTGATATGCAAATATGCTGAAATTTTTTGCTGAAAAAATGTGAGTAGCTTTTGCAGTGCAAAAGCTACTCACATTTTTTCAGCAAAAAATATAATAATATTGTATATTAAATCTGCTAAAACAGTTAACGAAATGACCCTTAACGAGCTCGTTAAGCTAACGATGCTTTGAACAACTGGGCCCAGATTTTCTGTTGGAGATAAGTAGTTATTCGAGATAAGAGAAGTCGAGATATCGAGAGTCGACTGTATATGGAGACCAAACAGTTATATATAGCTGGAACAGTATCTAGATTAGGGCAAGAGTTGAGTGCTCACCAAAATCAGGTTTCAACTCCCACCACTGCCAATATCATTAGTTTATACTGTTGTGAGTTTGAAGGCTGGCCTCGGTTATTCAGTTGAATGCGCATCTGACTGGTGACCAGGAGGTTGCGAGTAGGACCCCTGCCGGTCTGGCAACATTCTTTTTGTGGAAATCAATCATGAAATATTTTCTGTGGCATTCTCTCCTTTCTGCTGACTCAAAAAGAGCAGTTGTCAGTTTCTTGCAAAAGAATGTGCACAATACTGGTGAACAGCTTAGAGGACTAAGCCTGCCCAGTAAAAGTGTGGTTATGTAAACTGACCACACTTGATATGACCCCAGTGTGTTGACTGGACCATAAAACCTCAACACAAACAAAATCTGGATTAAGGGCAAGGGTTGAGCACTCTTTAGAATCAGGTTTCTATCCCTACCACTACCAATATCATTAATTTATACAGTTGTCTGTTCCAAGGTAGAGATCTGATCCAGATCCTTGTTTATAATATTAGCATTGTTATCACCCACTTTTAGCTGCCCACTTTGGTTACTGCTGTGTTAATTTGTGCCATGTTTTCTTTTATTGGAGCTAACATTGTGATCACTGCCATCAACTGCTGCCCACCTTGCTCTCTGTTTATCTTTGTCTGTGCTTTTGACAGATATTTTATGTGTTTATTTTGGGAGCAGTCATTTAAAAACAAAACAAACCTCTTCTGAATTCTTGGATATTTTTTCTAGATAGATTAAGTTTCTGTTCAGTGCAAGCCTCACCTCCTCAGTTGCACTGAGGTCATTTTTTGTGGACTAAGCTTAATTTTAAATGTGACATTTAAGTTTTTAGAGAGATTAATCTTTTGAATGCTAAGATATATTTAGTTGATACTTCATTAATTATTTAAATTCTGGACAATGGATGTAGATTATATTCTCCTGCCTGAGCCATTAGGCGAGGATGAAAATACATCTAGGGGAAGCAAATGAACATGTTTCCTAACAAAAAACCAAAGAATGAATTTTTTATATTGCAAATCTTCTATGTGAATTTTTGTTAGTTGTTTGTAATGTTAAATAAGACATCAAACAACAGGCAACATCATTACAGCTAATAATGTTACAAAACAACTGTTGTGTAACATTGTGAAGGCTTAAACTGCAGTTAGTATAGAAGACACTGTTTGAAAAGATGAACTAAAATCACTTTTAGGAGTACTCCTAAAAGTGATTTTACTTCATCTTTTCAAACAGTGTCTTCTATACTATTTATTAACTTAGACAGTTGTTATATGTATATTTGTGCTGAAACAAAACAACAACAAAACACACCTAAATTTCTTCTGAGTCTCAGAAGAAATTTAGGTGTGTTGTGTTGTTGTTTTGTTTCAGCACAAATATACATATAACAACTGTCTAAGTTAATAAATTGAAAAAAGATTGTGGTGAATATAAAAATGGCACCTATCAAAGTTTTATTAGAAAAGAGGCATGTTTAATTCCAGGTAATGCTGGATGTTGTAATAAATGTCATTTGATTTCAGCCAGTTTGGGATTTTGTTATATATATTTCAGGCAATGTTAGATGTGGTTTCAGATCAAGGTTGGTTAGCAACTGCTCTCAGTATCACCAACTTAATCCAGATGATAGTTCAGGGTCGCTGGTTACGTGACAGCTCCCTGTTGACATTGCCACACTTTATGCCATATCATGTCTTCTGTATGAGGTAAGATTCATTTGTTAAAAGGTCATTCCAAGAGTTATATCAAATATAGGATGCAAAATAAAAGCAAATCAATTGTTTTCTTTTTGCTTGTTTTTATTTTTTTGAAGATTTTTCAGACCTCAGTTTTACTACCATTTGTTATCTGGTGGTGAAAAAAAGTTTTGAAACCTATACCACTCGCTGTGTTAATTCAGCAGCTGATAAATGTACAATATTTTTCCTATAAAATAGGCTTTGACTTTTCATGCAGATTGTCTCCTAGACAATTTACATGAAATGTCCAACCTATTTTCTGGGAAAAAATAAAATATTTCAAAATGTTGTCTGCTGAACTTTTTACCTGGCATGCTGAGTGTTATGAATTAATCATGTAACTGTTCTACTCAGTTACGTGCAAGGCATAACGAGAAAGAAATGAAAGTGAAACCAGCAACAAGTTTTAAATTATTAACAATATTTATTCACAAAAAATAAGACAAGATTCAAAACAAAATAATGTAAGTAAACAGTACCTTTCAAGGTTATGTCACAAAGTCCCTCAAAAATAATCCGCAAGAATTTATAAAACAAATCCTTTGAATAACAGTTTCTGATCCCACAATTTAAAGTTCCTGAATTCAGAATTTAAGTCCAGAATGAATAAAATATTAAAGTAATCCAGTATAGAATAATTCCCGATGAAAGCATACAAAGATGCCCATGTGAAAATCTTTTCTCCTAATATAATATCAAAGAATGTTCTAGAAAAAGAATTTACTACAGGCATCTCTTATTTTCCAGATCCAGTCAAGAAACGTCTAAATTTTCTATGACATGCCAAAAATAACTGTCTAGAATCAAAAACATAAACAACATGTTATTGGGCCGACCTCTGTGGCTCAGTTGGATGCGCGTCCGACTGGAGACCAGGAGGTCGCGGGTTCGACCCCCGCCAAGGTCGGCAACATTCTTTCGTGGAGATTGATCATGAAATATTTTCTACGGTCATTCTCTCCCTTCCGCTGTTTCAAGAAGGGCAGTTGTCAGTTTCTGGCGAAAGAATGTGCACAATACTGGTTAACCGCTTAGAGGACAAAGCCTGCCCAGTAAACGTGTGGTTAGGTAAACTGACCACGCTCGACATGACCCCATTAGGTTGACTGGGCCGTAAAACCTCAATACAAACAAACAAACATGTTATTGTAAACATGTTGTTCCAGAAAGTTATTTTTGGAAACATAGTAAACATGATATTTAACATAATTGAACACCCTATATATAACAACTCTATAAAGATGCAACTCCTTTTCTAGGCCTAAGAGAGAGAACATGAAGAAGGGATTTCCACACCTACCTGGTCCAATAGAAACATTACCTGAGCTGATGGCAGTCTGTGATGGGAGATTTGAGGCTTTGTTAGCCATGCTGGAGGAGGAGATGCCAAGACAGCAGATTGATCAGGTCAGTACAGGATTCTAGCTATTTGGAGCACTAAATGTATATTTTTCATATTTTCCATAAAAATGTAGACTGTGGGTACTAAATTTGTCCTGATGGCTGAATGGTTATGTGACGAAAACATGCCTATATACTTTTGAGCCCCTGAAACCCCACTTTTGTATAGTAAGACTGGGGTTTACAGGGGTATACATTATTTTTTTAATTTTTGATCAAAAACATAGATTGTGGGTACATGTTAGAACAACCTCACTGAGGCAGTTCTAACGAGTACCCACAATCTATGTTTTGAGCAGAATATGAAAAAAATAGAGTTTTTTATCTGAAAATTTTCAGTTTTTGGAAGTGAAATTTTCTGTATATTTGAATTGATGTGTTTTCTTGATGAATGCTTCTGACTTCAGACCATGAGGTCCCAAGTTAGAATTCCCTATGACTTTACATTTTTTTCATTTTCACCTTTCCATCATCTCAGTCGGACTTAAATAATGTTGAAAGGGATGTAAACACCAAATCATCATCAAAATATGGGAGCTCAAAACTAGCCTCACTGAGGCTGTTCTAATTAGTAGCCAAAAATTAGAAAACTTGCTTAACTCTGCTCATGCCACGCCCATTTCTAATTTCCAGCCAATCAGATTACCTGATCCTGGTTTTTGATAGAAATTCACATATTTAATGACAAACAGTGCAGATCCAGATCAGTTGGCTTCTTCAGAAAAAGCCAACTGATCTGGATCTACACTGTTTTCTAAGACAGGGCATGTTGTGTTCAGCAAGAGAAGGGTTAATGCAAAAATAATAAAAGAAAATATCAGTATCTACTTGTTGGTAAAAATCTCTTATCTAGAAATGTTAATTGTTGTCTACTGTAAGGTCAAGTAAGATAGGCTTAACAAATAGCATGCTGGGTAAAAATTTCAGCAGATGTTAATTTCAGATATTTTTCTTATTTTTCCCAGAAAATAGACTTTGACATTTTATGCAATTTTACAATATCAAAGTCAGTTGTATTTAAAACCAAGTAAAATGTCATCAGTTTGTCGTCTGATGAATTTGCACAGAGAGTGGTTAATTTGAAGTAATTGATTTATTCTATGGATAATGACATTTCAGATGTGTTCTGTTGATTATTCATCACGTGGTCCCTGAAGGCGTTGTATAAGTAATTAAACTAATTCATTAATTATCCAGACATATTATTTTGTCAGTTACATTTCAGCATATTGCAATGCCTTGAATTTAACTTTTAAAACCATGTCATCTTTGGTGACTGCTCTACTAAGTATCAAATAACTATGGTATATTTATTTACTGAACATTGAAATTAAAACAATGTTCTACCCACTGGAATAATTTGTTTATCATCTGTTACATGCTAAAATCCTGTCCAGATGGCCATAGTTTTTTGCAAAGCCTGTAACTTAAGAGCTCAGTGTATAAAATATATTTATTTGTTTCCAAGGGGAGCAAACTCTTTCCTGTTAAAGTAGAATCCTTTTCAGAAGGGAACCAAAACAGTGTTGACTGAGTTGTCTCCCTTGAACGTGTATTAGTTCCCCGTAATTAAGACGTCAGTTTCATCATGAGACATTAAAATTGCTTAAGTGCCTGAAGGCCCAGCAAACCTTTCAAATGACATAACTCCAAATAAGAAGGGGTATCCACATAATTTTCTTATTTCTCCACAAAAACCTATATTGTGGGTACTCATTAGAAATGCCTCGCCAAGGCGCTTCTAATGAGTACCCACAATATAGGTTTTTGTGGAGAAATAAGAAAAATATTTCCACTTTTCCATTGGAAAAAAGCACCTTTTCTGGAGTAATGAATGACATAGTCTCTAGCATAAATATGACTTCTAAGAATGTTATTTATTTCTACAGGTGTATCAAGTCATCAGCAAGCTGCCACAAATAGAGTGTAGTTTTACTATAAAAGGTTGGTGGGAGGGAGGCAGCGGAAAGCAGGAGGAAAAACATATTGATACTAGTCATAAAGGTAATTCAGACAAATCTGTTTGACCTCTAATGCTGTGCATGCTGGGTAAAGTTTTCCGAAGAAGACATTTTGAAATATGTTTTTTTTTAAGCAAATAGAGTTTGATATTTCATTACAATTGTTTTCTGATTTTCCAAGAAAATAGGGGTTTGCTGTTTCATGCATATCGTTTTCTGAAATAAGAAACATCAAGTTGTTGTCTGCTAAATTTGCCCAACTAGTGCAAAAAGTGAATATAGGACTGATGTTGCTTGTGAACTGTCACCTTAGGAAATAGTTCCCATTATATGTCATTATGAAAACATACCTATATAATTCTGACCCCCTTAAACCCCACTTTTATATAGTAAAACTGGGGTTTATAGGGGTATACATTATTTTTCTTATTTCTGCTCAAAAACATAGATTGTTGGTACTCGTTAGAACCACCTCGCTGAGGTAGTTCTAACGAGTACCCACAATCTATGTTTTGAGCAGAAATATGAAAAATATCAGAATTTTTATCTGAAAACTTTCAGTTTTTGGTGGTGAATTTTTCAATATATTTGAATAGGCGTGTTTTCGTAATGTTAAGCCTACTTTCAAAGAGAGAAAAAAAATGGAAATTATTGGACATTTGTCTTCTGTTAGTTTCACACCATTATGCTAAAACTTTATCTTTAACCCATAGTAGTCTGGAAACCCCTAAAAGGGTAATTGGCAAACAGTGCAGACCCTGATCAGACGTCGCAAAATGCAGCATCTGATCAGGGCCTCCACTGTTTGCAAATACTTCAATCAATTTTCTCTAGGAATATCTAAATCACATAGCCTGACATACCTAAAACTGAAATTAGAATCTTCCAGTATATAGTGTGGGGGAGTTCATTCAGTCTAAAATGGGTTAAGAGACAGTCAGAAGAGCAGCAGACAATTTTTTTTTCAGAGAGAAACTAAAGCTTTGATATTTCATGTGAATCTAAGTAAATGAGTCACATGAAATGCCATGCCTCTTGTTTTTTGAAGGATAATAATTAAAAAAAAAATGGAATGTTGTCTGCTACAATTTTTAAAGGCTCTTTAAGTGTTAACTATATGTAGTTTACTATTTGAGTGAAGTATCTTACTGTATGTATGAACAGCATAGATCTGGATCTGCATGTATGTCTGGTTGCCGTACTTAGATTCTATGAAGGAGATATTGCAGTAAGGCGAGAATTTTCCCTAATTGGCTCAGGTGTGAAGACCAGGTTTTAGAAATTACAATATTCAAATTGTGATTACATATTCCAGTAGCCCAATGTCTGAGTCATAGCAGAAATGAAAATTTATGCTTCTGACTTATTACGGGCATATAACTAAGTCCTGTTTAACCCACCCCAAAACCTCCTATATTAATATCTTGTTCAAAATGATAGGAATTACATTCAGTTACCTTTCCCTTTGGGAAATATTTCTTGCATTAGAATGACGAGAAAAGAACACTGATTGGATATTAAGGTTATGAATAGTCAGTGCGCGTGTCTGGTGTATCTGTCTTGAATTCTCTTTTTCGTTTCCGGTAAAATGCAAAAATTGAATGTGCTTTATAAAAGTTGTTATAAAAATATGTTTCCACCCTAGACCCAAGATGCCCTTTGGTGGAGATATTTTCCAGACATACTTACGTAATATATATGAATGGGAACTTGGGTCTAGGGGGAAACATATTTTCAAAACAACTTTTATGAAAAGCATCCAATTTCGCATTTTAGCCAGAAATGAGAAAGAGAATTCAAGTCTGATATACCAGACATGCACACAGTCTGTATTAATTTAACCATAATTTCCAATCAGTGTTGTGTTATTGTCATTCTGATGCAAGAAAATTTCCCAAAGAGAAAGGTAGCTAAATGTATTCCCGTCATTTTTTTTAACATGGTATTAATTTAGGAACTTTTAGGGTGGGGTAAACACGACTCAATTGTCTCCCTGTAATAATTAGCCAGAAGCATAGATTTTCCTATCTGCTATGATTTAGACATCGAGCTACCGGAACATGTAATGAAATTTTGAATATTGTAATTTCTGAAATCTTGACTTCAACACTCGAACCAATAAGAGAAAATCCTTGCCTTACTGCAATATCTCCTTCTAGAGGTTGTGTTAGCAGTATTCATAAGTCCTAATCAGACTAGCCATATGTGAGATGCTTAGGCTGTAAGGCTGAGTTGGGTCTGTGCATCTCACATATCGAGGGTTGATCGCAAGACTGTAGCAAATCAGATGTTTGTTTTTCCCAATTCTTAATCTCCCCACCATGAAGGCATCATGAAGATTACAACATTTCTTTCTGTAAACAATTGAAATTTAGGTGCCATTGCTCATAAGAGCAATGACACCTAAATTTCCATTGTTTACAAGGGGGTCAAAGTTGCCCCTAAACAAGGGTTTCAAAAATATGTTTGAGTTACTACAGTCTTGTGCTCAACCCTCGATATGGGTTATGGTACCCTGTTCATGTCACAGCTATTTTATAGAGCTCATTATGTATATATCCTGTAAAATGGTATTAAAAATCTCTTCCTTTGTAGTATTTATTATCCCCACGCTTTTAGAAAAAACGTAGGGGATATTGTTATCGCCTCCGTCCTTCTGTCCGTCCATCCGTCTGTCCGTTATGCTATCTCCTCTCAAACCGCTGGACAGAATCCAACCAAATTTGGTGAGTGGCTTGCTTACACAAGTGGGGCATGCAAGAGCATGTTTATTTTTGGCCCCGCCCCCAGGGGCCCTGGGGAGGGGTCAAAAGGTCAAATATTAACAATTTCCAATTTCAAAGTCAATTTTAAAGATTTTTATGCAAAAATGTGTGCATATACTCAGTAGTGATAGATGTACAGCATATTGAACGGGATTTACTTTGTGACCCCAGGAACACCCTTTGGGGTGGGACTCGGGGGGGGGGGGGGGGGGGGGGGGGTCAAAAATTAAGTTTCTCACAACATGGTCATGTTGCATATCAAATTGAAGGGAATGATGAGTAGAATAACATACAAGTAGAATTTTGACCCAAAGGTCACATGTCTGCTCTGGGGAGGGGTCAAAACGTCAAAGGTCAAAATATTGAAATTTAAAAGACTTTAATGCCAAATTTTGCACATATACTCAGTAGTGATAGATGTAAAACATATTGAACGGGATTTACTTTGTGACCCCAGGAACACCCTTGGGGTGGGACTTGGAGGTGGGGCGGGGTCAAAAATTAAGTTTTTCACAACATGGTCATGTGGCATATTTATATTTGATGTAACATTATTATATTTGATGTAACATTATTGTATTTGGATGAAGATGGTTACAAACACTATCCTAGTACAACTTATCAGCAGAAAAGTTATTAACAAGTGAATTACTCTAAATTCCATAAAAATATTCCATTTTTTAAACCTGGTTGCTTAAAACTAAGCTGTGTGGTACAAGGGCAATTTCTGCCAGAAGCGTTGGGATTTGCGATGGCGTGCCAAAGATTGCTCGATCTAGTTTTCATTTAAAGTGTTTTTGTTGCAATACACAGATAAAATCACTGCTCTTTGCATTTCTACAACTAAAAATATAAAGAACTTTGTTGAAGTTTATGTTACACTTGCCATCATGATAACATGCCTATGTAAATTTGACCCCCTTAAACCCCACTTTTATATAGTAAAACTGGGGTTTACAGGGGTATACATAATTTTTCTTATGTTGCTATAAAAACATAGATTGTGGGTACTCATTAGGACTGCCTCACTGAGGCAGTTCTAATGAGTACCCAATCTATGTTTTGAGCAAGAATATGAAAAATACCAGAATTTTTCATCTGAAAAGTTTTCATTTTTTGGTTGTAAAATTTTCAGTATATTTGAATAGATGTGTTTTCGTAATGGTACTAAAATGTGAAAACAAACAACAGAAGAGTAAGAGTTGTCATCCTTGTTTAGCTCAGTGGGATAAAAAAAAAATCAGTGAAGTTAAACTAAGTGTAAAGTTTTACAGTTTCTAGACTTCATTTAGGATGGATGCTATGATAGACACTAGGGTTGACATCTGTACATGCAGGAACCAACAGACAGAAATTTGCACATCTAAGTCGCTCATGCTAATGCAACAACAACAAATAATTCTGGTAATCTGTTTTCAAGAGTCATGCCAGACTGAGATAGAAAACTGTCAAGGTTTGCATTAGGTTCTATATAAATCATGTTTTTATCGAGACAGATAAACCAGTTTGTTCATGCATATAAGTTCCTGGTCCCTGTATTTGCAGGTAGATCAAGAGGAGACAGTGACTGGATCCTAGTTCATGCTGACCAAGAGTATGTCTTTCAGATACAGCTGTCAAGAATCAATAAAATGAAGGTAAGAAAGACACTGGCACCAAGTCAGCTTGTTAACCAATTTTACAATGAATAAACTCTCCCACACTATTTGTTGGAAGAGTCCTGTATCAAATTTAGGTATGTCAGGCAGTATATTTTAGAGTTCCTAGAGAAAAATGGCTATTTGCAAACATTTGAGATCCTTATCAGATGCTGCATTCTGCGACATCTGATCTGGGTCTGCACTCTTTGTCAATTACCATTTTGGGGGTCTCCAGACTAAAATGAGTTAAAAACTCATGTGCCATTCCATTGTACACATAATATTCAGATGCTTTAACCTTTACCACTGTCTGAATTAATTAAGCAGACAACAAATTTTGTTATATTTTTCTTATTTTTCCCAGAAACAGGATTTGACATTTCATGCAAATTGTCTCCTTTGGAGACAATTTGCATGAAATGTCAATCCTGTTTTCTGAGAAAAAAAAAAAAACGAAAAATATTTCAAAATGTTGTCTGCATAAAATTTTACCCAGAATGCTGTGTTAATGAGGAGAATGGATACCCTTTCATTGGAAGTAGCTTGTTTCTCCCATTCTCTTAAAAGAAAAGAAATTACTTCCTATCAGAGCAAATTCTTTTGTCTTACAGTAGACACATTTTCAGAAGGACCTTGGTGTGCAAGAATCAAACAGGAAATTACAAAAAAAATATCCCCCTTGCAGAGAATCTACAAAGTATACTACAACCTCTTTATAGCATGGTTCATTATAACATGGTTTTGGATATAACACGGTTCAAAGATGGATCCCAAAAATGTATAGATTATATTGAAAAATGACCATAAATGGTCATTTTTCAATATAATCTATACATTTTTGTTTGGATATAACACGGTTGTTTAACTAACATGGTTTATGCTATGGACCCCAATAATTGTGCTATAAAGAGGTTGTGGTGTACTGTTCTTGTGAAAAAAAGTTTACTGGACTGATCTGAAAAAGTAAATGAGTTGATTAGACCAACTGATTATGTAACAAAAATGCTTGCTGAATGACAAACATTGCAAACAGGGATCAAATTGAAGCTAAAGAGAACCAATTCTTTCTTTTATAACAGAATGTTTTTAGAAAGTAATCAATAATAATTTTGGCCCCCCTTACCATATTAAGCCTAAGTATTGGGACACCTTACTACTTACCATACTTGTCCTACATTACCATATTTACCCTAAGTTCTTGGATATCTTATCTTCTTACCATGCTTGTCCTACATTACCATATTCACCCTAAGTTCTTGGATATCTTATCTTCTTACCATACTTGTTCTACATTACCATATTCACCCTAAGTATTGGGGCACCTTATCTACTTACCATACTTGTCCTACATTACCATATTTACCCTAAGTTCTTGGATATCTTATCTTCTTACCATGCTTGTCCTACATTACCATATTTACCCTAAGTATTGGGACACCTTATCTACTTGCCATACTTGTCCTACATTATCATATTTACCCTAAGTATTGGGACACCTTATCTACTTTCCATACTTGTCCTACATTACCATATTTACCCTAAGTTCTTGGATATCTTATCTTCTTACCATGCTTGTCCTACATTACCATATTCACCCTAAGTTCTTGGATATCTTATTTTCTTACCATACTTGTTCTACATTACCATATTCACCCTAAGTATTGGGACACCTTATCTACTTACCATGCTTGTCCTACATTACCATATTTACCCTAAGTATTGGGACACCTTATCTACTTGCCATACTTGTCCTACATTACCATATTTACCCTAAGTATTGGGACACCTTATCTTCTTACCATGCTTGTCCTACATTACCATATTTACCCTAAGTATTGGGACACCTTATCTTCTTACCATGCTTGTCCTACATTACCATATTTACCCTAAGTATTGGGACACCTTATCTTCTTACCATGCTTGTCCTACATTACCATATTTACCCTAAGTATTGGGACACCTTATCTACTTACCATACTTGTCCTACATTATCATATTTACCCTAAGTATTGGGACATCTTATCATCTACTTACCATACTTGTCCTACATTACCATATTTACCCTAAGTATTGGGACACCTTATCTACTTACCGTACTTGTCCTAAAATACTAAATTTACCCTAAGTTCTAGGACATCTTATCTACTTACCATACATCCTAAAATATCTTATTTACCCTAAATGATGGGACACATTATCTACTTACCATACTTGTCTTAAATTTGGAATTGTCCATTCTACTACCTCTTGATGTCAAAATTTTTGCTGTATGTATGGCAAACAGTGTAGACTCAGAGTAGATGCCACATTCTGTCCCAATACTTAGGGTTATTAGGGTAAATGTTGTTGTTGTTTTTTTTTCAGAAAACTGACACTAAAGCTCATACTCCAAGATTCCCCAAACCCAAGGATGAGGGCTGGTTCCTGATCATTGGTGATGTTGAAAACAAGGAACTTGTAGCACTGAAGCGGGTACCATGTGTGAGAGGGAAGTCAACAGTCCAGATGGCAGTGTACATGCCAGAGTCAACGGGTCGTGTGATATATACAGTGTATCTTATGAGTGACTCGTATCTTGGTCTTGATCAGCAGTATGATGTCTGTTTGGACGTAATACCACAGAGTATTGAGTCACAAGTAAATACAGAGTTGAAAAATGCTCTTGATGATTTAGACTTTGATAGCTGAGGATACGCCATATTAGACCTGAATGATTCATGTCAGTCGGATTATGATAGAATAAAAGGAAATTAGTAAACTTTTACATTTGCAGAGAACCTTATTTCAGATATTGAAATTTAGGGTTGAAAAAAGAAAAGAGTTTTATTTTTATCTCCAGATAAGATGATAATTATAGCAATAGTTATGTCCCTCCACCTAAGAGGAGGGGGACATACTGTTTTTGGCATGGATCCCGTTGGCGCCGCTGTTGGCATTGGCATCATGACACTTTCTTGTCTGGACAATATCTTGTGAACCAGTGCTTGGATTCTTACCACATTTTCATGTCTATATAATTGGGACATTACAAAGAACTTACTGGATTTTGGTGATCTTGACCTAATTTTCAAGGTCACAGCAGTGGAAAAACTAAAAATTCTGTAAAATAAACATTAAGTGGTGATGGCAGATTTTAGTCTGCCTGCAAACTGAGTCGGTTTTGATGGTGTGGAATCATAAAATTTGTGTTGGGTGTGCACATAAGTTCTAAGATCAAAATTTTTTTTTTTTTTGTGATGCTGTTCTGATTGGACTTTAAAAACAGTTTGGGTACAACCCCATATCCCCCACCCTTCATTGAAAAAGAAGGAAAACAGTAACAAAGAAAAAGAAGGAAGTCTCCTGCATACCTCTTCCAAAAGCATTGCTCCAGTTAGAAGGGGTTGTCAGGTGATATTTTTCTTATTTCTCCACAAAAAGATATATTGTGGATACTCATTAGAATACTTGGTGAAGCACTTCTAATGAGGACCCACAGTATATGTTTTTTGTGGAAAAATAAGCAAAATATCATCAGTTTGTCATCTGCTGAATTTGCCCATATCCCTTTTAGGTATGCAGGAAATAGTTTTCTCATTTGTCTAAAGGAACATATGTTATGGGTACTTACTAGAGACACCTTTTAAAGGCACTTCTAATGATAACAACATCATATCTTTCAAGGACAAATAAGAAAAAATATCAACATTTATTACTTGACAAAAAGCCTCTTCATTATGAAAATATGCCTATTCAAATATATAGAAAATTTCACCTCCAATAACTGAAAATTTTCTGATTAAAAAAACGATATTTTTCATATTTCTACCCAAAATATAGATTGTGGTTACTAGTTAGAACCGCCTCAGCGAGGCAGTTCTAACAAGTACCCACAATCTATGTTTTTGAGCAGAAATAAGGAAAATAATCTATACACCTGTAAACCCCAGTTTTATCCTACAAAAGTGGGGTTTAAGGAGGTCAAAACTATATAGGCATGTTTTCGTGATGTAGCTAGAGCTATGGAAGTTTGCTTAATTTTGCTTAACTTTTACCATTGTCTGAGCTCATTCAGCAGACGACAAATTGGTGATATTGTTTCTTATTTTTCTCAGAAAACAGGATTTAAAATTTCATGCAAAGTGTCTCCATTGATGACAATTTGCATGAAATGTCACAACATGTTTTCAGGGAAAAATAAAAAAAATATTTTAATATGTGGTCTGCTATAAATTTTACCCAGAGTGCTAAGCCTTAAACATATCTGTCCAGATATTGATAGTAAATATGATATATTAAAAACTACCTTAGTAACACATAAAATGGAAGACTACAAATCCAACTGACACATAATTTTCTTTTCTGAAAACAGAAAAATATTGTTAACTTATGTCCTGCTGAACCCAGATATGCCCTGTCTTTGCAAACAGTGTAGATCTTGACCCCCTGACCTGGATCTGCACTGTTTGTCATAAAATATGTGAATTTATATCAACACTATGGATCAAAAAGTCTGATTTGCTGAAAATTAGAAGTGGGCGTGACATCTTAATTTATTCAGCATGGCAAGGGTTAACTGCAACATAGCTATACATTGTTGCCCAAGGCCCAGTTGTTCAAAGCTTAGTTACCTTAATGAGCTCGTTAGTGGTCAAAATGTTATCTGTTCTAGTAAGTACAATATCTCATTCAAAGGTATTTTTGCTGAAAAAAAAGTGAGTAGCTTTTGCAAATGCAAAAGCTGCTCACATTTTTTCAGCAAAAATATTAGCATAAATGCCATATTTAATGATCAAAGTTTTAAAGATATGTTAACTAACAACATTGAACAACTGGGCCCAGTATTGATGTTCCTTACCAAGTGTTTGATTCAAATTATGATAAATTTAATTAATTCTCTGCCTTGAAAGGGGTCTTCCAAGTATTTGCAGAAAGAAATTCCACACCTCGTCCTGAATGTCAGCACTGTCTTATCAGGGTTTTGCTTTTTATTGAGGAACAGAACAACCACTAAACAGTCTCACTTGGAGATCCACAAAATTGACTGTTGTAGAGAAGTAACCCATTTTCATCTGGAAACCCAAAAAAGGATAATTGGCAAACAGTGCAGACCCTGCCGAGTTTGGCACGTTTGTCCATGTGGAGATGGATCATGAAATATTTTCTATGGTCATTCTCTCCCTTCCACTGATTCAAGAAGGGCAGTTGTCAGTTTCTGGCAAAAGAATGTGCACAATACTGGTTAACAGCTTTGAGGACTAAGCCTGTCTAGGAAAAGTTTGGTTAGATAAACTGACTGGCTCAACACGACATTAATAGTGTGACTAGGCCATTAAATTCTGAACCAACTAACCAACCTGTACTGTCAGCATATCTACCACACATCAAGAAAACGTACCTATATAATTTTGACTCCCTTAAACCCCCCTTTTATATAGTAAAACTGGGGTTTACAGAGGTATACATTATTTTTCTTATTTCTGCTCAAACACATAGATTGTGGGTACCCGTTAGAACCACCTTGCTGAGGAGGTTCTAATGAGTACCCTTAAACTGTGTTTTGAGTAAAAATATGAAAAATATCAGTTTTTTATCTGAAATTGTTCAGTTTTTGGAGGTGCAATTTTCTATGTATTTGAATAGGCGTGTTTTCATAATGAGACCTTTTTTCTATAGACAAGCCCTTTATAACACTGTGGATGATGTCCAAGGAATGGCATTGCATACTGTATTTATCCTGAATATTTGGACATCTTTACTCCTTACCATACTTGCTCTAAAATTTGACTACCTGGGCCCAGTTGTTCAAAACTAACGATGTCATTAGTTAACGTATTGTCAAAACTTTGATCATTAAACATGGCATATATGCTAATATTTTTGCTGAAAAAAATGTGAGTAGCTTTTGCATTTGCAAAAGCTACTTACATTTTTTTCAGAAAAAATGCCTGTGAATTAGATATTGCATTTACTAGAAAAATTAACATTTTGACAATTAATGAGCTTGTGAAGCTAACAATGCTTTGAACAACTGGGCCCTGTTGATTTGTCTTAAAACTGCTGGATGAGTGACAAATAGTGTAGGCCCTGATCAGATGCCACTTTGTGCAGCATCTGGTCTGCTATCCAGTTAGCTCAGGCACATTTCTCCTAATACTTAGGGTAATAAATGGGCTGCATCAAGGGAAAAGGTGTCTTTGAATGTGCAAAGTGCAGAAATTAAGGTTCATGCTGTGCATGTGCAAAGTCCCATCCAGGTACTTGCTATCCTTTCTGTAGTGTCCAGTGATTCTGTTAGCTGACAACAAAGACTCTGATCAGACTGCACATCTGGGCCCATTTGTTCAAAGCGTTGTTAGCTTAATGAGCTTGTTAAGGGTCATTTCATTATCTGTTTTAGCGGATTCAATACACAATATTCTGATTTTTGCTGAAAAAATGTGAGTAGCTTTTGCATTGCAAAAGCTACTCACATTTTTTCAACAAAAAATTTCAGCATATTTGCATATCACTTAATGTAAATTTTAAAGAATTGTTAACTAACGATGTTTTAGCTTTGAACAACTGGGCTCTGCAAAGTCTGATCTGGGCCTTGGCTGTCTGCACATGCTCAAAAGGCATTAACATGGTGGAGCTCAAATAATGTTAGTAAAGGAGGCTGAAATATTATATCACCAGAATAGCGGAATATTGGGAAAACAACTTGTCATTTTTGCACCAGAACATATCTTGTAGGTCCCTTACATTAGAGAGCTCTGCTGTTCTTTCACAGTAAAATTCACTTGTTGCAGTTGTTTTGCACTTGTTGCAATTGTTTTGTTATCTGGGCTCTGACCAGCAAAAAAACGGTCTTGCCTTAATTACCTTTGACAACTAACTTAAGACTATGTTTCTTAAAATTCTAATAGCTCCATGTCTGCCAGTGGTTGGCTAAATGCTAAACAGTGCCCACCTTGATCAGTCAGTTCACTCTGTTTGTTCAAACATATATGTCCAAATATTTAGGGTAAATGCAACAGATTGTATACAAAAAATAAAGACACAGGTAAGGCTGAACCTCTGCTCAGTCCAATTAGAGCCTTCCATCTTGAAAACATACCTATATAATTTTGACCCCATTAAACCCCACTTTTATATAGTAAAACGTGGGTTTCAGGGGTATACATTATTTTTCTTATTTTTGCTCGAAAACAAAGATTGTGGGTACTCATTAGAACTACCTCACCAAGGTGGTTCTAACAAGTACCCATAGCCGGCCTCGGTGGCTCAGTTGGATGCGCCGTCCGACTGGAGATCAGGAGGTCGCGGGTTCAACCCCCAACGAGGTCGGCAACATTCTTTCGTGGAGATTGATCATGAAATATTTTCTACGGTCATTCTCTCCCTTCTGCTGATTCAAGAAGGGCAGTTGTCAGTTTCTGGCGAAAGAATGTGCACAATACTGGTTAACCGCTTAGAGGACTAAGCCTGCCCAGTAAGTGTGGTTAGGTAAACTGACCGCGCTCGACATGACCCCATTGGGTTGACTGGGCCGTAAAACCTCAACACAAACAAACAAACAAGTACCCATAATATATGTTTCGAGCAGAAATATGAAAAATATCAGAATTTTTATCGGAAAAATTTCATTTTTTGGTGGTAAAATTTTCAGTAAACTTGAATAGGCTTGTTTTCGTAATGAAAAAAATAAACACACAGATAAGGCTGAACCTCTGCTCAGTCCAGTTAGAGTATTCAGGATTCCTCAGTATCTTCTGCAGTATCCCATGAACCTGTACATAGAGAATGAAGGCCCTGATGGTGCAGGTTGATATAGACTCATTGTCAACAATTGCTGTTTCTTGCTTGGCATAGTTAAAATATAGTAACATATTTACCCTAAGTACTGGGTCAGACATGAAGAAGCCAACAGTTTAGATCCAGATCAGATCAGATGCAACAGAAATGTCTGATCAGAATATACACAGCATTATGAAAACAAGCATATCCAAATATACTTAAAATTTTACCACAAAAAAATGAAAATTTTCAGGTAAAAATTATGATATTTTTCATATTTCTTTTCAGAACATAGATTGTGGGTACTTGTTAGAACTGCCTCAGTGAGGCAGTTCTAACAAGTACCCACAATCTATGCTTTTGAGCAGAAAAAAGAAAAATAATAATGGGGGTCAACTTTATATAGGCATGTTTTCGTGATGTTTTGCTACTCATACAGTATTTTTAGATACATCCACATGTAATCAAATGGACTTGTTTAAATCGTAGCCCCAGATAAGGCAGTTTTTTTCAGTCAAAAAGTAATAATATTTTTCATATTTCTATATGAAAACATAGGTTGGTTTAACCCATTGTATACTGAATAAACTCTCCCACACTATATATTGGAAGAGTCCAATTTCAATTTTAGGTATGTCCGGCCATGAGATTTACATATTCCTAGAGAAAAATGCTAAACTATTTGCAAACAGCAGAGACCCTGATTAGACGCCACGTTCTGCGGCATCTGATCTGGGTCTGCACTGTTTGCCAAGTACCCTTTTACGGGTCTCCCGACTACAATGGGTTAAACAATATTTTATTCTTTCGGTTGCATGGATATCAGTTTTCAGTTTCACAAAATATAATGTGTCAGGATCAGATGGTTAGCTTAAAGCTTATCATTACAATAATGTATGTTGTGGGTACTCATAAGAAGCACCTCACTGTGGCGCTTCTAATGAGTACCCACAAAATATGTTTTTATGGTGAAAAAAAAAAAGAAAAATATTATGCGGATATCCCCTCTTATCTGAAGCTATGCTAATTTTAGGACGTATGGCAAGGAGATTTTATCCTGGTATTTTTGGCAAATATGGTATTCAATCGGTGATTATAGAGCTTGTGATTCTGTAAAATAATAAAAAAATAACAATGACTAGATTTAATTTGTTTATTGTTCATTTTCCCTTGTATTCAGTCCTTAATACATTGTATTTAAGATGAATGGACACAGGAAGGGAGGGACATCATCCCAAAAAATTTGATCTCCCTTCAACTTCCTCAGATGAAATTACCACCTAGGAGTATTCTTTTCTTTAAGATTAGCCCCTCTGAAATAAACATTTCTGTTCAGCTTGAGCTGTCTCACATTGAAAAGGGAAGCAAAATTCTTCATTTTCCAATACTAAGGATTTTGCAATACTCTTTTACTGATGTTTATCCATCACCTTAAAATAAAATGACACAAAGTACTATATAATGAAACATCAAATCCATATTTTGGACCTGTATCATAACAGCATATTCAGCTTTTACCCAAAATCAAGCTAAATAACAATGTTTTGGGGTAGATCAAGGATTATATGGAGACTTTAACCTTTACCAGTTTTTGGGCTAATTCAGCAGATGACAAATTGATATCTTTCTTATTTTAAAAATAAAAATAAGATAAAAAAAACTAGTAACATTGTTTGCAGAGGAAACAGATGTTTTCCCACCATGAATTTTCAGTTTTTCTAATACTGTGACCTTGAAAATAAGGTCAAGGTCTTTGTTATTACGAAAACACGCCTATTCAAATATACTGAAAATTTTACCATCGAAAAATGAAAATTTTCAGATAAAAAAGTCTGATATTTTTCTATTTCTGCTCAAAACATAGATTGTGGGTACTCATTAGAACTGCCTCAGTTCTGATGAGCCTGTTTTTGAGCAGAAATAAGAAAAATAATGTATACCCCTGTAAACTCCAGTTTTACTATATAAAAGTGTGGTTTAAAGGGGTCAAAATTATATAGGCATGTTTTCGTGATGTGCCAACTCTTTGTTACATGTATGTCCCAATTATATATCCATGAAAATTTGATAAGATTCCAAGCACTGGGTTCACAAGATATTGTGCCAACACCAACACCATTGGGATCCATGCCAAAGCAATATGTCCCCTCTCCCTTTGGTGGGGGAACATAATATCATCGACTTGTCTTCTGCTGAATTAGCCCAGAGAGTGGTAAACTTTTAACCTTTGCCATGCTGAATAAATTAGATGCCACGCCCACTTCTAATTTCCAGCCAATAATATTACTTGATCTGCTTTTTCAATAGAGGTTCACATATTTAATGACAAACAGTGCAGATCCATATCAGTTGACTTCTTCAACTGATCTGGATCTACACTGTTTGCTAAGACAGGGCATGTCTTGTTCAGCAAGAGAAGGGTTAAAATAAATGGCAAACAGTATAGACCCTGATCAGACCTTCAGGGTCTGCACTGTTTGCATGGCCATTTTATCAGACACTTTGGTGTATGAAATTTTAGGAAATTTACTGTTTGTTAAAATTTGCTCATAAAAAAAAAAGGCTAGACATTCCATGTGAATTCTCACACAAATGCAGAGGCATCATCTCTACAAAAATCTACTGAAATATTGTTGATTGGTGTGGTAAACCTCAACTCGGCAACAAAATACCTTCTGATGTGTGCCCAGTGAGGCCTCATCAGTTTTTTGTATCTGAAGTCTGATTAAAGGCTAAGTGGTACCCTGTGGACAGCTTAGTACCGTAAGCAAGTTCTTTGGGTCGATAGCTGTGACACTGATCAGTCTGCAAGGATGTGGCTAATTTGGTTCTTTGCTAGGTGCATGTCATAAAATAACAAATTCTTCAAATTGCAGCTCAAATTAATGCGTCTGTGTTTACCATAAGTACATGTTTATGGTTATCTTGGGCAGTGAGTCCTGAGGAAAGGGTGTTCTGCTTTCTTGAGAAAACAAGAAAAACTTTTTCATCTATTAATCCTTGTCATGCTGACCCTTGATATGCCCTGCTATTGCAAACAGTGTAGACCCAGATCAGTTGGCTTCTGAAGAAGCCAACTGATCTAGGTCTGCACTGTTTGTCATTCAGTATGTGGATGTATATAAACAATCAGGATCAAGAATTCTGATTGGGTGACAATTAGAAGTATGCATGGCATCCCAATTTATTCAGAATGACAAGTGTTAAGGATGCTGTATACACAATTTTCTGCATTTTTTTTATTATGGCTACAGGCTTTAAAGCTTTTTACATAGCTCAAGGTGAACCGCATTTTTCATTAAGAAAACACGCTTATTCAAATATATAGAAAATTTCACCTCCAAAACTGAAAAATTTCAGATAGAAAACTGATATTTTTCATATTTCTGCTCAAAACTTAGATTGTGGGTACTTGTTTGAACTACATCAGTGAGGCAGTTCTAACCCACAATCTATGTTTTCAAGTAAAAATAAGAAAAATAATGTATACCCCTGTAAACCCGAGTTTTACTAT
Source organism: Anodontia alba (assembly GCA_964016985.1). NCBI lineage: Eukaryota > Metazoa > Mollusca > Bivalvia > Lucinida > Lucinidae > Anodontia > Anodontia alba. The sequence goes on from OZ024824.1 coordinate 109,892,784, forward strand.
ATAAAAGTGAGGTTTAAGGCAGTCAAAATTATATAGGCATGTTTGCGTGATGTAAGAGCAAAAAGTATTCATATTTTTTTTTATTTCTCGACAAAAGCATCTGTAGTGGATACCCATTAGAAGCCATTCTGAGTACCCACAACATATGTTTTCTGGAGAAATACAAAAAAAAAATTATGTGTAGCTATGTTCCTTTGGTTTTTCTCTTTCCTTTTAGTGTAGATCCCTTTTCAGAAGGGAGGCAAAAACAATTTTACATCATGAAAACATGCCTATATAATTTTGACCCCCTTAAACCCTTTTTTTTATATAGTATAATTGGGGTTTACAGGGGTATATATATAATTTTTCTTGTTTCGCTCAAAAAATAGATTGTGGGTACTCGTTAGAACCACCTTGGCACTCAAAACATAGATTGTGGGTAGTTCTGATGAATACCCTCAATCTATATGTTTTGAGCAGATATATGAAAAATATCAGAATTTTTTTTATCTTAAAATTTTCGTTTTTTTGATGGTAAAAATTTTCAGTATATTTAAACAGGCATGTTTTCGTTATGCATATATCTCCCCAAAAACTGTATCCATTCTTAACCCTTAAAGCGCCAGTAACAACTATTGTCGTCTGCTTTGTCATCTGCTTGTCATTTTAAAAGTCATTTTTGCAAACAGTGTGGACCCAGATCAGACTGCTCCACTAGGAGCAGTCTGATTTGGGTCCACACTGTTTGCCTGTATGCAAAAATAGGTTTGAAAAGTCTGCAAGAATATTCAGCAGACGACATAAAAAGATGACATTTTCAGCTGCAGATTTTCTTGGCGCTTTAAGGGTTAAGCTGAAGTAGTCCTGTTTCGGCACATGCTGAATACAAGTAATATTATTGTGATTGAGAATGCTGCAACAAGAACTCCTAAACCAATGATCACATTCTTTGCAACTTGAGAATTTACAAATTCCTGTGAAAAGTTAGTTCCATTAATGTTGGGCTGCCCGAGTAGTGGTCCTCCTAATGCAGTAATTTCTAACAGCAGATTTGGCACTAGCTCAAACCAGAAAGCAGTGTATGGTTCCCCATATCTTGATCTAACGTCATCGATGGTCATGTTTGCATGCATTTGGAGATATGGTCTGTTCTCTGTATTATATTTTGGCCAGTGAACATCAAAGGATACTGGTTCATTTGGGTTTCTGAAGGAAATATGAAAATCCTATAAGTGCCATGCCACCAATTATATATATATATATATATTATATATATATATATATATATATATATATATATATATATATATATATATATATAATACACGCACCACAACCTCTTTATAACACTAATGTTGGGGCATAGCATAAAAATTGTTAGTTAAACAACCATGTTATATCCAAACCAAAAATGTAAAGATTATATTGAAAAATGACCATTTATGGTCATTTTTCAATATAATCTATACATTTTTGGGATCCATCGTTGAACTGTGTTATATCCAAAACCGTGTTTTTACGAACCATGTTATAAAGAGGTTGAAGTGTGTATATATATTTTATATATATATATATATATATATTTTTTTTTTTTTTTTTTTCCAGAGAATATAAAGCTTGACATGTCGCATGTCATGTGAACCATCTGCTAGGCATGATATGTCAAGTATGTCAAGCCTTGTTGCCTAAAAAGTTAAAAAAAATAAATAAATAAATAAAACATCAAAATATGCTTTGCTGCTTTTGTGATTGATTTTACCAATAACCACTCTCTAGGCAATTTCACTAGATGAAAAATTGATATTTCTCTTATTTTTCCTAGAAAATAGGAGTTTGCCTCTCATGCAAACTGTCTCGTAAGGTGACAGTGTGTATGAAAAGTCAAAGCCCTATTTTCTGGGAAAAGTAATAAAAATATTTTTTAAATATTTAAATATTTTTAACGCAGTACTCAGAGCATTAAACTGAAGTATTCCTGCCCCGGCACATGCTGAACAAAAGTAAGATTATTGTCACAGAGAATGCCGATACGAGAACTATTAAGCCAGTGAAGACATTTTTTGCAATGTACGAGTTTACGAATTCCTGAGAAAAGTTAGTTCCATTAATGCGGGGCTTCCCAAGTACTCCTCCTTTTAATTCAGCATCCATCAGCAGATTGGGCACCAGTTCTAGCCAGAAAGCAGTGTATGGTTCACCGTATCTTGATCTGACATCATTGGTGGTCATGTTTAAGTGCATTTGAAGATACGGTCTGTTCTCTGTTTTATATTTTGGCCAGGGAACATCAAAGTAGACTGGTTCATTTGGATTTCTGAAGGAGGAAAAATGATAAAATCAATCTCAACTTCTAACCCTAGTCCTGCTGAACCTGGATATGTCCTGCCTTTGCAAACAGTGTAGATCCAGATCAGTGGGCTTCTGAAGAAGCCAGCTGATCTGGATTTGCATTGTTTGTCATTAAGTATGTGAATTTATATCAACAATCTGGATCAAGTAATGTGATTGGCTGAAAATTAGAAATGGGCAAGGCATCTTAATTTATTCAGCAGGACAAAGGTTAATTAACATGTTGGACTTAACTCTGGTCCTGCTGAACTCGGATATGCCACACTTTTGCAAACAGTGTAGATCCAGATCAGTTGGCTTTTTATAAGCCAAATGATCTGGATTTGCACTTTTTGTCATTAACTATGTGAATTTGTATTAACAATCTGGGTCAATTAATTTGGCTAATTAGAAGTGGGCGTGGCATCTTAACCTTTAACATGTTGGACTTAAAAGAGCAGCAGATGGCATTTTAAAAGAATTTCTACTTTTCACCAGAAAATAAGTTTGACATTTCTTGTAAATCAAATTGTCTCCCAATTTGCATGAAATATCAAAATCTAACTTCTGGGAAAATTAAGTCAATCATCATCAGCTTATCATCTGATTTTGCTCAGAGAGTGCTAGGGGTTAATTTAAACTGTTCCAGAAATGAACTTGTTGTTCCAATTTATTTGACTCTGATAAGATGCAATCTATAAAAGTATGTGTTTTTGAGTTGTTTTTTTTTTTTGTTTGTTTTTAGTTTGTTTTTTTGTTGTTGTTTTTTTTTTTTTTGAGAGAGAGAGAGAGAGAAGGAAAGAGTTATTTTCCTTTTTTTCTTTCATTTTTGCCATTTTGAGCTCGCCTGGACAATGTCCAGGAAGAGCTGTTGCACTAATCCCCCGCACCGGCATCCGCATTTCCGGTAAAGATTTTTTAAAAGCTTATATTTTCCAAACCATTTGATAGATTTGGTTCATATTTGGTACGATGATAAATATAGTTCCGAAGTACCCCAGCCCAATTACCTCAAGGTCAAGGTCATGGACTTAGAAATTTTTCATGTTAAAGTTTTTTAAGAGCTCATATTTTCCAAACTGTATGATGGATTTTGTTCATACATTGTATTTGGTATAATGATAGATACAGTTCTAATGTTTTATTCAGCAATACCCTGCCCGTGCCTATGACCTCAAGGTCAAGATCACTATATTGAAGTTTTTTAAGAGCTCATATTTTCCAAACCATATGATGGTTTTTGTTCATATTTGGTATGATGATAGATACAGGTCCAAAGTTTTATTCCTCAGTACCCCCTGTCCATGCCCATGGCCTCAAGGTCAAAGTTAAGAACTTAAAAATTTTATTTAAAAGTGTTTTAAGAGCTCATATTTTCCAAACCATATGATGGATTTGGTTCATATTTGGAATGATAATAGATACAAGTCCAAAGTTTTATTCGTCGTCACCCCCACCCATGCATATGACCTCAAGGTCAAGTTCACAGACTTAGAAATTTTATATTTGATCCCTGATAATGCCAAATTCATGACAACAAATGACCAGACCATAGCACAAGAAATCCTATCAAGAGCTAAAATGCCATAACCATAATGGAAACACGCCTATTTAAATATACTGAAAATTTTACCACCAAAAAATGAAAAATTTCAGATGAAAATTCTGATATTTTCCTTATTTCTGTTCAAAAACATAGATTGTGGGTAAACGTTAGAACCGCCTCAATTAACGAGTACCCACAATCTATGTTTTTGAGCAGAAATAAGAAAAATAATGTATACCCCTGTAAACCCCAGTTTTACTATATAAAAGTGGGGTTTCAGGGGGTCAAAATTATTTAGGCGTGTTTTCGTGATGATTTCCTCTTACCATACTGATCCTAAGTATTGGGACAAATAGGCCTAAGCAAACAGTGCAGACCCAGATCAGACGGGTCCTAAAGAGCACCCTGACACTACAGTATCTCCCCAATTCCACGGGAGCCATGCTGTCTGCTGACAGCTCTTGTTCTCTTTTTTATACCTCACCAGAAAATAGTGGCAGGGTTTCATGTTTGTCACCCATGTGTCCATCCATCCTTCCATCCATATTTTCATATCTGGATGAAAATTTTAAGTAAATAATAATGAATTTTCCCCAAACGTGCTTTGATATAGTGAAAAAGTGGTTTGGGATTGCTAAAGGACAAATTTCATCAAATTTTGATAGTTATCTACCCGACCCATTATAGTGGGGATAATTGCTTCACATTTTTTATTACATTTCTTTCATATGAGATAAATAAATGTTTATGCCAGTAAACTTTTTCATACTATCAGTTTAATTAATGCTTAGTACTCTGGGTAAAATTTTAAGCAGATAATATATATATATATTTTTCTTATATTTCCCAGAAAACAGAGTTTGACATTTCATGCAAATTGTCTCCAGTGGAGACATTTTGCATGGAATGTCAAATCCTGTTTTCTTGGGAAGTTAAGAAAAATATTATCAATTTGTTGTCTACTGAATCTGCCCAGAGAGTGATAAATGTAAATATTAACTGTCTCTAGGAACATGGAAGAAGAGATGATCCAAAACGAAACTATATATGTGTATATAAAACAGAATCATGAATACTGTATTTACCCTAAGTATTGGGATACCTTAAAGCCTTACTGTACTTGTTCTATAATTTGAAAAAAAGTCTATTTTGCTACCTGTTGATGCCTCTAAAATAGTGCTATATGAGTGGCAAATAGTGTAGACCCTGATCAGATGCCGTTCTGTCCCAATAGTTAGGGTTATTACGGTATCTAAACATAGGAAACAACTACCCCATCACGAAAACGTACCTACCGGTATATAATGTTGGCCCCCTTAAACCCCACTTTTATATGGTAAAACTGGGGTTTACAGGGGTATGCATTATTTTTCTTATTTCTGCTCAAAACATAGATTGTGGGTACTCATTAGAACTGCCTCAGTGAGGCAATTCTAATGAGTACCCACAATCTATGTTTTGTGCAGAAATATGAAAAGTATCTGAGTTTTTTATCTGAAAATTTTCATTTTTTGAAGCTGAAATTTTCTATATATTTGAATAGCAAAAGTTTTCGTAATGCTGACTATTGTATATTGGGGAAAAGATGATGATTTATATCAATGATACACTAAATGTTAAATATCTTGTTGTTTTCATCCTCGTTGAGATAGGAACTGGCCTGCAGGGAGAAAGAGCACATGAATAGTGCACTGAATGGATGAAGATGGACAATTGAAGAAGACTGAAAGCCAGATTGGCCCTAGGAGATTCCTTGGAACCTGAGGTTTTTTTGTTGTTGTTTTTTTCTCTAACAGGGAAACTAGGAATAAAGTTAGAGACAGAGAAATTAAACAACAACAACAATAAAAAAAAATAAAAATGTGTGTTTGTAAAAACACTATGCCCCCAACTATATGCTTGTCCCTACAAAATGCTTAAGCTGAAAAGGTTCATAATTCACCCCCCCCCACCCCCCCCCCCCCACACACACACACCCCCTTTTTTTTTTTTTTGCTTCAAAAGTTAATCAGATGATCCATCTCTCAATATCGATAAGCTCATCACGCCTATTCAAATATAAAGAAAATTTCAGTTCCAAAAACTGAAAATTTTCAGCTAAAAAACTCTGATATTTTTCATATTTCTGCTCAAAACATAGATTGTGGGTACTTGTTAGAACCGCCTCGGTGAGGCGGTTCTAACGAGTACCCATAATCTATGTTTTGAGCAGAAATAAGAAAAATAATGTATACCCCTGTAAACCCCAGTTTAACTATATAAAAGTGGGGTTCAAGGGGTTCAAAATTATATAGGCGTGTTTTCGTGATGAAGTTTCAATGCCCTAGCTCAGAAAGTACTGATATATCTTGCTCACTTGCTGACAAGAACAGCTTGATGAACAAATGGATGGACAGCCAAACAAATGGATTGACAGATGTACGTACGACCCAAAACAAATACACCCCTCCAACTTCTTTGAAGTTCAGGGGAGGGAGGGGGTGGGGGCATGGAAGGAGAAGAAATGAACCTAGGTAGACCAGGTAGAACAAGGGCACGCTTAAAAGAAAGATCAACAGAGGATTTATTGAGGGGTGTATTAAATCAGTGCACCTAACTCATACTCAACATGACCTGGATATAGTATAGACAGGGAAGCTTTTGGTGACAGACAGCGGCACCAAGAGTGCATGGGTGATCTATGAAAACAAGGCTGTACAGATGCATGCACATACCGTCTTCACTGCTGCCTCTATTTGCCTAGAGTGCCTAGCAGCACAACAACAACAAACACTATCATATTATATATGAGGCCCTCCCAGGGGTTTTGGGGATCAAGGAAATAGGGAACAAAAGTCTAAAACTGAAGGGAACAGAGATACAAAGGAAATTTTGGGGAACATAGAACATCAAAATTTTGATTTTGGGGAAAATGCTGATTTTTTTTTTCAGGGGAACAAAGGAGAATCAGTCATATGCTGGCGTTATGTAAACCTTTCAGCCCGGCAGACCAGAACAGATACCTGTGCAAACAGTGTAGATCCAAGGTGAGCTATTGTGATCACCCTCTGTCCGTCGTCCGCCGTCAACAATTAATTTGTTAACACTCTAAAGGTCACAGTTTTGACCCAAACTTTATGAAACTTGCCCAGAATGTTTGCCCCTATGAGACCTAGGTCAGGTTAGATACTGGGTCACTTGGGGTTAAAAACTAGGTCACCAGGTCAAATCAAAGGAAAAACGTTAACACTCTAGAGGTCACATTTTTGAAGCAATCACCATGAATGTTGCTCAAAATGTTTGCCTTGATGATTTCTAGAACAAGTTTGAAACTGGGTCACTTCATGTTAAAAACTAGGTCACTAGGCCAAATCAGCGGAAAACTTTGTTAACGCTCTAGTGGTCACATTTTTGAAGCAATCATCATGAACCTTGCTCAAAATGTTTGTCTTGATGAGTTCTAGGCCAAGTTTGAAACTGGGTCACTTGGGGTCAAAAACTAGGTCACCAGGCCAAATCAGCAGAAAACCTTGTTAACACTCTAGTGGTCACTTTTTTGAAGTAATCATCATGAATCTTGCTCAAAATGTTTGTTTTGATGATTTCTAGAACAAGTTTGAAACTGGGTCACATGGGGTCAAAAACTAGGTCACCAGGTCAAATCAGCGGAAAACCTTGTTAACACTCTAATGGTAACATTTTTCAAGCAATCATTATGAATCTTGCTCAAATTGTTTGTCTTGATGATTTCTAGGTCAAGTTTGAAACTGGGTCACGTGGGTTCAAAAACTAGGTCACCTGGCCACATCAGTGTAAAGCTTCAAAAATGTGTGTTAACACTCTAGCGGTCACATTTTTGAAGCAATCATCATGAATCTCGCTCAAAATGTTTGTCTTGATGAATTCTAGTGAAGTTTGAACCTGGGTCACTTGGATTAAAAAACTAGGTCACCAGGTCAAATCAAAGGAAGACCTTGTTAGCACTCTAGAGGTCATATTTTTTAAGCAATCACCATGAGTCTTGCTCAAAATGTTTGTCTTGATGATTTCTAAGTCAAGTTTGAAACTGCGTCACGTGAGGTCAAAAACTAGGTCACCAGGCCAAATCAAAGGAAAACCTTGTTAACAGTCCAGAGGTCACATTTTTTTAAATAATCATCATAAATATTGCTCAAAATGTTCGTCCTGATGATTTCTAGGTTGTTTGAAACTGGTTCACTTGATGTCAGAAACTAGGTCACCAGGCCAAATCAAAGGAATACCTTGTTGATGCTTTAGAGGTGACATTTTTGAAGTGATCATCATGAATCCTGCTCAAAATGTTTATCTTGATGATTTCTAGGTGACGTATATTTCACTGTCCAGTGACTTTCTTAAGTTTTTCCATTTAGGCCAGTTTCTCAGTAATTATTGGTCCTACTCAGTGATATTTGGTACTTGTGAAGTGTTTGTGTTTAGGTCAGTTTCTCAGTAACTATTGCTCCTACAGCCAGTGATACTTTGTACATGCATATATCTTAGCATGGCCTCTTAAGTGCAGTCATCCATATTTGACCTTGACCTCTATTTCAGTCCATTAGACAGGCTACATTGTCTTACTTGTTAATATAATCATTTTGAATTTTGATCTGAATGTTTGCCTTGATCATTTCTAGGTCATGTTCTCAAAGTGCTATGATACTCAGGTGAGCGTTACAGGGCCGTCATGGCCCTCATGTATTATTTTAGACTGAAACCTCCATTTGCATCAGAGGACGTGTCATGAACCCAGGGATATACTGGACAACTCGGCCCCTAACAAAGTCGGACCCTAACCAACTCGGACCCCGCAAACTCGGCCCCTTACCAACTTGTACAAAAGTCTAATGGGTGCTGCCTGCATTCCAACAGATGATCTTATCCCCCCCAATTAGGCACAGTAGAAATCATCACTCGTTGACTTTTCAGACCCCCGCTACAAGAACTGACATTTACAGGGGCTCATTCTTCCCTCAAACAATCAGAGATTCGAATGTCCTTCCAGATTCGATCATTACCTCTGTTGAAGGAGCAGAGGATAGTGTGGCTAGGTTTACCTCTCTGGTGAGAGCTAGGGACTATCTTCCCATATCACAAGTCCTGGCGACGCGAATGAATGTCATTAGACGTATCATCAGTAAACATTCTGATTCTGATTCAGCCCCTAATATTTATTCATGATCATCAATATTTTAACATGAACATATTATTGCATTATCTGCATATTTTAAATATAATACATGCATCTATGTCTATTATCTTCAGTGTTATAATGTTATTTTAAGTTAGATCTTGTATGTTAGTTAATTCCTAAGGTATCCTTATAAAACGTTCTTTTTGTGGAGCTTCTTATGTATTTCCATCAACCCATCCAGTAGTTATGAACACATTACGAATTAGTATATTTTAAATATAATACGTTTACTTTAATTTTTATAAATTTTCTGAGGCAAAAGCACTTAGAAAATTTTCAGAAAATTATTTCTCCGTTGTGGATGGAAAAAGACGAGAGTCGCTGCCATAATTCGAGAGAGTAAAAAATAATCCATGCAGCGCAGATAAATGACAAAATATTATTTTTTTATATATATATTACAAGGTAGATCTAATATAATTATTTCAACAAAAGACGAGTAAGTGTATCTATAAATAAATATAAATGTTTTCACGTTCCACAATTAAAGAAATAAATATAAGCTCACTGTAATTGCTCTATGGCAAATGGCGTAGGAAGAAAAGTAGTATAGGGGTGGGGGTTTCCGCTTAAACGTACCTGTTCCATTGGCCACTTTTGACATACCCATCGTCGAAACGTACCTACTTGCTCACCCATCCGCCCACATAGGAGGCCTCTCAGGGCATGCGGCGGTTTCCAACAGTGGCATCCCTCCGGCACACCCCTCTGGCAAACCCCCTCGGCAGGGCTTTGACACACCCCTCATCCATAGAAATAATATGCCTATTACATAGATTGTTGATCTAAAAATGAAGTTTCCTAATATAATTTAAGTTGGTTACAGACTATGGTCATAGCATGTTTTGGGAACAGGGTCGAATGAAAAACACGTGTTTAAATACAGAGCAGGGGCCGAGTTGGTCCGAGCCGAGTTTGTAGGGGCCGAGCTGGTTAGAGGCCGAGTTTGCTAAGGCCGAGTTGTTAGGGGTCGAGTTTGTTAGGGGCCGAGATGTCCCGGAATCCCACAGGGACAATTATGAGTATCAGTCAGTTTAGATTTTATGCTCGAAATTTTGAGTAATACATTTTTACCCAAAAAATGAGACAGAATGGCCTGGGCAGATAGTGTATAGATCATAACGCAGCATCCTATCTGGGCCTACGCCAGTTATCAAACAATTTTAAACACAACGTCAGGAGCGAAAACGGACTCCGACATTACGAAAACATACCAAAATATAATTTTGACTCCCTTAATCCCCATTTTATATAGTAAAACTGGGGTTTACAGGGGTATACATTATTTTTCTTATTTCTGCTCAAAAACAGATTGTGGGTACTCGTTAGAACTGCCAGAATATGTGTTTTGAGCAGAAGTATGAAAAATATCAGAAATTTTATCTATAAACTTTCAGTTTTTGGTGGTGAAATTTTCAATATATTTGGACAGGCGTGTTTTCGTATGTTCAGCTATTATAAGTGCGTCCAACGGGAACTGCGAAGTTCCCCGAACCGCGAAGCGATTCGGCGTGCAGACGCACTACTATAGACTACCGATGTGACCAGTTATGTATGTGACCAAATGTGATAGTCCAACAAACGCTTGGGTGGTTCGGTGCTTATCCTGAAAAACAATTAAGCGTTCCATGATTTGGCAGAGACTATTGACACGGCGGCCGTGCCGATAATAGCAACAAAACAGCCAACAACACCAAATATTCCACTTGCAAGGGGTTGAATCACGAGACTTATGACGTCAGCCTGCAAAATTTGCGATCGCTGCCATTTTGAATTTTATCTTCACTTTGAATTTTATTTCTATCCATTCTCTGTCTATTTAGAGGCAATGTCTCTGAACTACTGAAATATTGTTTTTGACGTTTTATCGCAATTTATGTAGTGGATTAGAAGTCAAGCGTGGTCTGAAATCAAATTCAGTTAGATCTGGCCAACCCACCTATGAAGCATGTAAAGATAATTTGGACGCACGGATATAGGTAGCACCTATTAAATTCATATTATAGGATAAGTATGGTAAGGAGTTATGGTGTCCCAATATTTAGAGTAAAGACGGTAGTTTGCGTAGACGTGGTCTGTCAGTTTTTTGTGTTAGTTTTTACATATTTTTCATCACACAAACTGGGGTTTACAGGGGTATACATTATTTTTCTTATTTCTGCTCAAAAACAGATTGTTGGTACTCGTTAGAACCGCCTCGCCGAGGCGGTTCTAATGAGTACCCACAATCTATGTTTTGAGCAGAAATAAAATATCAGAATTTTTATCTAAATCAATGTTCATGTTTTGGCGGTAAAATTTTCAGTATATTTGAATATGCTTGTTTTCGTAATGTGTCCGCCCGAAGACACTGAATCCTTGGCTACCCCTGCGAAGACTGATCAGACTGCACGGATCAGTCTTCGCTTGGCGCAAATACGACCTTGTGGGAAATGCTATAACCCGGCTGATATTATACCTACCCGGTCTTGGCAAAATTGGTTATCCATTTCATCATGAAGATCGACAATTCAATTTCCTCTCTTGACACTAAACGTTTGGTTAGTCCTAGTTCGTGAAGCATCTCTGGCGCAAACCCAAACACAAAGAACAGTTCGGAACCATGTCCTGCCCCAGTCACCCATGAGGGATTGTAAAATTTGAACGTGGGATTGTGTGTAAACTCATAAAAGTAAGTTGAAGCATTACTGACCCGCACATGCGCATCAACAGTTTGTAGCGTAGGCATGGAAAAATCAACATGCGTCGCTAGTTTCAAGGCATTGTCTCGACGAATTTCGTTATCATCTGGTGCTGACCAGTTTGTGTACTGAAATATTACTGAACTTACCACATGATTGAAAGTCTGAAAACTAACCGGTTTATTATCATGATGAACCTCATGGTGCCTAAATATTGAATCAGTTAGTGCTGGCACAAGAGAATGTTTGAAGTCACTCTCTTCGATAAATAGACTATTAAGATCAACGGTTCCAAACTTAGATGTTAACATCGAGAATAAGTTTTTCGTTCCGTCCATATTAGTTACTCCACTTATTACATCCAGAGACCTGAAGAAATCCAGTGCGTCGGAGACGGAGCCGTCTTCTGGAAATAATACTTCATGTGGGTGATCGGTAATAAACTCTCCGTCAATAGTTGGACCTTCATTTGTAATGCTTTGGCTGGCCATTAATAGTTCCATTGCTGTTTTAGTTCTCAAACAAGCTATCATGGTAGCATTCTTGTCCTCAGTATCGTCCGATATAAAATCGCTATCCTTCAGACACCCGAGTTCTTTTGCAAATTGGTTAGCATTTGGTTTCTGGAGAGCCCACGGACTTAGGGCACTTCCGCTCATTCCAATAACACGCTGGAACAGTTCCCTGTTTCCGGGATACAGAGCTTGGTAGAAAACACTCGCGGAGCCAGCAGACTGTCCGACCAGAGTTATTCTCTTAATATCGCCCCCGAATGACGCAATATTGTGGCGTACCCATTTTATTGCAAGATGTTGATCCCATAGTCCAAAGTTTCCGGATGCATTTGTTTCGCCACTGCTGAGAAACCCAAACACTGATAGTCTGTAATTAATTGTGACCACTATGACGTCATTTACAGCAACCAGGAATTCTGGGGAATAATCGTTTGAAGCGCCAACAAGAAATTTTCCGCCATGTATATAGATTAAAACTGGATACATTTTCTTCGGAGTTGCGCTGTCCGCTGGTGTGTAAATGTTTAGATAAAGGCAATCTTCACTTGTTACCTGCCGGGTTTGTCCGTATCCGGTTTGGAGACAGGCTGAACGGAAGTAGGTCGCATTATACGGTCTTTTGAAACGCTCAAAGGGCACCGGTTTTCTAAATCGCAGATCATTCGACGGATCTTCCGCGTAAGGAATCCCTAAGTATTTTATTATTTGGTAGTTCTTCTCCTGAAACGTCACTGTTTCAATCTTTCCTATAATTATTCCTATATTTGTGTGCGCGTTATAAAACAAACAAAAACAGATGCGAGAACACAACAGAATTCCAAATAAAGTCAATGTTAGATACATTGCAACCTGTATTTTAACAACATTTACTTTAAAGTCATTCCTAAATGTTTGTAATTAATTAATGAAAAATGAGCGCAGTGGATGGCTAAATACATATTTTGGATTTTTGATCGCTTTGTCGACTCGGGGATATTCCGCCAGAGGGTTAAATTGGCGCGCCGTCCGAAATGACATATTGTTGATCCAATGACAGTTGGTTAACGTCTGACTGATGACTAAATTATGTTACTTCACTCTTTTCCAATTCACTTTTATCAGTTTCACTTAATACTTAGCATATTGGATAAACATTCCAGCAGGCGACGTTTTGAAATATTTTTTTTCCAATTCACTTTTATCAGTTTCACTTAATACTTAGCATATTGGATAAACATTCCAGCAGGCGACGTTTTGAAATATTTTTTTTCTTCCCCCCCCCTCCCCACCCCCCCCCCCCCCCCCCCCGCCCTGAAAATAAGCTTTCGCATTTCTTTGTCTCCTGAGAAAATCTGATGATTTGTAACCTTTACCACTCTCTGTACAGATTCAGTAGATGGCATTTGGAATTGTTTTCCTATTACCCTCCCCCACCCCCTTTCCCCGCGGAAATAAGCTTGATTTTTCATGCGAATTGTCCGGAGACAATGTGCATGAAATTAGCCAAGAGAGTGGTAAAGGTTAAATATCCAGTGATGACGGAAAGACCTGTCCTTCACGAAACTTTCAAGTTATTTCGAGTAGGTGACAATGAAGTCCCCATGCACACTGCAGCCGTTAGCGAATTCCATATGCAATGAGAGTCGAACGCTGACATCTCGAGCCGACATTACGAAAACATGTCTATTCAAATATACTGACATTTTTACCACCAAAAAATGAAAATTTTCAGATAAAAAATTCTGATATTTTTCATATTTCTGCTCAAAACATATATTGTTGGTACTCGTTAGAACCACCTCGACGAGGTGGTTCTAACGAGTACCAACAAGATATGTTTTTGAGCAGTAATAAGAAAAATAATATATACCCCTGTAAACCCCAGTTTTACTATATAACCATAGGGTTTAAGGGGGTCAAAATTATATAGGCATGTTTTCGTGATGGAATGTTTTGAGTACTATACCTCCCGGCCACTCGTACACATGTTTAACCTTTACCACTCTCTGGGCAAATTCAGCAGGCGACAAATTGGTAATATTTTTCTTATTTTTCCCTGAAAACAGGATTCGACACATCATGCAAATTGTCTCCTTTGACAATTTGCATGAAATGTCAAAACCTGTCTGCAAGGAAAGATACGAAAAACATTTCAACGTCACGAAAACATGCCTGTATAATGCTGACCCCCTTAAACCCCACCTTTATATAGTAAAACTTGGGTTTACAGGGGTATACATTATTTTTCCTATTTCTGCTCAAAAACATAGATTGTGGATACTCGTTAGAACCGCCTCGCCGAGGCGGTTCTAACGAGTAACCAAAATTTAAGTTTGAGCAGAAATATGAAAAATATCAGAATTTTTATCTAATAAATTTCATTTTTTTGGTGGCAAAATTTTCAGTATATTTTAATAGGCGTGTTTTCGTAATGCGAAGAACATTTCAATATGTCGTCTACTGCAATTTTTACCCAGCCTGCTAAGCATTATACAAATTAACTTAAAGAAGAAAAATGCCTTAACGTACAACTGCACGCATGAATATGCAGGCTAATCTGGATTTTTCTGTTTGCGTGCCACCAAGATATTATGAAAACACGCCTATGCAAATATATTGAAAATTTCACCACCAAAAAACTGAAAGTTTTCAGATAAAAATTCTGATATTATTCACATTTCTGCTCAAAACATAAATTGTGGGTATTCGTTAGAACCGCCTCGCCGAGGCGGTTCCAACAAATAAACCCGAGTTTTACTGTACAAAAGTGGGATTTAAGGGGGTCAAAATCATATAAGAATGTGTTCGTGATGATTCCATTTGGCATAACGCGGCTTATGAGCTAGCGCACGGAAAAACCTACAATGAGTCTTGCGACCAGCGAAGACTCAGATATGTCTGCGCATCCGCGCAGTCTGATTAGAGTGTTTGCTGATCGTATGTGCCTTCTACAGCCTCCAGGCTGTTCCCAGAGGAACGAACAAGAACCCTTGCCGTATTGGGTGGATGTACAGACTGATCTGAGTCTTTGCAAGTCATCACGAAAACATGCCTATATAATATTGACCCCCGTCAACCCCACTTTTATATAGTAAAACTGGGGTTTACAGGGGTATACATTATTTTTCTTATTTCTGCTCAAAAACATAGAGTACCCACAATCTATGTTTTGAGCAGAAATATGAAAAATATCAGAATTTTGTATCTGAAAATTTTCCTCATTTTGGTTGTAAAGTTTTCAACATATTTGAATAGGCATGTTTTCGTAATGTCAGACGGGTCTTATTGTAAGTTTAGTCGTGCGCTGTCTCATTTGGCGATGCACGGCCTGTATAACAGCGCATTATTTCCTTTTTTGCGTTTTCCATATTTACTCTAAATATTGTCACACCAAAAGGGGCACCGATATACATTTAAGGGAGACAACTCTTGTCAAAATTGGTTTGCCCTCTTCTGAAAAGGGGTCTACTCCACAAGGCAAGAATTTGCCCCGTCTGTGAGAAATTCTTTTCCTTATAGGGTAGACCTTTTCAGAATGGGTTTAGTGTGCAGTAAAGTTCTCTCCTTTTTCGGAAATGGCAAAAAATCTACAATAGCCACTCTCTTTTTTAAGTCCATATCATACTTGTCCTTAACCCATTGTAGTTCTTAATTGTTGTCCTTAACCCGTAAAAGTGTAATTGGCAAACAGTGCAGACCCGGATCAGACAACGCAGAACGCGGCGTCTGATCAGGGTCTCCACTGTTTGCAAATAGATTAGTCATTTTTTTCTCTATGAATATGTAAATCTCCTAGCCGGGCTACCTAAAATTGAAATCGGACTCTTCAAAATATAGTGTGGGAGAGTCTATTCAGTCTACAATGGGTTAAGTTTGAACACGTCCATTTGACTACCTGTTGATGTATCTAAAACTGTTAGACGAGTGACAAAGAATGTAAACCGAGATCAGACGCGTCTGAGCTGGGTCTACAATTTCCTCAGACAATTTGCATGAAATGTCAAATCCTGTTTCCTGAGAAAAATATGAAAAATATCATCAATTTGTCGTCTGCTGAAAATGTACCCAGAGTACTAAGCGTTAATATCACTTTCATCAAGGCTTCACTTATATAGTGGCGGGGCTTGATGTGACAGTAGAGTGTTGTTCAAACATAAACACACCCAAAACGTAAGATATATATGTAACACTTGGACCAACGATGCAGCGGAATTTAGCTATAACAGTGTAAAATATAGATTGTCGAAGCATCTGATTATCAAGTACGCATTAGACACTCACTTTTTCTGGTTTGCCAGTCCGTTTGGCATAGATTTTGCTGCATTGAATGTATTTTTAACATTAAATTAGTATTTACTGTTTCACTGATATTCTGACCAATTCTGATATCGAAACTGTCTGAGTTCAGCGTCATGATGACGCACGCTGTAATGGGTAAAATATGTTCTATCAGAAATTTTCGAACATAAAAATTTATAGTTACTATTGTCAGTCTTATCTGGCCTCTGCAATCAGTCGTAGCACTTTACTACTATCACCGGTCTTTCAACCCATTCTTGCACATTTCTCCATTGGCAAGTGAAAAGCAGCCAAGAATATTTATTCTTTCGCCAGACACCTTTGAAATAATTATTGTAAGGTATAAAACTATTCCTTTATCCATTGTTTACAAAATGTCTACTTGTTAATTTCAATCTAAGGTCAGCTTCTCCCTCTTGTGGGAGCAAACCAGCCGTAATTCGAACAGTAAATCTTATCGGTTGTGCTTCGTGATTGGGACATTTCCTGGGAAATCATCACTTATAGTTTATGATCCAGAATAAGTGACAATTTGTTAATTAATAAGAAAATAAATGTTTCCTACCAAAGCACGACAAATGTCACCTCTTAGAAATTACCTTAAACTATTTTTACAACATTTTTCTAGCCCCTGTAACTCGGCCGTCAATTGGACTATACTCAACTGTCAGCCAAAATGACACAATACCTGACATGGTGTGTTTCAACAATGTCTTGAATTGGCATTTATGAAATTAAACTCCTAGCTAGGATATAGTGATCCTGCCCATCACCCCACTCTAAAAATTATGATATTTTTTTCATATTTCTGCTCAAAACATAGATTGTGGGTACTCGTTAGAACCGCCTCGCCAAGGCGGTTCTAACGAGTGCCCACAATCTATGTTTTAGAGCAGAAATAAGAAAAATAATGTATACCCCTGTAAACCCCATATAAAAGTGGGTTAAAGGGGGGTCAAAATTATATAGGCATGTTTTTGTGATGGCACTGTTCTCACTGTTGGCCTAGTTTTTACAGGCCCGTCTAAAACACTGAATTTATTGCTCAATTCAGCGACCTGCTGATCAGCTAAAGGGTGTAAATCGCTGAATGGCTGATATGCTAAATTTATTATTGAAATATTTTTCACAGCGTATATGGCTGGTTTGACGAGATGTTTTATTGTGCCCTGCATAAGCTTTCGTATCAGAGAAATGTCTGTCTCTGCTAAGTTGGATGCGTAACTTAAATCACAGCCCATTACGCCAGCATGCCTATATAATGGTTATAGACTGCTTGATATACTTGGTTTGTTTGTTTGTGTTGAGGTTTTACGGCCCAGTCAACCCAATGGGGTCATGTCGAGCGCAGTCATTTCACCTAACCACACGTTTAGTGGGCAGGCTTAGACCGTGATATACTTGGTTAAATCACAAATATTTGCCGATATGATTCCTGGTGATTCCTGGTGTTTTAGGGAAAAAAAGATAGTGTTGTGTCCAAATGGTTTTGTTGGAATCATTACATAAACATTAACACGGTCAAAACTGACAGAAATAGAAGGGATAAAAAACTAAAGTGTGATAAAGCGCAATGTAGTCTTAGTCTACAATGGGTACATATCTAAAGGTCGTTTTCACTTTGGAGGAACTCGACTTTCATTACGAAAACACGCCTATTCAAATATATAGAAACTTTCACCTCCAAAAAATTGAAAATTTTCAGATAAAAAACTCTGATATTTTTCATACTTTTGCTCAAAACAGAGATTGTGGGTACTCGTTAGAACCGCCTCGGTGAGGCGGTTCTAACGAGTACCCACAATCTATGTTTTAAGCAAATATAAGAAAAATAATGTATACCCCTGTAAACCCCAGTTTTACTATATAAAAGTGGGGTTTAAGGGGGTCAAAATTATAGGTATGTTTTCGTGATGAATAACACCAGTAAGATAAAAAAAAATGCAACATTTACGAATTGTAACACATTTATGCCATAAAAGGAATATACCGTTGCAAATTTTGACGTTATCCAATCAGACGTCGCGTTACATACGCAATTGCATTAGAATGTATTATCTATAAACATGGCATTTATTCATTCATTCATTCTGAAGAGCACACATACATGCCTGTATTTATCAGATTTGTAATTTATGTATTAGATCTGGAAGTTTGATATGCTATACATATATAGGAAGACCTGCTTAATTAACGTTTAACCAAAATATGGTATGATATGAATATTCAGCATATCAGCAATTCAGCGGTTTAGCCGATTAGCAGGTTGCTGAATTCAGCAAAAAAAAAAAAAAAAAAAAAAAAAAACAACAACAGTTTTTACGCTTTTCCATTGGTCAAAATAAGAAGCGCGTCGAAATTCAGCTAATGGTATTGGACTTCCTTGAATAAATTAACTTACGGCTTTTTCCGATGATTAACGGAAATAACGAAACACTGGATGTTTACTTGGTACCAGTGAAGTTTTTCAAAAATTTATGTGCGATTTACGTTAGGTCCCGACGTCATCAAAGCTACATGTATTAAATCCTCGGTAAATACAGTTTATACGCAAGCTATCAATTTGTTTGTTTGTGTTGAGGTTTTACGGTCCAGTCAACCCATTAGCGTGATGACGAGCGCGGTCAATTTACCAGGTTTAGTACTCTAAGCGGTTAACCAGAACTTTTGCACATTCTTTCGCTGGAAACTGAGAACTGCCCTTCTTGAATCAGCGGAAGGGAGAGAATGACCGTAGAAAATATTTCAAGATCAATCTCCACGACAGACAGTTGCCGGACCCAGCGGGGATCGAACCCGCCACCTCCTGATCACCAGTCGGACGCACATCCGACTGAGCCGTGCAATTGTTTATGGTAGACCGTATATAAACAAACTGATAAAAAAAAAAGTACGGCAAAATTAATCTGAGACAATTAGGCCGCGTTCACACCAGAGACTTGATCCGGATCAATTTGATTCGGATCAAGTTCCGGATCAACTTGTGTTCACACTAGCAACCAAGCTGATCCGGATCAAATTGATCCACATCAGGTTGTGTTCACACTATCGGGACTAAATTGATCCAGATTAATTTGATCTGCATCAAGTTGATCCGGATCAAATTTATGTTCACACCGTTATTGCGTTCACATTGCAACAATGTAAATTTGATCCGCATCAGCTTGATCCGGCCCATAGTGTAAACGCAACTCTATGTGGACCAAATTAGTCCTATCTGAACGCAAGTTGATTCGGATTAAGTATGTAGTTTGATCGCGGCCTCAGGATCCCGTTATAAACGGCGATCGGATTTTATTTTTAGCAGAAGATATATGATTGTTCATGGGAGAAAATCAAGCGATTCTATGGTGTGTGAGTGCGCATATGTCACACAAACGAATACGTAACAATGTGTTACATATGCGTACAATTGTACGTATATATTATAGTTACATATGCGTATGAATGCCACATGCCGAAATTTACACATGTGCAAACAATACGAAGTCTTCACATTTTATAAAATTGCATAGAAAGATCGACACTGTTGGATTGTCTTTGATACAGAATCGAAATTGTGCATCAGACGCCGCGCTGGTCTGGGTCTACCCTGTTCTTAAAGTCCAAGTGTCTTTTTTAGAGTGACGCTGGTCATATATAGTTAAATAGTGACGACCCAGAGAGATACTGCAGAGCGCTTCATAAAGTATTCATAAAGTATATTGATTTGTGATATCCTTATCTTTGCATTTCAAAATTAGAGTTTGCGCGAGCTTTTATGGCCACACCATTTTTTTTTTTTTTTTTTTTTGCTGCCAGTGAAAATGTATTTTGTTCACTAGCAACTAGCAAGCAAAGTTTTGTGGAAGTGGCAACAAAGGTTCACTGAAAATATAAACTTGAAATTGGAGCATAAGGAAAATCTCAATTTGAGATGCTTTATGAATTCAACCCTTGAACATAGTCTGTACTGTTTGTGTGCTATAGTATTGATACATACATATCTACAAAAGATTGATACATTTCAATTCATTGCAAATAGAATGACCAATTTTGTAAACTCAACATTGTAAGGGCTATGTCATCCTCGATAGCTCAGCTTGCGAGGCGGAAGGTCCTGTTTCTATTTCTGGGATGGGCAAACCAAAGACTTGAAAGCTACGATTTTGGCTCTTTTGTTCTACAAATCACTGATATTTCCTACTAATTTTCGAGTTAATTGTTCCTGAGAAGAAGTTTAACATTTATTTCAAGATGGAGGTCATGACGGCCATATTGAATTTCCAATCGAAATGACTTTAACTGTTTATTTTTTTATCTACAAGTCGCCCTGATACTTCACACCAAGTTTCGAGTCAGTTGGATTTTTAGTTCAGGAGAAGGAGTTCAAAATAGATTTTCAAGATGGCGGCCATGGTGACCATCTTGGATTTCCGATCGGAACGATTTTAGCTATTTTTAATCTACTAATTGTTCCAATACCAAAACTAAGTTTCAAGTCAATCTATTCCACAGGCTGGGAGGAGCTGTTGAAAATGTGAAAAGCTAACGGACGGATGGACGACGAACAACAGGCGACGGCATAAGCTGACCTGGAGCAAAACTCCAGGTGAGCTTATACCCAGCAAACATGTATATATGTGACCAATATGGGCAGAATCTGGGCATTTATCCCATTCGGGTCCTACATGGGCCCCATATAGGCTTTTTTTGCCCATATAAGACCCATATAGGTCCCATATTGGTAAAATTCGACCTGCAAACATGTATACATGGGAACCATATGGGCAGATTCTGGGCAATAATCCCATTTGGGTCCTACATGGGCCCCATATAGGCTATTTTTGCCCGTATAAGACCCTTATAGGTCCCATATTGGTAAAATTCGATAACTATAAAATAAATTCTAATATGTGGGGATCCCCGAGATAAAACTGAAATAATCCTGGAAAAGTGATAATTTCAAGATATATAATTGGGGCCCAAATGGCTCCCATGTGATACAGATATTGGACCTCTATGGTTCCAATGTTGACCTCCCATTACTGTATGGGACCCATATGGGTTCATTATATGGATATTAAGGGGGAACAACTGTACCACTATTTAAATATAATATAAAAAAAATTAGTAAATTTCCTGATATAAATGCAAATAATAATGATAATAGTAAAATAAAAATAATAGTTTGTTCATTACAAAATGAAAGTATCTATTAAATTATCTTAACGATTTTCCCGACATGGACGTCGATTCATGGTCATAGTTTTATTTTAATTCGTATGGGTATATATATATATATATATATATATATATATATATATATATATATATATATATATATATATATATATATATATATATATATATATATATATATATATATATATTACGCATGAGGCCGCTGTTTCCATCTATTAAAAATGACGCCCATATGATTGTACGCTGATGCAAATTTTGCACATGTACATAGGGACCTTACCAGTCCATCAAATTCGCTGGGACTGGGGATTTATAATCATTTGTGTAAAAATATGTAAAAGTCTTTTTTCTGAAGATAAATGTGTGTTGATTTGACCCATACTTGACCCATATAGTTCCCATATAACTTTGCCCATGTGGGTCCAACATGGAACCCTGTTGCAAATCCCTCATGAGTCCCTTATGGGTTGCCCATATAGGACCCATATAAATACCCATTTAGGGCCCATGTGGGTCCTATATTTTTTGCTTGCTGGGTAATACACGTAATATATTACATTAAACATAAAAGTTTGGGCAAAATGCCAAAGAGTTGTTTTTTTATAAATAGGATCAAATAAAAACATGCATAGTAAGAAACAAATCGGTCACAGTAAATGTTTCCGATATATTGACCGCTACTTCAATTAAGGAATGAACAGATGTTACATATATGTATGGTTCGTACATATCATACGAAAACCTAACACTAACTTGTCCCCATGTTACATCCCAGCTGGCATTCTACGTAAATCTACATCGGGCCGTCATCGGCCCGACAGCTACCCTGACGGGCCGATGACGGCCCGATATAGATTTACGTAGAATGCTGACTGGGATATGCGTACAAATGTACGCAAACGTAACACATTAACATTGTGATGCGTTACATATGCGTACAGTTGAACGCATACGTAACAATTTGTTGTACGCATATGTAACACATTTGTTACGTCCCATCAAGCATTATACGTAAATCTACATCGGGCCGTCATCGGCCCGTCAGCTACCCTGACGGGCCGATGACGGCCCGATATAGATTTACGTAGAATGCTGACTGGGGTATTCGTTTGTGTGACATATGCGCATTCACAATGGTATAATGGTAAGACAACGTTTTGTAAACTCGCTGTTTGTGGTCCGAACCGCGACCAAAGCAGATTTTTTAATGTTAAAATTTCTGTTTTATTTTTGTTATTATTATAATTATTCTTATTATTTAAGGATTTTCATTTTTCGTTTTTTTCTCTCCTTTATCATTATTACTTAAATTTTAAAACAGTTGACCATTTCAAACAATACAACTGATTCAGTGAAACGCCTCTGATTCACTCGCTGTGTCGATGCTACTGCCCCCTTCAGCTGTGTCAACGCCGCTGTCATCAAAACCCGACACGTACATGTAGATTACAAAATATTCACCTTGCTCCCGAATGCCGAGATCTGTGGCTTTCATAAGATCTATCATCTCCACATGATCGCAGGCTCGTCTCCATCTTTCCACCCCAAACTCCGCAAAAGCTTTCTCAGTAATTTCCATCAGGAAAACATACCTATATAATTTTGACCCCCTTAAACCCCTTTTATATAGTAAAACTGGGGTTTACAGGGGTTTGTTTTTTTAATTATTCTGCTCAAAAACATAGATTGTGGGTACTCGTTAGAATCTCCTCGGCGAGGCTGTTCTAACAAGTACCCGTAATCTATGTTTTGAGCAGAAATAAGAAAAATATCAGAACTTTTATTTTTCGGTGGTGAAAATTTCAATATATTTGAATAGGCGTGTTTTCGTAATGCTCTCGCGTCATTGAATCGGATGATGATTGTGATGATTTCATGTTTAACGACGCGTCACTCCATGAAGGTCATTTGCATCAGAATGCTATATTAACTTGGTTTGGTATTGAAACGGCTAAAAAGATAAGTCATATTATTAAATCTGGACAAAAAAGCATTATGCAGGTAAGGGTATAAGAGCAAAATCAACTTTGAGTTCGAAAATACTTAAGTAAATCAAGCTTGTATAGAGACCTATTTGAGGTCTGCAGTTTCCTACGTACAATAAAACGGCCACTCAAAAATGATTCCATGTGGTCTTTAAGACAGGTCGCTGCTTAATGCAGGACAGGAATAATGCGGAAAGTTTCTCTGGACGCTTTCTGTATTACTTTCAGCCTGCATTAAGCAGCTACCAGCCTCCACAGAATTCGAGTGTCTCTTTAGATCGGTTTTACTTGGTAGATCCCGACCGTAGGAAGAGAGCTAGTATAAACATATTTTGTTGCATCTTTTCATGGCAATGGGGTCGGGCCACAAGTTCTACCAGCATTAGTTACGGCCCTCCTCCTACAGAGTTTTATTACAACAATAAACAGACACATGATAATGGCAAATTAAGAGACATTATCTAAATACTTGATAGGGAGTGATTGTTTAATAAATTATGGACTCGAAAACATGTATACAATATATAATTTTAAAAGATGACGACTAATATGAGGTGATGAGAAAAATAAAGTAAATAATTAACCAAAAAAATGTAATAAGATAATGATGGAATGTCATGCTGGTCTTAAGTTAGCAGCTGGCTAGTTGGTGAATCTTCTGGTATCCTTGATAAACGTCTGTACGGCTGTGAAAATAATAGTATTTTCTTCAGCTGTCAGATTTTGACCTCCAAATAGAAGAATATAAATATTTAATGGATAGAAATCCCTAGTAGCTCTCAAAAGTGCATCTCCTTCATTATTGTAATTTGGGCAATTAAAGAAATAATGATCTGCATCTTCGACCTGTTCAGAGCAACTACAAGTAGGACTAGGTGACAAATAATTTATATATAAATCAGATAGTAAATTACTACAATTATTTCTAATTCTGGCATGTAAAACTGAGAGATATCTGCTACCAGTTCGATAGTATGTTGGAACACTTGAATTATTTTGAAGCTTTTTCAGCTGATACCTAAAACTTGCTAGGGATGGTGAATTACGTATGTCTATGTCAAGAGAATTCCATGCAGAAATAGATGATGGAATACATGATTTACGTGAAATTTCAGTCCTGCATAGGGGAACAGTAATATTGTGTTGATTTCGTATAGTATAGGTACTTATTTCTCCAACCGAAGGAGGAATCAGGTCAGATACGTATGTAGGAAAAAGACCATTGATTGATTTGTACATAAAAATAAGTTTTTGCTGCCTGCGTCTTTCTGCAAGTGACACCCAACCGCATTCTCTATGGAGATTGTCTAATGAAACCGATCTTGTTAAGCCTGTTACTATGCGGGCGGCTTCATTCTGAAGTTTTTTTGAAGAGAATCGATATCTTGTACTGTGCAGCCATCCCATACAACGCATAAATATTCGATAATTGGCAGTAGATATGATAAGTATATTTGGTTTAAAGCAACACGACTGAATGTAAATTTAAGTTTCCGCATTATACCAATAACTTTAGATGCACTTTTAATTATGTTTTCAATATGGCAGTGCCATTGCCCATTACTACTAAATGTAAGACCTAAATGTTTGTGTTCTGTTACGAATTTTATGGGTGTACCATCAAAAATCATGTTAGGAAGAGATTCAATAAACCTTAAAGTAAAAAGCATTACTTCAGTTTTTAAAGGGTTAAAATTTATTAACCACTGTGCTGCCCAACTTACTAGCATTCATAAATCGTGATTGATAATACCTTAGATGTCTTTAATAGTAGCTGCGGAATAAAACAACGAGCTATCATCTGCAAATAACCTAGTAAGACTAAGAAGTGATTAAGCTATATTATTAATATACACTAAAAATAATAGAGGGCCTAGAACAGACCCTTGAGGAACCCCAGCTTCTAGTCTCATTAAGCTTGATGAGGTATTTCTTATGACGACCTTTTGGTTTCTACCACTCAAGTAGTCACTAATCCATTCACGTAGGTCACCATCTATGCCATTTTGTTTTAATTTAAAAATAAGTCCCTTGTGCCATACCCTGTCAAATGCTTTGGAAACATCTAAGAAAACAATACAAGAATATTGGTTGCTGTCAAAAGTTTGACAAATATGATGATATATATTTATAAGTTGGAAATTTGTAGAATGGTTGGGTAAAAACCCAGACTGATATTTGTAAAGTAGATCATTTTCATGTAAAAAGTTATAGATATGTTTAAAAACTATTCTTTCTTGTAATTTACCACCATTACTTAATAGTGAAACAGGTCGAAAATTTGAAGGGTCAGAGTTGTCTCCCTTTTTGGGTAAAGGTATAACATTGGAATGTTTATAAATATCTGCAAACTTGCCTTCCCTGAAAGATCTATTAAAAAGTATACTCAGGGGTACAGCTACTTCTTTTGCTACAGCTTTAAGCATTTTGTTACTTATTCCATCAGGCCCTGTTGCCTTGTTTGGATTTAAAAGTTCGATGAGAGATGCAACTTCATGCTGTGTACATGTAATACTGGATAATCTATTTTGACTTTTATATTCGAAGGCAGACAGCGCCACATTTTCATCATTAACAGTGGAGATCGACGTAAAATGTTTATTTAACAATTCTGCTTTATCTTCAGATGAAAAGCAAAATTCATTTTGACCAGTAACTGAAAAGGAGTTTAGGGGTGGAATGGAAGAAGAGGTACAATTGCCTTTAATGAAGTGGCGTACAACCTTCCAAAATTGTTTCTTATCGTTTGAGTGAAAGTCAGAGCATTACAAAAACATGCCTATTCAAATATATAGAAAATTTCACCTCCAAAAACTGAAAATTTTCAGATAAAAATCTATGCTATTTTTCATATTTCTGCTCGAAACATAGACTGTGGGTACTCGTTAGAACCGCCTCGGCGAGGCGGTTCTAACGAGTACCCACAATATATGTTTTTGAGCAGAAATAAGAAAAATAATGTATACCCCTGTAAACCTCAGTTTTACTATATAAAAGTGGGGTTTAAGGGGGTCAAAATTATATAGGCATGTTTTCGTGATGGATATGCAACTCCAAATTATTAAAGTGCTCTTTTGCATGTCGCTTTAAATTGCTAACCTTATTTCGATAAAACTTATACCTTGCTAAAATGTTTAGATTACTCGATTGTTTTAATTTCCGTTTTGGTCTATCTTTTTCTAGATACGCGTCTTATTTCAGAATCATACCATGGTTTGTCGTCAGGTCTTATAAGTACATTTTTTGATGGAACACTGGAAGAGAGCTATGTATATATGTGTGGCGAATATTGGCCACATTATATTATATACCACATTGTAACATATTGAGGCATATAAGTCTTTATATCGCATAAAAAAGCCAAAAAAAAAAAAAAAAAAAAAAAAAAAAATCGCCAGCTTCTTTGATTGAAAATTTAGCGCTTTACCGTTTTATCCATCAGACTAACCCATACATTCTTCCGCTTTTTCATATTCGGAAACCGATGATTACCGAATCGAGTTCGCGGACTATGCTAATGTCTCAGTTTAATTTGCGGTACTATAATACAATTCATTTTTGCATTTACCTTGTATTATGACAGACAATGCTGAATGAAGTAAACACACACACATACACACACACACACACACACACACACACACACACACACACACACACCTTTTCAACCCGGGTCCAAGGAAGAGCCTATTGATTTTGTACATTAATCGTGTCTCAGAAAATCCGCACTACCTGCGGTAAGATTTGGAAGACTTGGAAGATCGAAAAGACAAGGGTGCAAAAAAAAACAAAAAACAACTGATTTAGCCTTTCGGCGCCTGTGTTGGAGAAGTATTTTAGACACTAAAATTAAAGGCCTTTATGTGTTTGAAGTAAGCTATATTACATACAAAAATGGGTTGGAGAGTTGATACTGATTAGATTGGTAATAAACACTGTTTTGAAGAAAAATGATTAATGTTTTATCGAAAGGCTTTAGAAAACCCTTTCAGGAATGGTCATCAATATACTTTCTGATTGTATAACCACCGAGGCCTTGATCAATACCGTAGACAACCTTATACTATGAGTTGAGTCTCTGCATGACACCAGCAATTTGACATGTGCCCCCAGCGAAGACAGATCAGCTTGTGCTGATCTGAGTTTTCGCTGGGGGCACATGTCAAGACTGATCAGACGCGTCTTCGCTGTCCGCATGAAAAAGTTTGGGTCATTCGCTACCCCTTTAGCGCACAGCGAAGACTTTAATCAGGCTGAGGAGATGCCCAGGCTGATCTGTCTTTGCTGGGCGCACATGCCACCTTGTTGGTTCTGTCATGCGCTGGCTCATTTATTGTTCCATGTGGCTATGACATAGTGTTTTACAAACGCAGTTTTTAGTTTTCGCTGCATGTCATCCCTCGCCAATTTCTAACCAGAGGGTTGAAGTTCAGGGGGTAAACCCAGGCCGTACAGAATCGAGTTAGCGAGTTAGCAAGATATTAAGCGTATCATAAAATATCCCAGTAAGCAGTCTACATAAATATATAGCGGGCCGTTATCGGCCCGTCAGGGTAGCTGACGGGCCGATAACGGCCCGCTGTAGATTTATGAAGAATGCTAGCTGGGATACTAGTGCAAGGAAAGCCATGTTAATTTTGTGGCAGTCTATGAATCTTAGTATGTAAATCACTAACGTCCTCCCCCTCCACCCCCCACCCCCACCACATACACCCTTTAACAAAACTCCCTTCCATTTCACTGACGACGTTTAGCTTTTTTACAGATATTTTTAGTTTGTTTTAATTCAAACGGTCAATACTTGGTACGAGGGTCCTGCAAAAAATTTTGTCACTGGGCTCGGATTACTTCAGTGCTGCGTTTTTATCAAACATCGTATTTTTATTACAAACCTTCAAAGTATTCCCCCTTTACTGAAACACATTTTTATAACCTTTTTACCCAGTCGCGAAAAGCAGATAAATAGTCGTCTTTTGGTATCTGTTGGAGACACTGATAAATAGCGCTGCCAAGAGAACTTCTAAACGTATACTTATTTCCAGAAAGCATTTTCTTAAGCCTTGGAAATAAAAAGAAGTCACAAGGACTCAAGTCAGGTGAATAAGGTGGATGGTTTAAAACTTTCACCTTTTCAGAAGCCAAAAAAGACTTAACAACCTCACACTTATGAGAGAAGGCGTTGTCATGTAAAATGTGGACTCCTGACCATCCTTTGCTTGGAAATTTCTTAATATAACAAGTAAATTGGTCAGTGTATATGACTGCATCTATTTCAGTTTGAAATAACTCGGTCAGTTGGAAAGCAATTTGAACGAAATAAACGGGTATCGTTAGCTATTCAACACACCATTCAAGTGCAGTGAAGCATTTTAAAATATACCTGGGATAAAACCAAGGAAACCTATTAGTGACAGAACTTTTTGCATGACCCTCGTACTTGCCTGACATAGTCCCTCTAATATTTTCGAAACAAGAAACGGAATGGTAGATTGTGTGTCCTAATTCATTTTGCAATTGGACATTTGATATCACATTAAAATAACGATTTTGTAAGGAGAACAATAGCACTGTAATCTGTTATCTGATATAGGAATCAAACAATGTAAACTTTAATAATTATGCATCTATGCATACAAGGACAAAGTGTTTTTATCTTTAGGTTAACGGGAGATTTCATTTAAAAAGAATGCTATCAAGAGGTAGGAATAAAAATAAAAAATGAAAATAAAAAATGCGGAAAAGCTTGCGTCGATGAAATATATAATTTACCAACAAATATACGTGTGAAAATGCAATATTTCAGCCCTAAATTTGAAGGGTAGGGACATAAAATAATAATAATAATAATAAAAAAAAAAATGAAATGCAAATTTTATTTTTCCAGAGGGGCTAAAATCATAGGGTAGGCTCTCCCGTAAACCTAAAAAAAAAAAACCAAAACAAAAAAAAAACAAAAAAAAAAAAAAAAACAAACACACACAAAAAAACAACAACTGTGGCCTAATTCAGTGATGTGACATCTGGCTCAAAGACAATTGAGCTACAAGACTGTATGTGTGCCCAGCGAAGCGAACTCTATACAGCCTGCGTGGATGTTGTGCCCCAGTTCAGTTGACACATCATCTGTATATACTTACTGGTACGCTTATTGCTTAGTATTTGTTTGTTTGTGTTGAGGTTTTACGGCCCAGTCGACCCAATGGGGTCACGTCGAGCGCGGTCAGTTTACCTAACCACACGTTTACTGGGCAGGCTTAGTCCTCTAAGCGGTTAACCAGTATTGTGCATATTCTTTCGCCAGAAACTGACAACTGCCCATCTTGAATCAGCGGAAGGGAGAGAATGACCGTAGAAATTATTGCTTAGTATAGATGGTAGGCTATTAAAGCTTAAAATAGTATTTTGTTTCACCTGATCGCGACCGAAGGCATCAATTTCCTTCCGTCTGTCCGTCGTCCGTCTGTCGTCCATACATATTTTCAAATAACTCTTCCTCTCAGCCACAGAGCCAATTTTTATCAGATTCCATGTTGAGTCTCTCGGCCAGGGGAACGAAACATTGCTAAAAAAGTCATGGTCTGTTGATTCGGGGATATGAGGTTCACCAAGTGTGCTAAAGTCTTAGGTTGACCTTTGACTTTTTAACGGTAGTGTCAGACCTGCTTCCATGTACATTTGTGTGTGGAATAAATTGAAGAAATTTTCTTAAATGCATTTAGGACTAATGGTTGAAACTTATAAAAATTGATTGAAGGAGAGAAACCCTTCAGTCAGTCAGAATATTATCTCACGGGGTTATCTACCCTTGCCTCTGGTCTAAATACATGTACATAATGATGCTATCGTTAAACGACTTCTCTGAAATCGCTGGGACAGTTCTCACCAAATTTCATGTGGAACCTTATGTGGAAGGGATATTGAAAGTTTGTGGAAAAGGTCAAATTCCGTCCACAGAAGTGACCGTCACGTACATATGAGCCGTGACGTGAAATAACGTACCTTTTGAAATGTGCGCCCAACGAAGCCTCAGATCAGCCTGCGTTTTCCAAATGAATAACATTTCCATCCTTAGCTATCCGAAATGCGCCTAGTGAACCATCTTATCAGACTGCGCGCATGCGCAGGCTGATCTGTATCTTCGCTGGACGCACATCTCTGAAAATATGTTTTCTGACCTAACGGCTCATATAAAAACATCATGGTCCTAAGTTGACCTTTAACCTTATTGCGACATGGTCAAATTAGCTTCCCTATACATTTATATTGGGTAAACGTTGAAGTAATTTTCTAGAAATGTATGAAAGACTAATGTAATGATGGATACTTACAAAATGTGATTGAAGGAGCAAAATCCTTCAGTTACAGTCAAAATATTATCCCATGGAGGTTATCTGCTCCTGTCCCGGGGCTGTATACATTTAAAAAAATATGGTATTTTTTTAATAACTTCACCATATTAATGACATGCTCTAAATAAGCAATAGTAACCTAAGCTAAGGGCACTGAGAAGATTTACGAACTGCCCGAGGGCCAGGTCCTGGACCAACGGGTTGATATGGCACCAGCCGCAGTCGAGGATCATAGCATTTCGTCGGTTCAGGCTCTGGCCCAAGGGCAGTCCATAAACCGCCATAGTGTCCGAAACTTAGGTTTCTATTACCTTTAGTGCATTGAACAGCCCTTGAAAGTTCGAGTGACAATTGACAAGCTCGTGGAAATCGGCCGCGACGTAAAAATGTGTCTCCAGAGATCTCGCTCTAATATAAGAACGTACAATCCTGAGCAATATGCATCCACCAAATCCAGCCGTATATACATATATATCACATTAGTTTGCCCATGCATTCCTGCCTCCACCCCAGTCAGCATTCTACGTAAATCTATATCGGGCCGTCATCGGCCCATCAGGGTAGCTGACGGGCCGATGATGGCCCGATGTAGATTTACGTAGAATGCTAGCTGGGACAATTCTCACCTTTAGTGTACAAAAAGTGTGAGCCCAGTCTCACCAGAGCCTTTGCTATTCGCATACATGAAGCAGAGACCTTCAGGAAGCATCAGGCAAAAACGCACGTCTGTAGCCCAAATAGGAGACCCATATACCGGAAACAATAAGTGTGCCGGCTCATATCAGCTTACATTTCGACGTACTTATAATAAGAAATGCAAAAAAAAAAAAAAAAAAAAAAAGCCTTGTTACCTGCATTCATTGTACTGTTGCACCCTGTCATAGAAGTCGGGAAATCGAGCGCATCTCGGATGCATCGGGTACTATCGGAACCAAAGTTTTATGGTTTGGAGTTTAACAGCCCAGTCAGTACTATTAAGATCATGTCGAACTTATCAGTTTACCTAACTATACACTTTCCTCGGTAGTTGCTTATTGTCGAGTTGAGATTTTACGGCCCAGTCAACCCATTAGGGTCCTGCCGAGCCGGTGAGTTTACCTAACGACCCTTTTTCCTGGGCAGGCTTAGTCCTCTAAGCGTCCTGTACTTGTGCATATTATTTCGTCAGAAACTGGCAACTGTCCCTCTTGAATCAGCTGAAGAGACAGAATGACCGTAGAAAATATTTCATGATCAATATCAACGAAAGAATCTTGCCGGACCCGGCGGAGATCGAACCCGCGACCTCCTGATCTCCAGTCGGACGTTCATTCGACTGAACCACCGAGCAGGTAGGCTTTGTCCTCTAAGCGGTATATCAGTACTTGAGCATTTTCTTTCGCCTGAGACTGACAAATGGGCTTCTTGAATTAGCGGAAGGAAGAAAATAACCCCGCAAACACACAACATCGTTACAACGTCGCTGCCACGTCACGACGTTGCAGCGACGTTGTATCGACGTTGTTGCGACTTTGTGTGTTTGCTGGAACAAAAAATGCAAATATAGGTTACTACATGAATGTTCTGCGACTAACAGTGCATGCATATTTGTTAATTCTATTTGTTTGATAACTTTGTTTCCCTCGCTAATTGCAACCGGGATGGTGAGTCATTCAAACAAATTACCATTTGAACAAATTCATGATTTTATTCAGTTAGACTGTTTTTTCAAACAAATAAATTGAGGGAAAACCGAAAAACAACAACAAACAAACAAAACAATAACAATATTACATCAGTTTTTTTTTTTTTTTTTGTTCTGTTTTTTCTTCTGAAAACCATCGCTGTATTATGCAGCAAATACGTTATATAATTGCCCATGAATATTTACGAGACAGCTAAAACTGCTATGAAGTTCACCTACATTTTAAAGTTGAATTCTTCATATCACCGGACCAATTTCGGTTGCCGTAATAAACCTAAATATTAGGACAACACTCCGAACGCAGCGTCTGATGAGAGTCTACACTGGTCGCCACTCGTAGCGCGTCTTTAACACAACAACAGGTCATAAAATGGACTTGTTCAAATTTTAAACAAGTACGGTTGTAACAATAGAACGAGTACGGTAGGTTGTTATAATAGAAGAAGTACGGTAGTTGTTACAACAGAAGTACGGTAGGTTGTTACAATAGAACGAGTACGGTAGGTTATTATAACAGAACCGGACCAATTTCGGTTGCCGTAATAAACCTAAATATTAGGACAACACTCCGAACGCAGCGTCTGATGAGAGTCTACACTGGTCGCCACTCGTAGCGCGTCTTTAACACAACAACAGGTCATAAAATGGACTTGTTCAAATTTTAAACAAGTACGGTTGTAACAATAGAACGAGTACGGTAGGTTGTTATAATAGAAGAAGTACGGTAGTTGTTACAACAGAAGTACGGTAGGTTGTTACAATAGAACGAGTACGGTAGGTTATTATAACAGAACGAGTACGGTAGGTTGTTACAATAGAACAAGTACGGTAGGTTGTTACAATTGAACGAGTACGATAGGTTGTTACAATAGGACGAGTACGATAGGTTGTTATAATAGAACGAGTACGGTAGGTTGTTACAACAGAACGAGTACGGTAGGTTGTTACAATTGAACGAGTACGGTAGGTTGTTACAATAGAACGAGTACGGTAGGTTGTTACAATAGAACAAGTACGGTAGGTTGTTACAACAGAACAAGTACGGTAGGGAGTTAAAGTGTCCCAATATTTAGGGCTAATACATGTACGATAGCTGTCTTCAAATAGCTGTTGTTTCATTTTATACAGTAAAGGAAAAAGATCAATGAGAATACGTAGCAGCCGGGTTTATAACTAACAATTAATGGTTTGAAACTGGGAGCATGACTGGAATACTGGAAAAATTAAGATGGGGTGGGGCTGGTGGTGGAGGTTTGGGGGGATGGGGGTCTCTTAAGAAGAGGAGGACAGTAAACTTATACTCTTGTACAAATGTCTAAAGGGTGATGCCAGCATTCCAGCAGATGACTTTTTTTCCAATGTAGAAATCATCACTCATTGACTTTTCAAACCCTCACATCGTTAGTTAACGCACCGTTAAAACTTGATCATTAAATATGGCATATATGCTAACACTTGTGCTGAAAAAAATGTGAGTAGCTTTTGTATTTGCAAACGCTACTCACATTTTTTCAGCAAAAATAACTACGAATTAGATATTGTACTTACTAGAACAGCTAACGTTTTGACCACTAACGAGCTCGTTAAGCTAACGATGCTTTGAGCAACTGGACCCTGATTCTGATACACCTATACATTATATCTGTAAAGGGAACAGGCAGACTTTCAGGGGAGGCAACTTTGTCAAAACTGATATTGTCTTCTGAAATAAAGAAAGAAACGATTTCTATACAGATTCAAAACGGTGTATTAGGCTCTTACTGTAAGAATATGTCAATCCTACTTACATTATCCGCGTCAGTTACGTGTAGAAAATATGTGAAAACACATGCTGAAAGCGCCTAATAATACTTGCTAACACTCAATCAAGTACTTGTCTATTTCTCTTTGACAGATCGCTATGAATCTCTTTTAAACTAGAAGAGAAAGGCGAAAAACCCTTGGGTTGAGACACCACATCTGTCGACCTGACTGGGCGGGGAGGCAGTGTGAGGCAGAATGGGACCTTGGCTACAGTCGGAATACCTACATCCCCCATATCAAACGGAATCTACTTGAAAGGAGGCATCTTTTCAGAAGGGTCATGTTGTGCAGGAAAGCAGACAGACACCCAGCAGGCACACAACATCAAAATGACGTCGTATCAACGTCGATGCGACGTGATCACGTCACATCGACGTTGATACGACGTCATTTTAACGTTGTGTGCCTACTGGGCAGTCTCGCACGTAGACTGATATCAGTAGTAGATGTTAGTTTTGCCGTGACACCATACCAAACCGACCACGCCATATTTTATTTTATGCTACAATGCCATGCCAGATTTTATTTTATGGTGTCTCGAACATCTACAGCCGATGGGGGTAGTATTAGAGCATTGTTATACAAATGGGCAATAAACATATTCTTTACATAACTACTGACCAGAGCTGACAAGTCTGATAAGACAGCTGAAGAGAAATACAGTGACTGAGAGGAAGGGTATATTTATTCATATCTAATTTCAAATCTAATCAGACTTTATAAGTCTATCTCGTACTTTGCTTCCTTTTAACCCTTAAAATGCCAAGAAAACCTGCATCTGAAAATGTCGTCGTTTTATGTCGTCAGCTGAATATTCTTACAAACTTTTCAAACCTATTTTTGCATACAGGCAAACAGTGTGGACCCTGATCAGACTGCTCCTAAAGGAGCAGTCTGATCTGGGTCCACACTGTTTGCACAAATCACTTTTAAAATCACAAGCAGACGACAATTGTTGTGATTGGCAGTTTAAGGGTTAACATGGCGGAAAGCCTATCATGGGTATTCAGTCCTCATACAACACATAAGAGCCAGCGCATGATAAAACCTACAATAAGGCCTCTGTGACCAGTAAAGACTATGATCAGCTTGCACGTCCACCCAGTATGGTTTGAGTTCTCGTTTATTTCCCTTTGAATAGCTTGGAGGCTGTAGACGGCACATACGATCACCGAAGACTGATCAGATTGCGCGGATACGCAGGTTGATTTGAATCTTCGCTGGTCGCAGAAGTCTTATTGTTGGATTTGGCGTACGCTGACTCATATACTGAAGAGAGAAATTTAGTGATAGTTTCGCACCGGCAGAGACAAAAAGACCTAAGTACAGTCGACTCTCGTTATCTCGAATACCAAGGGACTGTCTGAAATACTTCGAGATATCCGTACTTCGACATATCAGATTTGCAGAATTGAGCAAAACTAATTTGATTAACCACATTTAACAAATATATGTGTAATTTGACTCATGAAGTTTGAGATATATTAAAAAATTTTGTGGAAAAGAGGAGAAATTCTCCTCTTTTCCACAATATTTTTACCTGTTGTTAGATTTTCATGTTTAGGCAGGGACCAGATTTTCACTTCGAGATAAGCGGTTATTCGAGATAAGCGAGTTCGAGATAGCGAAAGTCAACTGTATTCGGACAGAGCTCCCAGCAGGTACATAACATTTACACAAAGTCGCATTAACGTCGATGTAACGTCATTATGTTGCATCGACGTTAATACGGCGTTGCATAAACGTCATGTATCCGCTGGGAGAGATTAAAGTATTCGGACTGACATGCCTGAGCAAACAATATAGACTCATATTAGACTCGCGGAGTTTGATCAGATCTACACTGTTTGCCACTTTTCACGTCAAACAAGTAATAAATTTTAGGACAAGTGCAGCAAATTATTTTAAAAGGCGTCCAAATAATTAGGATAAATACGGTGACATTCTTATGGTGGCATCCTAGCGGACACATGACGTTTATACAACGTCGCATTAACGTCGATGCAACGTCAACAGCATTGCATCAAAGTCGATGCAACGTCATGCCGTTGGCATATCCCAGCGGGCACATGATGTCATACAATATCACACCAACGTCGATGCAATGTCATGTGTCCACTGGGATGTAGTTGCCGACCCGTTCTCTCCGGTTGTGATGTCTCGGTGTATATCCTCCTCAACAGTGATTGTCTTTTTTTTATAAATTAATTCTCACTTGTGACCACGCCTCCTTCACGTTCTTTATTAGTTCATCTTTATATTTCAATACCGTGGTGTCAGTAATGCGCTCCTTAGGGTCGGCCGGATTGAACCAGTTTCTATAGTGTTGAAGCAATCCGTCATCAACGGAAACTGTAAACTTTTTATTACGTTTCGTCTTCATGACGTCATGAATCGTAACAGTGGTGACAGTATCTGTCCTAGCAATATACTTGCTTCTTTGGTAGGCGGGAGAAATCTTTTCTTCTCTCACAAATCTCAGTAAAGTATTCAGTCCGTAAGAAACAGCGTCGCCCTTCCCTTGGAATGCAAGGTCCGTTACTGGCCATTCAAGTTTGAAAAATGTATTGCGAAACGTGTACATATCTGCGTCTGGCAATCTAGAAAATAGCTGAGACCAGTTTTTCTCCGTCGGATTTCTTGGAATTATAAACTCATCTACGTCAATCTGAACTGTATATTTACTTTTGTATTTGTTTCTGAAATGACAATCGTTTTGAGCTATTATCTGACCAGCCGTTTTAATTTCGCGCTTAGCCTGCTTGATTTCAAAGGACATGGGTAATGGCCACTGTAAAACTTCCGCCAAGCCTCGTTTCGAGTACCATTCCAATATTGGATTGAGTCGAGGATTTAAAGTATAATTATAAAATGTGAAATATTCAGCGCCGAGTATCAGATTGAACTCTATCCACTCAATCAAAGCGAATGCCTTGGAATAATTGAAATGGAACGGTTTAAGGCAAACAGTAAAGTTCCTTTTCGGAGCAGTCTGTACGCGATTTAAAATTTCTAGATTATTCAATACTGGTTGGCACTTTTTCGTTAGTAGGGAAACGGCTACAGGAATCGAGGAGCCTTTCACTGGACAGAAGAAAAACACGTCATGGTACCTGTAATTAGATAAGAAATCAACCAACAAATAAATAAATAATTTATACTTAAATAAATAAATAAATAAATAAATAAATAAATAAATAAACGAAGGGTGACACTGAATTGTGTTTTGATGCCTCCTTTGGAGCATAAAGGACCGTTTAAAAATTTATACTTTGTTCTTGTCGCAGATGACCCAGAAACAAATGCCGTCATGGCGACGTCGAAACGACGTTGTTGGGCAAAGGAGGGTTTAAAAGTTTTCTTCGCCAGGTAAAATCACTTGTTCACTTTCTCCTGTCCCGAGTACATCTCAATAAGTATTATTGTCCGGAGAATATCTCAAGCAGTATTGAAGACAATACTCAAGTTAATTACAGAATGCAGGAACGATAACTATGCTCAAATTAAGAACAAACTTTTCTTCTCCTTGTTACTCTGTTACTTTAACCTGTCCTCTATGGCAACCCGTTTGTTATTTTACCCATTTAATGCAGATATCTGCATTCTGCATTTCAAATACAAATATCTCTATTTTTGAAATTACAGAATTTCCAACTGAATTACAGATATCTGTAATTAAAATAAATATCTCTAACTGAAGTGCAGATATATGTATTTGAAAGACAGATATTTCTATTTCCGATCATGATATAGATATCGGTATTCAATTTTAGATTAATCATGTTTTATTGCATTTTAAACAAAGGGATTGGACACGTTAGATGGTCCTCTCCCTGCAGCAGGAAATACATTGATTTAAACGTACAATGGTGCAAAACAAACATTAGTTTCAAATTCATATAAGGTACTGCCGTTTGTTAACAGATCAAAGTTTACAGTAAGAATAGTTTGAATTTGATGTCTTGTTTGCAGTAATCTTCGTCTTTTGGTGTTTTAAAGGGTGCATTCAAATAGATAGTGTTCGACGTTTTCGACTAATACACCATAACTACAATTTGAATAAGGAACTATGTTAACGCGAAAAAAACACACACAAAAAAAAAAAAAAAAAAAAAATTGCGTTTAAACTACTACACATATGCCTTATACTTGTTAAAATAATATTGTATTTCCTTTCACCAATTGAAATTTTGAATTGTAAGAATGTGGGGATATTATGAGTTTCGGTGTTAAGGTCATTCCATAGTTTCAGGTGGAAGGAAAATAAGACAATTCATACGAACATAACCTACAGAACGGTAAATCGTAATTGGCATTGTTTCAAAGATTATAATTACTTACACCATTTACCAAGCTTGGAAGCAGTTCATTCAAATAACTAGGAGTTTCATTTTTGATTATTTTGTGCATAAGAATTAACTTTTTGTTTTCCTTCTTTCAGCTAGCGTTTCCCAACCGGTTTCTAAATATAGTGATCTAAGTAAAGAGAATACCGGGAGTCCGTAACTATACGAGCCGCATTCAGCTGCACTTGCTCTTACCTGTTAGTATCGGACATACTACAACCACCCAATACTTCAGAAGCATATTCTAATAACGGGCGGATATATGTACAGTATAGCTTATTAAGGGTAATTTTAGGTAGTTGACACTTTAGTTTTCGAAGACACGATATTTGCTTCGACGCTGAATTAATTATAGAGTCTATATGCTTTAACCATTTATTATTTGAGGAAATGCCCAGCAAGCAAAAAATATAGGACCCACATGGGCCCCAAATGGTATGTATATGGGTCCTATACGTGTAACCCATAAGGGACTCATGAGGGATTTGCAACATGGTTCCATGTTGGACCCACACGGGCAAAGCGATATGGGAACCATATGGGAACTTTATGGGTCCAGTATGGGAAAAATCAACCCACATTTATCTTCCAGAAAAAAAAAACTTTTACACATTTTTACACAAATGATTAAGTCCCCAGTCCGAGCCCATTTGATGGACCGATAAGTTCCCAACAGTGAGAGACCTATGTACATGTGCAAATTATTGCACATGCGTACAATCAAAATGCCTTAAAGATATAGGTATCTTTTTTAAAAGTTGGAAATGGTGGCCTCATGCGTACTTATATATATCTCTCAATTTTAAAAGTAATAGGGACATACGAGTTAAAATAAAAACATGACCATGAATCGACGTTCATGTAGGGAAAATAGTTAAGATAATTTAATAGATACTTTCATTTTGTAATGAACAAACGATTATTTTATTTTATAATTATCATTATTATTTGCATTTATGTCAGAAAATTTACTATTTTTTTGATATTTTGTTTAAATAGTGGTACAGTTGTTCCCCTTAATACCCCTATTGAACCCATATGGGTCTCATATAGTAATGGGAGGTCAACATTGAAACCATAGGTCCTAAAACTGTATCACATGGGAGCCATTTGGGTCCCAATTATGTATCTTGAAATTATCACTTTTCCAGGATTATTTCAATTTTATCTCGGGGTCCCACATTAGAATTTATTTTTATAGTTATTTTTTAAATATTCATACAAAATCTCGTTCTGCAGTTTTTACCAATATGGGACCTATATGGGACTTATATGGGCAAAACAGCCTATAAGGGGCCGATGTAGGACCCGAATGGGATAAATGACCAGAATCTGCCCATATGGTTCCCATATATATATGTTTGTTGGTCGAATTTTACCAATATGGGACCTATATGGATCTTATATGGGCAAAAACGCCTATATGGGGCCCATGTAGGACCCGAATGGGATAAATGACCAGATTCCGCCCATATGGGTCCCATATATACATATTTGCTGGGTGGTAACTCCGAGGTGTTTGTGGTTATCGACATTCTTTAGAATATTTTCATCGTACTTTAATTCTATGTCATAATCGTTATGAATATTTGAAATTACCATTACTCCTGTTTTTAATGGATTGAACTTAATTAACCATTTCTTTGCTCATTCCTTTAGTTTTACTAGATCAGTGTTTAGAATATGTTCTGTAAATGCCAAATTATTTGAAGAAAAGCTTAGAGGTGTATCATCTGCAAACAGTCTGGCCGTACCACGTAAATTAGCTAGGTCATTTATATAAATAAAAAAGAAAACAGGACCCAGGACTGAGCCTTGAGGAACTCCAGCAAGGATAAGCTTTAGTGATGAGAAAGTGCAGGTGACAAATACTTTTTGGTTCCGCATATACAGATAGTTTTGAATTCATTCTAAGAGATCTCCTGAGATTCCATATTTTTTTAAGTTTATGTATCAGACCTCTATGCCAAACTCTATCGAATGTTTTCGAAATATCACAAAATACATGACAAATTGTTTCATATTTTTCTAGGTCAAGACATTTCGATGTATTAATTCAATAAGGTGATGTACGGTTGACTGACCAGGTAGGAACCCTGACTGATACTTATATAAAAAAAAAAAATTGGCAGTAATGTGGTTATAGATGTGTTTATATACAATTCTATCAAAAGACTTTCCTACACAGCTTATTAACGAAATTGGTCTATAATTACTAACGTCTGATTTTTCTCCCTTTTTGAAAAGTGGCATGACAGAAGCAGTTTTCCACAAATTCGGATATATATGTTGTTCTAATGATAAATTTTAAAGTTTTGATAAAGGTTGTCTATTGATTTGCTAGTATACTTCAACATTCGGTTGCTTCTGCCGTCTGGGCCGGTTGCTTTGTTAACTTTAAAAGTATTTAGGATGTCTTTGACTTCGAATTCGGAAACTCGAATCTGAGATAATACAGACTCAGTCCTACTGTTAAAATCATGCAACGGTATATTGGCTTCTTCGATATAAGAAACGGATATAAAGAAGTTGTTCAGGGCATCTGCTTTTTCTTGATTTGAGAACCGGGCGAATTTGTTATCTCCTGTATGTAAAGGTGGAATATGTGTTAAATAGGATGTATTGCAGCATTAATTGACTTTTCTTTTATTTTTATTTTTGAAACGAGTGCAGAGAAGCTTTTAAAACTTTATAGCAGTATGCACTATGGCAATTTACAAGGGAGACTACTTTATATTGACTATTTCTCGCTTGACCTTTATCACTCTCTAGGCTAATTCACCAGGCGACGCATTGATGATATTTTACTTATTTTTTCCTACAAAACCAGATTTGACATTTCACGCAATTTGTCTCCATTGGAGACAATTTACATGTAATATCAAAACGTGTTCTGAAAATTTTACCCCCAGTGTTAACCCATTTATGCCTGGTGTCCCATAAAAGGGATTTTGGCAAACAGTATGGACCCAGATCAGACGTCGCAGAACGCGGCGTCAGATCAGGGTCTACACTGTTAGCATTAAGTTTAGACATTTCTACAAAACATGATAATAATAAAAACTAACCAGACACCCCTTATATAGGAAATGGACCTGTCCAAAGAGTTATGGTAGAAGAATCCATTTAGCATAAATGGGTTAAGCTAAGTTAAAGAGCATAGTAAGGGAAAAACACAGGAAAATAGAAATTTCGTATTAGTAGTAGTATCATTATTATTTTGTTGTTGTTGTAATACACAAATTGGCCAGTTATGCTTTATTTCAGTCTGACAAGGAGTTTTTCTGTGCTTTGTATAAATGAGGGTGTGGATGGGGTTGTTGATTCGCCTGCATTCTAGAAATTAAAACATTCAAGGACAGGACACCCGGACCACCCCACGACCCACCTTGACAAGTGCATAAATGACATAAATCCTTAGTTGGTGTTAGCCAGCAGTCGTTCAACATTGTTAACCGCGTTACCAAGTTCTAACCGTAAGGAGTCAAATAGGGAACCAGAATCAAGAGCCACAGAAATCAGAGAAACAGTCCTGTGATTCTGGGTTGCGTTCATATGGTGGCATACGTTCATGAAAGCGAGTGTTTTTTTTTTTTTTTTTTTTTTTGCTTGCGCGTACATTTAGAATGGAAAGCTCGTTCCGGTTTTAGTCTGTATTAGTCCTTGTTTTCAGATCTCAGTTCAGTTATCTTTAGAAACAAGAATTGTAGGAAAACCCGTCTGCTGCCGTCAAAGGCCATTGATACGGCGG
This sequence comes from Anodontia alba, assembly GCA_964016985.1. Lineage (NCBI taxonomy): Eukaryota > Metazoa > Mollusca > Bivalvia > Lucinida > Lucinidae > Anodontia > Anodontia alba. The sequence goes on from OZ024824.1 coordinate 109,935,407, forward strand.
TCGTGTATACTCACACGGCTGTCGGGTATATAAGTTGTCGGACAACGGGCAGACGGGTGAACAACCAACGAACTACCGGTTAAAGTTCATGTTTCATGTACGGCTGCCGTGAGCCGTATATGAAACATGAACTTTGACCGGTAGTTCGTTTACTGTATGGAATAGTTTGATGAAATTTACAGATGTATAGGATACTGTAAGTTGCATATTCTGGCTTTTGAGCTATCAGCCCTTGATATATATGTGGGGAAAAAATCAGTTTTTGCCAAAGTTCTTTTATGGAACGTATTAATAAAATTTTACGCTGTAAAGGATATTAAGGCCAAGGGCCACTACTCTGGTCATAAATTTCTTTAGTTATCTGCCCTTAATATATCCAATAAACAGTTTTTCTTGTAATTAGAAAGGTTTTGTCGCATAAGGACATTATTGGATGCAGTTTCTAATGTCTAGTTTACATAACTACGGGCCTCCGACACAAAGAGCAGTCAGCTTACGAAAGGATGGTAGCATTTAAGGGCAGACTTACGTTCAAGTAATATTTCCGAAAAAAAAAAAAAAAAAAAAAAAAAAAAAAAAGCAAAATTTGGAATTAAGGTGTGGGAACGAGCCATTTGCGCAAAATGGCTGTGAGCATTAAATTAAGATTTATACGGCAAAGACGGGGGAGCAGAACGGATCTGACAAACAAATAGAAAGGAAAATCTTTTTTTTTTTTTTTTTTTTTTTTTTTTTTTTTTTTCTAGTGTCCTGCTTTGTTTGAAAGCCCTCGTGTTGATCGGATTTACTGTCTTTGCACTGTACGTAGAAGTAGGAAAGGCTGCTACAGGCTGTAAAATCTCAGACTCAGAAACAGGGGTTGCGGTTTAATCATGCAGAAGGGAAATCGTATTGCAGTGGAATGGGAAGATTGGACCATTTCCACCAACTTCTTTGCATGAATGGCTGGTTGAATTATAACGAAAGTTTTGACATACCCTGGCAATATTTAGTTATATACTTTGAGATAGCTTGACGACATTTGGTATGTATGTAGGACAAACCAAGTGCCGTGTTCAAGAATGGTAATTCACATTACCTAAGTTTTCGAGTTACTCTCCCTTGGAATGTTAGTTATGAAATTGTGTACGCTCGATAACTACGGTACACTTTGAGATAGTTTGATGATACTTGGTTGGTATATTGGACAGGTTAAATAGGTGTCGCCTCTATTTGGAATATAGGGAACTGTGTGGACAAACCAGAATTATAGTTTGTCGCATTTGCATTCCTATAAACATGCACAGACAGAGGTCACTGATAAAACTTGGCAAGCGTTTCCTTTTGAAAGGAAACTTTATCAAAAACTATTTTGCATCGTCTGAACGATTATTGTAAATCCGTCACACGTGATCTGCAATTAGAGAATACCTGAAATTCTCGTAGACGAGACTTGATGTTAAATCGAATAAACCAGGGCTGCGTTCAGAAATACTTGTTTTGCCCTGGGTATTAGGTACAGGGGCGCAGGAGAAAACGTTCGCTATTACTTTGCACTACTGAACGTCAGCTCTGATCAACACAATAGTGTCCATTTTGATGAGAGTCCGGATACTCTGAAGCTTGCTAAACATCAAGCATGTCAAAAACTTTGAGCAAGGGAGTATTGATTATTTGTTGAAAATAAAAGTTGAAAAAAAAAATGAGGTTGATAAAAAAGATATATCTGCATTTCAGATACAGGTATCTGTATTTAAATTATGAGTTTGCTATAAGATGCCACTCGAGACTAGGGTGCTTAAGTATGTTTGTCAGCCTCTTTACAGTAATGCAAAAACTTTGTGTGTTTGCTTTAAATGCAGGTATCTGTATTTGGGTTGCAGATATCTTTATTTAAATGATAATTATAGATTTCAAATACAGATATCTGAGTTTCTAAAAATACAGATGTCTCAAATTCAAATGGAGATATCTGTAATTAAAATGCAGATATCTCTATTTGAAATTTAAATATCTGTATTTAATAACCAAATAGCGATATCTGCATTTCAAATACAGATATCTGCACTCATTATATACAAAGAACTCTCTGGACCCACAGAATACTAAAGCTTGGGTGGGTTCGAACCTCACTCAGCAAAGTGGTATTTCATATTTCTCTCTATACACTTTTTTTCTGAAGTACTTGCAACAGTAATGATCCTGGGCCGGAATTCTTTGTTGAAGTGTGTTTAAATCTTTAATTATAATAATATTTCCAAGCTTCAGTATCCTGTAGATCAAGAGAGTTCTTTGTATATAATGAGTGCGCTTGCGCACCAGAAATATACCCTATCCGACAGATCATTCAGAGAAATCAAGCATAATACTGTTCCACGAAACTTGTTTTTTTTTTTTTTTTTTTTTTTTTTTTTTTTTTAACGAGCGTAGTGGTGCAGTGGTTATGTCTCCTGACTCTGAAGGGCTAGGCGCTGCCGTCGGGTTCGAACCATACTCAGCCCAGTGGTATTTGGTATTTCATATTTCTTCCTATACACTGTTTTGAAGTACTTGCATTAATGATCCTGAGCTGGAATTCTTTGTTGAAGTTTTGTTTAAATCTTTAAGTTTATATATATATATATGTATATATATATATATATATATATATATATATATATATATATATATATATATATATATATATATATATATATATATATATATATATATATATATATATATGTGTGTGTGTGTGTGTGTGTGTGTGTGTGTGTGTGTGTGTGTGTGTGTGTGTGTGTGTGTGTGTGTGTGTTTTACAATTTCAACGTAAATCCCAATCAGTTCAAGAGTTCGGGCAACCGCTCCCATCAGCACTCCCAGTGCTTTGATTGTTTTTGATCAAACATACCTGTATCCAGTTTTTGGTAAAAACTCTCCCGTACCCGCTATAGTAACAGGCTGGTAATTTGTTGAAATGGACGCAGTTTTATACCATAGTCGACAAAATATTGTTTCAGTCTTTTTTTCAGTAACTCCTAGAATTCGAACTTTCCCTTCATCATAAAAGGCGGATATGATTAGAATACTGTCATCTGGCTCCACTCTTTGGAATATTTCACTCTTAGTGATAATTGCTGGGATGGGTTGGTTTCCACAAAGACTCATGTTTTCGAAGATTTTCTGCTCCAAGATTTTCTGCTCCATTCCGAGTTCTAGGAATCCGTCTGGCGGTTGACTAATCTGCGAGTGGTTACATAACATATTAATACAAGATGTTTTGGTTGTATTAATATTCTCTCTCTGTAAGAAGGTTTTGTCCGAGAACAAAGCAGGATCGTTCTCTTCCAAACTGACGCCAGTGTAAAATGAAAACATAAGTGAATTTATACAAATTAGAAGTGTTATAGCTGTCGTCACTTGTAGCAACAGCTTCCATGATCTTCGTTTCTTAACCTTTGTCTTTATGGCCATGTTTCCAATACAATATATTATTGTTATTGTTATTGTTTTTTTTTTTTTTTTTTTGTAAATATATTTTCAGTCACTGTACAATCCAAACATATGGACACATGTAAACAATAGATCGAGAATTTGAACGAAAGTTACTAAAATTATTATCACTTAGCACGCCCTGGGCAGATTCAGCAGACGACAAACTGACATTTGCATGAAATGTCAGATCCTGTCTTCTGAAAAAAAAAAATAATAAAAAAGATAAAAAATAATAAAGAAAATAAAAATAATAATAGTAAAAAAATTAATAAAAAAACAAGAAACAAATAAAAAAAAAAAAAAAAAAAAAAAAAAAAAGAAAAGAAAAACATGAAAAATATCTCAAAATGTCCCTGAGATTTTGAAATATTTTTCTTTTTTTTCTACTGAAATTATTACACAGGATGCTAAGTGTTAAAATCACTTCCCAGTAAGCATTCTTTATAAATCTAATCTATAGTGGGCCGTATCGGCCCGTCAGAGTAGCTGACGGACCGATAACGGCCCGCTATAGATTTATAAAGAATGTTAGCTGGGTTACTACTTCACAGTATGAACTATTTATTCGAAACAGATAAATTTAATATAAATCAGTTCTTATATAATGTTGTACCTGGCTAACATTAATTGTCCTTTGGTTTGAACTTCCATTTCTTTGTACACAGATAATAACACATAATAATTATTCTTTAACCCTTTTCCTGCTGAGCACCTATATACCCTGCATTTGCAAACAGTGAAGATCCAAAACAGTTGGCTCCTTCAGAAGCCAACTGATCTGGATCTGCACTGTTTGTCATTAAGTATGTGAATTCGTATCCACAAACTGGATTAAGTAACCTGATTGGCTGAAAATTAGAAGTGGGAGGGTGTATCTTAATTATTCAGCAAGACAAGGGTTAAGAAGTATCTGTCGAAAACTGAGGTGGCGGATTCACGCGGCATAAAAAAATGTATACAAAAAACAGAAAGACACACAGCATTAAGAGGAGTTTTCATTTATGAGTAATGGGTCGAGAATAACTTGTCTTAACTGGTGAAATTCTTGAATAAAGTCGAATTCTTGAATTAAAGTTTTGATGCGAAATGATTGTGCAAACTAACTCTGCCACCGAATAGAAAATCGGTCATATAACAACAGCTTTAAAAAAACAAAAACAACAACAACAACAAAAAACCCAAAACAACAACAACAACAACAAAAATAAAAAAATAAAACAAAAAATAAACACACACGCACGCACGCACGCACGCACGCACGCACACACAACACACACACACACACACACACACACACACACACACACACACACACACACACACACACACACACACACACACACACACACACACACACACACACACACACACACACACACACACAAAGCATATGTCTTCCCCAGCTGCCACTCACATAGGAAAGTTTACCCATACTAATTGTTTATTGTACCGTATTCGATCTAATTACCGCACGTACCCCTATAAGCGCACACTCATGAAATTCCGTAGTCTTCAGATTACAGCCAGTGTACTTTTTATTTACTTTTTATAAAGGCATATGTGGTGGGTTCTCATTTGAATTGCATCGACGTCGATGCAATTCAAATGAGTACCCACAACATATGTCTTTATAAAGAAAATCAGAAAAAAAATCGCATAATCATCATCAAATAAGTCCTCTTCTGATCTTTTTATAGTGTATCCTTATTAGGTATAGGTACATATTTTATCATATCTGAGTGTTCCCAGTAATTTTGAAAAACCTAAGCGCACAGTGCGGTAATTAGGTCGAATACGGTAATTGTAGGTCCGTATGCAGAGGGGGTGCACACAGTGCGAACACTTTTCTGGGAAAATAATTTGTGGTCTGCATGTCATCTGATGATGCTTTGTATTTCTACAAATTTTCATGAACATATCTTGAATGGTTTTCAACTCATACAGCAGAAACAAAACTACTGTTGTCAAACTTCAAATGGGAATATATAGACAAGAGTTACACTTCTTGTGGTCTGCACATCATCTGATGATGCAAACATTCCTGTAAAGTTTCATGAAAATATCTTGAAAGGCTTTCTACTTATACAACGGCAACTAAACCATTGTCAAATTTCAAAGAAGAATAACTCCAAACATATGTAGACAAAAGTTACGGTTCTTGTCGTATGCACGTCGTCTGATGATGTTTTGTATTTCTATGAAGTTTCATGAAAATACCCACCGGTTTTCAGACACGCAACTACTATTGTCAAATTTCTAAGGGCATAACATATATACTAAAGAGTTATGGTTCTTGTCCGTCGGCACGTCGTCTGATGATGCTTTATATTTCTTGGAAGTTTCATGAAAATACCCAGACCAGTTTTCGGACACGCAACTACTATTGTCAAAATTTTAAGGGACATAACTCCAAAAATATATAATAAAGAGTTTTGGTTCTTGTTGTCTGCACGTCGTCTGATGATGCTTTATATTTCTATGAAGTTTCATGAAAATCTCTTTAACGGTTTTCAAGATATATAGTGGACACGATTTTGTGACAGACCGACGGACGGACAGATCGACAAACAAAAGTTACGGTTCTTGTCTGCACGTCGTCTGATAATGCTTTATATTTCTATGAAGTTTCATGGAAATGTCTTGAACGGTTTTCAAATCATAGAGCGAGCACGAAATGACCATTGTCAAATTTCAAAGGGGAATAACTCCAAAAATGTATAGATAAGAGTTACGGTTCTTGTGGTGAGCACGTCATCTGACGACGCTGTATATTTCTATGAAGTTGCACGATATCTTGAACGATTTTCAAGTTATATAGCGGACACGAAATTACCATTGTGAAAATTTAAATGGAAATAACTCCAAAAATACATTGGCAAGAGTTGTGATTCTTGTAGTCTGCACATCGTCTGATGATGCTTTATGTTTCCATGAAGTTTCATGAAAATATCTTAAACGGTTTTCAAGTTATAGAGCGGACACGATTTTGTGACGGATCGAAGGACAGGCGGACAAACAACCAAGGCAAAATGTCTCCATCCCTTTCAGTGGGGGGAGAGGGTGGGGTGATGTGGAGGGAAAGACATAATAAAGTTACATTTCCACCCTTGTGAAAACATGCTCACGGAATGAATAAGAAACTTGAAAAAAAAAAAAAAATGTTTTTACCCTTAAAGCGCCAGTCACAACTATTGTCGTCTGCTTTGTCATTTGCTTGTGATTTTAAAAGTCATTTTTTGCAAACAGTGTGGTCCACACTGTTTGCCTGTATGCAAAAATAAGTTTGAAAAGTCTGCAAGAATATTCAGCTGACGACATAAACAGACGACATTTTCAGATGCAGTTTTTCTTGGCGCTTTAAGGGTTAACATCATCTCCCATCCATGTATCAACACTTATGGTAGGATGTGAATAATTATAATAGACATACTACATGTAATATTACAGAATGATTTCTGAGAGGATACGATTTGACCAAATTACCGTACCCTAAGTGTTAAACAATGTAGATCCTGATCAGACTCCGCGTTTTGTGGCCACAAAACGCGGAGTCTGATCAGAATCTACATTGTTTACCACTGACCCAGCAATAAAAAGTAAGGTGTGCGAATACCTTACGAAATACGGTATCAAACATTTATAATATTTATCCAAAAATTCCCATGAAAATGTAATTTTGAGTCAAAGGGGAGTTTGACTCTCTCGAATCCCCTCTGAATCCGCCCCTGTTTTATCCATGAATGGCGTAAAAAGAAAAAAATCACTTTGCACACAACTTGCGTAAGATTAATGATTCAGTCGTGATAAGTATCACGGCTGAATAATAATCTAACCGATTTTGAGTCAAACGTGGGCTCGATTGAAACTCAAAAGGGGGCTTCATTTGAACCATCGAACCCCTCTCAGAATCCGCCCCTGTGTTATACATGAATGGCGCAAAATGAACAAATTCAATTTGCGCACATCTGGCGCAAGACTATAGTCGATCGGTGTCACAGCTGAATAGTAATCGGATCCATCTCTTTTTCAAAAGACAATCTACCTGACGAAGAGAATATGTTCTTCTAGAATAAGAGAAATGCGCATATTTGCATCAGCCTGTAATTCCGCGCAGTCCCATCTGGGCACTTGCTGTCCCTTATAACATTTACAGTATCCATCGAATCTATGAGCGGACAGCGAAGGCCTTGATCAGACTGTCCGTGGACAGTCTGATCGGGAACTTCGCTGTTCTAATATAAATGAAATCACCTTTTCATGTGACGAGAATCAAGACGTCTGAAGTCTAATTAAATTTCCGTTCACCGTTGACACTGTGTGACAAAGACATTCTTGCGTCTAAAACGATAAACCCGACCAGACTGCGTGGATGCGTAGGCTGGTTGGGTTCTCCCGATGTTCGCAAGTTTTCCTATATGCACCTATACGTCTTTTTTCTTTCTTTTTTTCATACCGTATTCACTCGAACTACCCAGCTAGCATTCTTTATAAATCTATAGCGGGCCGTTATCGGCCCGTCAGCTACCCTGACGGGCCGATAACTGCCCGCTATAGATTTATAAAGAATGCTTACTGGGTATTTGGAAACCTACCCAGCGGGCACACAACGTTGAAACAACGTCGATTCAGCATCCTTATTTCAACGTTGTGTGCCTGCTGAGTATCCTATTAGACTCGTCCGTCCACTTGACTGCCTGGGGGATGCATCTACATGCTGGTCAGACGCAGCATTAAACCCAGTGGGCACACAACGTAAAAATGACGTCGTATCAACGTCGATGCGACGTGATCACGTCGCATCGACGTTAATACGACGTCATTTTGATGTTATCTGCCTGCTGGGAAGTTTTTTTTATATGTGTGTTTACACGTTTTGCTCAGGATACTTCGGGAAAATACGGAGTACGTAAAACAGTGTATTTTTACAAAATGTATAATATGTGTATATAAACAAAATGAAAATAGACAGAAAGAACCACATCAAGGTATATATAATAATGACACATTTATGAGTCTGCATATGTCACAAATAAGAATACACAACATATGTATAACGTATGCGTACAATTGTGTACGCATAGGTAAAGATGTTACGTATGCGTACAACTGTACGCATATGTACACATGGCAATGTTGGTGTGTTACGTTTGCGTACAACTGTACGCATATGTAACGTGGACAATTTAGTGTGAAGCTTTCGTATATGTACGAACCGTACACATGCCGGCCTCGGTGGTTCAGTTGGATGCGCCGTCCGACTAGAGACCAGGAGGTCGCGGGTTCAACCCCCGCCGAGGTCGGCAACATTCTTTCGTGGAGATTGATCATTAAATGTTCTCTACGGTCATTCTCTCCCTTCCGCTGATTCAAGAAGGGCAGTTGTCAGTTTCTGGCGAAAGAATGTGCACAATACTGGTTAACCGCTTAGAGGACTAAGCCTGCCCATGCAGTAAACGTGTGGTTAAGTAAACTGACCGCGCTCAACATTACCCCCATGGGTTGACTGGGCCGTAAAACCTCAACACAAACAAAGAACCGTACACATACGTAACAATTGGCATATACTAAAACATGGAGTAGAGCTAGGCTTTGGCGTGGAGCCTTAGTGTGGAGTGACTTTTGGAATGACTTTTTTGAGTGACTTTTTGGAGTATGATTGGGTTAGTTGAGGTAATAAGTCCAATGAGGTGAGGATGTGACCTCTCTGTGACCCTAAAGATAAATGGAATAAAAGCCAATTCCCTCCCCATGAAACCATCATTAGTGTAAAAAACTTGTCAAAGCAAGATGTACCCTATGATGTCAAGTCTCCGGTTAACCTGTCTGGTTATAGTCTTTGCTTGTGCTCTGGAAACCGAAGGTGTAAGATGTCTTAAGGGGTGGGGTGAAGAGGCAGGGGTACAATCAAGAATCTCAGTGCTGACTGAAAATCAAAAAACAACGTCACCTCTCTGATACTCTGCTTTGTTGAGTCTGCTCGAACTGCCTCCAAGGCCATCTTAATGGCCACCAGTTCTCCTAGAAGAATAGAAAATCTTTTGATACTGGTTGATGTAGTTCAACTTTTCCTGATTTGGAAAGAACAGGCATGCTCCAGCATCACAAGGGCCCGAGTTCTCTCTATATGAGTCATGTGTAAATCCGTATGTGACATCCTGTCCAGCTTCCCTCATAGTCTTTTCTATCACAAATTGTGCCTCATCTTCCTGTACCGTATTTCTGCTCTTGAAAGAAACAAGGTTCCCAGTCAGCATTCTACGTAAATCTATATCGGGCCGTCATCGGCCAGTCAGGGTAGCTGATGGGCCGATGACTGCCCGATATAGATTTACGTAGAATGCTAGCTGGGTTGTTCCAATATTTCGGTCTTTGTTTGGAAGGCTGAAGATACTGTAAATAAGAGAATTCAGGTTCCACTATACTAATGTCAATGTCTGCCTTGGAAATGGTTCTTTGAGCTGCATGTAGGATTTCCCGAATGGTGATATAAATCTTTCCTGTCCTTCCTCTACTCTACTTTTCCCAGAGCTGAAATATTCTGCTTTTTACTGACTGTTGCCTTTGCTATGATATTGGTGATCTCTCATACTGCCAGGTCTTCTCTTCTTAAATCTAATGACAACACCCCACATTCCACCTCTAATGCATCCAAACCTGCTGTGGAAGGAGCTCCCAACTATAGGTCTATACGAAATGGGTTATGAAAACTGGCTCTACCCAGTTTCCATAGAAACAAAGTTTGCTAATTTCCATTATTCAGGCCGTTTTCCTTCAAAGCATGACTTCCGAAAGATTGTGGCTACCGCTCCTATCAGCTCCTCATCGTCTGCTTGTAGTAAGTCTGAATAGATATTGTCTGGACCAGAAACTTTCTCTTTTTAACGCTTCGGTTTCTTCCATCATTATGTTTCTGTTCAAAAAGTCATCACCTATCTCACCACGGCAGTCTGGCTATCTTGTTAACTCTGTCCTCTATTTCCGTTTTCAATTCATCATCAAAATATTCCTCCGCCATATGTCCCCTCCCCGCTCCCACCCCCAACCCCCACAAAAAAAAAAAAAAAAAAAAAAAAAAAAATCACATTTCTCATTTACTTCAAATATAGGTTTGTTCTTATATATAAGTGGCAAATCTCACCCTGCATCTTCATACTGACGTATGGTTACATATTTAGATTCTCTCTACCTCTCTCTTGGACGCGCTCATTTCAAGCTTACTTAATGTGTTAGCTAACCAGCTGTTCTTTGTCGTTTCACATTCTTCAAAGTATTTCAACTCTTTTTTTTTTTTTTTTTTTTTTTTTTTTTTTTTTTCATTTTTTTTTTTAATTATTTGGAGTGCCTTTTTTCTTATAAATCTTCTTTGTTCTATTCAGTTTTGTTCTTATGCCTTTAACATCCTCATTTATACAGTGTGGATTAATATTCCTTATAGATAGTTTGATTTTTCATTTTGGCACACATTCATTGAGACAAGGCTCAAAAACCTCTATCAATATAGGGATCAAACATGTTTTCTCATGCATTAACATTCGCCAGGTTCCTAGGGAGGTGTTGAAAACCGAGGCCGGAGGCCGCGGTTTTCAACACCTCCCTAGGGACCAGGCGAATGTTAATGCATTGAAAAAACATGTTCGATCGCTATTATTGCATAAAAACTGAAAACATTTGCTACATTTTGCGTTATTTCTTGCACTATTTTGTTTCGCCTTTTCACTGATGTCTCGCGAACGCAATTTCCACGGACTATGCTCGCTTAAGCGCCGGGCACTACACATCTCGTGACGGCAGCAATTATGTGGCCCCGGTATAGGCATATTGAAAGTTGCGTAGCCATGCATTAACAGCGCGTGAATTGCCTTGTTAATACACGGCTTTTCGCCGGTTAATGTTCGGCTGTTAATAACGTGCGACACTGCTTTTTTAATGCAATAATGGACTATACATTTCTCTCGACTCCTCTTCCTCACGACACTTTTCATTCCACTCTTTAAATTTTTCATGTGTGTGGCATTTCCATTTTACACAGTCTGTTTGTTTTAGAATTATAATTTTCCATCTCTTATGAGCATTCATCTATACCGTCCTTAATATCTAGTAACACTGGTATATGATCTAACCTTACACTTTCGTGTGAAAGTGTTGTACAACATTTCACATATCTGTTGATCTGTGGTTTGACTGAATAAATCAGTGACACTACTACTATTTCTCCTTGTAGGAGAGCCATCATTATGCAAATATAATTTGTATTTAGAATTGAACTCTCTAATATTTGTTTTAATATTTCCCAAAAAACTGACTTTCTTGCATTCCGGCCTCCTGTACATATCACATTTTTTTTACTGGCTTCTTTTATTGAGTATATTAGTTTCTCCATCTGCTCCACCTTTCCAGGAGGTATATAACACACAACTAATAGGAAGTATCGAAGCTTTTTCAGGTCTAACGTGTATGTATACAGCTTCAAGATCTGTCATTTCAAACTATGTTACCTTTCAGTGATAAAATTTTGTGACTGTTTATATGACCCCTCCCAACCCCCCCCCCCTCCCCCCTCCCCACATCACACACCCATGGTTGTCTGATTTTCAGGCTTTTGAATGTATTGACCAGTTTCTAAAATTTACTTTCTTCTTTCAGATTCCCAACTCTCAGTTAGATATATGTTTCTACTAAAGAGTAAACAAACCTAAGTCGAACAAATACATTATTGTGTCGAAGTTTTGTTTTAGATTATCATGTGAAAAGACCTTTAAGTCCATATGTTATCTGAAAATTTTTATACACAAAACGAATCATGCTTAGCTTGTAAACAGACGAAGAATGGATAGAAATAAAATTCGTAGTGGAGACAAAATTCAAAATGGCCGCGATCGCAAGTTTTGTATGCTGACGTCATAAGTCTCGTGATTCACCACTTTGCAATTGGAATACTCAGCGTTGTTGGCCGTTTTATCGTTATTATCAGTCCAGCCGCCGTGTAAATAACCTCTGCCTAATCGCGGGACCCTTATTGTTTTCAGTATAAGCACCGAATCACCCCCAGCTAGCATTCTACGTAAATCTACATCGGGCCGTCATCGGCCCGTCAGCTACCCTGACGGGCCGATGACGGCCCGATATAGATTTACGTAGAATGCTGACTGGGCCAAGTGTTTGTTGGACAATCACATTTATGGTCACACGTGTCACTCTGATCACATGATGAGTCTATATAAGTGCGTCTGAACGCCGAACCGCCTCCGGCGGGTTCGTGGAACTCGCAGTTCCCGTTTGACGCACTTATTATGAAGAAGGCAATATAGAATATAATACATACATGTAGATAATGATAAATAAGAAAGCTAATTAATATTGAAATCATAATTGTAATATAAGATACAAGAGGGCCGACATGGCCCTGTATCGCTCACCTGATTACCAGACAAGTTTGAGTCAATTGGCCTTTCCGTTCACGAGAAAAAGTTCAATATTGATTTTCAAGATGGTGGCCATCTTGGATTTCCAATCAGAACGATTTTAGCTACTTTTGATCTACAAGTCACCTCGATACTTCCAATGTGGGACAATTGCCCTTTTGGTTCAGGAGAAAAAGTTCAAAATAGATTTTCAACATAGCTGCTAGGGCGAGCATCTTGGATTTCCGATCAGAATGACTTTAGCTTTTTTTGATCTACAAGTCACCCTGGTACTTCCTATCCAATTTCGAGTCAATGGGCCTTTCTATTCAGGAGAAGGAGTTCAAAATTGATTTTCAAGATGGCAACTGTGGCGGCCATCTTGTATATCCAACCGGAATCATTTTAGCTTTTTTTTTTTTTTTTTTTTTATCTTCCTTACCTCGATGATTCTTACAAAGTTTCAGGTCAATTGGCCTTTCGGCTCAGGAGAAGAAGCGAAAAATAGATTTTCAAGATTGCTGCCATGGCGACCATCTTGGATTTCCGATCGAAACAATTTTAGCTATTTTTGATCTACCAGTCACCCTGTGCTTCCTAACAAGTTTCGAGTCATTTGGTCAGGAGAATAAGCCAAAAATAGATTTTCAAGATGGCCGCCATGGGATTTCCGATCCGAACAATTATACCTATTTCCTACCCAGGTTTGAGTCCATTGGCCTTTCGGTTCAGGAGAAGAAGTGAAAAATAGATTATCAAAATTGCCCCATGGCAATAATCTTGGATATCCGATTGGACGATTTTACTTCTTTTTCATTTTTTTTTCTTTTTTTTTTTTTTTTTATCTATAAGTAACCCTGATGCTTCCTACCAAGTTTCGGGTCAATTTGCCTTTCGGTTCAGGAGAAGAAGCGAAAAATAGATTTTCAAGATGGCCGCCATTGCCGCCATTGTGGATTTCCGATTAAAACGATTTTAGCTATTTGTGATCTAGAAGTCACCCAGATGCTTCCTACCAAGTTTCGAGTCAGTTGGCCTTTCACTTCAGTAGAAGAAGCGATAAATAGATTTTCAAGATGGCTGCCATGGTGGCCATCTTGGATTTCCGATCCTAAGGATTGTTGCTATGTTTGATCTACAAGTCACCCCGATGCTTCCTACCAAATTTCGAGTCAGTTGGCCTTTCGGTTCAAGAGAAGAAGCGAAAAAAAACATTTTCAATATGGCCGCCATGGCGGCCATCTTGGATTTCCGATCGGAACGATTTTAGCTGTTTTTAATCAATAAGTCATCCCGATGCTTCCTACCAAGTTTTGAGTCAATTGGCCTTTTGGTTCAGGAGAAGAAGCGACAAATAGATTTTCAAGATGGCGGCCATCTTAGATTTCCAATCGAAAAGATTTTAGCCAGTCACCCTGATGCTTACTACCAAGTTTCGAGTCAATTGGCTTTTCGGTTCAGGAGAAGAAGCGAAAAATAGATTTTTAAGATAGCGGTCATGGCGATCATCTTGGATTTCCGATCGGAACGATTTTATCTACAAGTCACCCCAATGCTTCCTACCAAGTATCGAGAATTAGCCTAGGGGTGTAGGAGGAGTAGGCTTTTAAAGCAATTGTTGACGCCGCACGATGCACGATGCACGACGGGCGACACACGACGCACGACGGACGACGGACATTGACCACAATAACTCACCTTGAGCACTTCGTGCTCAGGTGAGCTAATAAAACCAGCACAATAAATATATAGTCAGCCAGAGAAAGGTAAGCAGAGGTGATTGGCTCTGGCCCTAACCTACCAAAGTTGACAAATTCTGGTTGATAAAAGCTCGTATAAATGACATAAGAAGACAGCATAACTTGAAAACAGAAGAACGCAGGTATATACTAAACTAATTAGAATTGAAACATGTTGTATGTTGTCTTCGTATACATAACTGCGCTTTGTTCTGCACTGTCATATGCCATGTATGGTTTTTAAAGCCTTTTGAAATTTTGTAATAAATTCTTTTCTTTTATTTATAAATAATAACCGTGATGAAAAGGCTCACTGAATTGCCATGACCTATACCGCTCACTGGGCACATTCAGCAGATGGCAAACTGATATTTTCTTTCTTTTCTTTTTTTTTTTTGTAGGAAACACAATTTGACATTTCATGCAAATTGTCTCCAATTTGCATGAAATGTCCAATCCTCTTTCCTGGGGAAAATATTTTAAAATATTGTCTGCTGATTTTTTTTTTTTTTTTCAGATTGCTAAGCGTTAACAAAACCTATGCCTGTGAATGAATAACTTATCCACAATGCTTTTGTTTAAAATCACTGTTTTACGCACTGGGAACTACATGTGCAATATTTTTTTTAATCAAAATAAAGTGAACCTAGGGATATACTAGTGATTTTTTCTTATTTTATCATGAAAATGTATGTTGTGTGTACTCATCAGAATCGCCTCATCGATGCGATTCTAATTCATGCACTCAACATCCTAGTATTTTCTTTTATCGAAAAGACATCCCTAAAGAATCCCCATTGTCTCCTGATCTGGCGCTATGATTAACCCCAGTGGCTCGAACCACCCATGCCTAGAACGAATTTCCACTGCCCCAATTCTAAGTAGTAGTAAGGACGGCACTATGGGTACACCATATGGGAATCGTCCTATTATACTATTCTAGTTCAACTGTAGTTCGACAGTTTACCAATGCCACATAATGAGACAGTAATACACTACAACCTGTTTATAACATGGTTGGTTATAACACGGTTTTGATATAACACGGTTCAAAGATGGATCCCGAAAATGTATAGATTATATTGAAAAATGACCATAAATGGTCATTTTTCAATATAATCTATACATTTTTTGTTTGGATATAACACGGTCAACGGTTGTTTAACTAACACGGTTTATGCTATGGACCCCAACAATAGTGTTATAAAGAGGTTGTGGTGTATCACAATACAAGACTACATTATTCGAACTAAACGCCTCAGTTAACCGATTTACATCGAGTGGACTCTTCTACCTTAACGCTTTGGACTGGTCCGTTTCTAATAGAAGGGGTGTCTGGTTATTTTTAGTATTATCATATTTCATAGAAATTCCTATATTTTATGCAAACGACGTAGACCCTGATCAGACGCGCGTCTGATCTGGGTCCACTCTGTTTGCAAATGTCCCTTTCATGGGGCGCTAGGCATAAATGGGTCAACTACGTAGGAATAAAAGATAAATAATAGTTCAGTTCAGTGAAAATCTTTATTTTCTTCATTTCAAGAGATTTTACAAACGCAGTCATTTAAACATACGAGGGGTGTTTCAAAAGTAACGTCACTTGCATCGGTTCTCCTGTACTGCAAATGTTCTGATCATTTTAACTTGCTCTGCTCTTCAAAACACTCTCCGTCAGCCTGAATACACCTTTTGAGCCGGTCAATCCACTTTTGCAACCATTGTTCATACTCTTCTATAGGAACAGCTATCAGATACTGCTAAACAACGGATCCAAAGGCATTTCTCGATTTGTATGTCTTACTAGACAGATGATTTTTAAGTTTGGGAAACAGAAAATAGTCGCAGAGCCAGGTCCGGCAAAAACAGAGGGTGTGGAAGGACGGTAACTTTTTCTGACTCTGCGTGCCTTGTGAGCGGGTGCATTATCATGCAAAAGTCGAAGGTACAGTCAAGCCTGTGTTAAACAAGCACCTAAGGGAAAGCTATAACTTGGTTGCTTAAGACAGATGCTTGCTTAATACAGGTAAAATTACCCTTATTTTCCTTAATTAGGACCTCGAAAATTGGCCTTTAAATGCAGACAATACAAGTGGCCTTTAGGACAGATTTGACTGTACTTTCATCCCATTACGAAAACATGCCTATTCAAATATATTGAAAATTTTACCATCAAAAAAAAAAAAAAAAAAAAAAAAAAAAAAGAAAAATTTCAGACAAAAAAAAAATCTGATATTTTTCATATTTCTGCTCAAAACATAGATTGTGGATACTCGTAAGAACCCCTCAACGAGGCAGTTCTAATAAATACCCACAATCTTTGTTTTTGAGCAGAAGTAAGAAAAATAATATATGCCGTTTTACTATATAAAAGTGGTGTTTAAGAGTGTGTGTGTGTGTGTGGGGGGGGGGGGGGGGGGGGGGGGGGGGCGTGGGCGGGGCTGGGGGGGGGGGGTCAGAACTATATAGGCATGTTTTCGTGATTTCGTGATGCCGGCCTGTTTTGGGGCGGTGACTTTTGTAGTAGTTCTTCAATTTTCTTAGAACAACATTTTATAGAATTTTCCTGTAATCGTACTGCCTTTTGGCACCGGCATTTGAATGATATGACCCTTATGAGTGAAAAAAAATATATCTACAAAACCTTTTTCACCGTTCTTATTCGTTTGGCAGTACTTGGGCATCTCGCATTTTAGGTGGCCGAAATTCGGTGGGAACACCCGCTTTGGTTCAAAATAATAAACCCAGATCGCATCACCATTAACTATATTGTCAAAATCCTTTTTGCTGTATTTTGGGTACATGTTTAGAAGTGTCTTCATTTTTTTTCCATTGTTACACATGTCCTCTTTTGTCCATTTGTTAACAAATGGGGTATCTATCTGGGATCATTCTATCGAAACAAAGTGGTTTTATATATACATGGCACGATTTCCGCGAAATAAAACACAAATGACATTATTTTGAAACACCCCTCGTACAAACAGTAAATTCAACATACATGTGAACATTTATACAGAACATATTTATTTATTTTAGGTTCTTCGGTAGACACATTGTAAGTTACAATACATTTATACAGTGAACCCTCGTTATAACGACATCATTTGTTCTAAAAGGTGTTGCCATTATAATGAATTTGTTTTTTTTAAAGAATCATTAACCCTAGTCCTGCTGAAACCGGATATGCCCTGCCTTTGCAAACATTGTAGTTCCAGACCAGTTGGCTATTTGTTTCAACAACCTGGATGAAGTAATCCGACTGGCTGAAAATTAGAAGTGGGCGGGACATCTTAATTTATTCAGCATGACAAGGTTAAGAACAGAATGCTAATGTTAGAGAGGCCTTGTTTAATTCTTATTTCCTCGTGGAAAAACGTTTTGGATATTTGTTAGAATCGCCTCACTGAGGCGATTCTAACAAATATCCAAAACATACATATTTATATGATTTTTGAAGTAAACATGTATAAGGTACAAAATACATGTACAGTGGTGTTGCAAAATTTCTCATTATATGTCACCTCTTGAGCGAAGGTTTCGTGCCAGTTAAATTATAATTATAACGATTTTTGCCGTTGTAGCGAGTATCGGTGTAAAACCTGTAAATCATGTGTACTCAGTTCGTCTTATAAAATAATGTCCAAAAGCAATGGAGCGCCAGATCTTGTCAAGAAGCAGAACTACTGGTGTAACTTTTCTAGTTCACTACAGAGTTTAGTCCCGTTAGTGATAATACGTTGATAGTGTGTCAGGATCAAAAGTTAGAATCTCCTGTGGAAGTCTGGTACATTATCTCATCAAGTTATACAGCCTGTTATGTTGTCTTGTTTGAAAATTTCATATGATAACAACA
Source organism: Anodontia alba (assembly GCA_964016985.1). Taxonomy (NCBI): domain Eukaryota; kingdom Metazoa; phylum Mollusca; class Bivalvia; order Lucinida; family Lucinidae; genus Anodontia; species Anodontia alba. The sequence goes on from OZ024824.1 coordinate 109,953,856, forward strand.
ACAACAGCAACAACAAAAACAACAATTAAATTCAATTAAATACTCTTATAAAACCTCTTTGGAATTCCATTTGCAAGAAGGTCAAGGTTCACGTACAGAATTGCCTCCAGATATGAAAATTCGAAAATTCTGCCCCTCCCCATCCCGGGTCACACCAATAACTTTTATATCGACTAGGAACGTCGTGAATCTCTCTCTCTCTCTCTCTCTCTCTCTCTCTCAACACACACACACACACACACACACACACACACACACACACACACACACACACACACACACACACATTTTTTTGTGATTATATATTTTACTGTACTTTTACTTTACTGTTTCATCGAAGAGGCAGAGGACCCGCTCCATGGACAGAAAACATATATGTAATTTGCAGCAGCATCAGAAAAAGTAGAGGGCTGGGGTAGGGGTGGGGCGGGGAAAGGCGGTGAGAGTAAGCCCCACCCCGCGCACACCGCTTCCAGATTTTCTGCGGACTGTTCCGAGTCAGTTTCGTCTTTGATCGTATGTCGTTTATTGTAATTATGCTGCTTTGGTTTTCCATTGTTTGTTCATCAGTTCGTCTTTCTGTGCCTTGGAAAGACTGTCCTTCGTGATTGTTGCTTCGTTCGTGTTTTCAAGTCAAACTGATTCAGGATGATGGCGTTAATCCTTCTCTTGCTGAACACGACATGCCCTGTCTTAACAAACAGTGTAGATCCAGACCAGTTGGCTTCTGAAGAAGCCAACTGGTCTGGATCTGCACTGTTTGTCATTCAGTATGTGAATTTATATCAACAACCTGGATCAGGTTGGCTGAAAATTAGAAGTAGGCGTGGCATCTCAATTTATTCAGCATGACAAAGGTTTAAAAAATGATTAACATGTTTTTTTCTTGTTTTTTTTTAAGAAGTGTTTTTTTTTTTTTTTTTTATTTATTTATTTTCTTAGTAATTAAAAGTTTATTCCGATTGACTGGTAGACTGTTTCATTGTGCAGTCTGTATCAGACAAGAAGTCTAATATTGACTGGATGCTCTAAACAAAACGATTAAACATGTTCAAGTGACTTCTTATATGCCACTTGACATGTTAAATAGCTGGTTCATTCTTCATCCGTTTATTGACTGCGCATTACGAAAACTCGCCTATTCAAATATATATATAAAAAAAAAAAAATTCACCTCCAAAAACTGAAAATTTTCAGATGAAAAACTGATATTTTTCATATTTCTGCTCAAAACATGGATTGTGGGTACTCGTTAGAACCGCCTCGGCGAGGCGGTTCTAACGAGTACCCACAATCTATGTTTTTGAGCAGAAATAAGAAAAATAATGTATACCCCTGTAAACCCCAGTTTTACTATATAAAAGTGGGGTTTAAGGGGGTCAAAATTATATAGGCATGTTTTCGTGATGGTAAACTAAGTAAACCGATCATATTTAACAGGTGAAAAACATTCTTAATGCCGCGACCGGGAATTGAACCCTGTCCGCTGGACAAAGTCCTACACTCTACCACTTCGGTATAAAAGCCGGCTTGTACCGCACGGCAGTACAAGTGTGTTATATACCAATACCCGGTGACATTCTCCCCCTCCAGCTTGAAATTCGTCCCTGAATTTCTAGGAGCCCGAGAATCTCGTGAAATGAGACTCGAGATGTTTTATGCATACAAGACTTGACGTGGGTTTTTTATGGTGGGCGCCAAATGTAACAGGTGAAAAAAATTCAAATCACCAATGCCGCGGCCGAGGATCGAACCTGGGCCGCCTGCGCGGCCGGCCAAAACTCTGCCACGTGCATAGAGAATAAGTCTCGGCATGTATCATATAAGTTCACTACAGAGTTTAGTCTAGTTAGTGATAATACTACTGTTATATAGTTTTGTTTGTGTTGAGGTTTTACGGTCCCGTTCAACCCAATGGGGTCATGTCGAGCGCGGTCAGTTCACCTAACCACACTTTTACTGGGCAGGCTTAGTCCTCGAAGCGATTAACCAGTATTGTGCACATTCTATCGCCAGAAACTGAAAATTGCCCTTCTTGAATCAGGGGAAGGGAGAGAAAGACCGTAGAAAATATTTTATGATCAGTCTCGGCGGGGGTCGGCAACATTGTTATAGATTGGCAATCTGAACAAAAGTAAGAATCTTATATGGCATTGAATTGTATTTATGAAGCTACTTGTTTTACATGCACAGTTTGTTGAATAAAATACTGTTTATCCAAGAGCACTGAAGCAAAATGTTTCATAAGAGTTTTTTAAAGAGCAGTTGGGTTTGATTGTGTGTGTGTGTGTGTGTGTGTGTGTGTTTTCATAAAATATTTGTTATCAGATATAAGAAAGAGTCAAATACGAGGGGTGCTCATTTGATAATGAAAACACATCGTTCAAAAGTACTGCTACCACTAAATCCTAATGTGGCATTCAGCATTTCAATTTTATTTTCAAATATTCATGTTTGTCATGTGCACATGGTAACCAATGTTATAATTTCTGGAACACATTTTTGTGATTTCATACTTTCAGAGGTATTCCACACTGTATAAATATTAATATTGGTTGCTTTTTGTTTAGCCTTTTAATTTTATTTCTAAACATTTATGTTTGTCATTTATGTTTGGTTGTTTTCGTTATTTAATGATCACCCCTCGTACACGCATTATCGAAGCTGCAATAGTATCTTAGGTTTTATACAACCATACAACCACCAGAAAACAGGTAGTAAATGTACTTTGACACATCAGCTATTTTCATCTTCATGTGTGCGTGCGCGCGCGCGAGTGTATGTGTGTGTTGGTAAAGGGTCATTCCTTTTATAATCTCATTACGAAAACACGCCTTTTCAAATTCACGGACAATTTCACCACCAAAACCTGAAAGTTTTCAGATAAAAAATTCTGATATTTTTTTCTTATTTCTGCTCAAAATATAGATTGTGGGTACTCGTTAGAACCACCTCGCCGAAGCGTTTCTAACGAGTACCCACAATCTATGTTTTTGAGCAGAAATAAGAAAAATAATATATACCCCTGTAAACCCCAGTTTTACTATACAAAAATGGGGTTTAAGGGGGTCAAAATTATATAGGTATGTTTTCGTAATGTTTTATTTTCACTACAGCCGGTATTATTGCCTTGTAGAGGGCGTAAAACGTCTCGCCGTACTTCACTATGAAGTAATTGATATTTTCTTCTCCTTTGTTATCGTTGAGTCCATCTCGGGAATTTTGAAAAACATTATATGCGGGTCGCTGATGAGATCTAATTCGCCGAAACTAGTTTTATTGGTACAGAAAACTTCAACGCTCTCGCTCTCTCTCTCTCTCTCTCTCTCTCTCTCTTCTGATCATTGATTTCAAGAGTCAGTCCTTGTAGAAGCTGTTGTTTGAATTTGGGGATATTGTAATAACCTTAATGGGACAGACAGGCCTTAGCAACTCTATGGACCCAGATCAGACGCCACTTTTTTATTTATTTATTTATTTATTTATTTATTTATTTATTTATTTATTCATTTTTTTTTTGCTTTTGTGGCGTCTGATCAGGGTCTACTCTGTCTGCCAGTCATCCAGCGGGGTTGCCAGTCATTCAGCAGGTTTCAGATTTGTCATAAGGTGGTTACGTGGACGTGTAAAATTTAGACATAAATGGTAACCCAGCAGGCACACAACGTTGAAACAACGCCTATGCAACGTTGATTCAACGTCAAGACGCTGAATCAACGTTGAATCGACGTTTTCAGCGTTGTGGCCTGCTGGGAATGAGTTAAGGTGTCATAATATTTAGGGTAAAAGTATGGTAAGGGGTGAAGGTGGCATTGGTCGTTAACTACGATAGGAATAACACACCCTGTATTTGTCATTTGCTGAGGTTATCAACAACATACAGGTGCGGATCCACGATAATATCTGAGGGGGTCAATTTGATCAAGTTACCACACTGACTATGTTTTCGAATAGACACGCGTGAGCAAACAGTGTAGACTCAGCAGAACGCGGCGTCTGTTCAGGATCTACACTGTTTACCACACATCCAGCAACTTTACACGCATTCTTAGGTAGTAAAAGGGACTTGTTGAAGAGAAGTACACTATATATCAATTTATTCAACCTTTCTTGGATAATAAAATGTCTATTTTTGAGGAATATGGAGCCTTTAAGTGCTGTGAATATTTATCCAAAATTTATCAAATTTATACAAAATTTCCCATGAAAATGAAATTTTGAGTCAAAGTGGGGTTTGATTGAACCCCCACCCATCCCCTCGAACTCCCTCTGAATCCACCCTTGACATACTAAGTGTAGAAGGAGATATCAAAATTGGTCGACTACCCACTAAGTAATCTCAATATTATCTTTGTAATTGAACATATAAATCAACATTTTTTCTTCTTCGCGGAAACCTCCAAGAACTTTATTTTCTAATTTGCAGCGTGGTAAGGGAAAACCGAAGTACTCCAGAGACAAACAGTACGACCCACACAATCCTGAGCATCTACACTTTCGTCAGCCAGCCTCGATGGCTCAGTTGGATGCGCCGTCCGACTGGAGACCAGGAGGTCGCGGGTTCAACCCCCGCCGAAATCGGCAACATTCTTTCGTGGAGATTAATCATGAAATATTTTCTACGGTCATTCTCTCCCTTCCGCTGATTCAAGAAGGGCAGTTGTCAGTTTCTGGCGAAAGAATGTGCACAATACTGGTTAACCGCTTAGAGGACTGAGCCTGCCCAGTAAACGTGTGGTAAGGTAAACTGACCGCGCTCGACATGACCCCATTGGATTAACTGGGCTGTAAAACCTAAAAAAACAACAACAAAAAACAACAAAACAAACAAAAACACTTTTGTCAGAAGACATGTGAGTCGCAACGTCAGAAAACGTACCTTTGGACATGTGGGCCTAGCAAAGAGTCAGATCAGCCTGCGCAAATGCGCAGGCTGATCAGAATCTTCACAGGGCGCATTTTGGATAGTGAAGGCTGCGAAGTTTCTTCATGCGGACAAAGCATACGGAGGCGCAGGCTAATTCGAGTCTTCGTTGGGTGCGCATTTACGTTGCGGCTCAATTAGGTTTTACGATTCCTATATACAGTCAACTCTCATTATCTCGACTTCGCTTATCTCGAATAACCGCTTATCTTGAAATGAAAATTTGGTCTCTGTTTCAACATGTAAATCTAACAACAGGTAACAAAATATTGCGGAAAAGAGGAGAAATTGCTCCCAATTTCTACTCTTTTCCGCAATATTTTCAATGTATCTCTAAATTCAGGATTCAAATTACATATTTATTTGTGAAATGTGGTTGTTTAATTTATTTTTTCCTCAATTCTGCAAATCGTACGGATATCTGGAAGTATTTCAAAGAGTCCCTTGGACTTCGAGATAACGAGAGTCGACTGTATCTGAGTTCAACTTGAGAAAAAGCCCGAGCGTTATTTCATTAGTTAACAGAAAGATTAGATCAGCCTGTGAAATCCGCACAGTATACTGAGGGCTTCCCTATTTATCACCATATTCTAAACAAGTGACAACGTAGTCTGATAAAGAAGGCCCAGATCCTCCTGTGCGATAGAACCTCCTTTTTCAAGTTGGAAATCAGGCTGCTCCTTTATGAGTAGTTGATCTGTCAATACTGCTCAAGCATGCCCGTCAGTATATTTGGAACTAGACTAATGCCCAGTGGGGCACGTATACCCCCGACCAGAGCTACCGCCACTTTTTAAAGAGAACAAAGTATGTAGCTTTGACTCTGGAGATGGCAGTTGTATGCTATATGTTATAACATTGAAAGAATTTAATCACACGTTATGTGAAGCCCTTGACCTTGACCTCGAAGGTCAGGCACAGGTGCAGGGATCTAGCTAAATAAAACTTTAGCCCTATAATATTTCAGTATACTAGTGAAATCAATCAGTCTTTATAATATAAGCAAAAATGACATTTGTATGAAAAGTCTGTGACCTTGACTTAAAAGCCCCATGTTGGGGATGATGTCGAGAAAAACTTTAGACCTGTATATACCATCATGCTTAATATTAATGAAACCAACGAAAGGGTCTTCATAATATAGCTACATACATTTTAACGAAAATTTTAACGTGACATGCCTACTCAATGTCCTCTACATATTTGTAAAGTATCACAAAAATATCTTAAAGATTTTTTTAGAGTTATTGCCCACAAAGATTTAAATAACCAGGGAGATAACTGCAGAATGAAGTCAGTTAGAGTTATCGTTCTTGAATGTGATATGCCTACTCAATCTTCTCCACATATTGGCGAGGTATCATGAAAATATCTTATTATGGTTCGCACAGAATTTTGACAATTTTTGGAGACTAGGGGAGATAACTTATGGACCAAGTCAGTTAATGTTGTTATTCTTTTACCCGACACCCCTACTAAATACCCTCTACAACTTGACAGAGTTTCGTGAAAATAGCTCGAAGGGCAAAGGAGTTATGGGGTGCAAAATAATGCGTCTATGGGCAGATGGATGATCGGACGGATGGATTCCATGCTGATAGCTATATCCCCTAAACCCATTTGTTTGGGCATAACGAAATTCAACAAAAGGTCTTGATGATATAGCCATATAAACTTAAATGCAAAAATTTTTACTTTCATATGAAAATTCTAAGTCTCTGATCTTGACCTCCAGGTCATACCCCGGGGTGGGGATCCTGCTGAGTAAAACTCTAGACCTATATCTGCCAACATGTAAAATATAAATGAAATTCCTCAAAGGGTCTTGACGATAAACTTAAACACAAAAATTTTGACTTTTTTATGAAAAATTCTAAGTCCGTGACCTTGAACCCAAGATTATTCCCCGGGGTAGGGTCGGTGCTGATAAAAACTTTAGACCTATATCTACCATCAGGCCAAAAATGAATGAAATCCATCAAAGGGTCTTCATAATATTATAAACTTTAATGTAAAAACTTTGACCCTACGACGAAACTAAGTACGAACGAATAATGCGTCTACGGATGGATAGACGAACAGATTCCTTGCTGATAGCTATATCCCCTCAACCTATCAGTCAGGGGATAATGAAATTCAAAAAAAAGGTCTTGATGATGTGGCTATGTAAACTTAAAAGCAAAAGTTTTTACTTTTATATGAAAATTCTAAATCTGTGACCTTGATCTCAAGGTCATACCCCGGGGTGGGGATCGTGCTGAGTAAAACTCTAGACCTATATCTACCAACATGTCAAATATAAATTAAATTCCTCAAAGGGTCTTGATGATATAGCTATATAAACACAAAACAATTGACTTTTTTTTATGAAAATTCTAAGTCCGTGACCTTGACCCCAAGGTCACCCCCAGGGTGGGGATGGTGCTGATAAAAACTTTAGACCTATATCTACCATCAGCCAAATATGAATGAAATCCATCAAAGAGTCTTCAAAATATGAGGTCTTATAAGCTTTATTGCAAAAACTTTGACCCTGTGTCCACGGACGTGACGGAAAGACGAACGAACGAACGTACGAACGAACGAGCGGAAAAGCGAAAACTATATACCCTCACATACTTCGTATGCCGGAGATAATAAACATGGTATCGTATAGGCCCCTATGCAAACAGCAGAATCTCGGACGCCCAAACTGCTTTGAATCTTATCTTATTCCTATGGGAGGAAAAATGTTTATTTAACGGCCCACGTTTAGATAAAAAAAAGCAGTTTGATTTTCGCCAAATATGAATGACACACAGGTGGGCAGAACAAGAAACAGTTCAGTGGATGCCAGACAACATAATTATGTGGATGTATTAATCTTAAGCACTCTCTCCGCAATTCCAGACGAAAAAAACTGATGTATGTTTTCTTATTTCCCCAAGACAACAAGGCTTGACATTTCATGCTTATTGACTGCTCAGCTGAAATTTTACTCAGCATGTTAAAGCTGAATATGCTGGTAAAATTACAGCAGACAACATTTTTGAAACATTTTTGAAAATCATCATGAATTTTCCTCTGCTGAATTAGCCCAGAGAGTGGTAAAGGTTTATAAAGAGGAGACTAGCAAATATCCCGCACCTTTCTCTTGCTAAACACGACATGCCCTGCATGTCTTAGCAAACAGTGTAGATCCAGATCAGTTGGCTTCTGAAGAAGCCAACTGATCTGTACCTGCACTGTTTGCCATTAAATATGTGAATTTCTATCAAAAACCCGGATTAAGTAATCTGATTGGCTGGAAATTATAAGTGGGCGTGGCATCTTAATTTATTCAGCATGACAAGGGTTAAATGGCCTTCGCTGTTGGTCTAGTAGAAGCCCGGATATGATAACATCTGCTGTGAAGGTTGAAAGATTTGTCCTCCATTTTGCAAAGGGAGACACCTTTAACAGACAAAAAAAGTGCCACTTTAGTGCTTAAACTTATTTTAAAAAAGGGTGCTTCTCTTACGGGGAAGACTTTTCTTGTCTTTAGAGTAATCTCCTGTGAGAAGGAAAGTAAATATAATATAAGAGTTATTTCCCGTGGAGGTGTATCATTCCCTTAACACTTTGCCTGCCGGGTAAAAAATTCAGCAGACGACATGTTGAAACTTTTTTTCTTATTTTTTCTAGACAATCAGACCCAGGAAAAAAAAAAAAAAAAAAAGAAATATCATCAGTTTACCGTCAGCTAAATTTACCATAGCATGGTACGTGTTAAGGTCCCATTTACCGTGATCCTGTCAATTTAATTTTATTTCGTTATTTTCATGTGTTTATTGAACAGTTAAAACATAGTAACAGAGCTGAAAACGACAAATGGAGCCACAACGTCAGAAAACGGACAGGTGCACCCAGCGAAGATTCCGATCGACCTGCGTATTCAAGCAGCCTGATTAGAACCTTCGCCGTGACCATTTTGGATAGCCAAGGATGCAAAGTTTCTTCATGTGGATAACGAAGTCTCTGATCAGACTGTATGGATGCGCAGACTGATCTGAGTATTCGTCGGGTGCACATATCGGAAGGGACGTTTCCTGTCGTTGCGGCTCTATTGGTATTGCCTGTTCGTACTAAATGACGCAGGATTCGACTCTATTATAAAAGAACGATATCGATTTTCTGTGGCAAGGTATCGATTAATTCCGTAGCAAAAACAAGGAAATATGGTTCTCCATGTGGCAGTGTATCACCGCGTCTTTATGACAGATGTGTTTTATTCCACCAAAATTTGGATAAAAATGATATGTGGATAAGCAATATTCTACAACTTAGCTGTGATATTCAAAGTGAAACAGATTTGACGTATTTGTTCTTCCGTGTTGATCGCTCCATTGATTGATTTATTTCCAGTGGTCTTTCATTATTTCACAAATCGATCTCCATCGTCTTTTTATTTTTCTGTACAAAGTAAAATACATTTTAGACTATTTTCTTAAAGATCCACATGACGTATATGTTATTAGGGGTAAGCTAAATCTTTTTCTGCACAAATTTCCATCGATCAGTATGAATTAATTTATTTTTTCTAGGTTTGTATAATATAGGCCTATGTTTCATTCGGGGGTGGGGGTGGGCATTCTGTTTGCATTTAACCCTTAAAACGCCAAGAAAAACTGCATCTGTCGTCTGTTTATGCCGTCTGCTGAATATTCTTGCAGACTTTTCAAACCTATTTTTGCATACAAGCAAACAGTGTGGACACTGATCAGACTGCTCCTAAAGGAGCAGTCTGATCTGGGTCCACACTGTTTGCAAAAATGACTTTTAAAATCACAAGCAGATGACAAAGCAGACGACAATAGTTGTGATTGGCGCTTTAAGGGTTGATGTATATATTACGTTTTATACTTTCTACCGTATTTACCCAAACTATTCGGACCAACAGGTCTTAGCCGAGGTAGCGGCATCTTATCAGGATGTACACAGTTTGGTATATTGTCAGCAGTTTCAGCATATCCACATGTAGTATAATGGATTCGTTCCGATTTTAGGACAAGTATGGTCAGTAGTTTAGATTTCAGAATATTTAGGGTACACGCGATATTTTGGCGTATACACAGCTATCTTACAGGTTAGTTGCAGTTGTTCGATGCAACCAGTGGTACCCCGTTTGCACTTTCACGGCGTGAAAGTGCAAACGGCGTACCATTGGCCGCAAACACCCTGGTCAGCGTTTCCACTATTCACACACTCTGCGTGTTGGCTTCTAAATTGACTTATTCGGGCGGCTTGGCTAGGGAATTACCTCTTGAAATTTGAACAAGCCAATTATCTACCTGGTGACGCATTCAAAAACGGTACCTGGATGGCCGACAATGTAGACCCTGATCAGACACCACATACTGTGGCGTCTGATCTGGAATTACATTGTTTGCTCATGTCTGTCATTTCAAATGCTTAGGGTAAATAACGAAGTTCACACACAATGTACTATTGTATGTGACAATTAAACTTCACACCTCTCTTGGCTGATTCAGCAGACATCAAAGTGATAATATATTTACCTTATTTTTCCCAGCATGACATTTCATGCAAATTATCTTCAAATGTTAAAGTATATTTTCTGGTCTGGGGAAAATGTTTTAAAATGTCAGAATTGCCATTGGAAACAATTTGCATGAAATGTCAAAACATGTTTTCTGCGGAAAAATAAGAAAAAAAATTCAATCATGACGTCTGCTGAAAATTTCTAACAGTATGCTGAGCCTTAGACAAAATATACGAGTACCTAGTACTCAAATGTATTTGTTTAAATCTTAGGGCATGTACGGTAATAATTTGGAATGTTCAAATATTTACGGTAATTAGGTTGTTATATAAAGTTTTCAGCAGAAAAATCGTAACGACAATCAAATATATCATATTAAGTGAAACAGAGAACTTTTTAAACATATAACAGCGGTTTTCTTGACTACGAACAGCTCGGATTGAAAATTCCAAGGAATTAAGAAATGGATGTATCATATTCGTTTTCGACGTCGTCCTGGACAGACAATGCACGTGGGTTCCTGTCACAGTTTTCAGACGTTTTCAGCGCTTTTGGAAAATATATTGCTCCAACGTATAAACATGACAGATGTGAAAGGTGAGAAAATCCTATACCCATTATGAAAACACACCTATTTAAATATATAGAAAATTTCACCTTCAAAAACTGAAAATTTTCAGATAAAAAACTCTGATAATTTTCATAATTCTGCTCAAAACATAGATTGTGGGTACTCGTTAGAACCGCCTCGGCGAGGCGGTTCTAACGAGTACCCACAATCTATATTTTGAGCAGAAATAAGAAAAATTATGTATACCCCCGTAAACCCCAGCTGTACTATATAAAGGTGGGGTTCAAGGGGGTCAACATTATATAGGTATGTTTTCGTGATGGTATAGCTTCAGATGAGTAGTCTCCAGAACAATATTTTTTTTTATTATTTCTCCGCAAAAAACATACGTTGTGGGTATATACTCATTAGAAGTGCCTCACCGAGACGCTTCTAATGAGTACCCACAGCATATCTATTCGTGTAGAAATAATGAAAATATAAATACTTTTGATTGGAAAATGGCTTATATATATATATATATATATATATATATATATATGTGTGTGTGTGTGTGTGTGTGTGTGTGTGTGCGTGTGTGTGTTAACAACAACAACAGCAACAAGAACCACAAAAACTAGTATAGGTAAAAACATTATCTTGCCCGGTGACCCGAGACTTCTATATATATTTCCCAGCTGTATTATTGTAAAATAATAAAAAAAAGCCTGAAACCAGAAGTCATAGGTCTCCAGACAAGGTTAAATTTATACCATTTTTTCCTTCGAAACCGGATTAATCCATAAGTATCCACCGTGTTTAACAGTATCAGTTTAGCTTGCAGTTAAACGACAAAGATTGCAGACATGGACCAGACGCCGTATCGGTATGGTCTACACTGTTTATATAATGTATTATATGTGCAAAAGTTCATTTTGTGGGACATGAGCCATTAACTTATTAAACATATGAGGTTGTAAGATTTCTCAACAAAAGTTGTGTTCTGTAAGTCATAAGAATCGTCCCATTGAGACAGTTAAATGATATTCCAGAACAAAGTTAAGGTTTTTGCAGAGAAGAAAATAGCACCACTAGTTAAATTTTCCAGAATATCGTATTTACACAGCATAAAAATAAGGTAAGAGAAAAGTCCAGGGAATGCCACAATCACAAACCGCAGCCCTTCCCAGACACCAAGAGAAAGAGAAAACCCATCACGAAAACATGCCTATATAATATTGACCCCCTTCAACTCCACTTTTATATAGTGAAACTGGGGTTTACAGGGGTATACATTATTTTTCTCATTTCTTTTCAAAAACATAGATTGTGGGTACTCGTTAGAACCGCCTCGGCGAGGCGGTTCTAACGAGTACCTACAATCTCTGTTTTGAGCAGGAATATGAAAAATATCAGAGTTTTTTACCTGAAAATTTTCAGTTTTTGGTGGTGAAATTTTCTACATATTTGACTAGGCATGTTTTCGTAATGGACAAATCCAAACAAGCACACATCGATCAAAAGTACGAAAAGCACTAAGATTAGCTCTCTCTTCCCCAAGCGAGGTAATCGCAATGCTAAAAGGACTGAAAAACACAAGAATAAATAACACAAGATAAGACATACAACAAATCGCCTCGTAGAATAAACCACAAAGCACCAAAGAGTAAGACTAACACCAGGACCACCGCCTTCCCAGCTAGCATTCTACCTAAATCTACATCGGGCCGATGACGGCCCGATATAGATTTACGTAGAATGCTGACTGGGTTAGAACGGTCAGTAGAGTAAACCACCGGGGGGGGGGGGGTGGGGGTTAGGGAGAGGGTGAGTTTAAAGCACTTTTACAGCTAGCCAACTTCACTCTGGGTCCCGATGCTACTCTGGACAATTTATATTCTTTCCATATTTCACCAAAACATTGAACGTCCATTTTAGTGTGAAAGTCGCTGGATGAGTGGCAAACAGTGTAGCTCTGATCAGACGCCACGTTTTATTCTAGTCATTGATTTCTAAAAAATCAAATCTTTTTTTCACTAGTAAAAATTAAGGTAAATTATGCAAAAAGCTGTAGGGTAGGTGACTTGGAGGCGGATTTTCAACAAGTTCCGCTTGTTCAACCTTTTTTTCTGAAATTTTCACAATTTTCACAATATTATTGTGAAACATCAATAATTTAAATTCAGCGCAGAAAGGTATAAAATATTTTCGTAGACGAAAATTCCAAAACAATTCTCTTTACTATAGAAGGTGCACAGGTCGGACCAACTTTGGCCATAGATTTAATTTTAGGGTATATATTTAAGAACAAAACATAGAAACAGAAAATACAAATGGTTTCTGATAAGATATACAAATGGTTTCTGATAAGATACGGTCTATCAGAACAAAATATTTCCATTAAAAAAAAAAAAAAAAAAAAAAAAAAAGTCTTTCTAAGTGATGTCGAACGGACAGTGATGGGTTGTCTACATATTTGGAGGGCTTTACTTAGTCCAGCTAGCATAGTAGACATAGACATAGAAACATAGCCTGAGGGCACGTGACGTTTTTAAAAAGTCGCATTCTAACACAGTGCGCCTAGTTAGGCAATAGAGAAAAAGTTCGGTTTGTTTTTCAACAAATCACTGGGCGGGAGCGTGCGGTGTTATCCAGCGCCGTTTCAACGCCATTTTGATACCTTGCTGCGTCAGTCCTTGTTTCCACGACGTTTGACCTGGTAACGTGGTTTTTCTCGCGTCAAGAATGTAAGAAATATATGTAAACGTCAGCGTTATAGGCAGAACTGTTGACGGGCTTCTTTGGCGATGACAGAAAGCTGGTAGAATATCTGAGGATAGAATTTGAAAGATACAATTACTTTTCCGCCGTTTTCTCTTTGTTAGAATCGAAACAGATCGGCTCTAGACTGTGCTTTGTTGGGTAATATATCACAGTTTATCAGTCACTTGTAAGTAGATAAATCACTCGTGCTTCGCGCTCGTCATTTGATCTAATTTAAAACTGACCTCTAAACTGTGAGTCACTTCTACTTTAATACTGCCCAGGGCGTAAGTATCACGGGCAAGTGACGTCAGCAAGAGGTTAAAACATCGTATTTACAATTAAAAACATCATGGGCTGTACTACGAGGGCGTGTCAATAAATAACCAGCCTATCTCATTTTTGATGGACCGAGACGGTCACGATTTTCACGCTTTGTTTCAATATATGGTTTATACATGGGTACAAAATTACACGCGTATCGAGTCATTCTTTAATAAGATACTGAATGTCAAACATGGCTAGTGATGCAAAAGCATACTTTTCATCTAAAGTTGAGTACCGTGCTGTAATTCGGTACTTGTATTTAAAAGGTAAAACAGGAAAGGAAATACACGGCGAGTTAGCCGATGTTTATGGGTCTTCTGCGCCATCTTATGCTCAGGTTAAATTCTGGGTAGGGGAATTCAAACGCGGTAGAACGTCTTTAGAAGATGAAGCCAGGTTTGGACGCCCACTGGATGCCACCGACGAAGAAATGTGTAAGAAAGTTCGGGATCTGGTATACTCTGATAGGCGAATTCAGCTGGAAGAAATAGCGCAGGCATTAGGCATTTCACATGGTAGCGTTTCAACAATCTTACATGATCGTTTAGGTATGCGCAAGCTAACAGCCCGTTGGGTCCCCAAATCCCTTAGCGATGAGCAAATGGCAACCAGAGCATCAGTATGCAGCGCCTTGTTAAGCGTTTTAGGTCAAAAGATGATTTTCTTTTGCGTCTGGTGACTGTAGATGAGACTTGGGTTCATTATTATGAGCCAGAGAATAAAACTCAGTCGTCAGTGGGTAGGGCCTGGGTCCCCGAGGCTAAAGAAGTTCAAGACGCAACCATCTGCTGGCAAGGTGATGGTCACAGTATTTTGGGACGCAAAAGGCGTTATTATGTTGGACTTTTTACCCAAGAGAAGTACAATAACTGGAGTGTACTATGCAAACTTGTTAGACCAGCTGAGAACCGCCATCCGTGAAAAATGCCGAGGTAGGTGTTTTGATGCAACAGGACAACGCGAGAGTCCACACTTGCAAAGTTGCAATGGGTGCTATAGAGCGAAACGGGTATGAATTAATACCACATCCTGCCTATTCGCCTGACCTAGCTCTTAGCGACTTCTTCCTATTCCCAAACTTGAAAAAGGATATCCGTGGACTTCATTTCCGGTCTGATGAAGTCGTAACGGCAGTTGAGGAGTGGGTCAATGGAAAGGACCCTGACTTTTTTCAGTTCTGGGCTGATGGCACTTGAACACCGTTGGTCTAAGTGCATCAAACTAGAAGGCAATTACATCGAAAAAGAAGAGGTGGATCTCAACTGGAAATAAGTTAGGCTGGTTACTTATTGACTCACCCTCGTATCTAGAAGGTGTAGTTCTGCAGACGGTCGTTGAACTCGTCCACAGATGCCGCATGCACAGGGTCTGGTGGTAAGGAATTCCATTCTTTGATTGTACGAGGCAGGAAGCTGTTTTTATATTGCTCATAGTTGGCCCGTAGCTCTACGTAGGCTAGGTCACTATCGGTACAACAAATTACTGCTAATATGATCTGTTTCTTAATACATGACGTTGCATCGACGTTAATAAATGGCACGCTGGTTAGAAATGGAAATTTTATTTTGTGTAGATTATATAGCAATGAAAATAAGCCCATGGGCTTTTTTATCGAGGAACAAGAGAATATTTAAACAAATTTAACATATAAAAGCGTACAACGTTTTCGTCATACTTCCACATTTGAAAGATGCTTTTAGATATCCCAGGCATTTTTATTTGTAATCTTTTCACAAGTGTTGTATGTTATGTTGATTTTATCAAATAAAATCAGTCAAATCAATCGATCAATTGATCGGTGGCTCAATCAATCAAGATCAATACGAAGGCCTTCTCGGGGAAGGCGGGGACCTGTTCCCTTGTTCCCATGTAAAAAAAATGGGCATTTTCCCTTGTTCCCTTAATTCAAAATCTTGATTTTCTGTGTTCCCTTTTCCCCAAAATTGCTTTTGTTCCCCTGTTCCCTTCAGTTTTACATTTTGTTCCCTTATTCCCCTGAAATAAATGGCCTCATTCCCTTATTGCACCAAACCCATATACGGTCTGTAGGCTGACACAAAAGCGGACTCACCCGCATCGATAACTGCCTTAAATCCCAGATAATATTTCAGTTGATAATTCACCTTCGCACCGACTTTTGAAGGGTTTTGAAAGGTAATTTTGTAACAAACGAACTATACGGTAATTAAAGTTGACCAGACTATGTTTACTGTCATCGATTTTCGTGTTAGATGCACATTTATTAAGAAAATTCAATAGGATGTGACAGCTAAGAAAATTGCCAACATGGCAAGAGATTTAGAGTAAGCTTTACACTTAGTTTATAAATTTTGCTAAAGCGTTCTAATATGATGACGATACTAATACATACCCAGTTACTTGACTACATAACAACTGATGCTCAAATATCCCAGTCAGCATTCTACGTAAATCTATATCGGGCCGTCATCGGCCCGTCAGGGTAGCTGACGGGCCGATGACGGCCCGATGTAGATTTACGTAGAATGCTAGCTGGGATTGCAGTGTTTTGTTTTTGTTTTTTTTTTTATGTTTTGTGATGCCCACCACTGAGATACTAAATTCATCCATTGGTGGGGTGGAGCATTTTATTCCTGTAGGTACAGAATCAGGATTCAGTAATCCATCATCAACCATGTCCAGGATTTTCATTTTACTCAGCTTGAAGAGGGGCAGTAGTTCCTTTGGCAAAACATCTTGATGGAGTTCAACAACAGCAAGTGTGCTGTCATCTGTTTGACACAATCTAGCTGGTACCTGCTGGTACCTGCTGTTTGGTCAAAGTCTTGAATCAGCTGGAAGTTCTAGGTTTTTCCTGTATATACTGCAATATGTTCATACTCTATATTACATGCAGGACTCCTGCTGGATAGACACCAGTATTATTATTAAGCAATGTGGATAAAGTGAAACTTCTGTTTGCATAGCGACAGTTAATGCTTTGCACTGTGATCATGGCTGAACGCTTTACAAAATTAGCTGCAATAAAATCCTCTTGAATACATAAACTGTTTTCTTGTGGTGATTAGTGGAATCGTAGGCCTGATTAGTTCAGTTGGTAGAGCATCTGACTTGCAGGCAAGAGGTCGCAGGTCCAAGTCCTGTATCAGGCACACTTTTTCCTCCTTAGTTTACTTTAATGGTTAGTGCAGGGAAAGGCTAGAAACTGATAGTATGTTCAGTTGATGCCAAAGCACGGAGAGGAGGAAAAGGCTATACTCTGGTGGAGAACAGACCAGTTGATACCTAGCTCTCAAAGGTTAAAAGGGGAAGAATGTGATGATTGGCAGGACAGTAGGCTGATTAGCTCAGTTGGTAGAGCACCTGATTTCAAGCAGGAGGTCACAGGTTCGAGTTCTGTGCCCGGCACACTTTTTCCTCCTTAGTTTACTCCTTAGTTTACTTTAATGGCGAACTGTCTTTGGCCAATACATGTATAAACAGCCTTTTTGATGCGCAGACTGCTAACTTGCATGTGAAGAGCTAAGGTACTATTTTGCTTGCTTCCGCTTATCGCTTTTCGAAAGAAAAGGTATACCTTAACGGCGGGCTGATCCACAGTCTGATGAAAATTTGGCATCCAAAAACATTGAAATGAAAAACAATCTGTATTGGATTAGTGCATCAAATTGACTCCTCCGTCAAGTCATTTGACCATTTAACTGACAACCTAATAGCTAATAAGGTAATTGGTCAATGTTTTTAGTTAGACAAACAAATCAACACATGCTTTTTGCAGGTAAGCACAGGTATATCAATACGAAGTTTGTCTGAGGAAATTCACATGGGTGTGGTTATAACTGCCTGATGGAGGAGTCAATTAACTGTGAAAAAGGACTTATCTGGGAAAGAGGTACAACAAGGCATGCTTTGAAAAGGCAGACAGGGCATAGCCAGGCGCAAGAAGGGACAAAATGCTTTGGATTTTAGGACAGCATGGCGGGAAATTAGGGCACCAGGGCACACCGTCTGGCGGTTACACATTAAGGCAATCAGGACATAACAGGATGGCAAAACATTATATGTCCCACTGCTGTCTTCAGCTGGTGGGGGCCTTATCTTGAACAACAGACACAAATAAGGCATCAAATCTGGAAGTCTGTTTTCTGAATGACATTGACGCAATGAACCCTTGTCCTGCTGAACTCGGATATACTCTGCCTTTGCAAACAGTGTAGATCCAGATCAGTTGGCTCTTGAAGAAGCCAAGTGATCTGAATCTGCACTGTTTGCTATTTACTATATGTGAAGGTACATGTTTATCAACAATCTGGATCAAAGAATCTGATTGGTTGACAATTAGAAGTGAGCATGGCATCTTGATTTATTCAGCTTGACAAGGGTTAAAGCATTTTTATACTTCATGACTGTCTTTGAGCTTTTTTTTTTTTTTTTTTTTTTAATGAGATAGAAAACAAAATTAATGCACTTTTATTTTCTCACTGACTATGATTGGCAAATTCCTTAAAACCTTTTTTACATTTTATCTGACCATAGCTACAGATAAGAGGGGGTATCCACATTATACAGTCGACTTTCATTATCTCGAATTCCAAGGGACTCTCTGAAACACTTCGAGATATCCGTACCTCGACATATCAGATTTTCAGAAATTAGGAAAAAAATAATTTGAACAACCACATTTAACAAATATGTATGTAATTGGACTCTTGACGTTAGAGATATATCGAAAATATTGTGGAAAAGAGAAATTGCTCCTCCTCTTTTCCACAATATTTGTTTATTTGTTGTTACATTTTCATGTTTAGGCAGGGACAAGATTTTCACTTCGAGATAAGCGGTTATTCAAGATAAGCGAGTTCAAGATAACGAGAGTCAACTGTATTTGTTTTACTTCTTTAATAAAGCATATGGTGAGGAATAGGTACTCATTAGAAGCACCTCAATGAAGTGCTTCTAATGAGTACCACACCATCTTTTTTCATGGAGAAGCAAGAAAACTATCAGTAATTTTGGATGAAAAAAGTGTCTTATCTGGAGTTTTATAAGAGATGTGTCAAGATAAATATTTGCTTTATCTAATTCAGTCTCCATATAAACATATGTTGTAAGAACTCAGTTGAAACACCTTAAAAAGACACTTCTAATGGGTACCCAGAACAAACTGTAGAAAAAGGTGAAAAATATCAGTATATGCGCATTTACGTTTTATTTTATTAAAAAAAAAATGATTGATTGATTGATTGTATTGGGGTTTAAGAACACATCAACCCTTGTGGGTCATGTTGTGTCATCTCCCAGGGAAAGGGAGAAGAGGTAGTAGCAGAGGTGATAAAAGAGAGGAACAAGGGAGAAAGAGGAAAATGAATGAAGAAACAGAAGAAATAAAAACAACCCCTCTTCTCTGTACCCTTACCTGCTGCAAGAATAACAGGCCTTGCCCTACTGTAAGCCAATCTCAGTTGGATGCCCCAGTGATGTAACACACATGACATCTTTGCCTCACCCAACCAGCCCCATACAAATAGTTAACCCTTAGCACTCTGGGTAAAAATTTCAGCAGACGACATTTTGAAATATTTTTCTTATTTTTCCCAGAAAACAGGATTTGACATTTCATGCAAATTGTCTCCTGAGGAGACAATTTGCATGAAATGTCAAATCCTGTTTTCTAGGAAAAATAAGAAAAATATCATCAGTTTGCCGTCTGCTAAAAATGCCCAGAGAGTGGTAAAGGTTAAACACACACACAAACATATTATAGCTCTAGAAAAGAAAGGATATATATATATTTATCTTATTTCTCTATGAAAACATACATTATGGTACTCATTAGAAAGTGCCTTGGTGAGACAGTTCTGATGAGTATTCACAATGTTTTCATGAAGAAATAAGAAAAAGATATGGGCAAAGTCTCCTGATAACTGATTGTCAGGAGACTGTTAGATCTGGTGAACTGCTTTGTGGACTAGGCCTGCTCAGAAGAAGTGTGAGTAAACTAACTGACCAGCTTGATATGACCTTAACAGAGTTGAATGGGTAGTAAAACTCCAACACAAACTCACTACAGCTCACACACCTTAACATACCATCATGTGGACAGCTTCATCTGCAATGAGCCCTACTTTTTTCTGTTGATTATTTACCCTGAAAGAAAGCATGGTGGTTGCTCAGTTTCCAACATGAAACAAGTTGGCCTCATTTTCTAGTGTTGGAAAAGTAATGTAAGTTCAAAAAATAAAATATATAAAAGAGCTATTACAAAAAAAAATGGATAAAATACATATACAGCTGTGGTTTATAAAAAATAATGTTCTCGAGCTGGTTGTCAGGAGACTTTTTAAATCTGTTGATAACCCCTGACTGTGACAACCAGTTGTAAGGAGACGCTTCCAAAAAAGCATTATGAAAACACTCCCATTCAAATATATTGAAAATTTCATCAGCAAAAACTGAAAGTATTTTGATAAAAATTCTGATATTTTTCATATTTCTGCTCAAAACAGAGATTGTGGATACTTGTTAGAATGGCCTCACCATTCTAACTAGTGCCCATAATGTATGGTTTTAAGCAGAAATGAGAAATATAATGTATATCCCTGTAAACCCCAGTTTTACTATATAAAAGTGGTGTTTAAGGGGGTGGTCAAAATTGTATAGGTTTATTTTTGTGATATTAAAAGTACTTTTTGATGAAAAAAAATAAATAAATAAAAAATAAAATAAAACAAACAAAAACTTTCTTAAGCTATGTTTTCACTTGTGGATCACTACAGGATCATATGATGATAATTGACATACCGATATAGCACTCTCTTGACAAATTCTGTGAGCAACAAATTGGTGCTATTTTTCTTATCTTTCCCTACAAATAGGGTTTGACATTTCATCAAATTGTCCCCCAGGGAGACAAGTTAGTAAACAAGTTAGTAATCTTTTCTTTTTTACAACATTTTGAAATTATGCCCCCACCAGTGTTGGAGGCAGTATCTTGTTTTTGGTATAGATTCTATGGGTTAGTGTTAGTAAGTCAATTTCTTGTGTGCACAATATCTCTTGAAACTTGCCAGATTTTCATCAAACTTGTAGAGTCAACATCATTGGGACAAGTCTTTGAGCTGATTAGATTTTGGTCACTGTCACCTCATTTTCAAGGTCAGTAGAATGGCTTGAGATCAGCCACTGCTGCTGATCACAGACTCAGAAATTTTATTAAGATGCTAAAAGTTTTTTTATATCAAGTTTTTCTTTGCTTACATTGCTGTCTTCACTTGAAGTTATTAATATGTGATTCGCATTGCTACATGACAGATACAGATCAGTTGACATAATTCTGTTGGTCACAAACTTAGAAATAATTCTAGGCAGTGGCTCTGTCTAGTGGGTGTATGTAAACCCCTGCTGACTTGCTCTAGTTTTACAAAAAATTAAACATGCATTTCACAATATTCCAGAATGATTTATATGATTGTATATCATAATTGCATACTGCCAGATAAGGCCCTATCTTAGCCATATAAATATTATGTTTTTTCTTACTTTTCCATGAAAACATACATTGTGGATGCCCACTGGAGGCACCTTGCTAGGGCGCTTCTGATGAATACCTATAGCACTGTGTTTTTCTGGACAAATAAGGGAAATATTTTGCTGAACATCCATCTTATCTTGGGCTATGTTTTAACTGCCCATTTAATGCTTAGCATGATGGGTAGTAATTTCAGAAGATGGCATTTTGATGTGTTTTTCATTTTTTTTTTTTTTTTTCGGAAAACAGGCTCTGGTATTTCATGAAAATTGTCTCCTTAGGTGACAATTTGCATGTAATGTTAACCCTTAAACTGCCAATCACAACAGTTGTCGTCTGCTTTGTCATCTACTTGTGATTTTAGAAGTCATTTCTGCAAACAGTGTGGACCCAGATCAGACTGCTCCTTTAGGAGCAGTCTGATCTGGGTTCACACTGTTTGCCTGTATGCAAAAATAGGTTTGAAAAGTTTGCAAGAATATTCAGCAGACGATATAAACAGACAACATTTTCAGATGCAGGTTTTCTTGGCGTTTTAAGGTTAAAGCCTATTTTCTGAGAAAATAAGAAAAAGATATCATCAGTTTATCATTTTCTGAATTTAGTCGAGCATGTGGTAAAGGTTAATAAATAAAATATTGTATATTTCAGGTCTGTTCAGATGCGACTGTATGCTCTGAACAAGAGGCAGTTTGTACTAGTATTTGTGATTTTCTTCATATGTTTTGGTATCAGCATTCTGATAGGAGTTGCAGGTAAGCTAAATCAGTATGATATCTCTCTCCTAGCAATTAGATGTAAGCTAATCCAACGCCGGGTGCGGTGGCTCAGTTGGATGCGCATCTGACTAGTGATCATGAGGTTGCGTGTTGGACCCTCACCAAGTCGGCAACATTATTTAGTGGAGAGTGATGATAAACTATTTTCTGTGGTCATTCTCTCCCTTCCACTGATTCAGGAAGGGCAGTTATCAGTTTCTGGTGAAAGAATGTGTACAATACTGGTCAACCGCTTAGAGGACTAAACCTGCCCAGGAAAAAGCGTGGTTTGGTGAACTGACCAGGCTCGACATGAACCAAATGGGTTCACTTGGCTGTAAAATCTCAAGAGAAACAAACAAAACCCATGTTAGTTTGGAGACCACCAAAAATGATAATTGGCAAACAGTGCAAACCCATATCAGATGCCACAGAATGCAGAGTCTGATCTGGGTCTCCACTGTTTGCAAATAATTAAGCCATTTTTCTCATGGAATATCTAGGTCACATAGCCTGACATATCTAAAATTGAGAAGCGACTTTTCCAGTATATTATATTGTGGAGGAGTTTATTCTCAGTCCGTCTAAAATTGTTTACCCTTGTCTTGCGTCCATTTCTAATTATCAGCCAGTTTTTCTTGTGAAAGAATGTGCACAATACTGGTTAACCGCTTAGAGGACTAAGCCTGCCCAGTAAACGTGTGGTTAGGTAAACTGACCGCACTTGACATGACCCCATTGGGTTGACTGGGCCATAAAACCTCAACACAAACAAACAAATTATCAGCCAGTCAGATGACTTGATCCAGATTGTTGATATAATTCACATACTTAATGGCAAACAGTGCAGATCCAGATCAGTTGGCTTCTTCAGAAGCCAACTGATCTGGATCTACACTGTTTGTAAAGGCAGGGTACTGCATTCAGCAGGACAGGTTAACACAAGTACTGTACTTTTTGGTTAAAAAAAAAAACCTTATCTGGAGCTCTGTATCTGGATTCAATGCTAAACTAATATCTACATTAAAAAGAAGATTTGGCTGTGGTTATTATTGCTCCCACTTGGATTGTTGTCTGTGGTTATATCTGATTTTCATGTAACTGAAACTGTTTTGTCTAAAATAGCTTCTCATTAATTTGCTTTCACATGATGAGATGATTTCCCATTGAACCAACAAAGCACTTTCTAACATGTCTATGCTGATTTCTTTTATTTATGTACCATTTAAACTTGTAGCAGACAATATTCTTAAATTTTTGTTTTATTGTTCACCCCAAAAAAGTAAGGTTTGATGCCTAATGCAAAAACAAACAAATATATATATATATATATATATATATATATGTATCCTCTTCTGCTATTAATATTATACATTTAAGAGAGTTAACTCTGGCAAATTGAGTTTGCCTCCTTTCTAAAAAAGGGGTCTATTCTAAAAGAAAGGAATAAAGGGGTCAACTGTAAAAGGAAGGAATCTTGGGAACACATTCTTTCCCTTTTTGTAGACCTTTTTATAGAAGGTGATTGGTGTAAAAGAAAGCAAACAGGCAGTGAGAAATAATCTCTTCCACTTGCCAATGTGTCTTTGCCATCTGCTTTGCTGTTTAGATTCAGAGAAAAGTTCAGTTATATGTGTATTTGTATGCACTAAAATTGCAGTTTCAAAAAGAACATCCTTAGGGGAAGTAACTAGAATGACCTTGGAGAGGCAGTTGTAATGGGTACCTGCAAAATATGTTTTTGTGCGGATATAAGAAAATATCAGCGCTTTTTAGGTGAAAAGCATCTTATCTAGAGCTATGCTTACAATAAGAGGAAATGCAAGCAAGTCTTGTTATCGGAAAAGTTATTGTTCCAGAAATACATACAGTTGTTTTTTTTAACCCTAGTCTTGAACCTGGGTATGTCCTGCCTTTGCAAACAGTGTAGATCCAGATCAGTTGGCTTCTTCAGAAGCCAACTGATCTGGATATGCACTGTTTGCCATTAAGTATGTGCATTTATGTCAACAATCTGGATTGAGTAATTTGATTTGCTGAAAATTAGAAATGGGTGTGGCATCTTAATTTATTCAGCAGGACAAGGGTTAACACATTTTAGTCTGGAGACCCTCAAAAGTGTATTTGGCAAACAATGCAGACCCAGATCAGATGCCACATAATATGGCATCTGATCAGGCTCTACACTGTTTGCAAAAAGTTTTGAGGAGAAGAACTCTATAAGTATTTATATGCTTTCGTTCTAATCCTATATCGTTTGTATGTCAAATTTGTTACTTTGTTGTACTTTTATTATGTAATAAAATATGTTTAAACCAAAAAGTTTTGCCATTTTTCTGTAGAAATATTTTAAATCATTTAGTCTGAGATACCTAAAATGAAATTTGACTCTTCCAATATATAGTGAGGGTGAGTTTACTCAGTCTAAAACGTGATAAAGTTTGTCTCATTATTATGTTTTCCTCTAGGTCCTCCTATAATCAGTACAGAAACACAGAACCTGTCTGCCATGGTACAGCCTGACACTCATCTCAACATGAAGGTAAGGCCAGAAGCTTCTCTAAAATCAGGACTTAAACAAGAAAAAAACATAAGCTTTGCGAAAAAAAACAAAAGAAAACAAGATCACAAGATGTCCAACAAAAACATGCCCTTTTATGCGAGGTGATTCCAATAAGTACCCACAATATATGTTTTCATGGAGAAATAAGAAAAATTTCAATACTTCTTGCTCAATAAAATTGTTTAGTCTCGAACTATTAATAATCTGCCTTTGTTTTTGAAGTTTTGATAGTTATTGTCTTATTAGTTTCTTCATTTGTTTTCAGACGGGACCATTTCCATTGAAATCTCCACCATTGTCAACATTTCATCAACAATTGTGGCTAATAGCCCATATTATCACAGATAATTCAGCTGGTAAGTAACCACCTACCCAGCTAGCATTCAACGTAAATCTACATCGGGCCGTCATCGGCCCGTCAGCTACCCTGACAGGCCGATGACGGCCCGATATAGATTTACGTAGAATGCTGACTGGGTAGCAGATATGTAGCCTGGAAACTGTATCTCCATGCCCTGAGATTTATTTGACATATTTTTACAAAATATTTTACTGAATATCTGTCAGAGCAACAAGATAAATGCAAATAAAAATTGGATCCACAAATTCCACAACATCATAAAATTAATGGTGATTTTAGGCATGTACCCATGATTCTGTTCTCTCAGTTTGATATGCTTATTTAAAGGAGCTCAAAAATATATAGAGAATTTTTAACTTGTTGCGCATTATATTTGGACTATCACCGTATTACATTTAACAATACTTGTAATTTTTATTGATATTATTGCTATTGTTTTGAGATTATTTTGAGGTACACCCTAAAATTTAAGCATTTTGTGACAAAAAGTCTTTTTTCATGCATAAATTTGTGAGCAATGATTTTTTTTCTTCAAAAACTGGTCTTATCAAATTTATTTTCCATTAATTAAATTGTTGCATTATGTTTTGAAAGTTATCTGTTGAGATTACCCAAACTGGAAAGGGCACAGAGATATGAAGAAGAATGGAAATATGAAAATTGGCCATACATAAGATACATATATCAGACAAAAAGAACTGATATTTTTTATATTTCTCCATAAAAGCTTGCCTTGGTGAGCACTTCTAATAAGCATCTACAACATATGTTTTCATGGCTGGCATTGATGGCTCAGTTGGATGCACGTCCAACTGGTGATCAGGAGGTTAGTTCGACCCACACCGGGTTAACATTCTTTTGTGGAGAGTTGATCATGAAATATTTTCTACACTCATTCTTTCCCTTCCACAGATTCAGTTTCTGGCAAAAGAATGTTCACAATACCGGTTAAGGGCTTAGAGGACTAAGTCTGCCCCGTAAAAGTGTGGTTAGGTAAAGTGACGATGCTCAACATGGCCCCGTTGGGTCAACTGGGCCGTAAAACCTCAACACAAACAAAATGTGTTTTCATAGAGAAATAAGAAAAATAGTTATCTGGACAGCCCTCTTGTCAGTATTGTTTCTGTGCATAAAATGGTAATGTTACAGAGTAAAGTTGTTTTTTCATGGTGCCCTGTGAATCCCTGAGGTTTCCTCATAAGTGGTGGTCTGTTGATGCATTCTGCAGTATCTGATAATTATTTTCATGGCATGTTTGTGTTTGTGTGTGTGTGTGTGTGTGTGTGTGTGCGTGTGTGTGTGTGTGTTGTATGTATGCATCCTTTGCATTGTCTGTTTGTATGTTTTTGTTAATGTTGAGGTTTTACGGCCCAGTTAATCCAATGGGGTCATGTCGAGCGCGGTCAGTTTACCTAACCACACATTTACCGGGCAGGCTTAGTCCTCTAAGTGGTTAACCAATATTGTGCATATTCTTTCACCAGAAACTGACAACTGCCCTTCTTGAATCAGCGGAAGGGAGAGAATGACCGTAGAAAATATTTTATGATCAATCTCCACGAAAGAATGTTGCCGACCTCGGCGGGGGTCAAACCCGCAACCTTGTGGTCTCCAGTCGGACGCGCATCCAGTTGAGTCACTGAGGCCTGCCTGTTTGTATGTATGAGGGACGTTCGAAATGAATTGCTTATTGTCCTCTAGCTCGATATCCACGTGGGGCACGATAGAAACCAATACATACCTGTATAGGGCTATTTAATATCTACACAATGGTGTA
The DNA here is from genome assembly GCA_964016985.1 of Anodontia alba. Taxonomy (NCBI): domain Eukaryota; kingdom Metazoa; phylum Mollusca; class Bivalvia; order Lucinida; family Lucinidae; genus Anodontia; species Anodontia alba. Next base: position 109,980,907 of record OZ024824.1, read on the forward strand.
TAAATGTACATGTTAGACTAAGTGTAAGACGTAAAATTTGCCATTTGAATACACGCAGTCATTGACCACTGCAGTAAAAATGGTTGGTAGAAGCGTCGACAAAAAAGATGTAATACGGGCTTACATCAAATCTCGCTCACAACTTGGTTGTTCTTTGAAGAAGCTGTTGACTGAAATTTCTACTGCTTTTGGACCTTCTTGTGTGTCTTATGACACGGTTCGGCAGTGGAAAAAGAAATTTGAGTCTGGTGTAGAGTCCATCAAAAATGCACCGAAATCGGGTAGGCCAAAATCTGCATCTCGTAAAGAAATCATTTCCAAAATAAAGGAAATCATTGAAGGAGATGCCAGACTTACAGTTCGTGATATTGCACGAAAGGTAGGCATATCACTATCAACGGTTCACCTTATTTTGAAGAAGCATTTGAAAGTCAGAAAGATTCTGCTAGATGGGTGCCACATCTGTTGATTGACGAGCAAAAGAGGCAACGGCTTAAAGTGGACAAAAAGCTGCTTCAAATGTTTCCAAAATATGACAAAAAGCAGTTTGCCAATGTTGTCACAGGTGATGAAACCTGGGTCCTTTATTTTGAGCCCGTCAGAAAGGTTAGCAATAAGATCTGGGCCACTTAACACAGCAAATGCCCAATAATTGCCAAACGTTCTTTGAGTACAAAGAAGGTTTTGTATGCAATCTTCTTCTCTGGTGAAGGAGTCACAATAAAAGTGCCAGTGAAAAAGGGCAAAAGCATCACCGGAAAGTACTACAAAGACGTAGTACTGAAGAAACTGAAAAAGTATTATCAGAAATGACGCCCTGCCACTGGTTTTAAACATGTCCGTCTTCTACATGACAATGCCCCAGCTCATACATGTACCTCCGCAATAGTTACGGCATTTTTGAAGAAAGGAAAAGTAACTGTTTTGCCTCACCCCCCTTATTCCCCAGACCTTGCCCCATGTGATTTTTTTTTGTTTCTGAAATTGAAAGCATTCCTTGCTGGGCGGAAATACCAGTCCCGACAGGCATTTGGATCTGCCATTCATCAGTACCTTATTACTGTGCCCAAATCAGCGTACCGTGACACCTTCAAGAAGTGGATACATCGGCTGAAACTTTGCATTTCTAGCCACGGGGAGTACTTCGAGGGCATGAAATGAGTACTTTTGGGCTAACATGAAATTTGAAGTCTCCAGATAGAAATAAGCAATTCATTTCGAACATCCCTCGTATGTAGTATATATGTATGTATGTATGTACGTATGTATGTATGTACGTATTGATGGATGGATGGATGGATCGATGGATGGATGGATCACAGAGCTAGAGTTGAAATCTAGGACATCCTTGTAATGTGTTCTAATGCGTTTCTGTTATGCAAACAACATCTCAACACTAGATTGGGTAGCCATGTGACATTGAGTTGATGGTTACCTATATTTCACAGTCCAGCAATTTTGCCTTATATCTTAAGGACTGTTTGATTGATAAATGTTGTACTTGGGATAATGATTCCACGTGGCACCAAGATTGAATTCATATCTTATGTAGAATAATATGGTCTGGATTTTATGGTCCAGTGATTTTGCCTTGTATCCTGATTGCCTTGTATTGGTGGATGAACATTCTACTTGGAATATTGGTTTTATATTACACCACATTGACCTCATAGTACAGTGAACCCTCATTACAATGACAGCATTTGTTCCCAAAGACATTGCCATTAAAACAAATTTGCTGTTGTACAGAATATTAAATGACCAGATTGATATGTAAGAAAGGTATTGTTTTGTTCTTATTTCCTCTCAGAGAACATATGTTTTGGATATTTGTTAGAATTGCCTGAGGCAATTCTAACAAATATCCAAAACATATGTTTTTTTTTTTTAAGTATTAAATACAATATTCTTGCATAGTTTGTTACTAATTGTTGTCTCATAAACGAAGGTTTTTTTGTCATTCAAATTGTCATTATAATGAATTTTGTCGTTGTATCGAGTGTCGGTATAAAGAGGGTTGTCTGTCTGTGGAGGTCTGTATGAACTGTATTTATACCCCAAGCATACTTGTATGCCAAAGGGTATATAGTTTTAGTTTCATCCGTTCAATGGTATGTACATCCGCTGGTTTGTCTTTCTGTAGGTTTGGTGGACATCTGCATCAATTTTTTTTTTTTGCATCAAATGTTTTAAGACATTATATTATCAAGACCTGTTTATGGATTTATTTTTTTTTTTAGTTTATATTTTGCCAATCAGCAATAAGTGTTGCCTAAACGGAAGGTCAGTGTCAAAGAAAAAACTGACACTATTAGTGATGGTGCTAGCTCGGGATATAAATGACCATTTTGTCTAGTTCTGCAGGCTGATTTGGGCCTTTGTTGTCTGCATATGCATGAAAAAGTCTTTTTGCTTGTGGCAGTGCCTCTCAGATAAAATTCCAAAACTTTTCTGTACTCTGTGCAGTTTTTAACCTAAACCTGGTGTCAAATCAGATTTTTTCCCTTATCTTTACCAAAATCAGATTGTTACACTGATGAGGGTCTTTAATTATCCTCAAAGGAATTTGCAGATACCAGTAGCTACCATGTTCACAGATAATGTGTCAGAATCTATATTATACAAATTTATTATTTATAAGACATTCACAGTTGTGGGTATTTAGAACAATGTCAGGAAAGTCTGTTTTATGGGATATGCAAACAATTATGGCCCAAGTGGCCTGCATCTTCTCAAAGTTGTGCTCAGTGTCTTTGTTGTTTCCTAAGGTATATGGGATTTGCTAACTTAAAACAATACTATGTTTACCTTTAAATGGTTGGACTGATATGCTTAAGCAAAAAATGTAGACCTAGATCAACATGCTCCTTGGGATGAAAATTTTTTTATTGACAACAAATACTGGTAATGGCCTATAGCTCTTCACCTATTTTAGTCTGGCAACCCCCAAAAGGTAATTGGCAAACAGTGCAGACCCAGATCAGACTCCGCATTCCGTGGAGTCTGATCTGGGTCTGTACTGTTTGCATTTAATACACAAATTTTTATAAAACATATTAATAATAGAAATAACCAGACATCCTGCTTTTGGAAATAGACTGGTCCAAAGAGTTGTCATAGAAGAGTCCACTTGACATTAATGGGTTATTATTGTTTATTCTAGATACAAGGATTGAACAGATGTTCAACATTAGTGTGTTCATTGGTGGTATCAAGGGAGAGGACCAGAGTGTTATACAAGCCCAGAATCCTCAGCTTAGTGGGGAAACACACAACAGGACAAGATTGTTATCTTGTACAACTGTGAGTTGGAACTTTTTGTGCATTCATACCAGTATTCAAACCCAGGCAGACTTCCTTAGCGCAGTTGGAAGTGTGTCTGATTGCTGTTCTTGAATCAGTGGGAGGGGGAGAATAACGGTAGAAATTATTTACTGATCAATTGCTGCGAAGTTATGTGGCTGAGCTGGAATTTAAACTTGCAGTCCCTGGATCTGCAATCAGACATGCTACTGACTGTGCTGCGGAAAGGCAAATCATTCCACACTGTAAAAAATATACAGTGAACCCTTGTTACAATGACAGCATTTGTCCCCAAAGACGTTTTGCTGTTGTAAAGAATCCTTAATGAGCAGATTGCTATGTAAGAAAGGTTTGGTTTTGTTCTTATTTCCTCATAGAATACATGTTTTGGATATTTGTTAGAATTGCCTCACTGAGGTGATTCTAACAAATGTCCAAAACATGTTTTTAAAGTATTAAATACAATATTCTTGCATAATTTGTGACCAATTATTACCTCTTAATTGAAGGTTTCAAGACAGTCAAATCGTCATTATAACGATTTTTGTCATTGTATCGAGTGTCAGTATAAAGAGGGTTGTCTGTATTGATAATTGGAGGCAGCCCTGATCATACTGTGTTGAATGTAAAGGCTGGTCTGAGTCTTCACTGGGTGTTCATGTCTTAAAGTACCTTCTTGCACATTGTGGCTCCTCTATCACCCTTGTTGAGTGATAAGATATTTTTGTTCTTATCAGGTGTCCAGTCCTTTAACCCATTGTATACTGAGTAAACTCTCCAACACTATGTATTGGAAGGGTCCAATTTTAATTTTAGGTATGTCTGGCTATGATATTTACATATTCCTAGAGAAAAATGGCTTAACTATTTGCAAACAGTGGAAATCCTGATCTGTGGCATCTGATCTGGGTTTGCAGTGTGTGCAAATTACCCTTTTAGGGGTTTCCCGACTACAATGGGTTAAGAGACATGCCAGATGAAATGTGGAGTGTCCAGGTGACTGAGTGGTTAGCACTTTCAACGGCACATCTCTATGTCCCTGGTTCTCATCCTGCTAGACTGTATGGCACATCTTTGCACAGCACCTTTCATTATCACCCTTCCATCATCTGGATATACCTTAAATAATGTTGACCGGCTTTGGCGGCTCAGTTGGATGCGCCGTCCGACTGAAGATCAGGAGGTCGCGGGTTCAACCCCCGCCGAGGTCGGCAACATTCTTTCATGGAGATTGATCATGAAATATTTTCTACGGCCATTCTCTCCCTTCTGCTGATTCAAGAAGGGCAGTTGTCAGTTTCTGGCAAAAGAATGTGCACAATACTGGTTAACCGCTTAGAGGACTAAGCCTGCCCAGTAAATGTGTGGTTAGGTAAACTGACCACGCTCGACATGACCCCATTGGGTTGACTGGGCCGTAAAACCTCAACACAAACAAACAAACTTAAATAATGTTGAAAGGGTTGTAAAACACCAGTTTTTCATTATCATATGAAATTTCAGTCCATACTTCCTGGAAAAAATATTCATTTATTATCTGTTAGTCTACCTTCAACTTGCAAATAGATAGCCCTTAACCCTTGTCCTGCTAAATAAATTAAGATGCCACATCTTTTTCAAATTTTCAGCCAATTAGATTACTTGATCCAGATTGTTGTTGATATAAATTCACATACTAAATGGCAAACAGTGCAGATCCAGATCAGTTAGATTCATAGAAGCCAACTGATCTGGATCTACACTGTTTGCAAAGGTAGTGTATATCCAGGTTCAGCAGGACAAGATTAAAGTGGCAAGCAAAAATTATTGCTGAAAACATTTTTTTCTTTTTTGATTATTTTTCAAATAAAACAAGGCTTAACAGTTCTTGTGAATAATCTGCCCAGCAGAAGATTCACATGAAATATCAAGTTGTAGTTTCCCTGGCAAAATGCCAAAGAAAAAAAAAAAAAAAAAAAAAACTGATAAAAAAATAAAGTTAAAAATGTCATCTGCTGCAGTTGTGATTGGCACTTTAAGCGTATTACAGATAATTCACAATCCTTTTACATGTTCTGTTCATCATACCAGCAGTCCAAGGCAAGTTTTAATCCTTAAAGTGCAAGGGGGAATTCTAGTAGACAATATTCTTATTTTTTGTTATTATTTGTCAGAGAAAATAAGAGTTGGCATTTAACATGAATCATCTGCCAAGCAGATGATTCACATGAAATGTCAAGCCTTATTTTCTCTGAAAAATAATAACAAAAAATCAGAATAAATTTTGTCTGCTGCAGTTATGATAAGCATTTTAAAGGTAAACATGACAAACATTTGCAAAGTTTTGCTTTGCATTACATACAATATTTCTGACAGTTTGAATGAAGAGGTATTACATGGATGTATTTAAACTGACAGAAAATCGTTATTTGAATGCACCTGGGATTTTGTGCATTCGGAGTGACTGTAAATCAGAACAGTCTACAGAATTATTGGCAGTCATGCATCAGGCTTGATGATGAAATAAATTCCATGTCAGATGAGTTTTCAATTTTTGGACTGGGCCAAGCTAAAAGGGGTCTTTGTTGGCTTATTAAAAAAGTGAAGGCCCAGACTGGTAGGGATGGCATAATGATCAATTATTCTTTACTCTAAATAGTCATACACTGTAACTGTATACCATACTTATCCTAGAATTAAAGGGACTGGATACTTTTGGTAAATCTTTGGTCATTTCTGTCAGAAATGTTCCGGTGGCCCAGTGATCAGCACTCCCGATTTCGGATCACGAGGTCCCAAGTTCGGATCCGTCAGAAGGTGAAATTCAGGTCATGACTGTTCAGTGCTTCATTGCACAAAGCCTTTCATGTTCATCCTTCCATAGTCTAGATATGACTTAAATACTGTTGAAAGGGATGTAAAATGCTAAAATCATCATCTTCATCATTGGCCTTTTTCTGTCATGGGAGAAAACTTTTATGACTTCCTGTTTGCTCTGCTGCATGCCAAAGCCCTTCTGGAAGGTGGTCTACTCTAAAAGGAAAGAATTTGCTCCCAAAGGGAGCAAATTCTTTCCAATTAGAGTAGACCTCTTTCAGATAGGATGCAAAAATCAATTTGACAAGAGTTGCCTCCCCCAAAGTGTATCAGTTCCCCTTTAAACCAGTCCATCTGAGTACTTGATAGTATGACTAAAATGGTGGCTGAATAACACTGATCAGACAGATGATTCTGTTGGGTACCCCCAGGTTATATTCTAGCTGGCCTCAATAACTCAGTCGGATGCGTGTCCGGCTGGTGATCAGGAAGTTACAAGTTTGATCCCTGCCACATGACCTTAATAGTGTTGACTGGGCCATTAAACTTCAACCCAGCCCAACAGGTTATATTTTGATGCAAAAATAACAGAAACAATCTTTAGAATTTCTCATTCTTTGGACCTGTGTGATAAAGTCCTACATTTGTTGTGTAGAGTTTGCAAAGTTCTCACCTTGTGGGTGTAGGATATATAGATTCTGATCAGACTAATCCTTTATGCTGGATGACTTGGGTCTGCACATTTAACATGTGCTTGAAGACCTGTTTTTAGCTCGCAAAAGTACAGGTAGAGCTGTAACAGATACCACAGTGTCGGTGTCTGTGTTGGCATTGGCTAAAGTGTTTAAAGGCTGTATATCCTGGACCTCCTGATGGAAGTAGTTCACACCAACCCTGACATTAGATACCGGTATGAAGTTCTATGCTGTACCATCCCGATCCCCATAAGTGGCCTTGAAGTCAAGGTCACAAATCTTGAAAAATATTATGTTAACGGTTTTGTTTTTTTTTATACAAAGTGTGATTTAGGCGAGCTATACTATCCTGCAACAGCTCTTATTTTCCATTTATTCACTACGTTTTTGGCCTGAAGTTTGCTTTTTATATAACTGTAGTTTTTCTTCTCAAAATACATAGTGGAATGGCAAACAGTGTAGACCTTAAGCAGATTGCTCTTTCAGCAGCAGTTAGATCTGGGTCTGCGCTGTTTGCCATTCTGTCAGAAACTTAGATGTACAAAATTTTAGGACATTTGCCATAACAAAAAAAATATTGGACAGAATCCCAAGTCAGTTTCATGGAAGTAGATATCTCTTTCTTCTCACTTGAATTTAGCTGCCAGACGAGACACGTTTTGAGATAAATATTGTTTTTTTATTTCTCCATGGAAACATACAGTGGAAATTTTCATAAGAATTGTATCCCAAAGCATTTCTGATGCATGCCACAAATATATGTACCACAACATGAGGAAATATATTTTTTTACATGTGCATATATTGTATACCAGGGTCCAGTTGTTCAAAGCATCGTTAGCTTAGCGAGCTTGTTAATGACAAACTTGTTAACTATTGCAGCTAAGTTATTTTCAGACACATTGATATTTTTGCTTCAAAATTGTGAGTAGCTTTTGCAGTGCAAAAGCTACTCACATTTTTTAGCAAAAATATCAATGTATTTGCCATATTTCAAGACAGAAATTTTAACATCAGGTTAGCTAACATCTTCGTTAAGTTTTGAACAAGTAGGCCCAGGTCTTATGTGCATATGTTGAAGATCCATGCATTCAATCCGAGTCTTTGCCTTGTGCTCTTGATTCCTCAGGCAGACATTGAAGAATGATCAGATTGACCCAAAGGGCAGGCTGAGCTGAATTTTTAGTGGGCACATATTTCTGATGGGATATCTTCTTATGTTGTAGCTCATGTTTTCTTGGAGAAGTAAGATGAAATCCAATATATTTATGCAAAGTAAGCTTATTTGAATCCCAAACTTTAGACTGTAACGGCCGCGGAGTTCTTAAGGAGGAGTATTTGATGATACAGAATTCTAACATAATTGTCTCAATTTCTCCATAAAACATATGTTGTGGGTACTCATTAGAAGTGCCTCAATGAGGCACTTCTAATGAACACCCACAACAGGTGTATTTTTTACAGAGAAATAAGAATAATTATCTCCGAACTTTTATCTGATATTTCTCCTGAACAAGTCATCTGCAGTTGTCTGTTTCATGTTTTATGGAGATATGCGAAAAATTATCTCAGAATTTTCACCAAATACTCCTCCTTAACAAATCCTCTGTAAGCATCTGTCTGTTTCGTTATTTCAGGATTGTAAAGACCTCATTCTTCTCCATCTTGGTTACCTTGACTACAGCAGCTACATCGTCAATATCCACTTCTATGGCCTTGAGGAACAGAGCCATTTCAATATTAAGAATATTGTCTTTTATGTAAGTAGTTTTGAACAGTAACCGATCAGAGATACAGATAAGGTGGGGTTTTTTTTTCAACCCAAAGTTGATTATATTTTCTTCCTATTTCTCCACGAAAACATATGTTGAATGAATTAAGACGCCATACCCACTTCTAATTTTCAGCCAATCAGATTATTTGACCCAAATTATTGATATAAATTCACATACTGAATGGCAAACTGTGCAGATCCAGATCAGTTGGCTTCTTCAGAAGCCAACTGATCTGGACCTACACTGTTTGCAAAAGGCAGGGTATATCCAGGTTCAGCAGAACAAGAGTTAGAAGTCCCTTACTGTATGTTTTGATGGCAAATTAAGGAAAATATTTTCCTGATATCAATTCTTATCTGGCACTATGCTGATGCCATATTTATTTTAAGAATTGGGACAGATAAGCCTGAGCAAATGGTGCAGATCTAGATCCGATGCTACAAAGTTTTGAATCTGATCAGGGTCTACACAGTTTACCACTCCTGCAACAGTTTTTGGACACATCATACATGCCATAAGCTGTGAACTAAAATCTGTGAGATAAGGTAAAATTTTAAGGGAGATTTGACAAAATTCTGTGAGATTTTCTTAAACATCACTTTGGAGCTCCCCCAATATAGTCTAAAGGTTGTTTTTTTCATATAAGAAGCTTGTGAAAACCACAACACTGAGTGATTTATGTTTATTTCTTCATAAAATCTGTTGTAAAGTGGTCTGTGAATTCTGTGAGATTTGAATATTTTACGGGAATTGCCTTCGAGATGGGCCAAATTCTGTGAGATTTTATCTCACAGTTTGAGATATGGCTTGTGTGACACAACAACAGGTAGTGAAATGGACTTTGTTCAAAATTTAGGACAAGTATGATGGGAAGTTAAGGTGTCCCAATTGTTAGGATAAAACTTTAGAAGCAGTGTTTGATGAAAACAATAAACATTATTCTGTTTGTGATCAGCCAAGAAGACCATGTATATATATTCTTTACCAAAAAAGTCAGATTGAAAGGGAATTAATGCTCTTTCAGGGAGACATTCCTGTCAGAATGGTTTTTGCCTCACTTCTGAAAAGGGGTCAACTTTGAAAGGATGAAAGGAAAGAATTTGCTCCCAAGGGGATCTACACTGTTTGCAAAAGGTGTCTGTTTTGGTCAGCAGGGGTGAAAGGTTTAATTTGTTTCTTTCTTATTTTCAGTTCAAGAGTTATAACACATCTTTTACTAAGCTAGAGATCTGGATGAGATTCTCATTCCTGGTGTTCACATTCTTTGCTTCGGTATGTAAAAATATTTATTTGTATTATCCTCTTGAGAATTGATGAAGGCCTGTTGTAGATATTTAGTCAATTAAACGCTTAGCATGCTGGGTAAAAATTTCTTAAGAGGACTCTTTGAATATATTTCTTATTTTTCCCTGAAAATAGACTTTGACATTTCATGCAAATTGTCTCCTTGGGAGACAATTTGCATGTAATGTCAAAGCCTATTTTCTAGGAAAAATAAGAAAAATATCATCAGTTTGTCATCTGCTGAATCTGCCCAGAGAGTAGTAAAGGTTGATACAGTGTGTGAGAGCTTTAACTTTTGTCCAGTCTATAGCTTGGAACATGCTATGGTGTTGCAGATTTTAATGTACCTGGTTTGGTAGGCAGGTGGGATATAAGGGTCTGGTTTACCATCATTTTGTCCAGCCATAAACATTTACATGTATGTTACCCTTCCGCTGATTCAAGAAGGGCAGTTGTCAGTTTCTGGCGAAAGAATGTGCACAATACTGGTTAACCGCTTAGAGGACTAAGCCTGCCCAGTAAACGTGTGGTTAGGTAAACTGACCGCGCTCGACATGACCCCATTGGGTTGACTGAGCCATAAAACCTCAACACAAACAAACAAATTTACATGTATGTTAACCTTAGTGTTTAGCTCCAATTCTGATTAATTATTGGACATACTGTCACTGGGGCTAATGCCAGCAGGTATTAGTCTTCAATGTCTGATATGCCAGCTCCCTTTTTCTTACGAATCAATTGATTTTAACCCTTAAAGCACCAAGCAAAATTTGTAGCAGATGACATTCAAAATTTTTTTTTTATTTTTCACAGAAAACAAGTATTGACATTTCATGTGAATCATCAGCCAAACAGACAATTCATATGAAATGTCAAGGCTTGTTTTCTCTTAAAAAAAAAAAAGTCATCTGCTGCAGTTGTGATTGGTGCTTTAAGGGTTAAATGATTCATAGATAATGCATAGCTTTTGATAATAACAGGGGTATCTCTATAAACATTTTTCTTATACAACCAGGAAAACAGGAAAAAATATATGTGAAGATACCCAGGAAATATCACGGTTATAAAGCATAGCCTTTCCTAAGCATTATCCCTTGTCCTGCTGAACCTGGATATACCCTGCCTTTGCAAACAGTGTAGATCCAGATCAGTTGGCTTCTTGAGAAGCCAACTGATCTGGAGCTGCACTGTTTGTCATTAAGTATGTGAATTTGTATGAAGAACTTGGATCAAGTAATCTGATTGGCTGAAAATTCAAAGTGGGCAGGGCATCTTAATTTATTCAGCATGACAAGGGCTAAAAGAAGCAGAGATGAGGAACAAATAATGACTAAATGAATGCCACACCAGAAGCGCACAGGAAGAATGGAGGAACATATATTGTAGATACTTTGAATCATCTTGGTGAGGCAGTTCTAATGAGTACTACAATGTATGTTTACTAACAGAAAATATATTTTACTTCAAAAAAAGAGTGTCTTATCTAAAACTTTATGTGACAGCCTTGTACAGAATGGCTTCATTTTAACTTCGTAATACATTAACCTATAGATAATGTGCTATTCTATTCTGTTATTCACCCCCTCCACAGAAAAAACGACCTTTCAGTCGTTATAAAGTCTTAATTCAGAAGGTCCCTTTAACAGTTACCTGTATGACGTAGTTCCTCCCGCTCAAATGATCACGTGTCAGTTTCTTTTCTGTGGACTTTGAATGTTCAAGGATTATTATTCTGTGTTAGAAAAAATGGATTAAAATTATTCTACACGGTTAAAATTTTTATATCCTTGACTTTCTCTGGTTCTATATTCACTCCTTCTACTATCTATGTACTTATTTTCGAAATATCGATCTTAGATTTCTTGTTTTCTCAATGTTAAATTTCTTCCTTTGTTTCCGCGTCAGTCGATGCATTTCGCCCGCGGCAACTGTGGCCATTTAAAAGCTAAATGGGATACACATTTATCTTGTCTAACTTGTAATTCTTGCACACGTATCTCTCCGTGTTATATTTGTAGTTCCTGGACAGAAAAAGTTTGGAACCTAGCAGAAAGAAGACGCCTTCATGCTACTAGAAAATCAGTTATGACGCAGAAGAGAAAACAGAAGAAATCAAAGAAATCCAAGAAGTCCCAGTCAGACATGTCTGACAACGGGACAGTTGATGGGAGCACAGCCCCTCATAGCTTTACTGCTCGGGGCAGGACCCATCAAGGTGGCAGCCTGGCGGACTTAGAGTCTGATCGGGCACTAAGCCCACCAGTCACCAGTCAACCAGTCACCAGTCAACCAGTCACCAGTCATCCAGTCACTGTGCAACTTATCTCCGTTCATCCAGTCGCCAGTCAACCAGTCACCAGTCAACCAGTCACCAGTCAACCAGTCACCAGTCAACCAGGCACCAGTCAACTAGGCTCCAGTCAACCAGGCATGGGTTTACAGTCATTCGCGTATGACCTACAAACACAAATTCCGCCTGGTTATATTCCTATAAATGTGCCTGTACAAAGCTACGCTCCGTCCATAAGTAGCCATATTTCACAGGGTAGTGTCCACAGACTATCCAATGTCTTTATTCCTGGTTACGAACGTTCTAATAGACTAGAACTTCCTAATCCAGCTTCTTCCTCTAGACAGATTATTCCACTCGAACCTGATTTTTCGCAGGTCTCAGATCCGAGTGTAATGATTGAGCCTCCAAATTCAAATGATTTATCTATCTCCAGACCTTCAAGGAAGGATCAGTCTAAAAGAGAGCATAAATCTAAAAAGAGAAGTAGACATCGATCGTCCTCTTCTTCTATCTCTACTTCCAGATCAGACTCTTTGAGTTCTTCTCGGCGAAAGAAAAATTCAAAGAGATCTAAGCACTCTCATAAAAAGAGAAGAAGACGATCGATGACGCCTTCTTCTTCATCAAATTCCTCCCAATCTCAACTTGACATTGGTAGATATACAAGGGCTCATAAATCTCCCCAGGTTGTTCAAACGCCAACTCCAATACAACCTGAGGAGACTAATTTTAGTCAAATCACAAATCAACCTATTAATTACGATCAGATTCAGCCGAATCTCACTCAACAGAATAAGGAGTCAGATTCGGAAACTGAATCCGAAGTCTGGTCATTTGATCGTGCGATTAACGAGGTCTTCCGGCTTCTTCCTCCTGAGTTATGCCCCAAAACTCAGCAGGATCAAGCTCCATTAAAACCTCTCTCTGGGATCGAACAATTAATGGAGTCTCGTTCCACTCCATTACTTGTCCTCCCACAATCCAAATTAGTACAAAATACAACAAAATATATTCAAAATAGACTAGAATCGGACAAATGTTCAAGAGATTGGATTTGCCCGCAAAGCTTGGTTTCGGCTCTTGCTCCGACTAAATTCTACAAGAGCCAAAACCAATATTTGCCAACTGATAATATCCCTCAATTAGAAGCGGATGCGTCGCTCCTAGACATTTCTAATAAAGGAAGAGCTTCTATTCCGCTCAAGAATCTAGAAGCATGGGAAAGGAAGGCTAGAAAACTAGTCGCTATTAATTCTCATGCTGATCTATTTTCTTCAGCTGCCTTCCTTTCATTACAACAGGAATCGATGTCGGTTGCGGCCCTTTCCAGACTTCTGGAGGCCGTAGCCAAATCGATTAAACATGCTACTGCCATGTCTACACTTTTAACTACTGAATTATTCCAAGCTAGGAGGGACGCAGCCCTAGCTTCGTCTAAACTACTACTCGACAATTCCACATACGAGTTAAGGAACGCTCCTATTAACTCAAAATCCTTATTTGACGGCAGGATAAAAGAAATAGCTAAATCAAACTTCGAAGCTCAACAGCAAAGGTTTCTAGCTTCTACATCCATTCAGTCACAATCTCATTCTTATAAGCCTCCTTCGCAGAGCAGAGCTTTCAAGATACCTAAATATCCTGCTAAACAAACAACATCCAGACCTAAACCGACGCAGTCGTATAGGTCCAAAAATATTCCTCAAAGCTCATCTTCTCACATTAAGAAAGATAATATCAAGAGGACTGGTAACATCCGTCAGTTCCCCTCCTCTAAACCTGCCTCTTCCTCCGCAAGATTATGAAGGCCCGCCCTTTCCACTGCCTGCTCTTCCGCTCGCGGACATTCCAGTGGGAGGACGATTGGCCCATTTTGCGGAAAAATGGGAGGAAATAAGACAACAAATGGGTCCTCTCTATCGTACGAAACGGATTCAGGATACCATTCATCAAAATTCCTCCTTTGTCATCTGTTCCGATCAGAATGAGTCAATCCTCCTCCCCGTTTCTCAGAGAAGAGATCGAAAATCTTCTCAACAAACGGGCATTGGAAAGGGTACAGAATCCGGAAACTCCCGGCTTTTATTCCCGGATATTCCTTGTGCCAAAAAAGAACGGAAAGTTTCGTTTAATATTAGACCTGTCTTTATTAAACCGTTACATAGAGAAACAAGCATTCAAAATGGAGACAGTCAAATCGGTAAGACAAGCGATGAGACTCAACGATTGGGCTGTCTCCATAGATTTAACAGATGCATATCTACATGTGCCGATACATCGTCAATCCAGGAAGTATCTTCGTTTCGTACACGAAGATCAAGTATATCACTTTTCGGCCCTACCATTCAGAATGTCCCTAAGTCCATTAATTTTCTCGAAACTGATGGACGTTATTGCAGCTTTTCTACGCCAACGTGCAATATCAGTTTTTCCATACCTAGATGATTGGCTGATAAAAAATCTGATTCACAACCGTCTGATTACTCAGACAAAGATTTGCATTCAAACTATTCAAAGCCTAGGTTTTCTGCCAAATCTCAAGAAGTCAGACCTCTTTCCTGCTCAGAAATTCACCTTCATAGGTATGGAATTTCTGACGCAACAAAATTTAGTCAGGGTTCCAGCGGATCGTGTACAGAACCTAATTCTAACAATCAAGAAAATAATGTCAGCAAAACATGTATCGGCACGAACTTTCCTTTCTCTTTTGGGCAAACTCAGTGCTGCAGCAGACCTTGTTCTCCTGGGCAGACTGCACTTACGTCCTCTTCAGATGTGCCTGCTGTCAGTCTGGAAACCTCATATTCTTCCTCTCGATCACCCGATCTCGATAAACGGCATGATTCGATCTCACTTACAATGGTGGATAAACCCCATTCGATTCGAGACAGGGACTTCAATCCATCCTCCAGACCCCAAATTCTTCCTTTATACGGATGCCAGTCATTACGGATGGGGAGCTCATTTAGAGCCGACAACACTGTCCTTTCATGGTCGCTGGACAGAAAACCAATCCCAGCTCCATATCAATATGTTAGAAATGATGGCCATACGATTAGCACTGAAACAAGCCAAAACATTTATTCACCATTCTTGCATCATGATATCCACAGACAACACAACGGTGGTCTCATATATCAACAAACAGGGTGGCACTCATTCCCCCAATCTTTGCGTAGAAGTTTGGAAAATACTCAATTGGTGCCTGGAACAAGACATAGTTATCAGAGTACGTCACATCCCAGGCAAATTCAACATTCTTGCAGACCGCCTCTCAAGACTAGACAAACCTATCAAGACAGAATGGGCTCTGGATCAAACAGTTGCGAATTCAGTATTCCAGATGCTCAACTTCCCAAATGTGGATCTGTTTGCGACAAGATTCAACCACAGACTCCCATTATATGTCTCTCCAGTACAAGATTACAAAGCACTAGCGATAGATGCCCTGTCCATGGACTGGAATCATCTTCATGCATATGCTTTTCCTCCTTTTATTCTGATACCTGCTGTTCTAGAGAAAATCCGACAACATCAGTGCAGAATAGTTCTCATAGCTCCGTTCTGGCCACAGCAACAGTGGTTCTCAGAACTTCTTCTTCTATTAGTGTCAGCTCCGATTCGTCTGCCACTAATTCCAAGACTACTGACTCAATCCAAAGGAAGATTTGTACATCAAAACCTCCCAATTCTCGACCTTCACGCTTGGGAGTTATCAAACAATCAATCAGAGATAAGAAATTTTCACAATACGTTGCAGATTTTGTCTCCAGATCAAGAAGAGCATCTACACAAAAAGTCTACGATGCAAAATGGACCATCTTCTCTAATTGGTGTCATACAAAAAAGGTTAATCCGATCTCGGCCCCTATTACAGTTATAGCCGATTTCTTAATCTTTCTTTTTTCGGAAAAGAAATGTCAGATTAGTACTATTAAAGGTTATAGATCTATGATCTCTAACACTTTAAAATTCAAAACTGGTAATAGAATCGGATCTAATCCAATTTTATCTGAACTTATCAGATCCTTTGAACTTCAACGACCAGTACAAAGATCTCTTACACCTAAATGGGACTTATCATGGGTTTTAGTATGTCTACAAAAACCACCTTTTGAACCTCTTGATAAGGCTTCTAAATTTCACGTTACTATTAAGACAGCCTTTCTCTTAGCTCTTGCCACTGCTAAAAGGTGTAGTGAAATACATGCTCTAGCTATGGATTCACAACATTTAAGATTTAATCAATCTGATGGTTCAGTTTCCTTGATTCTTAAATCTGGTTTTTTAGCAAAAAACCAGCTTCCTTCTGTTAAACCAGATCCTATTGTTGTTCCTAGTCTTGCTCGAATATGTAAATGGGAACATACTGACAGACTTCTTTGCCCCGTTAGGGCTCTGAAATTCTATCTCAAAATGACTAGCTCTTATCGCCAAAATATAACTAGACTTTTTCTTCCTATTAAAGGCAATAAGGATATCTCTAAAGATACTATCTCGAGATGGATATCTTACACTGTTAAACTTGCCTATAGGAAACTCACTAAACGAGATATCTCTTTCCTTAAAATCAAAGCTCATGAAGTTAGAGCTCTTTCCTCTTCTTGGGCTTTCTTCGACAAAGTTCCTCTCAATGATATACTTCAAGCAGCGGTTTGGAATAGTTCATCAACTTTTGCCAAATTCTATCTCAGAGACATGTCTCAACAAGCACAGAATCTCCAAAGTTTGGGCCCCATTGTAGTGGCCCAAAAAGTGGTGGGGGGCCAACAGCAATCAGCTATGGATGTGTAGACAACGTCAACAGCCCCCCTAGACCTGATGCTATACTAGAGAGGTACTAATTATATCTTTATTATATATATATGTTAACCCTGGATTACTTTATCCTTGGTTAAAGGATCTTATTATTGCCTTAAGCACTAATTATGTCCTCATTATATATATATAAAAAATAAATCCTTTTATTAAGCCTTAATTCAGAAGTTGGGACTAACTTATTAGGAGAAATCCTCCCTCCTATTCTACAAATTCTAGCACATTATCTATAGGTTAATGTATTACGAAGTTAAAATGAAGTTTTTTAAAAGTAAAACATATTTTAACGAGTAATACTTAACCTATAGATAAGTATTTATCGTCCCACCTCCCTTCCCTCGCTCCTTTCTCCTAATTGTGTATTGTTTTACACATAAAAGAAACTGACACGTGATCATTTGAGCGGGAGGAACTACGTCATACAGGTAACTGTTAAAGGGACCTTCTGAATTAAGACTTTATAACGACTGAAAGGTCGTTTTTTCTGTGGAGGGGGTGAATAACAGAATAGAATAGCACATTATCTATAGTTTAAGTATTACTCGTTAAAATATGTTTTACTTTTAAAAAACTTCATTTTAATGTTTTGGAATCCAATGTCAATCAAAGCAGTATGTCAACCCTTGAAGCAATAAGCAGATTTGTAGCAGACAACATTCTAAAATTGATTCTATTAATTTTTCAGAGAAAATTGGATTTTGATATTTCATGTGAATTTTCTGCTATGCAATTCACATGAAATGTTCAGCCTTATTTTCTCTGATAAATGAAAAAAGAAAAAAAAAAAAAGTCTTCTGCTGTAGCTGTAATTAGTGCTTTGAGGATTAACATTTATCTGATACAAGCAAACTTTTGTACTGATCTGGGAATTAACTTGTATTATCAGATCAGTTTTATCATCTCATCAGTTCCAACATTGCATGATAAAGAATGTTACTTCCTGTGAATTACCTTCTGCTTTATTAATTAGTTTTACCCTTAAAGTGCTAATCACAACTACAGCAGATGACAGTTTGATTTTTTTTTCAGAGAAAATAAGACTTGATATATCATAGCAGACGATTCACATGAAATATCAAGTCTTATTTTCTCTGAAAAATAACAAGATAAATTGTAGAATGTTGTCTGGTACAAATTTGCTGGGGGTTTTAAGAGTGAACTACAAGCCTTTACCTTTTAATATGATATACCATAGTAAAGCATCTTAGGCCATTTGTAGACAGAGACAGTTCTGATTAGCATGGTATCTGAGTAGGACCTGCACTGTTTGCAAATACATGCACAGACAAGCATGTATTAAAGGCCACCTATATTAAGCAGCCAACTGTATTTAAAAGCCAGCTTTCTAGGGCCCATATAATGAAAATAAGTATGAAATTTACTTGTATTGAGCAAGCACCTGTCTTAAACGAACACTTATGACTTTCCCTTAGGTGTTTGACTGAACTCATTGGTACTTAATGATGATGAAAGTGAATACAGAATGCTGCCTTGATTGGATTGTGCAGATTTGCAAACTTCCCTTGGCCTACATAGTGTGTACATAATAAGACTGGCACGATTAATTGGATAATCGATTAATTGATCGATAAATACCACAAAAACGATTATTACAGATTTGCTAATAATCGAGCATTTGATTTCTGTGTTTGTTACTTTAACATATTTACCCTTATTATTCAGATACCTCAACTCCTAACCATACTTTGTCTAAAATTGGAACAAGTACAATTTACTATCCACTTTAGTGTCTTAAATAGCTGGATAAGTGGCAAACACATTTGCAGCGTCTCATCGGGTCTACACTGTTTGGTCATGCCTGTCTGGCCAAAGGCATGCAGTAAAGTATAACATATGGTAAGAGTCAGATAGGTAAAATTATTACCAAATCTTCAGTGATCACTAACTGATTATCAATCACAATGGCAGCACTGATAATCGATTATTTTTTCAGCTCTGATTAGCCAGCCTTAGTACATAACCCAACATTAAGTTATTATAGAAGTGGTAATTTTGAACTTCTGTTTTATCATCTGTATTAAAGTATATCTTGATGGTTCTCATTAGAAATTCCTTAACTGGGCTCCCTGAGACTATTCTAATGAATATCCAAGATGTTTTTCTGCAAAAAGAAAAATAATAAATAAATAAATACACCCTCATCTGGATCATTGTGAAAGTGTGGTTACTTTTTGTCATATTGTTGTCCATATTGGTCAATATGTTTCTGAAATATACACTGTAAGTATATTTGGACCAGCAGCCAAGAAAAGGTTCCTTAAGGGGAATGGATACACATTCAGGACCCCCGTAACCTAGTGGATAGGAGAGTTGACTCTTAATCCATTAGGTTTCTCACCGCTGTGGTTCAAGCCTCGCTTGGGTCACATGTAGGAAAGCCAAGTTCTGCTTATGGATGGGCAGGTATTTCCCCAGGTTCTCCATTTTTCGCCTGCCTTTGATGAATGATCAGCTCAAAATAAGTGAAATATTCTTGAATAGGCAGTAAAACCCAAATAAAAAAAAAATACACATTCATCTGGGGTCTACTCTAAAAGGAAAGAATTTACTCATCCCCATCCCCCACCCCACACACACACAGAGGAGAATATTCTTTCATTTAAAGTATACCTCTTTTCAGAAGGGGCTTGGTTTTCAGAACAGGGAGTCCCCCTTGTAAAAATGGCAGAACATGTATCAAGTATATCCCGTCTCCTACCAGCAAAGATCTAGTCCTGCTTGTGGATTTGTGCATTCTGGTCAGGATCAAGAGGGTATTCAAAGAATATTTTTCTTATTTATCCAATAAAAATATGTTGTAGGTACACTGTACACTTTAGAACAGCCTTGCCGAGGTAATTTTGATGATTACCCACAACATATGTTTTCATGGAGAATTAAGACAAAATATTTATCCCCACGCCACCTCTCTTTCAAAACACGTGGCCATGTGTACAGCTCTTGTGTGCGGAGCGCAATGCTCCATGCCAGCGAGACTTGGCCATTGACAAAGCCAAACCTCCAGCGTCTGCAGCGAAATGACAGGGCAATGATCAGACAGATCTGCATTGTCAGGCCGCAAGACATTGTCACCACCAGGTCCAATGATCTACTTGTGCGGCTTGGCATCGAGGATCTGGACCTCATTCTGAAGGAGAGAAGACTTCGATGGTATGGACATGTGGAACGCTCCAGTGGTGCAATCAAGACAGCCTTTGACATACAGATTGATGGAAAGCGTGGGCCTGGGAGGCCCAAAATGACATGGAAGCAGCTGACAGAGAGGGATTGCAGAGAGTGGAAGCTCTCGGCTATCAACCCTCGGTGGCTCAGTTGGATGCGCCGTCCGACTGGAGACCAGGAGGTCGCGGGTTCAACCCCCACCGAGGTCGGCAACATTCTTTCGTGGAGATTGATCATGAAATATTTTCTACGGTCATTCTCTCCCTTCCGCTGATTCAAGAAGGGCAGTTGTCAGTTTCTGGCGAAAGAATGTGCACAATACTGGTTAACCGCTTAGAGGACTAAGCCTGCCCAGTAAACGTGTGGTAAGGTAAACTGACCGCGCTCGACATGACCCCATTGGGTTGACTGGGCCGTAAAACCTCAACACAAACAAAATCAACCCTCATGATAGATGTACCTGGAGATCTGGTGTGAGATCTGCCATGCGTGCAGCAAGCCAGCTATCTGGAAGGGGGCCCACTGATGTGGATGTTGCCCCTGTATGTGCACGTTAATCAAAAATCCGATTATATATATATATATATATATATATATATATATCAGGGCTCTGGAAATTTTGAAATCTGAAGCGGTCCAGCCAATGACAATGACGTCATCAATGAACCCATTTCAAAAAAAAAAAAAAAAATGTATATATCACCTGTCACGAAAACTAATGACAATTGGCAGTCCTATAACTCCTTTTAAATAATACACTTCAACTCCATTATATGACGGAAGTCCGGGTATAACGAGCATGATCAAAGCTGGCGTCATCAATAAATACAGTCAGGTATGTAAAAAGAAAGAAAAAAAACAACAAAAAACAAAAAACGGTTTTGTTCTATTTCCACCTCCGCAAGGTTTTCCTAAACTATTTATAAACAACTGATTCCCGTCTTGTATAAGCGCGAAGACGGCGGGAAACAGGAGAGACGGAACGAAACGACTTTCATGGACCTAATTAGGTCTACGAAAAAAGGCCTGCGCCACGGGCGGTTTTGCGGTTTTCAATGTTTCAAGATTTGATCAGACTGCTTAAGTTTTAAGCACTGACCAATCTTGTCTAGCGCAAGTGGTGCAATAACTATTTTTACCGTGAAATCTACCTTGAATTATACTCGTGTGTTACGGCAATCAACAACAACAACAACAACAAAAAAAAGGCAATCAATAATACCCAGATCAGACGCCGTTGTATGCGACATCTGATCAGGACGTACACGGTTTGAGAATTTATTTATCGAATCTGGGACCGACAAACCGTGTTGATCAAAACAAAAAAGAAGAGGAAGAAAATGGGCGCGTTCAAGCGGTGCATTCTTTTATCACTCTCAGTAAAGCGACCTTTGATCTTTTTGGACAAACCGACTGCACCTGGATGTTTTGCAGTCTCAGTGTATTCACACGTGTCACACAAACGGATTAATTATCAGACTACCGTTACTGATGTTTCGTGTTAATCGCTTGTTTACCGCACAAAGGTCAGTATAGTGTTGATTTTTTGACAATGTTTGGATAATGACGTAATTAATTTATGCTGCGGTAGGTTGCCGTTATTCATCTGTCTCTCCAATATACATGTCAAATGACCGTTTAGAGCCTTTTAACTACCATAATATCGCATTTAAAAGGTGCGCGGACGTTGTCAATTTAGGAAGATTTGACCGTTTGTGATTTTTTAGACATCATTGATTCGTAAAAAATGGTTGGTTGGGGAAAAATGGGGTTCAAGGCACAAACCTGTTGGACCGATTTATTAGCGTTTTGGGGTGTTTGAAATCGGTCCAGAATTCTTAATTTCGGTCCAGACCGGCTATTTTTCCGGTTTTCCCGAGCCCTGATATATATATATATATATATATATATATATATTAAAAAAAAAGCAATGGGAATATTGTGAACACCTGTGTCCATCCATCAGTGGTTGGACATTTATGTGGCTAATCATCATAAAAAAAAACATAAGTGGCAAAGCCACGTAATATCAATTTTTTGCCACTTAAATACCACTTTTACAGAATGAATCAAATTTTTACTCATTAATGACTACTTTAATGGCAAAATGTCCAAATTTCGTTCGTCCATCATGCTATCTCCTCCTTAATCAGTGGATGGACTTTAACAAAATTTGCTACATGACTTCCCACATGGTATGGGTGTGGGTGAGCAACACTATATTTCTATCTGTCCATCTGTCAATCCATCCATCTGTCTGTCATGCTATCTCCTCCTAAACCAGTGGGTGGAATTTAACCAAACTTGCTACATGATTTCCCCACATGGTAAGGGTGTGTAAAAGCAATTTTGTTTTTTCACTGGCCATCTGCCTGTTCATCCATCTGTCCATCATGCTATCTCTTCCTAAACCATTGGGTGAAATTTAAACAAACTTGCTACATGACTTCTCTGCAGGGTAAGGGTGTTCAAGAGCCACATTATTTTCCATCCATCCATTCATCTGTCCATCCATCTATCTGTTCGACAGACTATCACTTCCTAAACCAATGGGCGGAATTTAGCCAAACTTGCTACATGACTTCCCCAAGTGGTAAGGGTGTGCGAGAGCAACATTATTTTGCACTTCTCTCTGCTAAGTGGTAAAAGTGTGGGGATTTGCGATGGCTTGCCATCAACTGCGTGATTTAGTTATATTTTGGGGTGACAACATCTTATCAGAGCTACATGTGTGTCATCTAGGATACACTGTTGTGTCTGGCTTTCACATATCAAACAAGGCACAATCTATGGCCAGACCTATTGACAATATTGTTATTTGTTTTGTTCTATTTCAGTGTTTGTTTGCATCTTCCCTGAAGAGATTTTCTCTACGAGATTGGTCTATAGAACAAAAATGGATGTCTCTCTTGCTTCCATTACTTCTGCTATATGATGGTAAGTTTATAGAATTAAAGGGGACTGGATACACTTGGTAGATTTTCTGCCTTTTAGCACAAGGGAGACAACTTTTGTGACCTCCTCTTTGCTTTTTAATAGCAAATGCAAAAGCTACTCACATTTTTTCAGCAAAATACTGTGAATTAGATATTGTACTTACTAGAACAGTTAACAGTTTGACCATTAACAAGCTCGATAAGCTAACAATGCTTTGAACAACATTTGCCCAGGGCTTTAGAAAGTGCCAGTGCATTGGCCCTGAAATCACATTTTTCTGACCCAGACCAAAAGGAAGTGAAAAATTGGTCTGAAATTATTGTTCTGTTATTTCTGAAAATCCTGCATGAAAAGGTAAATATCAATATTGAAACACATTTTTTTTCCCATTCTTTGAGAACCAGAAATACCTGTGAACAGTTTACATATCTTTTTAGACCAGGGCCCAGTTGTTCAAAGCGTCATTAGCTTAACGAGCTTAAGGGTCATTTCGTTAACTTTTAGCGGATTCAATAGACAATATTCTGATATTTTTTGCTGAAAAAATGTGAATAGCTTTTGCACTGCAAAAGCTACTCACATTTTTTCAGCAAAAAATTTCAGCATATTTGCGTATCACTTGATGTAAATTTTAACGAATCTTTAACTAACGACATTGTTTGCTTTGAACAACTGGACCCAGTTTATTAGCTAAAATGGGTAAGAAAACAAGAAAACAGATTTCCAAGTGTCAATTATATTGATACACCCATGGGGTCAATACAAGTAGACATTTGATTGATACCTGACTGTCCAAATACTTAAGGTAAATGAAGCATCCACATGGCCGAGCAGTTATTGCTCCTGACTTCGGTTCACGTGGTCCCGGGCTCAAATCCTGTGAGAGGCAGAATTCAGCTAATGGCTGTATGAAGCTTCGTTGCACAGAGCCTTTCATTATTGGCCCTCCATAATCTCAATATGACAAAACATTGTTGAAAACACCAAATCATCATCATCATCTTAGGTAAATACAATACACCAAATCTCTTTATAACACTGTCGGCCTCGGTGGCTCAGTTGGATACGCCCTCCGACTGGAGACCAGGAGGTCGCGGGTTCAACCCCCGCCGAGGTCGGCAACATTCTTTTGTGGAGATTGATCATGAAATATTTTCTACGGTCATTCTCTCCCTTCCGCTGATTCAAGAAGGGCAGTAACTGTTGTCAGTTTCTGGCGAAAGAATGTGCACAATACTGGTTAACCGCTTAGAGGACTAAGCCTGCCCAGTAAACGTGTGTGGTTAGGTAAACTCGACATGACCCCTTTGGGTTGACTGGGCCGTAAAACCTCAACACAAACAAACAAACAAACACTGTTGTTGGGGTCCATAGCATAAACCGTGTTACTTAAACAACAGTGTTACATGTATATCCAAACAAAAATGTATAGATTATATTGAAAAATGACCATTTATGGTCATTTTTCAATATAATCTATACATTTTTGGGATCCATCTTTGAACCGTGTTATATCCAAAACCGTGTTATAACGAACCGTGTTATAAAGAGGTTGTAGTGTATTATGTTTATATGCATTTTCTTTTCAGATCCGATTTTTCCTTTGACATTCTTAGTAGACAGTTGGATTCCAGGAATGTTGGATGGAATATTTCAAGCTTCATTTCTCTGTGCCTTGCTACTATTCTGGCTCTGTATATATCATGGAGTGAGACAGGTATGAGTAACTGATTAACAACTTACCGGTTTAACCATAAAAATCAGAACAGATGTTTCGGATGAAATGGGGTAGACTCAGATTGGACTACAAAACAGGAGCAGTCTCATTAGGGTTTGCATGGTTTGTCTATCAGCCTGTGGTTCTTACACAACATAGAGTCGGATGTTTTTATTCAGATAACAAAACATACCGTATTTGACCTAATTACCACACATGCTCCTATAAGAGCACAGTCAAGCACTTCCGTAGTCTTCAGATTACAGCCTGTGTAATTTTTTTCTACTTCTTTATAAAGGCATATGTTGTGGGTAGCCATTTGAAATGCATCGACTTGTACCCACAACATATGCTTTATTGAGAAAATCAGAAGAAAAAAAACACACAAAAACATCGCATAAGAATCATTAGATAAGTCCTTTGCTGATCTTTTTTTTAAGTGTACCCTTAGTATAGGTGGATACATATTTTACCACAAGTTTGAGAAAACCTGAGTGCGCGGTGTGTAATTAGGTCAAATACAGTAATTTATTGTTAAAAGTCTTTCAGTTCCCATATTAATATTTAAGAGGAATGTATACATCTGATAACAGTTCTGCCAAGGGAGACAACTTTTGTGACTTCCTGTTTGCTTTTTCTGCAAATCAGTCTCCTGAAAAGGGGGCTTCTCTAAAAAGAACAAATTTGCACCCTTTTGGAGTAAAATCTTTTCATTATGGGAAGGCCCTTGTCAGAAGGAAGTCAAAATAATTTTGACAACATTGCCTCCCCTGATAGTGTATCTGTTTCTCTTAACCCTTGTCCCGCTGAACCCGGATATACCCTGCCTTTGCCAACTGATCTGGATCTGCACTGTTTGCCATTAACTATGTGAATTTATATCAACAATCTGGATCAAGTAATCTGATTGGCGAAAACATTAGAAGTGGGTGTGCTTCTTTAATTTATTAAGCAGGACAAGGGTTAACTTTAAGGCTTAAGTTTTAGGTGTATGGATGCACCCTAAAGATTTTGTCACCATTTTTACAAAAAAGACAATTTTTGTGACATGTTTGCTTTCATGCATCAACCCTCTTCTGGAAAGGGTCTAATCTGAAAGGAAGGAATTTGCTCTTGGAGAGAGCAAATTCTTTCCTGTTAGAATAGATCCATGTTGATCTGGAAGGCAAAACCATTTCTGCCAGTTTCCTCTCCTGAAAGTATCCATTACTCATTGTCCATTAAGTTATAGATAAACCATGGTTATTGTCGAGGTTTTGGGTATACTGTAAATTATACCATAGTTTGGTGACCTTTCACTGTCTGACCCCAAATGAGGCGGAGCCGAGTTTGGGTCAGACAGTGAAAGATCACCAAATTATGATATAATTTACAGTATTCCCAAAACTGAGACAATAACATGGTTTATCTGTTTTAACCAATGTATGGGACTGTTTTTGTTTTCATTTTTTTCTTACAAAAACTATACTTTTATTTATTTAGTATATCTTTTTCTACTTTTTTACTTTTATTTCTCTTTTTTTTTATATAATTTTATGGTAACGTGGTAACAGGCAGTCTGATGAAATGCTGTACCAGTTGACCTTGTGTACTAAAAAGGATGAAACACCCCACCTTTTTTGAATTAAACTAACTGAAGCACTACTGCTAAAATCTGATTGGTTGCAATCTTGTCAATCACAAGAAATTACATCAGCATCTTAATTTGGTCAAACTTTGTTGCAATCTGGTTGGTCAGCTGTAGCTCTGGTCATTATAATATACTCCAGACAGACTGTCTGGTTTCATGTGTTTTATTCAACAAAAAATGTCATTTTTAAATAGAAAGTTGCTCAGAGCAGAAGTAAATTTGAAGTTCCTCTAACCTTTACCACTCTCTGGATAATATCAGCAGACAATATATTTGATGATACTTTCTTAGTTTTTCCAGCCAACAGAATTTGACATTTCATGCAAATTGTCTCTAGTTGAGACAATGTACATGAAATGTCAAATCCAGTTACCTGAGAAAAAAATAAGAAAACTATTTAAAAAATGTCACCTGCTGAAAATTGATGGTTAGCACACTGGACATTTTGAGCAGACAACATATTGGTGATAGTTTATTTTTTTTCCAATAAACATTTGACCTTTGGAGACAATTTGCATGAAATGTCAAATTCTGTTTTCTAGGAAAAAATACAAAAATGTTCAAATTGTCTGCTGAAACAAAATTCAACATACAACATTTTGAAATATTTTTCTTATTTTTCCCAGAAAACAAAAACCTGTTGTTTTGGGGGACAATATCAACTTGTCATTGCCTGCGGAATTAGCCCAGAGAGTGAAAAAAGGTTAAGGTGCACTGATGAGTTGAAAGTTATTCTAAAGTACACCTGTGAGATCTATAAATAAAACCATGGGTTAATTTTCAAATCTGAAAATTATCCCATGGTCCAGCTATGGTATAATTTTTGGTTATTGAGATTTAACCTTAGTTTTATTTACATAGAGACAATGGAACATCCATTGGTTAACTGTATTATAAGTAGCAACTCATGGCATCCGATAAACAATCAAACATTTATCAGAGCTTTTTATTAAATGCAATTAAAAATTCATATCAGTTGATTTGTTTACCAATGGTTTTGACCTACTTTCCATACAAAAGTGTCAGTTTATTGTAAAAATATAATGTATAAGTGAAATAGATCCTATTAATTATTTGCTTTCCTATACATTCTCCATACAACTGGGAATTAGACCACAAAGTATAAACATTTTATTAAAACCAAGGACAATTACAAGCCCAATTTTTAAACCTAACCCTTGTCCTTGACCTGGATATGCTCTGCTTTTGCAAACAGTGTAGATCCAGACCAGATAACCAACTGATCTGGATCTGCACTGTTTGCCATTCAGTATTTGAATTTGTATCAACAACCCAGATCAAGTAAACTGATTGACTGAAAATTAGAAGTGTGCATGGGATTTTAATTTATTCAGCATGACAAGGGTTGAAATTGGTATAATTTACAATGTTCAAATACCACAAGTTACATGAAGTAAATCGGTTCCCAGACTTATAGGGGGTGGTCGGGTGGTGTGAAGGTGTCGTGTATTTTAGTCACTGGGTCATCCAACTTTCAGTTGGGCAAGGCCTGCTGTCCTTGTAGCAGGTAAGGTTAGAGGGGGAATGTTTTTATTTCCTCTGTTTCTTCACTTTCATTCCTGTTCCTCTTTCTTCCCTGTTCCTCTCTTTCGTCTCTTCTAATAGCTCTTCTATCTCTTTTTTCCCTTTCTCAGGG
Organism: Anodontia alba; assembly: GCA_964016985.1. Taxonomy (NCBI): domain Eukaryota; kingdom Metazoa; phylum Mollusca; class Bivalvia; order Lucinida; family Lucinidae; genus Anodontia; species Anodontia alba. The sequence continues at coordinate 110,008,995 of OZ024824.1, forward strand.
AGACAACACAAAAGGACCCACAAGGGTTGACTGTCATTAAACCCCAACACAATCAATCCCAAACTTGTTGAAGGAAATTTAAATTTAAGCATTTTCACAATAGGAGCATTATTGAGATGAAAGGCTACAACCTCAAACACAGCCCTTCCAAAGCACTGGATAAGGGTTCTACAGAAAAAAAAAAAACAAACTTTTATCAAAAGCAGAATTAACAGTTGAAGATAGAAGTGAATAAATGAAAAGGAACTGCAACAAAAGTACTGCCTTGGAAATGGTCAACAGTAAAATTGTTGGGGAGACTCTAACACTTGTCATGCTGAATAAATTAAGATGCCACGCCCATTTCTAATTGTCAGCCAATCAGATTACTCAATCCGGATTGTTGATACAACGTCACATACTGAATGACAAACAGTGCAGATCCAGATCAGTTGGCTTCTTCAGAAGCCTACTGATCTGGATCTACACTGTTTGCAAAGACAGGGCATATCTGGGTTCAGCAGGACAAAGGTTAACAATACAAAAGGGAGGAAGAGAAAAAGGCTGGCTGCTTCATAGCTCTAGACATAAACCAAAATGTTGATATTTCTTTCATTTCTCGACAAAAACATACGTTGGGATCTGTCACTTAGTACAAGAAGTCTCTTTATAGTTATAGTCTCTCAAGCAAGTGACTGTACAGGATAAGTATGCTAAGGCATTAGTGTTGCAATATTTAAGGGGACTTAATACACCTCGGCCCAGTTGTTCAAAACTAACGATATCGTTAGTTAACATATTGTTAAAACTTTGATCATTTAAAATGGCATATATGCTAAAATTTTTGCTGAAAAAATGTGAGTAGCTTTTGCATTTACAAAAGCTACTCACATTTTTTTCAGCAAAAATACAAGTGAATTAGATATTGAACTTAATAGAACAGTTAACATTTTGACACTAACGAGCTTGTTAAGCTAACGATGCTTTGAACAACTGGGCCCTGGTAGATTTTCAGCCAGCTTTACAAGGGTGATACGCATTTGTGACTTCCTATTTGCTTTTCCTCAACATCAAGCTCCTGAAAAGGGTCTTCTCAAAGAATTTGATTTGCAACTCCCACTTTTCAGAAGGGAGGTGAAAGCAGTTTGACAGAGTTAACCCACCTGAAATTGTATCATTTCTTAAGAGTAATTATTATGGTTATATCCTTGTATGTTCATAGATTCCATTATGATGCTATAGTTGGGGTTATTGACTAGTATAGTATTATGAGTGACATGCCTCATAAGGAGATTAAACATTTTTGTAGTTTTCCAGACAGCTAAAAAGTAATGATGTTTTCCTTATTTCTCCATGAAAATATATTCTTCCAGTTTTATACTTTCATGCATACCTAACTTAAAGGGTATTGTTTGAAAAGTATTTTTGCATCAGAACTTCTCTTGAAGGTACTGTGTGGAGATCCCAGCGAGTATCTGTTATAGCCATCTTAGTACTAAACAATCTTATAAATCATTTTGACAAAAATGTTTGTTTGTGTTGAGGTTTTACGGCCCAGTCAACCCAATGGGGTCATGTCGAGTGCAGTCAGTTTACCTAACCACACTTTTTCTGGGCAGGCTTAGTCCTCTAAGCGGTTAACCAGTATTGTGCACATTTTTTCACCAGGAACTGACAACTGCCCTTCTTGAATCAGCAGAAGGGAGAGAATGACCGTAGAAAATATTTCATGATCAATCTCCACAAAAGAATGTTGCCGACCTTGGCGGGGTTGAACCCGCGACCTCCTGGTCTCCAGTCGGACGGCGCATCCAACTGAGCCACCGAGGCCGGCATTGACAAAATGACCCTCATTAAATCTGAACTCATCATCAATGTCAACCATGAAAATGTATATTGTGATTACTTCTAAAATGTCAAAATATAAGGGAGGATACACAGGAAATGCCACAATCATGAAGCACAGCCTTTTGGAGACAGAAAGAAAAAATGAGGATGAGGAACAACCAGTGACAAAACAAACACTACATATAAAACAATGACACATGAACTGAAAAAACCACAACAGAGGAACCTTATTTTCTGCAAAAAGAAAATAAATAAAAAACTACCATTAGTTTGTTGTCTGCTGAAATTTGCTGTGAAAGTGCTTAAAGTTAATTGTTTTTTCTTCTACAGACAGACAGAAAATTCTGGAAGTTTTACTCCCCTAAACTCCTGGTAGTTGGTTTAATATGGATATCAGCAGTGACTCTGGTATCCTGGCAGAAGTACAACGAACTACAAGATCCCACATATTACTATAGGCTGGATACCAGCAATTTTATGGTAAGTTGTCTCAGCTGTATCATGTAACATATCTGTCATAACTCTTTAAGCACTAATCACTACTGCAGCAGACAGCATTTTGATGATTGTTTTATTTTTTATTATTTTGAGAAAATAAGGCTTGACATTACATGTGAATCATCTGCTAAGCAAATGATTCACATGTAATTCCAAGTCTTATTTTATCTGAAAAATGATAAAACAAATTTTAGAATGTTGTCTGCTGCAAATTTGGTTATAGCTACAGATGAAGGGTATTGTTGGAAAAGTAGTTTTGCACCAGAACTTCTCTTGAAGGTATTGTTTGGAATTACATTTCCACATTTCTTGAGGTATGTTGGCATTGCCTCAACAAGGAAATCCCAAGAAGTACCTTCAAGATATGTTTGGGGTCAAAAATAACAAAAAATATCTGTAATGATCACCTTAGTTTTCAGCTGATGTTGACTTCATTGTTATACCACAAAGTTTATAAACACATCTCATCTGTCTGGTCAAGGTCTTTTCCTTTTGTAGGCCTTGCCTGTTGCTATATCTATTATGATTGCATATAAGAGGGGGTATCCACATAATTTTCTTATTTCTCTATGAAATCATATGTTGTGGGTGTTCATAAAAAGCATCTTGGTGATATGCTTCTAATGAGTACCATAACATGATTTCGTGGAGAAATAAGAAAAATATCAGGGCCCAGTTCTTCAAATCTAATGATGTAATGATGAGCTTCAAATCTAATGATGTAATGAGCTCCACATGAAAAAGTTTTCAACCTGAAAATACTGGGCCCAGTTGTTCAAAGCATCGTTAGCTTAACAAGCTGCTTTGTGGTCAAAATGTTAACTGTTCTAGTAAGGACAATATCTAATTCACAGGTATTTTTGCTGAAAAAAGGTGAGTAGCTTTTTCAAATGCAAAATCTGCTCGCATTTTTTCAGCAAAAATATTAGTGTACTGGTATATGCCATATTTAATGATCAAAGTTTAATGATACGTTAACTAACAACATCGTTAGTTTTGAACAACTGGGCTCAGAATTGATGATTCCTAGATGGCATAGAATATAATGAATAATTCAGTGTGTGTCATCCTTTTTTGTGAATGTTTATTTTGATCTACAGAGTTTAAAAGGTTAATGAATGAGGAAGATACTGTTCATTTAACCTGAGATTCTGACATGTTATCAGTAGCTGACGGAAGGCTTTTATCTCTATATTTCAGGGGTTTAAAATATTTTTCTTCATAGTTTGTGGTGTCTATCTACTGTATCTGTTGTATTTACTGGTGAGAGCCTACGCCGAGTTGAGATCAATGCCCTATTTTGGTAAGACTTTTATTTAACCCTGGTCTTGCTGAACCCAGATATATCTTCCCTTTGTAAACAGTGTGGATTTGTTTGTTTGTGTTCAGGTTTTAAGGCCCAGTCAACCCGATTGGGTCATGTCAAGTGTGGTCAGGTTACCTAACCACACTTTTACTGGGTAGACTTAGTCCTCTAAGTGGTAAATCAGTATTGCGAACATTCTTTTGACAAACTGACAACTGCCCTTCTTTAATCAGGGGAAGGGGGAGAATGACCACGAAAGAGCATTACTGACCCGGCAGTGTTGGAACACACAACCTCCTGATCACCAGTCGTATGCGCATCCAACTGAGCCACAGAGGCTGCAAACAAACAGTTTAGATCCAGATGATTTGGCTTCTCAGAAGCCAACTGATCTGAATCTGCACTGTTTGTCATTTAGTATGTGAATTTGTATCAAAAAACCTTTATTGTGCAAAGTGATCGGCTGAAAAATAGAAGTGGGTGTGGCATCTTAATTTATTAAGCATGACAAGGGTTAAGCAAAGGGCCAGTAAAATTTACAAATGCCATAGGTGAACTGTGAAGGCCTAGACAAGATTGTGCGTCCATATTCTTATTAGAGCCATGACAAGACTGCATCAGACTGGCCTGGTCTGGACCTTTGTTGTCCACTTGCATATTTTGCAGGTTCTGCTGATTTCTAACTGATTCTCTATACACACTGGGAATTGCGAGAACCATAATTCTAGATAAGGCACTTTTTTCAACCAAAACGTTCTGGGCCCAGTTGTTCAAAACTAACGATGTCGTTAGTTAACGATTCGTTAAATTTACATTGAGTGATACACAAATATACTGAAATTTTTTGCTGAAAAAATGTGAGTAGTTCTGCAAAAGCTACTCACATTTTTTCAGCAAAAAATATCAGAATATTGTCTATTGAATCTGCTAAAACAGTTAACGAAATGACCCTTAACGAGCTTGTTAGGCTAACGATGCTTTGAACAACTGGGCCCTGTTATTTTTCCATGAAAACGTGTGTTGTGGGCACTCATTAGCATCATGAAAACAGGCTTATATAGTTTTGACCCCCTTAAACCTCACTTTTATACAGTAAAACTGGGGTTTATAAGGGTATACATTTATTTTCTTATTTCTGCTGAAAAACATAGATTGTGGAGACTCATTAAAGCTGCCTCTCTGAGGCAGTTCTAACAAGTACCCACAATCTGTGTTTTGAGCAGAAATATGAAAACTACCAGAATTTTCATCTGAAAGTTTTCACTTTTTTGGTGGTAAAATTCTCAATATACTTGAATAGGCATGTTTTCATAATGGTAGAAGTGCCTCAAAACATGTTGCTGAATGCTTGATTGGATGTAGTTGATATTTGGACTATTGGTTAATACTGGACCAAATTTTGTTCATTGCAAGCTCTGACCTTCTTATTGACCATGATTATCAACTAAAAAATTTAACATGCTATAAGCATGTCTGAGTTCATGTAAATTACCCTGTTCTGTCTTATATTGCTTTTATTTTCAACTTTAGTTAAAACTAATATAAGCATATAATGTCCTTTTGGGCTCTAGAAGAAGACTTTAAGTGTTTCCAAGTCCTCCTAAAAGCTGTTCATCAGTCCAGCCAGTACAACTGCTGTACAAGCCTTGGAAATGTGACATAATTGTTATTAGTTTCTAAACTACTTATAGGCGTTTTAACTCTGGTCCCTCTGAACCCAGATATACCTCGCCTTTGCAAAAAGAGTAGATCTAGATCAGTTGGCTTCTAAGGAAGCCAGAATGATTTGGATCTGAACTGTTTGTCATTCAGTATATGGCCAGCCTCGGTGGCTTAGTTGGATGTGCATCCAACTGGAGATCAGGAGGTCATGGGTTCACCCCCACCAAGGTTGGCAACATTCTTTCATGGAGATTTATCATGAATTATTTTCTGCAGTCATTCTTTCCCTTCTGCTGATTCAAGAAGGGCAGTTGTCAGCTTCTGGTGAAAGACTGTGCACAATACTGGTTAACTGCTTAGAGGACTAAGCCTGCCCAGTAAACTTGTGGTTAAATAAACTGACTGCACTCAGCATGACCCCATTGGGTTGACTGGGCTGTAAAACCTCAACACAAACAAACATTCAGTATGTGAATTTGTATCAAGAACCTGGATAATTTGCTGACTGTTGGAAGTAGGCATGACATCTTGATTTATTCAGCATGGCAAGGGTTAATGATGTCACATGCTGTTTGATCCCATTTTTAATCAGAAGTTGGCAACATTATGACAAATAATGTACAAAATCTCACAGTAAAAGCTTTGCAGTACAACACTCTTGACCAGTCACATGGATCATACTCTCTGCCTGAGAAGTATGTTCATTCTGACCAAAGGGCTCAGTTTGAACATAATTATGAGATAGCAAATATGTCTGTTGTCAAGAATTCAAACAAAAAACACTTACCATGCTATGGGCAATTTGAGCAGATGACAAGCTGATGATATTTTTTTCTTATTTTTCCTAGAAAACAGGATCTGAAACTTCATGGAAAAGTGTCTCCTAAGGAGACAATTTCTATGAATTGTCAAATCCTGTTTTCTAGGGAAAATAAGAAAAATATTTCAAAATGTCATCTGCTGAAATTTTTAGCCAGCCTGCAAAGTTTGTAGAAAATGTTTTTGCAACACATTAAGATGGAAGTTTTGGATGTTTCTGTTGTATGATGCATATAGGCAGTGTCAAGCAAAAGTGTAGATGTATATGGACAGCAGAGCCTCAAATTATCTCAAGATTAGTCCATGCAGTCTGTTCAGGGCCTTTGATGTCCACTTACAGAACCATTGGATAATGCCACATGCAATAGTGAGAAACAAAGGCTCTCACTGGACTTGATATGCAGAATGTTCTGAATCTTCACATTTTGCATATGACTCCTATACATACCGCATTCGACCTAATTACTGTGCATCTTCCTAAAAACACACAGTCAAGCAATTTAGTAATCTAAAAGATTACAACCAGTGTACTTCTACTTCTTTATAAAAACATATGTTGTGGGTATTCATTTGATTGCCAACAACATATGCTTTAATAAAGAAAATCAGAAAAAATATTGCATAAGTATCATTAAATACGCCCCTCATGAAGTTCGCTTCTGATCTTTCTTTAAAGTGTACCGGAATTACGAGACTATTTTACTACAAATCTTTCTAGTAATTTTGAAAAACTTGAGCGCACAGTGTGGTAATTAGAGCGAATACGGTAGTTTTGCTTGGCCCTACTTACCATAGTTCCAGTTAAGAGGGGGTATCAGCTAAATATTTTTCTTATATCCGCATGCAAACGTGTTGTGGGTACTCATTAGAAGTGCCTCTCTGAGGCACTTCTAATGAGTTCTCACAACATATGTTTTTATGCAGAAATAAGAAAAATATCTACACTTTTTGGCTGAGAAAAACGTCTTATTGTGGAGCTATGACTTACATGTATATAACATGTTGTTTCTATTTTTTTCAGATCTGCGGTTGAAGTTCATGACATTATTGATGTTAATAGTGCTTTCTATTAGTATAACCATAACAGTATTGAGGTTTGGGCGAGCAGCATTACAAGATAATTTTGTTGCCGAACTCTCAACTCACTACGAGAACTCAGCAGAGTTTGTGTCTTTCTATGGGCTGTTGAATTTCTACATGTACACAATGGCCTTTGTTTATTCTCCTTCCAAAAATGCAATATTTGGTAAGTTATTTTCAGGTCTAAAATGTTTTTACCTTAATGCTTAGCAAGCTGAGAAAACATTCCAGCAGACAACTTTTTGAAATATTTTTCAACCAAAAAAAGTTTGACACATCACGAAAACATGCCTATATAATTTTGACCCCCTTAAACCCCACATTTATATAGTAAACCTGGGGTTTATAGGGGTATACATTATTTGTCATATTTCTGCTCAAAACATAGATTGTGGGTACTCGTTAGAACTGCCTCGTTGAGGCAGTTCTAACGAGTACCCACAATATATGTTTTGAGCAGAAGTACGTAAAATAGAATTTTTTATCAGAAAATGTTCATTTTTTATGGTAAAATTTTTAAGTATATATGAATAGACATGTTTTCGTAATGATATTGTGCAGATTGGTCCTTTGTGGACAGTTGGCATGAGATGTCAAACACTATTTTTATCAAAAAAAAAAAAATAAATAAATAAATAAATAAAAAATAAAAAAATAAATACATAAAACAATAAAAAAAATATCATGAATGTGTCATCTGCTGTATTTTTTAAGGAGGGACATGATAGAATTTGCATCTAAGACAGTTTTGCAAACATTTTTAAAATATCTCTGACACTGTAGGATATACTATATGATGTGTGCCCAGTACAGACTCTGATCACTCTCACATTTCTTTTGGATGTGTAAATTAAGATAAATGTTTAAAATGACCCGTCATTTTATGAATATTTATTTAATCAATTGAAAGCTTGTCGGATTAATGAGGTATGTAGAAAAGATGTAATACATTGTATTTCAAAGAAAACATTTGGGCCAGTGCATGACAAAACCAACAAAATGGCATGTGCACCCAGGGAAGACTCAAATCAGCCTGGGCATCTGCCCAGTCTAATCAGTCTTTGCTGTGCACTCAATAGTTAGGGAAGGACCCAAGCTTCATGCAGACAGCTAAGAATCTGATCAGATTGGGCAGCTGAGTCTTTGCTGGGTGCACATGCCATTTTGTTGGTTTTGTCATGCACTGGCTCATTATATGTATTTAGCCCCTTTGTAAATATATACATGTACTTACATGATTTAAAGATTGGTTTTGACATACCGTATTCGACCTAATTACGCACACAGTCGAGCAATTTAGTAGTCTTCAGATTACAACTAGTATACTTTTTTCCTTCTTCTTTATAAGGCATATTTTGTGGGTACCCATTTGAATTGCATCAGCTTGTCGATTCAGTTCAAATGGGTATGCACAACATATGCTTTTATAAAGAAAATCAGATAAAAATTGCCTAAACATCATCTAATAAGTACTTTGCTGATCTTTTTTAAAGTGTACCCATAGTAAATATATACATATTCTGCCACAAGTTTTCCCAATAAATTTGAAAAGCTAAGTGCACAGTGCAGTAATTAGGTCAAATACAGTATGTTTACTTCACTTTCTTGTGAAAAACGTTCTTAAATGCTGCATTGGACAGATCATGTGAAATTTTCTTTGGCACATGTGTGGACTGGGAAGACTGAGATTAGCGGACACATGAGCAGAGTCTGGAGTCTGATCTGGGCTTTTGCTACCTGTTTACAGAATGATTGAATATGGTAGAAAGTATTAGCATATAGCAATGCCCTGATAGCCCTAAGCAAACAGTGTAGACCTAGATCAGACTGATCAGGGTCTACACTGCTTGCCATTCATCCAGCAGTTTTTAAACGCATCGAGAGGTCAAATGGACTGGTTCAGAATTTAGGGGAAGTATGGTTAGGAGTTAAGATGTCCAAATCATTAGGGGAAATACAGTGATACCTCATTGTTGATGCAACTCAAGCTTTCTCCATGAAACTGTAGATCAGCTTTAGCATTCACATAGTCTGATCAGTCATTCACTCTTTTTGTGGGATCAGTAGATGGCAAGATGCCATAGAATTTGGTGATCAACAACAAAACCTTGATCAAACTGTGTATATACACAGGCTAAGCTTGATCCTTCCTATTTACATTATACTAAATTGACATCCATAATACAAGATAAGACAATGTTTTAACCCTTGTCATGCTGAATAAATTAAGATGAGACGTCCACTTCCAATTTTCAACCAACCAAATTACTTGATCTAGGTTTTTGATATAGATTCACATACTTAATGGCAAACAGTGCAGATCCAGATCAGTTGGCTTCTTCAGAAGCCAACTGATTTGGATCTACACTGTTTGCAAAGGCAGGGTATATTCGGGTTCAGCAGGACAAGGGTTAATGGAAAGGTATGGATATTTTTCTAAGTATCTAGATAGCTCTGAGCTGTTGATTCCTCATGTTGGATTCACATACATGTATTTCTAAAGATTGTACATGTAATTAATCAGTGATATTGTAGACTTAAATTCATAATCCTTATTTTACTTCCAGAAACCCATTTTAAAGACAATCCTGGTTTGTCTATGTTGAATGATTCTGATGAAGAGGTGCATTATGGGTAAGATTATTGTCTGGTTATTGCAAAAAGCGACAACATTTGTAGACCTGAAGTTGCCTACCTGGTAGTTTGAAACCTGAAAAAATGAGCACTGTTTAAAAATTTAAAAAAAATTATTGCATAAAAAGCAGTATCGCACATTATTAACAGCCGTGCATTTAACCAGCGAAAAGCTGTGTATTAACATGGCAGTTCACGCGCTGTTAATGCACGGCTATGCAACTTTCAGTATGATCATACTGGGGCCACAGATTTGTTGTCGTTACGAGATGTGTACTGCCAGGCCCTAGAATGAGAATAGTCCATAGAAATTGCGTTCGTGAGACATCTGTGAAAAGGCGAAACAAAATAGTGCAAGAAATAACGCGAAATGTAGCAAATGTTTTCAGTTTTTATGCAATAATAGTGACTGAACATGTTTTTTCAATGCATTAACATTTGCCAGATCCCTTGGGAGTTGTTAAAAAACCACAGGCTCCAACCTCAGTTTTCAACACCTCCCTCGGGACCTGGCAAATGTTGATGCATGAAAAATCATGTTTGATCCCTACAATGGGGAATACTCATAAAGGAAACTTTCCTGTAAGTGTCCCCAAACCCCCCCCCCCCCCCCCATTGAAAAGGGAGACAACTATTTCAACCAAGAGTTACACCACAACCTCTCTGTAACACTATTGTTGGGGTCCAAAGCATAAACCATGTTAGTTATATCCAAACAAAAATGTATAGATTATATAGAAAAATGACCATTTATGGTCATTTTTCTATATAATCTATACATTTTTGGGATCCATCTTTGAACCCTGTTGTATCCTAAACCATGTTATAACAAACTGTGTTATAAAGAGGTTAATGTGTATTTGGGTGGACCAATTCCCATAAAGTTTCTTCCATTATGCAGATGTCTTTCTATAAACAATGGAAATGAACAGAAAATACTAAGACTTTATTGAGTTGTAGGCATACCAAATGCACATTGAACATTGATCCCTTTATTTTTCATTTGTGAAGTACAAGACATCAGTAAAATTCTTTTCTGGGGAAATAATGATTTTCCCTATATAATAGTTTCAGTGCACAAGACATGAGCCAGTGCATGATAAAACCTGTAATAATACTTGTGTGACCAGCAAAGATCAGCCTGTGCATCTATGCAGTCTGATCAGTCTTTGATGATTGCATGTATAGTACCTTCAACAGCCTCCAGGCTATCAAAAAGGGATACATGAAATAGGTCTTATTGTAGCTTTTGTCGTGCATCTTATTGTAGCTTTTGTCGTACATATATAAAATTGCATTAACAAAATCAAATTAGTAGAACTTTGCCTCCTGCCTTTCATTATAGGAATGAATTTCGTTTTTATACGCCCATTTGAAAAACGGGATGTATTAGTTTATGCCCCTCGGCATCTGTTCATCTGTCCATCGAGCTTTTTTTTTTTCCAGATAACTTCTCCTACAGTTTACGTCCGATGAAGCTGAAACTTGATATATTGTTAGACCATAATGTGGAGCAGCGCATAATGTTTTGAGGTTACAGTCTACCAAATGTTAACAGAGTTATGTCCCTTTGAAAATTTTTGTAAACATTTTGTTTCTGGCTAACTCCTCTTACAGTTTACATCCAGTGAAGCTGAAACTTGATATATAGATAGTTAATGATGTGGAGCAGCGCATATTATCTCAGGGTTACACTCCACCAAATATTAATAGAGCTATGCCCTTTTGAAAATTTTTGTAAACATTTCGTTTTTGGCTAACTCCTCCTACAGTTTACATCCAGTCAAGCTGAAACTTGATATATAGTTAGATAATGCGGTGGAGCAGAGCATATTATCTCAAAGTTACAGTCCACCAAATATAAATAGAGTTATACCCCTTTGAAAATTTTTGTATACATTTCGTTTCTGGCTAACTCCTCCTACAGTTTACATCCAGTCAAGCTGAAACTTGATATATAGTTAGTCCACCAAATATTAATAGTTATGTCCCATTAAAAATTTTTGTAAACATTTCGTTTCCGGCTAAATCCTCCTATAGATTACATTTAATCAAGCTGAATAGTTAGATCATGATGTGGAGCAGCGCATATTGTTTTGAGGTTGCAGTCCACAAAATGTTTACAGAGTTATGCCCCTTTGAAAATTTCTGTAAACATTTCGTTTGCAGCTGACCCCTCCTGTGGATTACACTATATTAAGCTGAAACTTTGTAAATAGTTGCATTATGATGTGGAGCAGTGCATATTATTTCAAGTTAACAGTCCACCAGATAGTGGCAGAGTTATGTCCCTTTGACAATTTCTGTAAATGTTTTGTTTCTGACTAATCATTCTGCAGTTTATATTTGATCAAGCTGAAACTTAATTTATAGTTAGACCATGGTGTACAGCAGCACATATTGTTTTGAGGTTACAGTCCACAAAATATTAGCAGTAATGCCTCTTTGAAAATTTCATAAGCTAACTCCATCTATAGATTACATTAGATCAAGATGAAACATTGTAAAAAGTTACACCATGTGGAGCAGTGCATTTCATTTTGAGGTTACAGTCTGCAAATATTCCTCCTATAGTTTACATCCCATCAAACTGAAAGGTGGTTTACAGTTAGACCATGATGTGAAGCAGCGCATTTTGTTTTGAGGTTACAGTCCAGCAAATATTAATAGAGTTATGTCTGTCTGTCCATTTGTATAAACTTTTCTTTTCAGGCTAACCCCTCCTACTCTATGTCAGTACAGGCACTACATCTGATTACCTGCCAGGGGCGTATGATGCCCTGCTTGCGGAGCTCTTGTTGTGGATTTGATTAGTTTCTAAATGCTGGCAAATTGCTCGCAAAATGAATAAAGTCTGAAGGGCTGGCCAGCATTTACATGTCAGTAAACTAACAAGATATGTCTTGTATTATAATTCCAGCAGGGTTGTATTTTTCTTGCAAGTCTGCCATGATGCATCCTGCCCACTGCCATTGACCGATACTGACCTTGACTATTTTTCCCGCTTGGCTGATCAATGTTTAGTCAGTGCATTTTTTAGTCGCGGCATTTGGCAAATTTCTGTTGTTTTTTTTTTTTTTTTTTTTTTTTTTTTTTTTTTAATTTGCTGTCAACCAGTCAGATTGCACTTAACTAGTGTAAATTTTCTGAGTTTGAATGACAGTGGTGTGACCACAGCAGAATTATGAATTTTCCACAGTCAAACAGCTTATAGTTGAAACCAAAAGGTGTCTTTGAGCACATACAAAATGCACAGTTTCAAACCATTTTTTGAATCCAGACCATCCTTTCAGATTCACCTTGGTTAGTACTTCATATAGCATACAGTGTCCAATGTAATTCTTCAGGAGATGATTTATATATTCAGGAGATGATTTATATAAGCTTTTAGCTTTTTATCAAATCCTGTACCATATAACATGATGCTATGTATATATATGTGAACATAAATGAATAAAATATTGTTTAAACCAATTCTGTAAGTGGATGTTGGAGCCCTTATCAGACTGCCTGGATACATAGGTTGATGGAGACCAGGAGGTCGTGGGTTCAACTCCCGCCGAGGTCGGCAACATTCTTTCGTGGAGATTGATCATGAAATATTTTCTACGGTCATTCTCTCCCTTCCGCTGATTCAAGAAGGGCAGTTGTCAGTTTCTGGCGAAAGAATGTGCACAATACTGGTTAACCGCTTAGAGGACTAAGCCTGCCCAGTAAATGTGTGGTTAGGTAAACTGACCACGCTCGACATGACCCCATTGGGTTGACTGGGCCGTAAAACCTCAACACAATCAAACTTAGGTTGATGTGTGCTTTTTATTTAGTGTGGCCCTGATACAATGGACTTTGCTGTGTTTGAATTTGTAAACATCCATTGTTGCAAATAGGCATATCAGCCAAAAATCTCGAACCAAGTAACAAACATTGTAGATCCAGACGGCTTGTTACAAGCCGTCTCATCTGGATCTACACTATTTGCATAAGTATCTGTTTTGTTCTACCAGGCTGAAAGGGTTAAAGTTGCTTTTTTATTATTTTGTTTCAGATCTGACTCGGAACAGATTGGTTTGACAAATATTCGTCCGAATGGAGTAGGAAAATATGACAGTGATGAAGAAACTTTCCCAAAATAGAGCATACATAGTTGTACTTGATCATTTGATGTGCAGTGTTGGAAAAATAGTAATGTCACATGTGCATTTGACTACCTGTTGGTGTGTCTAAACCTTCTGGTTGAGTGCCAAAAAGTCTAGACCCTTATCATGCATAACATTTCTGTGGCTTTGGATCTTCGTCTGTTCTGGTGGCTCAGCTCTGTGTGTCTGAATACTTTAAGTAAATACAGCTGAACCTCGTTATCTCGAACTCGCTTATTTTGAATAACTGCTTATCTCGAAGTGAAAATCTGGTCCCTGTTTTAACATGAAACTATGACAACAGGTAACAAAATAATGTGGAAAAGAGGAGAAATTGCTCCTAAGGAGCAATTTCTCCTCTTTTCCACATTATTTTATATATATATTTCTAACTTCAGGAGTCAAATTACATATTCATTTGTTAAATGTGGTTGTTCAATTTATTGTTTTCCTCACTCTCTCAACTCTGATATGTAGAAGTATGGATATCTCGAAGTGTTTCAGTGAGTCCCTTGGAATTCGAGATAACGAGAGTCGACTGTATATATATCTAGATCATGCTGAATACTTATAGAATTTTATGAAAACATAATCAGACTGTAATTGGTTGGGTTCTTATATGTTTGCATGTGAGAAAAAGACATTTTTCCCTATGGAGTTTGTCTCATATATGAGAAGGTGTAAATCATTGCATCACTAATCACAGTTCAGCCAGACATGAGAAGGTAACATTATGCCATTTGCTTAGCTCCAAGTGAGAGGAGTAGCTGAAATATTTTTTTGCTTTCTCTTTGAAAATCTGGGTATCATTGGATTCACTCAGTGTGAGAAACACATCTTTTTTGAGAGGAGTAGCTGAAATATTTTTTTTGCTTTCTCTTTGAAAATCTGGGTATCATTGGATTCACTCAGTGTGACAAACACGTCCTTTTTTATAGAGAAATAACAAAAATATCAATACGTTTTGTTGATAAAGAGTCTTATCACTGTTTGTCTATGAATTCAGAGAGACAAATCTGAGCTAACAATGAATAGGATGCAGTATCTCATCAGGATCTAAACTGTTTGCTATGCATCTAACAGTTTTCAGCAGATGACATTTTAATATATTTTCTTATTTCATCCAGAAAATCAAATCCTATTTCTGGGAACAAAAAGAAAAAAAATCACATTAATTTGTTGTCCACTAAGTATGCTCATAGAGTGGTAAAGGTTAATCACATCAGCAGGTAGTAAACAGTCTGATCAAAGTGACTAGGCTGTGTGAAAATAATGGTTTTCCTCAACACAGTATGCTGTATCATTTAGTTATTGTTACATAAAACTAAAGTTGTAAATATCTTAGTACCTACATAAATATATGTACAGTTGGTTTTAAATTACATTTAGTAACTTGTAGACTGCTTTGGGACCAGTAGAAGATAGCAAATAATACTTTTGTTTTCTTACTTCCCTGAAAAAAGGACTTGACATTCCATTTGGCTCATCTACCAAACCTTACTTTCAAAGAAAAATAATCCTTAACCCTTGTCCTGCTGAATAAATTAGGATGCCACACCCACTTCTAATTTTCAGCCAGTCAATCAGATTACTAGATCCAGATTGTTGCTATAAATTCACAAACTTAATGGCAAACAGTGCAGATCCAGATCAGTTGGCTTCTTCAGAAGCCAACTGATCTGGATCTACACTGTTTGCAAAGGCAGTGTATATCCGGGTTCAGCAGGACAAGGGCCTCGGTGGCTCAGTTGGATGTGCCGTCCAACTGGAGACCAGGAGGTCGCGGGTTCAACCCCCGCCGAGGTCGGCAACATTCTTTCGTGGAGATTGATCATGAAATATTTTCTACGGTCATTCTCTCCCTTCCGCTGATTCAAGAAGGGCAGTTGTCAGTTTCTGGTGAAAGAATGTGCACAATACTGGTTAACCGCTTAGAGGACTAAGCCTGCCCAGTAAACGTGTGGTTAGGTAAACTGACCGCGCTCGACATGACCCCATTGGGTTGACTGGGCCGTAAAACCTCAACACAAACAAACAAAATCAGCAGGACAAGGGTTAATGTTCCAATAATGGCAGATGACATTTTGATTTTTTTTTTATTATTATTTTTCAAATAAGTAAGTCTTGGCAGACAATTCACATGAAGTGTCAAGACTTATTATCTCTGAAAATAATAGAAAATTATCATCTGCTACAAATTTTGCTTGGCTCTTTAAGAGTTTAAATATTGTTTGCTGTTTTTGCCTGTGGTACTATACATATAAAAGATCAAAAGAAACTGTGCTGTGAAATCCACTGGATTCTTTAAGGAAAATGGATACATATACAAGGGAGAACTCTGTCTGACTTGTAAACAACCATCAATAATTGTTTTTATCTCTCTTCTGAAAAAAAAGGGTCTACCCTTAAAGCAAAGAATTTACTATCCTTGGGAGCCAATTCTTCCTTTTATAGTAAACCCTTTTTCAGGTGTTTGATGTGCAGGAAAGCAATCTAGAAGTCGCAGTAGTTGTCTCCCTTGTAAAAATGGTTGTAGCAAATATATCCAGGGCTGTGTTATGAAGTGCAAAGTGATAGCAAATGTTTTGCTTTTGAGCCCTGTACCTAATGATGAGCACCAACAGGAACAGGGATCCAGGCCAAACAATTTGTAAGTAACTTGCACATTTGAATGCAGTCCAGGTCCCTTAAATTTAGTTACAGTGACTGCAAGGGAGATCACTTGCCTGAAAGTTTTTGCCCAGAGAGTGCTAATTATTAAATTGTAAAGTTAACCCTTTCAGCCCTGCAGACCAAGTTAGATACCTTTGCAAACAGTGTAGATCCAGATGAGATGGCTCATAATGAGCTGTCTCATAAGGATCTACACTGTTTGTCATTCTTGTCTTTTTTTTATATTTCTACCTCTCTTTGCAACAATGGATATGTCCAGAGCCAAATATGGAAGAGTCCATTTCATTAATTCAGGGGTGAAATGGTTAACAGAATGGTTATAACAGAATTGAGCTTATCTCGAGCAAGCTGAAGGCAGTCTATAGACAGCAAGTGAGGGATATTATGTCGCAGAAAATAGATATTGGAATTTATTTGAGCCACCTTCAAAGAAGACTGTTGCTTATAAAATGAAATATATTATCAAAATATTATGTGCTGTTATTTAAGGTAAATAGATACACTTTCATTGGTAGCAACTCTATCAAGAATGTTTTGCCTCCCTGCTAAAAGGGAGCTTTTCTAAAAGGAAAGAACTTGCTCACAAGGAATACAAATTCTTTCCTTTTAGAGTAGACCCCTTTTCAGAAGGGGATTAATGCACCAGAACATAAACAGTAAGTCACAAGTGTATCCAGTCCCCTTAAGTTGGGTGCTAAAGATTACATTTGATTGGGAGTTTTAACATTGTATTTAAGGGTTTGTTGTTTATTTGTCTGTGATATTTGCTTAATATAGTGTTTCTGCGAAGTGTGTCCATGTGCATAATGCATATCCATGTATTGAGAATAAATACCTCCAGAATTGAATGCCAAAATACTTATGACATTTCAAGCATGAAGGGATCTGATAACACTTTCATGCTAGGTAAAAATTTCAGCAGACAACATTTTGAAATATGTTTTCTTATTTTTTCCAGAAAATAGGATTGACACTTCATGCAAATTGACAATTTGCATGAAGTGTCAGATCCTGTTCTCTAGGAAAATAGCATCAGTTTGTCATCTGCTGAATTTGTCCATAGCATGGTAAGTGATAATATTTGTAAGCAGTGAAGGCCCTGATGCTATTGTTATTCGTGATGTTTTATTATCAGACAACTTTTACTTGATGATGCCAAAATAAAACAAAGCAAAAATCCATCAGTCCTTTTTATGCCCTTAACTTTGCAAAAGTTGATGGGGCTTAATGCTTTGCCCTTGTCTATCCATATATACCTTCATCCATACATCTGCAATGCTTTATGTACTTGCTGTAACTAAAGAACTGTTAAAGCTAAGGTTCTGAAATTAAATCTTGTTCACACAAAAACCATTTCAGCTAGATTCATGGTGAAAACTATTACAGCTAGGATCATGATATTAGGTATGCAGTTTAGGCTTTTCAACTTGACATTTTTTTCAACTTTTGACCAAGTGAATTTAGAGGCTGATTTTGGTGTGTTTAATGTGTCAACCATTTTGAGGAAGGTAAATTATGTTGCATTGTTTGTTGACAGAGTTGTTTCCCTTTATCAGATAATACAGTACACATTTGGTAGTGATTAAAACTGAGAAACTGGTTCTGTTAGGATTTTGTGTATGGGTAAATCATAAAAAATAGTTGATCATTATTTTTTCTTCTGTCTGACCTGTACTTTCAGAGTTATGCCCCTTTTTTCTTCAAAAAATAAAGTGCAATGTTGTTTACATGATTTTGGTAGATTATTTGAGGTAGGCTGTGATTTTAAATGTGCAATTTAATGTGTTAATGAACTGAATAACTTTAAGGGCAGTTTCTGTAAGTTTTAGTTGAGTTACAGCACTTTTTCCAGCTTTTTTTTTCAGTAAAGTTATAAAGCTGATTTTTGTTGCACTGGAAATGTTTTTTGTGTTGATTGGTTTGGTGAAGGTTTGGTTATATTGTTTATTGCCATAGTTATTCTCCATTATTGGGAAATGCACATGTGACATTTATTATAACTGACAAACTGTCAGAGTGTGATGTTTCATGCATAGATAAATCAAAATTAGCACTCATTTTTTTTTTCTTTTCTGGCAAACTTGCATGCATTTGAGGGATAAGGTGAATATGAACTGATTAACTTTTGAGCAAATTTCATAAATTTGTTTACCAGATTATTACACTTTTTTGACTTGGTCATTTTCCAGCTTTGGAACCTTTCAACCTAGTAAGCTGAAGGGGAGCAAAGGTTTTCCTTTATGAGTAGTCCCACTTAGAAAAGGGAGTATATTATAGCTCCAAATGAGACATATTTTACAACTGAAAAATATCGATATTTTTCTTATTTCTCCATGAAAACAGATGTTGTCAAACCCATTTGAAGCACTTCACTGAGACACTTCTAATGAGTACCCACAACATATGTTTTCATGAAGAAAGAAGAAAAATGTTATCTTGATAACCCCCTCTTATCTGGTGCTATGGTCATATATCAAATGCTTTTCTGTCAGGGTGGTCTCCCTTTGAGAGGGAGGTAACCTGTCAGTGCTCTCTCTCTTTGAAGGGTTTTATTAGTGTAAGTGTATTACAAAATACTTTAAAGTTATCGAATAAGAAATCCATCTAAAATTATCTGAATTCCATGTAAAATGATGTAGTTACCATTTTTTTTTAAATCAAATTCTTAGGACATGTATAGCTACCTGTAATGTTGCTTTTGTTATGGTATTTACTTGATGCCTAGAGCTCATCATTCCAGGTGAGAGGTACTCAGA
This sequence comes from Anodontia alba, assembly GCA_964016985.1. NCBI lineage: Eukaryota > Metazoa > Mollusca > Bivalvia > Lucinida > Lucinidae > Anodontia > Anodontia alba. The sequence continues at coordinate 110,028,386 of OZ024824.1, forward strand.
TAATTATTTATTTCATTCCCCAAGAAAAACTACATGGATACTCAATGGAATCACTTTGCTGGGGTGATTCCAGTTGGTATGTTTCAATGGAGAAATAAGAAAAAACATGCGTAAATAATTGTACTATAATCCCAGCTAGCATTCTACGTAAATCTACATCGGGCCGTTATCGGCCCGTCAGCTACCCTGACGGGCCGATGACGGCCCGATATAGATTTACGTAGAATGCTGACTGGGATGTTGAAAATAAGGTATTCTGTTTAATGCCTAGCATGCTGGGTAAAGATTTCAGCAGATGACGTTTTGAAATATTTTATATTTTTCCCAGAAAATGGCTGACATTTTATGCAAATGTCTCTTAATTTGCATGAAATGTCAAAGCCTATTTTCTGGAAAAAATGAGAAAAATATCACAGTATGTTGTCTGTTGAATTGGCCCAGAGAATGGTAAAGGTCAAAGCTACAGGACCACTCATTCTTCATACAATGTTCACATTTTACCAAAGGGACTGCAAATCCCATACAATCCCATTTTTAACTGTAAATACAGTATTCTACCTAATTACAACACTATGTGCTTAGGTTTTTCAAAATTACTGGGAAAACTCTGCCTACTATTGGTGCAACAAAGGACTTATTTTATGATGTTTATGCGATTTTTTTCTTATTTTGATTTTGTTTAAAAAGCATGTGGGTACTCATTTGAATTGCATCAACAGGTCGATGCAATTCAAATGGGTACCAACAACATATGCCTTCATGAAAAAAGTTACAAAAAAGTACACTGGCTGTAATCTGAAGACTACGGAATTGCTTGCCTGTGTGCTTATAGGGGTAAGTGTGGTAATTAGGTCAATTACGGTATTCTGACTTGTTAACATGTACATACATCAGTTGATGTGCATCATGAGAAAAATGCTCTTTGGACTTTCTATGAATCTATCTTGCAATGCTCATGTCCAGTCCCTGAGTGAGGCCACCTATCAAATTCTTTGTTTGACGTTTCCACTTGGCCTACTGCTTACAGCATAGGTTCTGACAAGACTGGGCAGATGTGCAGGCTTGTTTGAAACTTTGCTGTTCCCATATGCTATAACAGTTCTTTTCCCATGATCTAGCCCACATCTGTTCAATACTTGAGAAAGAAGTAATAATTTTCTAACAAATTTTAAATGTGTGATGATATTGACAAGTTCCGAGTAGGGATTATAACAGAATTTTTTCAGTAGTTTTATATAATAAGCATTCTTAGTAAGTGCTGTTTTCTGACGTATCTTGTTAGAATTGCCTCAGATGAGTAGCCAGACTGTGTGTTTTTTATGAAGATATGAAATAAACAAAAAAAAAACAAACAAACAAAAAAAACAAAAACAAAAAAGTAATAAATAAAAGGTACAGTCGACTCTTGTTATCTCAAATTCCAAGGGACTCTCTGAAATACTTCGAGATGTCTGTACCTTGACATATCAGATTTGCAGAGTTCAGGAAAAAATAATTCTTTTAACCACATTTAATAAATATATATGAATTAGACTCTTGAAGTTAGAGATATATTGTGGAAAAGAGCAGAAATTTCTCCTCTTTTCCACAATATTTTTTACCTGTTGTTAGATTTTCGTGTTTAGGCAGGGACCAGATTTTCACTTCAAGATAAGCAGTTATTTGAGAGAAGCAAGTTGGAGATAGCGAGAGTCGACTGTAATTATCTGGATACATTTCAGTTTTGAGCTCTGTTTCTTTTAATATGTAAATAGGGATTTTATGTATGGTAAATGTCCTAAATTTTTAACTTTTTTTTCCATTTTTTTTTTTTTTTTTTGCCTAAATTTTGCTTTTTATGCAGTTGTTTCTAAAATACTTAATGGAATGTTAAACAGTGTAGACCCTGGTCAGGGTGCTCAGGAGCAGTCTAATATGGTTCTGCACTGTTTGCACTTGCCATTTTGTCAGAAACTTTGGTGTACAAAATTTTAGGACATATAGATGTGTAAATTTTTGTTATAATTTATTGTATCTTTATTATAATTTATTGTAATGTTATAAAATGTTGTATAACATGTTGTAATTTGAAGAGAAGAAAATTTTAATTTCATGCAATAATTGTAATATTGTTATGGTGAAAGTTTCTGGTTCCCTTTTTAAGGGAGACAGCTCAGGTAAAGGGAATTTGCCTCTGTTGTATATGAATCCTTTCTCAAAGGGCATGGCTCTTAAACAAAAGACTTTGCTCCCAGGGTATGCAAATTCTTTTCTTTTAGAGTAGAACCCATTGAGAAGGAGGGGGTGGTCGGGAGTGGCAATGGTGTCGTGTATCTTACGTCACCGGGGCGTCCAACTGAAATTGGCTTACAGTTGGGCAAGGCCTGCTATCCTTGTAGCAGGTAAGGGTAGAGGGGGAATGTTTTTATTTCTTCTATTTCTTCACTTTCATTCCTGTTCCTATTTTTCCCTAATCGTCTCTTTCATCTCCTCTACTATCTCTTCTATCTCTTTTCTCCCTTTCTCTGGGAGACGACACAAAATGACCCACAAGGGTTGACGTGTCGTTAAACCCCAACACAATCAAACCATTGAGAAGGAAGGCAAAGACTTTCTGGAAAACAATTTTCTTGTATGAGCCTTGCCATTCAAAATGGGGTCTTCCAAACATACCTAAATAACTCTTAAGTATTGTGACAGATAGGCCTTTGCAAACAGTGCAGACCCAGATCAGATGCCGCAGAATGTGGTGTCTGATCAGGGTCTACTCTGTTTACCATACACACAACAATATTGACACATTGAGAGGTAGTAGAATGGACTGTTTCAAATTTTAGGACAAGTATGGTAAGTAGATAAGATGTCTCAATACTTACGGTAAATACGGTAGTACAGTAGTCTGTATTCTGTATGTGCACAGCAAAGACCCTGAGCTGGGCTTCATAGTGCAGTTGGTAGCACATCTGACTGCAGATCCAGGGGTCCCAAGTTCAAATCCCAGCTTGGCCACATAACTTTAACCCTTAAAGCGCCAGTCACAACTATTGTCGTCTGCTTTCTCTTCTGCCAGTTACTTTAAAAGTTATTTCTGCAAACAGTGTGGACCCAGAGCAGTCTGATCTGGGTCCACACTGTTTGCCTGTATGCAAAAATAGGTTTGAAAAAGTTTGCAAGAATATTCAGCAGACGACAAAAACAGACGACATTTTCAGATGCAGATTTTCTTGGCGTTTTAAGGGTTAATGGAGATTGATAATGAAATCCTTTCTGTGGTCTTTCCCCTTCTTCCACTGATTCCAGAAGGGCAATTGGTAGTTACTGGCCAAAGTTTATGCACTAGTACTGGTTAACTGCTTAGAGGACTAAGCTTGCAAAGGAAAAATATGAATAGGTTAATTGACTGGCTCAACATGACCTTTGCAGTGTTGACTGGGTCGTAAAACTTCAACTCGAAGTCAGATCAAACCACTTGGATGAGCTGAGCCTTTCATTGTCCACACATGCATCACAGGCTGAATCTGGCCATCCACTGTTTGTATATTCCACAAAAACACCGTGTTTATCTTGTGGCTCATATGAGAAAATTTTGCGTTTTTCACTCTGAACTTGCTGTAGGGGACTGAATACACATTTTATACAAGGGAAACAAATTTTGTGATGTCCTGTTTGTTTCCCTCCAACACCAAGCCCCTTCTAAAAAGGGATCTACCCTAAAAGAAAAGTATTTGCTCAAAAAAGAAACAAATTTGTTCTTTTTAGAGTAGACCCTTTAACCTTACCACTCTTTGGCCTAATTCAGCAGATGAAAAATTGATTTTTTTTTTTTTTTTCCCTCAGAAAACAGGATTTGACATTTCATGCAAATTGTCTCCATTGGAGACAATTTGCATGAAACATCAAATTCTGTGTCTTGTGAAAAATAAGAAATATAATTCCAACTGTCCTCTGCTTAAATTTTTACCCAGAGTGCTAAGCGTTAAAGGAGGGATGAAAAAAAACACAACAGTTTGACAGGTTTACCTTCCCTGAAAGTGTATGTGGGCTGCAAGTGTTAAAATAAAGCCTTACAAAAATAAAGCCTTACAAAAGTAAGGCCTTACAGGAATGCACCCGGTGCAAGAAGTATTGTATTTTCTCTAAATATTGGAACAGATTGTATGAGCAAACGGTGTAGATACAGATCAAACTCCTAAAATTTCATCTGGGTCTATACTGTTTGCCATTCCATCAGAACTTTTTTGGAACCTCACCAGATGGATTATTGGGATATGTACTATTAAGGTTGTGAATATTTAGAGCAAATAATATAGCTGAGCAATGTGTATGGTGAGATGAATCAGTCCAAGTGGACTGACTTACGTGTTGCTGCTTGATGAGATAAAGAACATGGTACCTTGTTTGGGCCGCGCCATTGGAAAATGTGTCTTTAGGCATGTACTGACAGCCCAGTCTGATCAGGGCCTTCCCTGTTCTTTAACAGAATTATTGGATACTACAAAATGTATGACTGGAGAGCAAAAAGCCTGGCTGATACTTAGCACATGCACAGGATGATCTGAATCTGCACAATTTGCGCATGCTCGACGGCACTTTTTGCTTAACCTTTGTCCTGCTAAATAAATTAAGATAGCACACCCACTTCTAATTTTCAGCCAATCAGAACACTTTATCCTGATTGTTGCTATAAATTCACAAACTTAATGGCAAACAGTGCAGATCCAGATCAGTTGGCTTCTTCAGAAGCCAACTGTGGGTGGTTGGGTGGTGCAAAGGTGTCATGTATCTTTTGTCACCCGGGGCGTCCAGCTGATATTGGCTGATAGTTGGGCAAGGCCTGCTATCCTTGTAGCAGGTAAGGGTAGGGAGGTGATGTTTTTATTTCTTCTGTTTCTTCACTTTCATTCCTGTTTCTCTTTCTTCCCTGTCCCTCCCTTTCATCTCTTCTGCTATCTCTTCTGTCTATTTTCTCCCTTTCTCTGGGAGACGACACAAAATGACCCACAAGGGTTGACGTGTCGTTAAACCCCAACTCAATCAATCAGAAGCCAACTGATCTGGATCTACACTGTTTGCAAAGGCAGGGTATGTCTGGGTTCATCAGGACAAGGGTTAATGCAGCCTATTTATCCTTGTAGAATGACTGTCTTGATTTCCTTTGACATACAAGTATACAAGAACCTTTTGTACATGTATTAGTAGAACTATTAGTGCTCCTGATTTTGAAACACAAGTCCCCGGGTTGGAATCCTGCTAGGAGAGCACTCAGCTTATGAATTTTTGGCCCATAATTGTGCATAGAAACTTTTATCAGCCTCAACTTAAGCAACTAATGGGACAGACAGGCCTGAGCAAACCGTGTAGACCCAGTACAGATGAAACAGAATGTGGCATTGATCAGGGTCTGTTCTATTTGTCTTTCATCCAGCACTATTAAAAAACCCATCAACATTTTAGGACAAGTATGGTATAGGGTTAAGGTGTCCCAATACTTAAGTAAATACTAAGGCTGGCACAATTAATCGGATAATTGATTAATTGATCGATAGATTCCACAAAAATAATTATTGTTACAAATTTGCTTATAATCTATCGTCTAATTTCTGTCTCCTACTTTACCATATTTACCCTTAGTATTTAGACACCCCAACTCCTTACCATACTTTATCTAAAATTTGAACAAGTACAACCTACTACACAATGATGTGTCTAAAAAAGCTGCATGAGTGGCAAACAGTGTAGACCTTGATGAGACGCCGCATTTACGGCATCTCATCTGGGTCTACACTGTTTGCTCACGCCTGTCAGATCAATGTAAAGTAGAATATATGGTACGAGTCATGCTCAGACAAACAGGTAAAATTATGACTAAATCTTCAGTGATTACTAATCGATTATCGATTGCAATGGTAGGACCAATAATCGATTATGTTTTCAGCTCTGATTAGCCAGCCTTAGTAAATACGATGCTTCATACACTAAAGTTTCTGACACAATGTACATGCGAGTGGTGCAGACCCAGATCAGACTGCTGCTGAAGGAACAGTCTGATCAGGTTCTGAACTGTTTACCTTTCCACCAAGTATTTTGGGAACAAATGCATAAAATATCTAGGCAAAAAAAGGGCAAATAAGGTGCAGGGTCCCTAGGGGAACATTTAAAACCTTTAAAAACCTTTAATTTTGTTGAAATCCTTTAAAACCTTTCATTTGGCTGAAAACCCTATAAAAACCTTTATTTTGATGAGAAAGCCTTTATATTTGGCAGTTTGTAAATACAAGAGAAGAACGGAGTAAATATGTAGCATTTGGTAACAACAAATTATAGTTCTGTTTCTTAGATTCATATGTTTCTAAACAGAAATGCAAGTTGATATTGTCATTACCATTTAAATATGAAAATGTCCGATTTTCTTTGCAATTTTGCCCCCTATTTTGCTTGAGAGACGATGACGCGGAGTGCTTTTGCTTGGGATCTGCCAAGAAATTTAACCATTAAATGCTCTTTATTTTGTACAAAATTTATCCTGAAAAACCTTTATTTGGCCGAAAATAGCCTTTATAAAAAGCCTTTATTTTTAAGAGAGACTGCTAGGGGGCCTGAAAGTGTTTAAAAATTTTAGCAGAGTTTCCATACAGAAAGTTAATAAATTATTCTAGGGTAATTGGCAATATATTTGGATCTTGTAAAATCTTTGCTATGAACTGTGTGGACCCTGATTTGTTCCATGGCTCTGGATAAGTAGTCTTATTTCATTGTGAAAACATTATGTTGTGGGTACTCATTGGAATTGCCTCGCTGAATGCAGTTGAAAAACAATCTTACATCACGAAAACATGCCTGTAATGTTTTGACCCCCTTAAACCCCTCTTTTATATAGTAAAACTGGGGTTTACAGGGGTATACATTATTTTTCTCATTTCTGCTCAAAAACATAGATTGTGGGTACACCTTAGAACTGCCTCATTGAGGCAGTTCTAACAAGTACAGTCAAACCTGTCTTAAGCAGCCACCCATGGGAAGCTTAAAATGTGGCTGCTGAAGGCAGGTGGCTGCTTAATACAGTTCAAATATATAAGTCTATGAATTTTGGGGCAACTTTCCTCTGGCTGCTTAATACAGGTTGGCTGCTTAATAGAAGTGACCACTAACACAGGTTTGACTGTACTAACAATCTATGTTTTGAGCAGAAATATGAAAAATGTTGGAATAATTTATCTGAAAATTTCTATCTTTTGGTGGTAAAATTTACATTATATATGAGTAGGCATGATATGGTAATGTCTGGATATATACAGGATGTATCATAACTCCAGATAAGAGGAGTATCTAGATAAATATATTTTCTTATTTCTCCACAAAAACGTATTGTGGTTACTCTTTAGAAAAGTCTCTGTGATTTTGATGAGCTCCTTCTAAAGAGTACCCACAATGTATGTTTTTAGAGATATAAGAAAGATAGCAGTATATTTTGGTGAAAAAAGTTTTTTTTTTTTTTTTTTTTTTTTTTCATCTGGTGCTGCGATGCAGGCTCCTAAGACGTCATTGAAAATGACGTCATGTAATGGTAACATTTGAAGGTATTCAAATAAGCATGTAGTATCAAGTAAAGGTGCCAGTATCATGTGATATCTGCACACGTTCTCTTCGGATATTATCAGACAGTTTTAACACTTGTCATGCTGAATAAATTAAGATGCCATGCCAACTTCTAATTGTCAGGCAATCAGATTGCTTGATCTAGGTTTTCAAATTCACATACTAACTGGCAAATCGGGTCGGCAACATTCTGGAGATTTGATCGTGAAATATTTTCTATGGTCATTCTCTCCCTTCCACTGATTCAAGAAGGGCAGTTGTCAGTTTTTGGCAAAAGAATGTGCACAATACTGGTTAACCACTTTGAGGACTAGGCCTGCCCATTAAAAGTATGGTTAGGTAAACTGACCGCACTTGGCATGACCCCATTGGGTTGGCTGGGCTTAAAACCTCAGCACAAACAAACTAACTAGCAAACAGTGTAGATCCAGATCAGTTGGCTTCTTCAGATGGTCTGGATCTACACTATTTGCAAATGCAGGGCACATCTGGGTTCAGCAAGACCAAGGTTAATCATTCAATGTTTATAGTTATATAATATATCAAGTGACAGTTTTAACTTTGGGGCCTGATAGGTGGAATATATGGATTGTCAGTTAGTTGTTTCTACCATTTTGTTAGTTTATTGGATAAAATGTACATTCTTCTTAATTGAAGTAATTATGAAATAATCAGTATTGTATATACATGTAGTTTGATTTGTGCAATATTTAGTTTCTATTCAGGGTTAGAAAGGGTCCAGAGAACAGACCATTTCTAATAAAATGATGTGCAAGTCTAAAATGGGCCTGTATGCCATGTGCAGTCAAGGAATGCCCAGATCAGCCTGTACATTTGTACCGTCAGATCTGGGCTGACATTGTACTTTTCCAGAATCAGTACAGTAGAATATAGCCCTGATCAGACTGCAAACCTTTTAGCGCATTGCCCATTAATACTTAACATGCAATGGGCAAATTCATCTCATGACAAACTGATGATATTTTTCTTATTTTTCCTAGAAAATAGGATCTGACACTTCAGGCAAATTGTCTCCTTTGGAGACAATTTGCATGAAGTGTCAGAACTTATTTTCTAGGAAAAATAAAAAAAAATATTTGAAATTGTCGTCTGCTGAAATTTTTACCCAACATGCAAGGTATTAAATGACCTCTTTTGTATAAGAGCTGTGTTTGATTAGGACCTACCATATTTACACAAAGTAGTGGGACAGATAGGCATAAACACCCAGTAGATTTTTAGACACATTTACTGGTAGTAAAATGGACTTGTACAAATATCAGGTATGGTAAGGAGCTAAGAATTCCTAATATTTAGGGTAAAATATTATGGTATCTTCAGCATATGTAAAGTGTGAATGCCAAAACAAGATGCCATATGTACCCTCAATATCAGGACATCTTATCTACTTACCATACTTCTTCTAAAATTTGAAATAATCCATTCTACCTTCTGTTCATGTGTTTATAGTTTTGCTGTATGTATGGCAAATAGTGTAGACCCTGATCAGATGCTGCATTATGTGACTTCTGGTCTGGGTCTGCACAGTTTGCTCAGGCCTGTCTGTCCCAATAATTAAGAGTTATTATGGTTGGGATGTATGCTGTTTGTTAGTGTGCAGCATGATGTCATCTAATTATCTAGCTCACTAAATAAACTCAAGCTGACAAAAAAGTTGCTTAAGTACTCATGGGTCTAAGTGTAGTCGTCGGAGCACTTGACACCTGGGTTTCTGAAGATGCAGTTATCTAGAACCCCGAATACTAGACTTAACACTTAGCACTAGGTAAAATTTTCAGCAGAATACATTTTGAAATATTTTTCTTATTTTTCTTCCTAGAAAACAGGATTTGACATTTCATGCAGATTGTCTCCAATGGAGACAATATGCTAGAAATGTCAAATCATGTTTTCTGGGAAAAATAAGAATATTACCAATTTGTCATCTGCTGAATTAGTCCAGAGAGTGGTAAAGGTTAATAGATTTGAGTTATATTTTTGTTCATCTGAAATCCCAGTGAAATCCAACAATTTTTAATTAGTTGATTTTAATGATGCATTTATATTTTTTGTTAATTGGAAGACATTATTTTATATGATTTTTTTTTAAGGTGAATAGAAACACTTTAAAGACTCCATATTCCTGAAAAGTAGACATTTTTTATCCAAAAAGGTTTAATAATTTGAAAATGCTATTAATACGATCATAAAATGTGGCATCTGACAAACTGTAAAATTTCAGTTTGTCTCTCGTTTTTGAACTGGATCAAAAATAAAACAATGTTTTATAGTATCTCTGAATTAATATTGGCAACATTAATTCAGAGATATGATAAAAAAAAAAATCATTTCGTTTTTGATCCACTTCAAGAATGAGAGACTAACTGAAATTTTACAGGTTGTCATGTGCCACATTTTATGATTATATTAATACCATATATCAATTTATTAAACCTTTCTTGGATAATAAAATGTCTATTTTTGAGGACTGTTGAGCCTTTAAACAGTTTAAAGTTTGTGCCTCCATTTTTAAAAGAAGACCACTTGAATGGAGAAGGGTTTACATACCTGCTGTGAGAATTCCTTCTGCAAGCTACTCTTAAAGGAATGGGAAATGATTTGCTTAATAGCTACTCATGAAAGATACCATCCTTGGAGAGCAAATTCTTTAATACTTAGCATGCTGGCTAAAAAAAATCAGCAGACACTTTTAAACATTTTTTTTTTCCTTTTTTTCCAGAAAATAGACTTTGAGACATTTTGTATGAAAAATTGACACTTATTTTCTGGGAAAAATAAGAAAAAATATCATCAATTTGCCGTCTGCTAAAATAGCCCAGAGAGTGGTAGCAAAGGGCTGCTTGTCAAGGAAATGAAAGAAGACATGTTTTCAATCCTGGAGGAGACGTTTTTAAGGTAGCCGGGTTTTGAGAAGGGAGGCAGCTACTTTCAGAGTGATCTCCCTTGAAGATGTATCCATTCACCTTGTTTGTTTTTATTGCATTAATTTGTTTGCATGAAAACTGAACTTCAGTGTACATGTACATTGTTAACCTTCTGCATGCTGGGTAAAAATTTCAACAGAGGACATTCTGAAATATTTTTCTTATAAGAGAAATATCAGTTTGTTGTCTTCTGCTGAATTTACTCACAGAGTGGTTAAGTTTAACCCTTAAAGCGTCATGCAAAATTTTTAGCAGACATTCAAAAAATTTTTTTATTTATTTATTTTTTTTTTTTTTTCAGAGAAAACAAGTCTTGACATTTCATGTGAATTGTCTGCTTGGCAGACAATTCACATGAAATGTCAAGACTTGTTTTCTCTGAAAAATAAAAAAAAAATGTACAAAAGAATGTCGCCTATTGCAGTTGGAATTGGTGCTTTAAGGGTTAAGAGAGAAATAGAACAAAGTTTCATATTTGTAAAGGAGAAAGACCAAAATCAGTCTGTGTATCTACACATTATGAGCAGTATGTTCACACTGTTTACTTACTCAGTGTTTGTAGAATTTTCTGAGACCAGAGTGTGCTGGTGCACATGCTGATACAGGTATTTGCTGTCCACATTATAAGCTGTCTCATATTGTTTCCAGTACATGACTCAGTTTAATGCTTAGCACTCTGGAAAAAAATTTCAGCAGACGACATATTGAAATATTTTTCCCAGAAAACAGGACTAGACATTTCATGCAAATTGACTCCAGTGGAGACAATTTGTATGAATTGTCAGATCCTGTTTTCTGGCAAAAATAGGAAAATATCATCAATTTGTCATTTGCTGAATTAGCCAAGAGAGTGGTAAAGATTAAAGTTATGTAATTTAATGATAAGAATGCTGGGTAAAATTTCAGCAGATGATATTTTGAAATATTTGTCCCAAAAAGTAGACTTTGACATTTCATGCAAATTGTCTCCTATTTTTGCAGAAAGTAGGCATTGATATTTCATGCAAATCATCTCCTTACAATTTACGTATAATGTCAAGGCCTATTTTTTTTAATTCCACTAAGGTAATACAGAAAACAGAGAAATTGTTAAGTTATGATAATTCCGGGACAATTTTGTCCAGGTCTGAGGGGCTTCTAATGAGTACACACAGCATCTTTTTATGGAGAAATAAGAAAAATTGTCCTTGATTTATCTATTGCATGTCATTCTATTGTTCTCTGTGAAATTAGAAAGTTATCAATACTTTGTGGCTGAAAAAAATCACCTTACCTTGTTATGTGACTGTCAGTTGGCTCTGTTACACAAAGTGGAGTCATTAGTATACAGTCGAACCTTGTTAACTCGAACATGCTTATTTCGAATTACCGCTTATCTCAAAGTGAAAATCTGGTCTCTGTTTTAACATGAAACTATGGCTATAGGCAACAAAATAATGTTAGGAGCAATTTCTCCTCTTTTTCACATTATTTTATAGATATATTTCTAACTTCAGGAGTCAAAATACATATTCATTTGTTAAATATGATTGTTTAATTTATTGTTTTCCTCAAGCTCGGGGGGGTGGGGGGTATTCATTTGTTAAATATGATTGTTTAATTTATTGTTTTCCTCAACCTCGGGTGGGGGGGGGGGGGGGGGGGGGGGAACTTAGGGGTAATTTTGGTACGGGTGTGCGAGCCAGTATTTCAAAACCTACCCCATTCATATACCTGGCCTTCGAAAAAACAGACCCATTCATATACTTGATCATCCAAAATGTTGACCTATTCATATACTGCGCTTTGATTTTTTGTAGCCATTTTTTGCTGGTATTACACAAATATCATAGTCAATTCATGTAATACCAACAGGATAAGCAGCCTTGAAAAATCTCTGAGCAAAAAATATGTGCATATACCAGGATGTCAGAAAAATGGGGCCTTTCACATAGGTATCCAGAAAAATCAGGCCTTTCATATACTTTTTGTTGAAAAAAGGGGGCCAATCATATACCTGGCAGTGCTAAAAAATGGGGGCTATTCGGCACGCACATTCGTACTATGCCATATATAGGAAGTTACCCCCCCCCCCCACCCCCCCCCACTCCCCCGAGCTCTCAACTCTGATATGTCGAGGTACGGATATCTCGAAGTGTTTCAGTGAGTCCCTTGGAATTCGAGATGACGAGAGTCGACTGTATATGCAAATAGTGAAGAAACAGACCAGACCATACAATTAATGGTTAACACTCTGGGTAAAATTTTCAGCAGACAATATTGAGCATATTGAAATATTTCATATTTTTTCCCAGAAAACAGGATTTGACATTTCTTGCAAGTTGTCTCCATTGGAGACGATTTGCATGAAATGTCAGATCCTGTTTTCATGGAAAAATATTAATTTGTTGTCTGCTGAATTAGTCCAGACAGCAGTGAAGGTTAAGCAGCCTTTTGCTTTTACTGTAGCAGGTCTCTTGCTCTTCCAGAAGATAGACTGGACAATGCGAAATTTACTGACCTTAAGACGCCAGTCAGACTGCATGCACACAGGCTTGATCCAGGTCTTCACTGTCTACATATACGAACGCTTACCATGCTTTTGGCAAATTCAGCAGAAGAAAAATTGATGATATTTTTCTGATTTTTCCCAGAAAACAAAATTTGATGTATCATGTAAATTTGCATGAAATGTCAAATTCTGTTTTCTGGGAAAAATAAGAAAAATATTTCAAAATGTTGGCTGCTGAATTATTTACCCAGCATCCTAAGAACATATTTTGGGCTATATTACTTGTATTTTATTGTAAGGGTAATTGAGTTATCTAGTCTATTACAGTCAGTAATATTAGTTATAATAAATATATTTTATGTTATTCTGACTTGTGTTATTGTTCTTTTACAGTGGTCTAATTATATTTTAGCTTGTTACTTACTGCCTGTTGAAGCATTTCACAGGAAAGAGTTTAGTCTGTGAGTTAAATGTTTTCCAGACAGCAGGAGGGTCAAAAATCAAATATTTTGAATACTTCCTAGTTGTTTAACCCTTATCCTGCAGATCGCGTTTTTTTCGATTTCAGGGGTAGGCCTATTACAGAGCAACCCTCATGACCAGTCCAGAAACAAGGCCCATCATTTAGTTCTAGATTGTCTGACAGGGGAGGGGGAGGAAATGTATTTTATTACAAACTTTTGTTTGTCTGTATGTAAGGTCAGTTGGTAAAATAATTCTCCAGAATCACTGTCAAATTACACCTTTTTCAATCTTTCCATTTTTAGCTCACCTGAGCCGAAGGCTTAGGATGAGCTATTGTGATCACTCTTCGCCCGCTGTCCGTCCGTCCGTCGACACCTTTGAACAACTTCTCCTCTGAAACGCCTGGGGCAATTTTCTTCAAATTTCTCCTGGAGCCTGCTGTTAAAGGGTGATTGAAAATTTGTACAAATGGTCTCGATGGCCGTCATGCCGATATATGGTATGAAGTTGCTTATAATTATAATGTACTCTGTGTGTGTGTTTGAATTTCACGTTGCATATTTAATATAAGTTTTATGTTAGCAGGCCAGCAACTCCATGCTTTGTCAATTACATAGTAGAAACATGTATCACAATTATGAAGGTAAGAGAAGTCAAAAAATGTTTATATATAGCGATACTTATCCATCCACATATAGCACAGGTTCTTTAATGACGCAGCCTATGGAAGCCATTGTCGTCTTATATGGCGCAAACACTTCGCGTTTGTGTACAGTACTGCTATCCCGGAAAATGGATCGTGTCTGTTAATCAAGAAATCATTTTTCGTTAACCTGGAAAAAAAATTATACAGCAAAACTGCCTAGCAATGCATCCTTGTCTGTAAAATTTTACAGTTGAACAGATTCGCAAACTTGTCTAGTTGTCACAAGTCTTACTGTTTGTGAGCTCCATACCTCGAGCCCCTTGGCTTAAAGAGGAAATGTTCTTTAAGATGTAGAAAACACTGCTTTTACAAGGAATATGTTTGTACCCTAAATTTGGCTGGCTCTAGATATTTCTCTGGCCAATACACTTTTACTACTTCACCTAGAAACGGAAAATACTGGATGCATAGAAATGTACACATGCACTCATATAAAAGCAAATCCTATATACTGCTCTCTTTGGGGCGATTTCTTTGTCACCTGAGCACATAGCACAAGATACTCTTATCTTGCTATCTATGCAGATGTGGAACATATCGATGCTGCTGCTATGGGTTTAAAAAAACTATGAATTGTAAATAGAACAGCGAAAAGAGGCAAAGAAGATGCTCTCTCTCTCTCTCTCTCTCTCTCTCTCTCACACACACACACACACACACACACACACATAATGAAACCATACTAGCCATCTATAACAGTCTAAGATTGCAGACAGTTTGTACTTGTAGCAAAATATTATTATTCAAAAAGCAAACCAAGTCCAATCAGTTCAATGAACTGGCCAAATCCGTTAAAAAAATATAGATTATAAAGACAAAACACGAATTGGGCAAACATTATATTGGTCAAATCCATACAAGAATCATAAAATGTGTTTTGTTTTTCAAAGTCAAACTGTAAAAATATGAAACAACTAATGCACTAGTCATTTGAAACTCCCGGCCACACGTGGCCGAGGAATAGCGTGGATTTTACATTTTCAGTTTGCAAAGCCTTGCTAAACGCCCTACTCTGCTGGGAAAAAATATGGTAAAATCTCTGCTAAAAACCTCTGACTCCAGGGGATTGAAAATAACAAAGAACAACAAATGAACTGAGTCCTTTGGATAAATTTTTAACATACCCCTTAATAGCTCTACAGTCCACTACAGACGCGGTGCCAGTCCTTCGTATACTCTGTAGTCCACTACAGACACAGCGCCAGTCCTCTGAATACTTTACACCTCACAACAGTCACGGTGACAGTCCTATTTATACTATGCAGTCCACAACAGATCCAGTAACAGTCCTCTGTATACTCTACTGTCATCAACAGACCCAGTACCAGTCATCCATATAATCCAGTCCACTACTGACACAGTACCAGTCCTTCATATATTCTACAGTCCACTACAAACCAAAGTCTAGTCCTCTGTATACTCTGCAGTCAGCAATAGACACAGACAAAGTATCAGTCTTCCCGGTATACTCTACAGTCCAATACAATGGTCCTCTGTCCACAACAGAACTAGTACCAGTTCTTCCTACACTCTACAGTCCACTACAGACCCAGTACCAGTCCTCCGAATACTCTACAGTCATCTACAGATCCAGTACCAGTATTTCAGTAGGACTGGTACTGGGACAGTTGTGAGAGTATACAATACAGATAAATACATACAAGCAAACGTTTAGTCGCACAGACTATCGTAAAGCTTTCAAAGGAAAACAGAGGTTTTCAGGGATAACCGCTAAATTTGTTCTCAGTCAATCGCTGCTGTTGCATGGATAAGCGTTTGTACCAGGAAAACATTACTACATATGTCATGTAACAATTCGTTTTGTTATATGAAAATGCACAAAACGTTATGGCCAATTAGCACGGCATAATAATAAAGCCACTTAAGGAATGAATTTTATTTTCTTCGAAGTTCATTGAGGTATGGCCGCAGTGGGTCGCGTGCAAAGTGAATGAACCCCGAAATTAAGGGTTCATGTAAACTTTGCTAGCGACTCACTGTCGTTCATACCTCAATAAATTTCGAAAAAATCAAGTTCGTTACTTATATTTAGATTATTTTTCTCGCGTACCTTAGAGAGAACTTCATATTACAGGCTGCATTAAAGGCAGGCAGATTATATTTGGATAGCTTAAGAGCGGCCATGTCATCACAACAGTAGCAGCGTCCAATCAAATCTCCGAAAGCGTCAGTTGTTTCACTTCGCATGATCCATTGCGTTCTTGGAGGAATGGACTACACTGGGTTCTATAGGTTTCTCTAAGAGTTAAATCGAAAATGTAAATATATAACGTAATACCAAACCCATATAACGTAGCATCAAACTCATTAGAGGAATGGCAAACTACATAACGTAACAAATTGTCATAAAACGCAAGGTATTTGTTCCATATAAGACACCCTATACTGTAATCAACAGACCCAGCACCAGTCATCCGTATAATCCAGAGTTCACTACAGACACAGTACCATAACAGCCTCGGTGTCATAACAGTCTCGATGTCATTCTATACATATCCATTCTGGTACCTCTGTGGTTACCAGTATAGTAGGATAAGGCAACTGCAAAAAATCAGATGCGTGGTGGTGATCTATGTGACAGTTAACTGATTAGCATTTCTGCTTTTAAACCAGTTTTGTACATCATTTTAATTGAGACAAAGGTGAGTATTTACTGTACAGATGATAATATAGCCCGAGCAAACAGTGTAGACTCAAACAGTTTGATGAGGGTCTGCACTGGGAGCCAGTCCGTTGGTACTTTTTGGACACAGTATTAGTTTGAACACAGTATTAGTTAGCCAAATGTGCTAATTTGTTTTTAGGATAGGTTCGGTAAAGAGTTAATGCGTCCGAATATTTAGGGTAAATACATTACACAGCAAGTTCCTTGTAATGTAGATATAGGGGAGACCGGGACTAGTTGATGCACGGGGTAAGTTAATGCACCTCAAACAAAATGAAAGCCATTCCATATACAGTGTTAAATGTAAGTCACACATGTTACTTGTCACCTTTTCTTTCTTTCTCTTTCTCTACATACTGCTATACGCCCTCTCAGACATTCTAGGCAGGTGTACATTGTACACTCCACTCCGGGTTGCAGGATGAAGGCCTACAAGTAACCATTTCGAATTACCGTAGGGTTCTTTAACCTGCACAGGGTGTGACTTTCCCTGCACAGGGGGTCTCCATTTGACGTCCCGATCCGCAGGACGGCGCACTGTTTTCATGTCATACCTTCCTCATGTTCCATGGAAGTTTCATGGATTTCTGACAAAAGGTGTGGCTATGAGCTAAGCAAGTGTGTTTTTGAGCTCTGTTAGTAAATTAAGTCATAGTGTTCATTCTTTCCTACAGAGTTTTCTGATATTTCATGTAAATTAAATGCACAATTACTAAGAAAAGACTAGCCTTTAAATTCAGATAAACAGCAAGAAGTAATTTTCTTGTATTAATTGTGTACACATCACGTAAACACGCCTATATAATTTTGACCCCTTTAAACCCCACTTTTATATAGTAAAACTGGGGTTTACAGGGGTATACATTATTTTTCTTAATTCTGCTAAAAAATTATAGATTGTGGGTAGAACCGCCTCATCGGTTCTAACGAGTACCCACAATCTATGTTTTGAGCAGAAATATGAAAAATATCAGTTTTTTATCTGAAAATTTTCAGTTTTTTGGAGGTAAAATTTTCTATATACATGTATTTGAATAGGCGTGTTTTCGTAATGATAACTTAAGCTGATATCACATGTGGTGCGGTATGGGCAAACTGATGCACTGAGAATGGGGCAGGTTGATGCTATATTTCCAACTGTAATTTGTGCCTAAATTTATCAAACGGCAAAGAATATAAAAAATATTCTGATGCACAGATCAGTTTATTTCACAATTTCAAAGTTTTCCGTTGCATTTCAATGATATTGTGCCGTCAATGCACTTATTAAGTATCCCTGTTGAACTGGTATTTAGCTATGAAAAAAATGCCTTGCATGTAGTGGTTAAATTCTGACCATAAAATTTATTTTTTATCAATCTTTCAACGGCAGTCTTGGTTGCACTGGAGAGTCATGCACTTGCAAATTGAAAATGACGACCGAGATATGGTCTTATGACTTAAAACACCATTATGTTAAAATAACCACAACTTGCTTGAATGATATGTGTTTAATGCACATTATTCACGATAATAGTGACCATTTTACCCCAGCAAATGCGGATAATGTTGATAAATCACGATAATAGTGACCATTTTACGCCAGCAAACAAAGAATGAATAGCATTGACGTCCCGGTGACTTCATCAACATGCCCCGATATTGGGGCAAGTTGATGCTCTGACCCTTACCTCAAAATCTGGTTGGTTCGCAAATAAATAAATAAATCTTAAGCTTTCATGTTAAGACAAATGGCAGAATAAACATTCGTATGATGTGTATGTGTATGAGCAGTCTGAAAAAAATATTCATGAAAAGCGAGGCTGGATTCCTTTATCCATTTTAGAAAGCTCTTTTCATTACGAAAATACGCCTATTCAAATATATTGAAAATTTTACAACCAAAAACGGAAAATTTTCAGATAAAAAAATCTGATATTTTTTTCATATTTCTGCTCAAAACATAGATTGTGGGTACTCCTTAGAACCGCCTCGTCGAGGCGGTTCTAACAGGTATCCACAATCTATGTTTTTGAGCAGAAATAAGAAAAATAATATATACCCCTGTAAACCCCAGTTTTACTATATAAAAGTGGGGTTGAAGGGGGTCAAACTTATATAGGCATGTTTTCGTGATGTCGAATGTAAGCGCAAAAAATAAGTTTTCCAAAATAAGCCCTGTTCTGTGTAGTATAAAGCTGCCACTTTTTCCTACTAACTAGCACTCTGGGTAAAATTTTCAGCAGACTACATTTTGATTTTTTTTTCTTATTTTTTCCCCAGAAAACAGGTTCTTCATGCAAATTGTCCCCAGTGGAGACAATTTGCATGAAAATGTGAAAACCTGATTCCTGGGAAAGATAAGAAAAACTTTACCAATGTGTCGTCTGCTGAATTAGCCCGGAGAGTGGTAAGGGTTAATACTCTTTCACTACCACCGGTGATAATAATAGGCGTTTGCAAACAGCAATAATAAGCTGTCTCATCAGGATCACAGGAGCTTGAAGTTCTGTCCGTAAATAAATCATAATGTCAAAAATCAAAACTGACTGTAAGCCATTTCTTTGAAATTGCTTCATAGTTTGTATATTTGGACATTTTGAGTATGTTTGATGGACAAAACTTCAAGCGCCTGTGTCAGGATCTATGCTGTTTGACATTCAGTCTTTCAAACTACTTTCCAATCGATGGTTTGTTTAAAAAAAAAAACAAAAAAAAAAACAGACGACAAATGTAGTCTGAAATTTGGCGCCGAAAGAATTAATCCGTAAGAAAAAAAAAAATACATGAGGAATTATAGGTAAAGTTTCCTGAGAAAATTTCTGTAGTTTTGGAGGGTAATAAACAATTATTATGCTAGGAAATTAATTTTTGAGATGAACTCTTATGATATAGCCTTCTCTGGGCAAAATCTACGCTAATATAGCACTCAATGTTTTCAGCAGACATTTTGAAATATTTTTCTTATTTTTCCCAGAAAGCCATCACGAAAACATGCCTATATAATTTTGACCCCATTAAACCCCACTTTTATATAGTAAAACTGGGGTTTACACTCGAGGTTTACACGGGTATACATTATTTTTCTTATTTCTGCTCAAAAACATAGATTGTGGGTACTCTTTAGAACCGTCTCGTCGAGGCGATTCTAACGAGTACCCATTATTTATGTTTTGAGCAGAAATATGAAAAAAATATCAGAATTTTTTTTATCTGAAAAGTAGGATAGGCATGTTGTCGTAATGATAGCAGGATTTAACATTTCATGCAAATTTTCTCCATTACAATGGAGACAATTTGCATGGAAAAAAAAAAAAAAAAATCATCAGTTTGTCATCTGCTGAAGTTTTGCCCAGAGTGTGGTAAAGGTTAAATGACAAGACAACCAGACTATTTTGTATGGTAAGAGTTTATGTCAACACAAACAAATTGTTAAACTAGGTCAGATTTGATTAAACTTCAATTCCACAAATGTCACTTGGTTTGAGGCATTTGTTTATAAAACTTTTCATACCTTGTTCAGTTTTTATGAGTGGAAATTTTTATAGCATGGCTAAGTCTGTGAGTATTTAGGCAATTCTTTGGAAATTTGAACAGCTAGTCTAAGTCAATCATGTACCATATATACTATACGGAAAATGAAAGTAGAAGAGGTTAAAAAGTAGGATATGATTTTAATACATTGAAACATGAAAAGCGAGTATACACCCATAAGTGGCTGTTAGGATATATATTATTTCTAGTCAATGGGTCAAAATTGAATTGCTTAAAGAAGGTGGGTTAGCTGGACAGGGCAGTTGAAATTTTGGAGTAAAAGAAGA
Organism: Anodontia alba; assembly: GCA_964016985.1. Classification (NCBI taxonomy): domain Eukaryota; kingdom Metazoa; phylum Mollusca; class Bivalvia; order Lucinida; family Lucinidae; genus Anodontia; species Anodontia alba. The sequence continues at coordinate 110,049,054 of OZ024824.1, forward strand.
AAGTAGAGGTTGCATATTACAGTTATTGACTGTATTTGACACATGGTCGAAGTATATTGACTCTGACATCCCAGTAGACACTGTGTTCTTAGATTTTAGAAAAGCACTTGACTCTGTCCCACATAAACGTATTCTTTTAAAGCTGGAAAAACTTGGAGTGTCAGGTAATGTTTTAAAATGGATATCTGACTTTATCGGACAGATTACATGTTGTTATAAATGGTCAATCTTCTTAGTGGTCTGAGGTAACTAGTGGAATGCCCCAGGGCTCTGTCCTGGGGCCCCTGTTATTGATCTTGTATGTAAATGATCTTCCTGACCAAGTGAATTCCTACTGTAAACTTTTTGCAGATGACGCAAAACTCTACAAAGAATTACAATATCTTGATGACTTTGAAACTATGCAAGATGATTTGAATAAACTGTGTCAGTGGACCATAAAATGGTTAATGTTATTCAATGTAGCTAAGTGTAAAGTTATGCACATAGGTAAAGATAATCCACGATTTGAATATGAAATGTCCGACAATAATGGAAATATAAAAGTATTGAAATCGGTAGACTGTGAAAAAGATTTAGGTGTTTATCTGCAAGACAATCTGAAATTTGACAAACATATCAGTTTAACAGTTAATAGAGCTAATAGACTAATTGGGTTAATCAAGCATGCATTTTCATACCTTGAAGAAGAGACATTACTAGTTTTATATAAAACACTTATTAGACCTATACTTGATTATGGTAACATCGTCTGGTTTCCAATGTTAAAGAAAGACATTCGTGTTGTTGAAAATGTACAGAGAAGACTCACAAGACTACTCCCCGAGCTTTCTGATCTCAGTTATGAAGAGCGGTTAAAAAAATTAAATCTTACAACATTACACTACAGGAGACATTGAATGGACTTGATCCAGGTTTTTAAAATTATGGAATCGCTATTTTGCGGGCATGCGGGCTGCGGGCATGCGGGTTGCGGGCATGCGGGCTGCGGGCCACAGGTTGCCAGCAATAGTATATGTTAAGCCAAAAATTTGTGATCAATGTTATTTTTCTTATTACCCCCCTCTCCACTGCCGCCTACTCCAATAAAAAAGGAAAGAAAGAACAATGTACACTTATTAATACCATGTGCATTGTAGTAAAGAATCTATATGCACTATATGTGCAACTATCTGAGCCTCTGAACAGCCTGTATACCCTTGCAACCTGATCAAAGCTTGTGCCTGACAAAACTGACAAGATCTCTAATCAGACTTGGTAAATATGCAGGTCCCAGTCTGGGTCTTTGCAGAGGGGGGTGGGGGTTGGTGGGGACACAAGAATATCATAAGAAACATATTTTTTCTCATGACACAGCTTATCTGGCATTCAGGACCAAAACAAAGTTCAAGATGCTGACAGGTGAAAAAAGGCAGAGCTGCAATAATTTTACTTAATTTGAAAGATTTGTCCTGATGAACCAGTCAATAGGCCAGGCTTATCGAATAATTTGTTTTGCATTTGCCAGCCTATGAATGTTCCTGGGAGTAGATAGGCAAATATATTTGCCTTTCTTAAAATACAATTCCTTGAGAAAAAAAAGTTCAGTACATGTACCAGTAAGTATCCTAAAAACTGAAAAAAAAAAAAAACAACATCTGGAGGTGCAATGAAATCTGTATGCAGTAAACAGTGAAGACACTGATCAGACTCTCCATAGCTGTTTTTCCATTGGTCCTGATATACAAATGAAATATAGTAAGGTACAAAGAAAGAAGAACAAAGGACTCTGCCCAGTGATACAATTTTTTGTTTTGTCTTATTATGGGAGGAATCGGGGTAGATGTTAGTAGGCAATTACAAACAAACAAAAATTACTTTCGACCTTAACAAAATTTCCACTGTTTGAAGCAAAACACTATAAAAAAAAATGTTGAAGAATATAAAAATATGGTTTAAAAGGATTTTTTCCCCCTTAAACCTCCACTTCCTTATGTATGCTGTTAAAGCTGAAGGAAAGATTGCTGTAAACATACTGCAGTTTTTCTTTTGCTATCTCATTTTTTTGGTCTTGTTAGTCATCATTTTCTTTTGCAATTTTGAAAGAAAAATATAATGCAATTATAATGGAAATTTAACAATCTAACATTGTAAATAGTACCTTGTGCTTTAATAATAAAAGCATCGCAAACGCTGCATGGTACCCCGCCACTGTGGGGCAGTATAACTCAGAGCAAAGATGACTAAGTTTTGATAAAAGTTAATTTGGTTTAAACAATAGTCTATCCAAGAATAGACAATACAAGCACGAATGTCAGAAACTTACTAATTATTTGTCTGAAGCATGCAAAGTGAATTTTGCAGAAGAGTCAAGGGCAAATAACTCTTGTACAAAAGCAACCAGAGTTGTGGCTTTTGTGCTAGTATGTAACCTTTGATCCTTTATATATCCATGAAGTTCCATTCAGATAGTTCCAGAAGTAAAGGAACTAAGGGCCAAAAACCAATTTTCAGAAACTAAAAAGAGGGCCATAACTCTGTCATTAATTAACAAATTTTACTCATTCACAATCCCATATTACTCATTCCCAATACTAATATATCAGGAATAAAAATGACATTCATGGAGAAATACTTTAGTAATTGGTCATGCCCATGATCTTAAGGTCAAGGTCACAGACTTTGAAAGTTTACAAATAAAATATTATGTTAAAGTTTTTAAAGAGCTCATATTTTCCAAACCGTACGATGGATTTGCTTCATATTTGTTATGATGATAGATATAATGGTCCAAAGTTTCTTTCAGCAATACCCCAGCCCATGCCCATAATCTTAAGGTCAAGGTTACAGACTTTGAAATTTTACAAATAAAGTATTACGTTAAAGTTTTTAAGAGCTCATACTTTCCAAACCAAATGATGGATGTGATTCAGATTTTGCATGATGACAGATAGAGGTCCAAAGTTTTATTGAGCAATACCCCGTCTATGCCCATGCATTTAAGGTAAAGGTCACAGACTGAAATTTCATGTTTTAAGATTTTTTTGAGGTCATAATTTCAAAACTATATGATTGATTTGCTTTATATTCGGTATGATGATGGTTATAGGTCCAGAGTTTTTATTCAGCTATACCCCCACCTATGACTATGGCTGTAAGGTCAAGGTCACAGACAAATTTTACGCTAAAGTTTTATGTTAAAACTTTTTAAAAGCTCAAATTTCAAAACCATATGATGGATTTCAATTTGGTTCATGTTCAGTCTGATGATAGATATGGGTCCAAAGTTTTATTCAGCAGCACAATGACAATTATGACCTTAATGCCCCCTTCCTTCCCTCCCTGGGGGTGGTCGGGTGGTGCGAAGGTGCTGTGTATCTTACATCACTGGGGCGTTCAACTGATATTGGCTTACAGTTGGGCAAGGCCTGCTATCCTTGTAGTGGGTAAGGGTAGAGGGGGAATGTTTTTATTTCTTCTGTTTCTTCACTTTCATTCCTGTTCCTCTTTCTTCCCTGTCCCTCTCTTTCATCTCCTCTACTCTCTCTTCTATCTCTTTCCTCCCTTTCTCTGGGAGACGACACAAAATGACCCTCAAGGGTTGACGTGTCATTAAACCCCAACACAATCAAAAATCCCCCCCCCTCCCCCCCCCCCCCCCAATAAGTCAAAGAGGTATTTAGCCCTTACATCCAGGTGAGCATCTGCTGTCTGCTGACAGCTCTTGTTAGTAAACTTTCATAGGTTTAATTTGTCTGACAGTTTTTTCATAGAATGATAAACCTTGTAAAATTAGTGTTTGCATTGTTTCATTCAGCTGTATCTGGGCAGTATTTTGACAAAATATACCTTTAAGATGATTTGCGATACGTCAAGTCATATCAGACTGTTCATCTGTGCAGGATGATCAGAGCAGAGTCTTTGATGATGGCATACAGTAGCTACTTGGCCTGGCTATCCACAGAGCATACAAGTAAGACTGATCCGTATTTCCTTAAGTGCATGTCACATGTTTCCAAGGGGACACTTTCTCATGAAGCGGCCAGTAAAAGCCACATGTCCTGATAACCTATTCCAAAGAATTATGGCATTGTTATCTTGCTATTTATCAGTTTCATACAGACATACATGTGCATGTATTCAATGATCATATTCTGTTGATGTATTATACACAAAACAAAAAAAAAAGTATAAATTTAATCATTTCAGTTTTCTTGTGTAATGACCTTATTACAAGGCAGCAGTTATATATGGCCCGCAGCCCGCAACCCGCAGCCCGCAACCTGCAGCCCGCAACCCGCAGCCCGCAGAATAGTCAATTTGTTAAAATTATATGTAATATTGATGATATTCAGATGGATGGACTTTTTGAATTATCTGACTCACAAACATGCGGTCACAACAAGAAACTGAAAAAACCTAGAGCCCTCGAATCTTTTAGAATGAACTCATTTTGTGTCAGAGTGGTAAATAGATGGAATGATCTAACAGAAGATATTGTAAACTCATCAAGTGTGCTTAGTTTCAAAACCCAGTATGATAGATTCATGGGGGGATCAAAAATACCAAACTGGAGATATTTACTAAAATGACTGCCATATATAAGTAATATATACATCAATATTGATATTTTTGCTGACCAAATTACACCATTAAAATGAACTTTAATATAGCACTGGAAGTTAGTTTTTAAATAGTTATGCTAAGAAGAGATGTAGATGACAAGTCGATAGGACTTACCTGATTCTACTTCACCCAAGTTACAAGTTACAAGTATGCTTAATTGTTGGCTCTGAAATTTTATCTCGTGCAGGATCATTCAGATTATTCAGTGTCTCTTGAATATTAACCTTTACTATCAAGAGACTTATCTTTTCACCAACTTGAGAGATGCTCAGTCAGCTGCTAAGGTCGAATCGATGATCAAATTGGAACAGATTTTAACCCATTGTAGTCGGGAGACCCGTAAAAGGGTAATTGGCAAACAGTGCAGACCCAGATCAGATGCCGCAGAACGTGGCGTCCCAGGGTCTCCACTGTTTGCGAATAGTTTAGCCATTTTTCTCTAGGAAAATGTAAATCTCATAGCTGGACATTCCTAAAATTGAAATTGGACTCTTCCAGTATATAATGTGGGAGAGTCTATTCAGTCTGCAATGGGTTAACCTGCATAAAAGCAGTGAAAATCAGACTATGTTGGATTTAATTTCAAATTAAAGATATCCTTATTTCAGCATAATTACAGCAAGTCTCTTATTGAATTAAAGATCTTAATAGAGAATTGATTTTGCAGATATCTTTAATTGTTGCATAAATGAAGATATCTCTGGATTGGAATTGGCTTTAATTCAGCATATTATTTGATCTGGATTTAAGTTATTATCATTTAATTAAGGACTCCCTAGCTGCCATTCAGAATTTTTTTAGTTATACCTAGTTTTTCATTGTTTTGAATTTGCTTTGGAAACCTATATTCCAAAAACCACTAGGAGAGATTTGTCATTTATTAGAAGCAATTACCCTTGGGTAAATGGTAATAAAAAAATTTTTGATTGAAATTAAATTAGATATCTTTAACTGAATTACAATTGTCTTTAATTCAGTTAAATATATATTTAATTATAAAGTGATGATGCCTAAGCAAATGTACTGTAATCGAAATAAATGATATCTTTCATTGACTATCAGATATCTCTAATTCAGTTACAGCTAGGTATCTTCAGTTTGAATATAAATTATCTTAAACTGAATTAAAATATCTTTTTTTAAGCAAAGTTAAACATACCTTCAATTCAGAAAGAGATACTAATTAAAAAATGTCTTTGATTTAACTGAATTCATCTTTAACTGTCAATTCATTAGAAACAGTTTTACTTGAATTAAAATAGTTGTAATTCATTTGAACACACACGCACACACACACACACACACACACACACACACACACACACACACACACACACACACACACACACACACACACACACACACACACACACACACACACACACACACCACACACACACACACACACACACACACACACACACACACAGAGATACCAGCAGATATTATGTAAAAGATTTTTTTTATCAAAATATTATTGTTTTAATTCAGATAGAGATATCTTTAACTGAATTACAAAGATCTCTGTTTTAAAATGGGTGAAAACTCAAATAGAATTCCATGCAGTGAACTCTGTAATGAAAAAATTGAAAGGAAAAAAAAAAAAAGAAAAAATGCTGGCCTTAATTTTATAATGATTACTGACTGCATATTATGCAGATATGAAAAAGTTAACACTTAATTTGCATGCTGGATAAGAATTTCAGTAGACAACCTTTTGAAAATAGAAATATTTTTCTTATTTTTCAGAGAAAATAGGATCTGACATTTCATGTACACTGTCTCTTTACAATTTGCATGATGTGTCAAATCCAGTTTTCTAGGAAAAATAAGAAAAATATTTCAGAATGTTGTATGCTGAAAGTCCATAGCATGGTAAGTGTTAAGAATTAATATCATTCATTCTGGTACAGATGCAGTTTGTGAAATACAAGACTGGTGGTGCAGAAAACCTGGAAATAGGGACTACAGATCTGCCAGGGCTAAGAAATGGGGAAATTTTGATGAAGGTCTATGCCAGTGCCGTCAACAGAGCTGATATACTGCAGGTAGCTATAAACACAATGAGATTTGGCCATCATTTTATCTGTCCCCTGTTTCAAATTTCGGCAGACTGTTGCAATATTCTGCTTTACTGGAATCTATGCTGATCACTAGCGCAATACACAGATCTAGAAGCGTGCATGGATATATGGATTATCTGGGCTTAACCAGTTACATGTGGCCATGACTTTCTGTTTGGAAGGGCCCAGTTCCTGTTCATGCCTGTGCATAATTTTACATAAAGCCTAGTTCTGCTGAACCAGTATATGCCCTGCCTTTACAAAGACTTAGACTTGAAATTGAAACTGGAAGGTGGGCAAAACGAAATTCTATCCTGATAGAAAATAGACTTTGTACCTCATGCATGATGCTTGAGGACGAATTTCACTTTGTTTTGGAATGTACCAGATATAACGACTTAAGACAAACCTTAATACTGAATTATTATCAAAGACGACCTAACATGTTTAAATTAATTGAACTTTTTGAATCTGATGTTAAAAAAATACAGAGAAATTTGGCACCTAGACTTGAAATTGAAACTGGAAGGTGGGCAAAACCAAATTCTATCCCGATAGAAAATTGACTTTGTACCTCATGCATGACGCTTGAGGACGAATTTCACTTTGTTTTGGAATGTACCAGATATAACGACTTAAGACAAACCTTAATACCGAATTATTATCGAAGACGACCTAACATGTTTAAATTAATCGAACTTTTTGAATCTGATGTTAAAAAAATACAGAGAAATTTGGCAATATATACTTTTAAAGCGTTTAAGGTTAGGGAGCAATACATTTTCCGATAGAACAGAAACACATGTACCTTCTCCATGTAACACGAATCACGATTTTGTAGATTTCATAAACATTTTATATCTTTATGTATTGTACATGTATTATGCTATTATAACATAAAAACTGGTTTGCATGTCACAATCCGCTGTCACATTGTTTGTAGGAATTGTGCTGTATGTTGTAACCGATGGGCCTGTTGGCCTGGTGTCTATCAATAAACTTGAAACTTGAATACAAACAGTAGAAGAAGCCAACTGATCTGGATCTGCACTGTTTGCCATTAAGTATGTGAATTTATATCAGCAATATGGATCAAGTAATTTGATTGGCTGAAAACTAAAAATTGGCCTGGCATCTTAATTTATTCAGCAGGACAATGGAAATCTGACATAGTTATTCACTCAAAACAATGTCAGGAATTTGTTAGTGCAAGTAAAATTATTGTATATGGTTGAATACTGTATGAACCTTGAATAGCACCTAACTCCTTACTATACTTGTCTTAAAATTTAAACATTTTACTTCCTTTGATGTGTCTAAAAACTGTTGGATGGGTCGCAAACAGGATAGCCCTGATCAGATGCTGCATTTTGTGGTGTCTGATCTGGGTTTACTCTGTTTATTCCATTATTTATGACTATAGCAGTGTCATATCAGTCAGACTAAGGTCGGTAATCACGAGTATAGACCACAAAAGATTTTCAGTACACTGGAAAGTGAAAGTTTTTGCCAGCTTATGACTGTTGTACCCCTGTCAGGGTTGTGGAATTATCAAGTTTTATGACTTGTCCATAGACAAGTAAATGGTCAAAATCCACTTGTCCAGCCCACGAAAATTGACTTTTTCCTTATTTCTCGAAGAAAACACATTTTGGGTACTCGTTAGAGGGCTTCTGTAATGAGTACCCATAACATATGTTTTCTTAGAGAAATAAGAAAAATATACATATCATAATCTGGAGACTCTACATAGCTAAGTCTAGCTGTGATGTCTTTGTCCCCGGACATGTAAACTGAAATTTCTTACTTGTCTTCAGGGAAATAGGATAAGTTGGACACAAGTCAGGCATGGTCTTTCCACAGCCCTGCCCATCACGAAAACATATCGATATAAATTCGACCCCCTTAAACCCCACTTTTATATAGTAAAACTGGGGTTTATAGGGGTATACATTATTTTTCTTATTTCTGCTCAATGAGGCAATTCTAACGAGTACCCACAATCTATGTTTTGAGCAGAAATATGAAAAATATCAGATTTTTTTTAATAAAATAATTTTCATTTCTTGATGGTAAAATTTTCAGTATATTTGAATAGGCATGTTTTCATAATGCTGTGATTGCATGTTCTGAAAGTTGGATAAATACCATACTTTGTGTGAACTGAAAAGTGATGAAAAACGATTTTTTGACAGTTTGTGTCTTATTACATTCAAACTAGTGCAGTGCATGGTTATATAGGTAGCCAACTTGTTGTGGCTTACCAGTACAGTAATCTTCTTATTATTACACCACAACCTCTTTATAATACTATTGTTGGGGCCCATAGCATAAACCGTGTTAGTTAAACAACTGTGTTATATCCAAACAAAAAGTATAGATTATATTGAAAAATGACCATTTATGGTCATTTTTCAATATAATCTACACAATTTATGGATCCATCTTTGAACCGTGTTATATCCAAAACCGTGTTATAATGAACCATGTTATAAAGAGGTTGTAGTGTACATTGAGAACTTAAATTTTTTTTTTCTTCAGGGAAAAAGACTTACAATAGCCCAAGTACCTATGGCCACTAAATTATGGGTTGGCTCCATATTTTTTTTTTTCAGAAAATGCCTATTTACTTAATTTAAAATTAACTTTTTTTGGCAGGCTGGGCTCCTAAATAGATAGGCATGTTTTTTTTCCCTGTTCTTGCTTAATATGTACTAAATGGGATAGCCTAAAATAAAAATAATTATTATTATTATAAGACAGTTTTATGACCATTTCAGAGAAAAGGACTGTATCCCCCACCCCCAGGAGAGAGTGAGATATTGGGTTTGGAAGCCTCAGGCACAGTAGAAAGACATGGCCCAGGATGTTCCCAGAAGTGGAAACAAGGAGACAGAGTTATGGCCCTTTTGACAGGTAATGATTTAAAGATTATCATCTTTTCAGTTGATTTGGAAAAAATGATATAAGTTTTTATGCAAATCATTGAAACATTTCTTCCTTTTGCGACATTTATTACTTCCTTTAAATCCTTCAGGAGCAGTCTGATCTGGGTCTGCACTGTTTGTATATGTCATTTTGTCAGACACTTTGGTGTACAATATTTTTAGGCCATTAACTATACTTGATTTTATAAGTAGGGTTTGGTATTTCTATTTCAGGTGGAGGTTATGCAGAATATGTAGCTATCCCAGAAGATCTTTTACTTCCTGTTCCAACCGGGATGACATTTACTGTTGCTGCATCAATACCAGAGGTCTGGCTTACAGCCTACCAACTGATGCACTTTGCAGGTAGGTATTGGTTATTTTTACTACTACGCCCCACCCCCACCCCAGACACACCATAATTTGAATTGTTTGTGTTACTGCATCTGTCATCCAGGAGTTCTTATCCCACATGGTCAGCCCAGCATCTACCAAATTGCAAAAATTATCTACTAATCTTTGTTGCTTTTCTTTTTTGAATATGGTTCTTGTTTACATTTATGATACTAAAAGTCTTAATACAGATTTAAGTTTATTTAATGATAAATTAATCATATCATTTCAACAAGTGTATAAAGAGCTCCAAATCCTCTCTAGGATTATGTAGACTTTAATTTTAACCTTTACCACTCTCTGGGCTAATTTGACGTACAACAAATGGTGACATAATTTTATTTTCTCAGAAAATTTGCTTTGCATTTCATCCAAATTGTCTCCATAGATAGTTTGCATGAAATGTCAAAAGCTATTTTCGTAAAGAAAGTAAGAAAAATATTTCAAGATGTCTTCTGCTGAAAGTTTTAACCAGCAAGCTAAGCATTAAATGAAACATGGATGTACATTTTTTAAACAAAATATTATTCACCATGAGAAGGAATAGGGCCAAAAATGTAATATTGTCTTAGTACTGAACATTAGGGGGAATTAATGGATACACTTGGTAGATTTTCTCCCATTTTATACAGTGAACCCTCATTACAACAACAGCATTTGTTTCCAAAGACGCTGCCATTCAAATGAATTTTCTGTTTTACAGAATACAGATTGATTTGTAAGAAAGGTCTTGTTTTGTTCTTATTTCTTCATAGAACTTATGTTTTGGATATTTGTTAGAATTGTTTCGATGATGTAGTTCTAACAAATATGAAAAATATATGTTCCTTTAAAGTATTAAATACAATATTCTTGCATAATTTGTGACTAATTGTTACCTCTTAAGCGATGGTTTAGTGACAGTCAAATTGTCATTATAACGAATTTTGTCGTTGTATCGAGTGTCAGTATAAAGAGGGTTGTCTGTACAAGGGAAACAACTTTCATGACTTTCAGTTTTTATGCACTAAACACTTTCTGAAAATGGGGTCTACTTTAAAGGGAAATAATTCTTACATTTTAGAGTAGACTCAATTTCAGAAAAAGGCAAACACAATTTTGAGGGGGTGGACAGGGGGGTAGGCATTCCCCACTTCCCTCCCCCCTTACCCCCACTTCCCTCCCCCTTTTCCCCCACTTCCCTCCCCCCTTTCCCCCACTTCCCTCCCCCGAGCAAATTATTCCCTCCCCTAAATCAGAATTTCTAATATCCCCAGCGCTATAATTAAATTCAAACATGACTATGCAATATACATTCATGCAGATTTTGACCCCAAACTACACACCTAATTTTTGCCCCCAAATCGGATTTCCTTAGCATTTGCACCCCCTTTACAGAATAGCTAAAGATTTGCACCCTCCATTTCAAAAGTCTGCGTAAGGGCCTGCATATGAGCCATGGAAAACGGGTATCACAAGGTGGTGGGCCTTGATCCGGTCCTAAACTGGTCAAGAACAAAATGTGGTGGGCCTAAGTCCAGGCCCTAACTGATCCACATTGGCACAAAAACAGTTGTATTAATTACTGAAATCAAAACTCAAGAATACCATGTAAATCTGCATCTTCTTTTCATATTTTTTGATAAGCATGATCGAACACTTAGGGGTCCGTGAGAACAATACTCTTTTTCGTGGTTTTCTCAAAAGTTGAGAGTTAAATGTCGAATGTGTGTGGTGGTTGACAAAACACGGACTACTTATGGACACGGACATGGACTTACCGACCTATTGACAATACACGGACTGCATGACAAAATACGGACAAATTATTCACGGATACGAACCTACAATTCACGGACTTGACAAACCACGGACCCTATTATTGACGGACTTGACAAAGCATGGACCGTCATTTAAATTACGAACGCCACTTATGATATATGAAAAACTAGGAGTAATATCAAAATCGGAATAACATGACCTTATGGATAACGTAACTTTACATTGTCATAGATACCTACATGTACGTTGAAGTAATCCAACTGTACAGATTTTTGATATCCATTCTAATGATGTAGGTCTGCACTGGATTTGTTTCTCGAAATTTAACTGCGACGATGATGTTGTCAACTTGTATGATAGTGCAGGCGGTACTAACATTTCAAGTGCCGCTGAAATGGCAATTGCAAACAAGATGTTTAGCCTTATGCCGAAAATCTTTGTTAGACACTTTAAATGCTCTGTACAAACGAATACAAATGACTGTGGTTTTACACCATTGCAAATATGGTCAGCATCCTCAATGGAATTGATCCTAGTGGCATAACATATACTGTCTCTAAAATTAGAGATCATCTTATCAAAGGATTTGAGAATCAAAACATAACAGTTTATTATCAGTTGTGCTTCATTATAGACATTATCTGTGATTTGTTCATTGCCCGTAGTGAGTTAGAAGACCTCCAAACGGACCGAACAAATATATATATTTTTACATTTTTACCCCTATGGAAGCTGAGAGCGAGGGTTGGGATCCTGTAAAAGATAGCTTAAACTCCACCCCCCCCCCCCCCCCCCCCCCCCCCCCCACACACACACACACACACACACAGATACACGCGCGTCCCCGAGTAATCCATTACTGATCATTCCGAGGTGGTACTTTCATTGTGGTACTTTTTGTTAAATGTTATGTAGTGTTTCACTTTCTAATGTTTTACTTTTAACAATCATGTATGTTTAAGAAGATAATTCAGTTTATAAGTTTGGGTAACAGAGTTGCCACCATTTTGGGAAAAAAGTTGCCAGCTCTGCTTGCCATCTGTTCATTTTGTGGCTGCTTAATTATATTTGTCTGTCTTTACCTTTGGTGTTGGGGGGTTAGATGTGGATTTGACTGTATCAGTTCCTGAGTTCACTAATTCACTTTGCTTAAAGTGACCGGAATTCCACTGTTTTGTATCTGCCGCATGCCGGATTCTGGCTTTATGTTCACATGTTCAAAACGCCAAAAACAGTTTCATCCAAAGTGACAAAATATCACACATTCAGTACGATAAGTCAAATTATCCCAAAAAAAATCAAGTGTTTAGATTACAGGTCATAAGAGACAGTCAATTAAAATTATGATTTATCATTTAGTTATTTTGTAGTTTTCAATTAACTGACCATGTTATTGCTGCTACGGACCATTTACTGACCAATATTCGGACATAACTGACCATTCACGGACCAAGGACTTTTCACAGACGATTTGATTGCGGACCGATGTACGATGCACCATTTACGGACTAATTATGGACTATTCATGGATCACGCACTACTCACTGACCAATTAGCAGTTACTTATTACCATGTTATAAAAAATTTGTGGTTTACTAGTAGCTGAGTTACCGGTAATTCCATCATAGCGTACAGCACTGAGTTATCAGTTTTAAATATTTCGGATACAGAAAAAAAAATGTTTTGATACATATGGCTAGCTCATAATAATAATTTTTCTTGAATTGAATCTGAGATACATATTCCCTTGGATTTATTCTGCGATACATGTACCTTATTTCTGCAGGGGAATTAAAGAAAGGTGATACAGTACTTATTCATGCCGGAGGGAGTGGTGTTGGAACAGCTGCTGTACAATTGGCTACTCTTGCTGGGGCTAAACCAATCATAACAGCTGGATCAGAGGCCAAAATTAACACTGTCTTAAAACTAGGTGCTCTGGCAGGATTCAACTACAAAGAGGCAGATTTCAGTGAGAAGGTTCTAGAATACACAAATGGTATGCAGATTATATATTCTAAAGTATCGGTGGGTGAAAAAAATAGAAAAAAAAGTTAAACAAATATTGTATTTGGCCCTCTTACAACACATGCCCCTGTAAGTATTTATATAATATGAGTCAAAAAGTTATTACCCCTGTAAGCACACAGCCCAGGGTTTTACAAGTGAAGTACTTGTGTTGCATTAATTAGAAAAGCTGATAAAAAGTCTCACAGTTTTCACTTGTATTCTTCTGTGTGTGTATTTTAACCCTTTAACCTCCAGTCACAACTGCAGCAGAGAACTTTTTGGTTTATTATTTTATTTTTGGTTTATTATTTTATTACTTTTCAGAGAAAATACGACTTTTAAGCATGAGTAAACCTGGTTTAACGTTTACCACTCTACAGGCATATTCAGCAGACGACAAATTGACGTTATTTTTCTTATTTTTCACAGAAAACAGGATTTGACATTTCATGCAAATTGTCTCGTTGGAGACAATTTGCATGAACTATCAAAACCTGATTGGAGACAATTTGCATAAAATATCAAAAACTGTTATCTGGGAAAAATAAGAAAAATATTTCAGTATGTCGTCTGCTGAAATTTTTACCCAGAGTGCTAAGCATTATATCCCCTAGTAGTTTTCCTACTGATTTGTTTGTGTTGAGGTTTTACGGTCCAGTCAACCCAATGGGGTCATATCGAGCACGGTCAGTTTACCTAGCCACCCGTTTACTGGGCAGGCTTAGTCCTCTAAGCGGTTAACCAGTATTGTGCACATTCTTTTGCCAGAAACTGACAACTGCCCTTCTTGAATCAGCGGAAGGGAGAGAATGACCATAGAAAATATTTCATGATCAATCTCCATGAAAGAATGTTGCCAACCTTGGCGGGGGTTGAACCCGTGATCTCCTGGTCTCCAGTCGGATGGCACATCCAACTGAGCCACCGAGGCCGGCAGTTTTCCTACTGACCATTCCAATGCAGTTCCTCTGTTGCAGTTCTCCTTTATTGGTGTGTCAGTGACTTAGGGTGTGGCATTTGTGATGTCCTTTTTTGTTCCTCATCTCTCCTTCCCTTGGTGCCTTGGGAGGGCTGTGCTTCATGATAGTGGCATTTCCTGGGTATCGTTGACATTTCATGCAAATCATCTTTATTAAAATTCAGAGAAAGTAGGCCGCAGATGATTTGCATGAAATGCCAAGCCTTATTTTTGCCAAAAATAGAAAATAGGCTGTTGTCTGCTACACTTTTCTTGGTACTTAAAGGGCACTGACATGCCACTTGTATATATGTTAAAAATTTATTGTTGCCTGTTTCCAGATCTTATCATGCTTTTATGTGTGCATTTGCTTATCTACTGTCCTTTTGACATCACTCGGAAAGACGTTTTTCGCTTGGCGTTTTATTTTAAATGAAAATATTTTGTTCTGATTGACCATATCTTATCAGAAACCATTTGTCTTTTCTGCTTCTGTGTTTTGTTCTCAAATATGTACCTTAAAATTAAATTTATGGCCAAAAAGGGGTCTAACCTATGCAATTCCTATATATAGTTACGACAAATGGTTTTGCATTAAATCACGACAAAAGTTTGCAAATTGTCTTCTTCTGTGTAAAGCGCCAGGCAAAAAACGACTTTCCAAAAGATGTTGAAAAGACAGTAGTGGACATTTTACCACAGGACTTTGCAATTATTTTGAAAAATCTAATTCACCTTGTGGTAATAGCATAACTACATATAAGATTTTGATTGTGTTGGGGTTTAACAACTAGTCAGCCCTTGTAGGTCATTTTGTATCATCTCCCAGAGAAAGGGAGAAAAGAGATAGAAGAGATAGTAGAAGAGATGAAAGAGAGGAACAGGAATGAAAGTGAAAAAAAAACAGAAGAAATAAAAACATTCCCCCTATACCCTTACCTGCTACAAGGATAGCAGGCCTTGCCAAACTGTAAACCAATATCAGTTGGATGCCTCGGTGATGTGAGCTACACGACACCTTCACGCCACCCGACCACCCCCAACTCCAGATAAGAGGAGTATCCAGATACATGTATATATTCTTTTTATTTCTCCATTGAAAAGATGTTGAGGGTACTCATTAGAAGTACATGTACCTTGCATGGAAGTTGTGTCTATATAATGCTCCCACCAATATATTTATGCTCATGAAAAAAATTCTTTTAACTCTTGTCCTGCTGAATAAATTAAGATGCCACGCCCTTTTCAAAATTTTCAGCCAATCAGATTACTTGATCCAGATTGTTGCTATAAATTCACATACTGAATGGCAAACAGTGTAGATTCAGATCATTTGGCATCTTAGAAGCCAACTGATCTGGATCTACAGGGTTTACAAAGGCAGGGTATGTCGGGGTTCAGCAGGACAACGGTTAAAACCAACCAAATCTTCAGATATTGTCTAAAGTCACAAAACAAATAAAAGCTGTGCCCTGAGAAAATATTCATTATCACATATATGTACAGGAAATGTCTAGAAGATTGTCTGCACATCTGTGCATTTGATAATAGGCTGATCTGGGCCTTAATTGTTTGTATGACATTGGTTTTCTTTGTAGCACAAAAGGTCAATAACTCATAAATTTAAATGGAATTAATGACTTTTTGCACTAAGATGACAAATTGCCTTTTTCTGTTATTGCAGCATATGTTTTATTATTCACTTCTAGTGTCTATAGGCAAACAAAATTTATATATGTATGCAACCTGATGAAATTTGGGTTTTCTTTATTCACATAGGCCCTAAGACATTATTGCTCAAGTCCATTGAGACTTTTTAACTTGATGAGGCTCTTTTCATATATTTCAGGTCAAGGTGTTGATCTGATTCTTGACTGTATAGGTGAATCATTTTATGAACAAAATATGAAGTCAATAAGAACTGATGGAAGATGGGTTTTATATGGGCTCTTAGGTAAGAAAATTACAGTCTGAGTGTTCTTGGAACAAAGCTTTCAGATATGTTGTACCTTTGCACCATGCATTATTAGGTGATAACTGAGGTAGAAATTTGTGATATGTTCACTTTATAAACTCAAAATCATATTATGTGCAATGCACAAAAAGGGCCCTTATGCAATTCATGGACAATGCAGGTCCTGATCAGCCTGCACATTTGTGCAGGCTGATCTGGGCCTTCATTGTCCACTTACAGAATCAATGGACACTGTTGTATATGTCGACGAACAAAGAATGTCCAGATCAGATTGCATGGATGCACAGGCTCATCTGGACCATCGTTGTTCACCTGTGGCATAAGGACCTTTTTCCCACATTGTATATCATACCCCTTGTAAATACTCACTGGATTCACCTTGTCATGAGTACTAACAATATTTATTTTGATTAAAAAATATTTTGATCACTATAACACCAGATAAAGTGTTTTTGTTTCTGTGAAAAAGTACTGACAGTTTTCTTATTTCTCCATAAAAACATATGTTGTGGGAACTCATTAGAAGTGCCTTGGCAAGGCACTTCTAATGAGTTCCCACAACAGATGTTGTCATGGGGAAATAAGAAAAAAAAATCACATGATACCCCTCTTATCTGGAGCGATGAATCACACCCATTCTCTGGACCTATGACATGCATAATTATTTGAGTGGCAACATCAGAAAATATACCTCCATATATATGTGCACCCAGCCAAGGTTCAGATCAGCCAGTGTATTAGTGCAGCCTGATCAGACTCTTCACTGGGTGCATTTTGGGCACAGTTTTTCTTGCAGACAATATGCATGCTGGTTTGAGTCTTCGTTCATCATGAAAACACGCCCATATAATTTTGACCCCCTTAAACCCCACTTTTATGGAGTAAATGTGAGATTTACAGGGGTATACATTATTTTTCTAATTTTTGCTCAAAAACGTAGATTGTTGGTACTTGTTAGAACTGCCTCACTGATCACAATCTATGTTTTGAGCAGAAATATGAAAAATAGAGTTTTTTATCTGGAAGTTTTCAATTTTTGGAGCTGAAATTTTCTGTAGATTTGAATAGGCATGTTTTTGTAATGGTTGGGTACACATATCAGAAGGTATAGTTTCTCATATCGCGGCTCGTATGGGATGAGATGCTACTGCAAACCACACAACATCTTGTACATGGACCAATCACTAATGATGAGAAATGTAGATAAATTCGAGATACCATCAGCTATCATGATGATCTCTTCACCATGGTCTAGGAATGGTCACATCTGACATTCCTCTGGCATGGAATAGCTGAAGGGACAAAAATGAATAAATGAATAAATAAAAAAGAATGGGCAGGCTGAAAAAAGATGAGAGGACAACATTAAGCAAAAAAAAACAAAACAAAAAACAACAACAAAAAAAAACTACCTATTTTCTTAGCTTACCTGAGCCAAAGGCTCAAGATGAGCTTTTGTGATCACTTGCCGTCTTGTCGTCCATCCATCCGTTTGTCATTGTCCATCCACATCTTTGAAAGACTTCTCCTCTGAAACCCCTGTGCCAATTTTCTTCAAACTTCATGTGGAGTCTTCTGTTGAAGTGGTGTTGAAAAGTTGTGCAAATGGTCACGGTCCGTTCATTTATCAAAATGGTCACCACCATGTCCATATATGGTAAAAACTCTTAAAATTTTAAATCTTCTTCTCCAAAACAGAGAAAGCTTTGGGGCTGAATCTTGGTATACAAAGTCTACAAAGTATGTTCAAATGATGTCTGTAGGTTAACCTTTGACCTGTTTACGGTAAGGTCAAATTTGAGTCCCTAAAAATTTATATGGGGAAAATGTTGAAAAGTCATTTTCTCAAAATGTATTTAAGGCTAATGGCTGAAACTAACAATGTATGATGAAAGTAGTAAAACTTTTTAGTTACAATCAAAATTTTGTCCCGTAGGGGTTATCTGCCCTTGCCCCCAGGCTATATACATGTATAATATTGAGAAATATTTAAATGTCTTCTTCTCTAAAACCACTTAAGCAATTTTCACCAGATTTCACATTGGGACTTCTGTCGAAAGGGTATTGACAGTTTGTTCGAATGGTTCCGCACCACTGGACAAGATGGCTGCCATGTTCATACATGGTAAAAACACTTAAAAAATCTTCTTCTCAAGAACCAAGAAACCTCTGAGGCGGAACCTTAGTATATTGCATTGGGGACTCAAGGCCTACCAAGTTTATTCAAATGATGACCGTAGGTTGACCGTTGACCTTTTTACAGCAAGGTCAAATTTGCAGCCCCATACATTTGTATGGGGAAAATGTTGAAAAGTCATTTTCTCAAAATGTATTAAAGACTAATGGCTGAAACTTACAATGTAAGTAAAACTTCTTAGTTGTAATCAAAATTATGTCCCCTTGGGGTTATTTGCCCTTATGCCTGGACTATATACATGTATCCTTGTATAAAATTGTGTAATTTTTACATGTCTTCTTTGAAACTGCTTAGCAATTTTCACCAGACTTCACATGGGACCTTCTGTCGAAATGATGTTGACAATTTGTTCAAATATTTCTGTGCCATTGAACAAAATGGCGGCCATGCCCATAATGGTAAAACACGTAAAAATCTTCTCCAGAACAAAGAAAGGCCGAATCTTGGTATACAGCATTGGGGACTCAGAGTCTCCTAAGTTTGTTCAAATGATGATACTAGGATGAAATTTGACCTTTTTATAGTATGGTCAGATTTGTGTCCTTGTTTCTGTGGCAATTCTGGAAGAAGTTGCATGGTATTTGCAGATATGCAATAGCTGTTTTTATCAGGTGAGCAAATTGTGGCCCATTGGTCTCTTGTTTCTAACATGTTATCCTAAACAAGCATATATTTTTTTTATCTGGCGAATGTGGTTATTCGTTACAAGCACCTCACCAAGATAGCTTCCTCACTGATGCACTTCTAATGAATACATGTTTCCTGTGGAGAAATAAGAAAAAAAAAATTCCCCTGGATACTTCTTGTTAACTAGAGCTATGAGTGATCAATGATTTTGTAAAGGAACAGCAGTCACAATGATCAAATGGTGCAGGCTGTTCAAGGCATTTTGGTATTCACATGATAGAGGATAATTTTTTTTCTCATGGCGCATTCCAAGATATGGGCCCAGTTGTTCAAAGCTAACGTTGTCGTTAGTTAACGATTCGTTAAAATTTACATCAAGTGATACGCAAATATTCTGAAATTTTTTGCTGAAAAAATGTGTAAAAGCTATTCACATTTTTTTCAGCAAAAAATCTCAGAATACATGTGTATTGTATATTGAATCTGCTAAAACAGTTAACGAAATGACCCTTAACGAGATCGTTAAGCTAACGGCGCTTTGAACAACTGGGCCATGGTTTTTAATCATTTGGCTTTGATACATTCAGGAAAGAGATAACTTTTGTACTGATTTTATGGATGTGTCCTATATACCACATTCAACCTAATTACTCAAGCAATTTTATAGTCTTCAGATTACAGTGCATGTACTTTTATCTAGATGTACTTTATAAAAGCCTATTTTGTGGGTACTCCTTTGAATTTTCTTGACAAGTCAAGTCAAGGCAAATCAAAGAAGCCAACAACATATGCTTTTATAAAGGAAAATCAGAAAAAATTGCATACGCATAATTAAATAAGTCCCTAATGAAATCCTTTGCTGATCTTTCTTTACAGTGTGCCCCTTTTAACCCTTGTCCTGCTGAACCCAGATATACCCTATTTTGCAAACAGTGTAGATCCAGATCAGTTGGCTTCTTCAGAAGCCAACTGATCTGGATCTGCACTGTTTGCCATCAAGTATGCAAATTTATAACAACAATCTGGATCAGGTAACCTATTGGCAGAAAATTAGAAGTGGGCATGGCTTCTTAATTTATTCAGCAGGAGATGGGTTAAGTCGATATTTTACTACAAGTTTTTTTTGTTTTTTTTTTCAGGAATTTTGAAAAACCTACGCACAGTGCGGTAGTTAGGGCAAATATGATGTTCTTATGTATTAAAGGTTTTAAAGTACAATATCATTATGCTCATTTCTTTTTTTTTTCTTTTTGCAGGTGGTGGTAATGTAAATGGTGACTTTTTTAGGAAATTAATGAGTAAAAGAATCAGAATTACTGGGACCACTTTAAGAGCTAGATCTGTAGAGGTAATTAATTATTGAGCTTTTATCACTGCTCTAGCATTCATACATTTATTTTTATAATGGCAAAAAAAAGGTTAAAGATGCATAACTAATTAGACATAGATTCAATAATTCATAAAATTTGCTAATATATTTTATTTAGCTTTTACATTTATCTTTCTAAGCTTTCTAAGATTTTTATTCTTTAGCTTAACATACCTACAGTAGAACTTCAGTGGCTCGAACCCCGATGGCTCGTTTACCATGGTTGAGTCGAACACGTTCTTGAGTCCGCAGGGATTTCCTCCAAATACGATATACGGATGATTTAGGGAGATTTTCTTCTTTTATCTTGTAAATGTATGCTGTGTGTACTCATTAGAATTGCCTGTATGAGGCAATTCTAATGAATACATGCAACATACATTTTGAATATAGAACACCAAAAAGATATCCCACAATTATCTCCATTGAGCCCCCTGGTGTGGCACTAATAGTAACCTTCCGAGGCTCGAACTACTGCTGTCTCGAACAAATTTTCATGGTCCCAAAGGGGTTCGAGCCATTGAAGTTTGACTGTATATAAAATGTATCTTTCTTAGCCACAGATCCAGATCAGGCATTTTTTTTTTTGATAAAAATATTGATATTTTTCTTATTTCATCACAAAAACATATGTTGTGGCTACTCATTAGAAATGTCTCTGCAATGTGCTTCTAATGAGTACCCATAACGTGTGTTTTAATGGAGAAATAGGTAAAATATTTATCTTGTTACCCCTCTTGTACAGAAGCATGTAAGCTATGCCATTTTATAGGGATCAAACATGGTTTTTCATGCATTAGCATTTGCCAGGTCCCGTGGGAGATGTTGAAAACCAAGGCCAAAGGCCGTGGTTTTCAACACCTCCCAAGGGACCTGGCGAATGTTAATGCATTGAAAAACCATGTTCGATCACTGTTATTGCATAAAAACTGATAACATTTGCTACATTTTGCGTTATTTCGTGTACTATTTTGTTTCGCCTTTTCACTGATGTCTCATAAACATAATTTCCACGGACTATGCTCCTTCTAGGGCCGGGCAGTACACATCTCGTAATGGCAGCAAATCTGTGGCCCCGGTATGATCATATTGAAAGTTGCGTAGTCATGCATTAACAGTGCGTGAATTGCCTTGTTAATGCATGGCTTTTTGCCCGATTAATGCACGGCTGTTAATAACGTGCCACACTGCTTTTTATGCAATAATACCATTTAATATAGGTAATGGGGCGAAAATTGATTATGAAGTGTCTTCGAGTATGTGCAAAATGTGCAGATTAACATCATCCTGCACATATGCAAAGTATCATCCATTGGAGACAATTTGCATTAAATGTCAAATCCTGTTTTCTGCATAAAATAAGAAAAATATTTCTATATAAGAAAAATATATCTCTGGGCTAATTCATCAGATGACAAATTGAAATTTTTCCCAGAGAACAAGGATTGCCATTTGTCTCCATCCAAGTTTTGAAAAAAATTCTGAGATTCTGGAAAAAAAAATTATTGTGATCTCTATTTTTACATTTAATATATAGGGCAATTTCTGAAAAAAAAAAAAAAAAAAAATGGTGACACAGCACATAAGACTAGCGAGACTTAACATGCCTGAGCATGCTAAGCATTGAAATAGTCCTCTTGTTCTTTTTCAGTACAAGAAAAATGTCACAGATTCTTTTACTGCAAGTGCACTGCCATTGTTCCAAGACAACTCAGTACCTCAACTAAAACCTATCATAGACTCAGTCTTTCCATTCCATAAAGTAGCTGATGCTCACAGACTTATGGAGTCTAACCAGAATACAGGAAAAATAGTTCTACAAATTAGACATGAAGAGTCTGGTGCTCTCCTTCAGCGGGATGAATTATGATTATTACCCTTGGGGTGGGGGTGTTGCTTTAGTTCCATTTTCAGAATACTACACGTGGCTTGCTGAATGAACAAATAAAAGTCTTTTATATGCCATTAGCAAAGACCCATATGCATTTACACAGACTACTGGTAGTCAATATCTGTCCTTGAGCTTTCTCTAGGCAGATTCAGCAGAGGACAAATTATTGTATTTTTAGCTCACCTGAGCCAAAGGCTCAAGGTGAGCTTTTGTGACCGGTCTTGCGTCGTCTGTCAACTTTTTACTTAAAAGATATCTCCTCCTGAACTGGTGAATGGATTTTGAAATAATTTTACAGGAATGTTCCTTGGGTGACCCTCTACCAGAATTGCTTAAATGGTTCGGCTCCGCTAAACAAAATGGCCACCAGAACTAAAAATAGAAAAACCTTAAAACAACATCTCTTCCTAGGCCACTGAATGGATTTTGAAATAATTTCACAGGAATGTTCCTTAGATGACCCTCTACAAAAGCTGCCTAAAGCTTCCGCTCTGCTAAACAAAATGGCCACCAGAGCTAAAAATAGAAAAACCTTTAAACTTTAAACAACATCTCCTCCCAGGCCCATGGCCCGATTTCAAAATAATTTCACAGAAATGTTCCTCTCATGCCCCTTTACCAAAATTGCTAAAATGGTTCTGCTCCGCTAAACAAAATGGCTGCTAGAGCTAAAAATAGAAAACCCCTTTTAAACAACATCTAGGCCAAGGGCCCGATTTCAAAATAAATTTTACTGAAATGTTCCGCTCATGCCCCTTTATCAAAATTGCTAAAATGGTTTGGCTCTGCTGAACAAAATGGCTGCCAGAGCTAAAAATAGAAAAAGGGCATAGACTGTCATGCGTCTGTCAACAATTTACTTGAGAGACATCTCCTAAAGCGGTTAATGAATTTGAAATAATTTTACAGGAATGTTCCTTGAGTGACCCTCTACCAAAATTGCTAAAATGGATCCGCTCCGCTAAACAAAATGGCCACCAGAGCTAAAAATAGAAAAACCTTTAAACGACATCTCCCAGGCCAATGGCCCGATTTCAAAATAATTTCACAGAAATGTTCCTCTCATGCCCCTTTACCAAAATTGCTAAAATGGTTCTGCTCCGCTAAACAAAATGGCGCCACAGCTAAAAATAGAAAAACCCTTTTAAACGACGTCTTCTTCTAAGCCAAGGGCCCAATTTCAAAATAATTTTACAGAAATGTTCCTCTCATGCCCCTTTACCAAAATAGCTAAAATGATTTAGCTCTGCTGAACAAAATGGCCACCAGAGCTAAAAATAGAAAAAAGTCATAGACTGTCATGCGTCTGTCAACAATTTACTTAAGAGACGTCTTCTCCTAAACCGGTTAATGGATTTTGAAATAATTTTACAGGAATGTTCCTTGAGTGACCCTCTACCAAAATTGCTAAAAGGTTCAGCTCCGCTAAACAAAATGGCCACCAGAGCTAAAAGTAGAAAAACCTTAAAACAACATCTCCAAGGCCACTGAATGGGTTTTGAAATAATTTCACAGGAGTAATCCTTAGATGACCCTCTACCAAAATTGCTTACTCAGGTGAGCGATTTAGGGCCATCATGGCCCTCTTGTTTTCTTATTCTCCCAGAAAATAGAGTCTGATACTTCATGCAAATTGTCTTCAAAATATATCAAAATGTTGTCTCTTGAAAGTTTTACCCAGCATTCTATGTATGGCCAGTTAAGATTCTACAAGGCCCAGATATTGTGATAGCAAAGAATTGAAAAGCAACTCTGTTAATGCCCAAGCTGACCTGTATCTTTATTTGGAGAAAGATTGTTTTTCTGCTTATTAGGCCTTGTGTAATATTAACCCTTAGGCAGAAGTTTAGCAGATGGCATTCTTAATTTATTTTATTAGCATTTTTTTTAGATAATAAGGCTTAACATTTCATGTGAATTGTCTGCCTAGAAGACAATTTTACATGAAACATCGTGCCTAATTACCTCAGAAAAATAAGAGCAAAAAATGTTTTAAAATGTTTTCTGATGTAGTTGGTGCTTTAACATGGAAGGATGCTACATCCCTTTTGGTTGCCTTGTAGCATTAAAAACTGCATCATCATCATCATCATCAGTACATGGAGGCATCACCAGACCAAGTGAAAACAGCTGTGTAGGGGAACTTCCTTGTTGTTGCCATGCCAACTGAAATAGAATGTGATGATAGCAAGGAGCAGAGAACAAAATAGTTTGGGATAATTCTAGGGGTTTTTTTTTCTTATTTTTGCATGCTCTGCATAAAAAAAATATATATTTGTTGTGTGAGCACTCATTAGATTTACCCATGAGGTATTTTCTAACGAGTATTCTCATGTTTTCATACAAACTGGGCCCAGTTGTTCAAAGCAACGTTAGCTTAACAAGCTCGTTAGTGGTCAAAATGTTAACTAGTACAGTAGGGAAACAAGGCTTTGTTGCCTCAGTCCATAATCAGTTCCTCAGGGTGAACATTCTTATTATCATCCTCTCAGGTATGTAGTATTTATATAATGCAATGTATATCAGGACTTGTTCTGCTTTCCCCACAAAAGAAAATCCATCACCTTATCAATGATTTATTACAATGATCCTTGATTATGGCAAATTAGAAAATATTCTTGTCTCCAAAATAACAGCTAATATGGGGTTCTGATATGCATGTACATTCTCAGGGATGTTATCTTCCGCTAGTAAATCACTCTGCATGCTAAAACTGCTATGTCCTACACACAATTCCATTTTCTAAGGGATGTTAAATGGCTATTGAAAATGCCGTTTCCTACATGCAAGCTAAATTTTCAGGAATTATGCTATCTTTCATTGGCAAAACATTCTACTTACTAAAATGTCATTTTACATACAGTGCCGATGGTATTTTTATGCCCCGCCACCAAAAAAGTGGCGGGTTATTATGTTATACCCTCTGAAATTTTGAGTGCCCGTATGTCCATCCATCAGCGCCCCCACCATTTGTCTGCCTGCAACTCCTCCTATAGTTTTTGGCCAATCCTTTTCAAACTTTAAAGGCGCTTTTAGGATGGTCTGAAGATATGCATATTGTTTTTTCAGAATCCTGAAATTTTTTTTTTATCACATTTTTTTCATTTTTAAAAGACTTTTTTCGAGCCCTAATACTACAGAAATGTATAGGGAGTATGTACCTTCTGCCCGCAACTCCTCCTACAGTTGTAGGCTAATCCTTTTCAAACTTTACAGGCGCTTTTAGGATGGTCTGAAGATATGCATATTGTTTTTTCAGAATCCTGAAAATATTTTTTTATCACATTTTTTTTCATTTTTAACTTAGACTTTTTTGAGCCCTAATACTACAGAAATGTATAGGGAGTATGTACCTTGTACGCGCAACTCCTCCTACAGTTTTAGGCTAATCCTTTTCAAACTTTACAGGCGCTTTTAGGATGGCCTGAAGATATGCATATTGTTTTTTTCAGAATCCTGAAATTATTTTTTATCACATTTTTTTTCATTTTTAACTTACTTTTTTCGAGCCCTAATACTACAGAAATGTATAGGGAGTATGTACCTTGTACGCGCAACTCCTCCTACAGTTTTAGGCTAATCCTTTTCAAACTTTACAGGCGCTTTTAGGATGGTCTGAAGATATGCATATTGTTTTTTCAGAATTTTGAAATTATTTTTTATTACATTATTTGCATTTTCAACTTAGACTTTTTTCGAGCCCTAATAGTACAGAAATGTATAGGGAGTATGTACCTTGTACATGCAACTCCTCCTACGTTTTCACGCCGATCTTTTTTAAACTTTACACACATTTTTAGGATGGTCTGAAGATATGCATATTGTTTTTTTCAGAATCCTGAAATAATTTTTAATCACTTTTTATCGCATTTTTAACTTAAACTTTTTGGTGTTTTTTCTCTTCATGTTTAACTTAGATTGTTATACTACAGAAGTGCATAGGGAATATGTTCCTGTGTGGCGGGGCATGGTGCATGGCTTGAAGTTTTATTAGTAGACAGGATGATTTGCCAATTAAAAATAACATCTCTGAGAATTGGGCTTGCATGTAGGAGATGGTATTTTAGTAGGCAAAATGTTTTGCAAGTTTTAAAACGACAGCATGGCCTATAAAACAGTATTCAGAGGCTGATTAAAGCCTTTCACTTGGATAGTCCTGATAACAAGGCTGTGTAGCGTTATCTTGTCAACTAGAAGCTATTGTTAGAATTGTATATCAGTATGTACAAGGTTCAGGGAAATAAAATTATGAAGTATAAATGTTATGGTCTTGTCATTGCTTTGAACTGAAATGGTTGTTCAGACAAAATGGATTGCCAAGAAGTCATTTGGGGTAAAAACTAGAACTATTGCTGAAAGTGATCAATGCCCATCACAACTCTGCTCTGTAAACTAAAGATGATTAGGCATTAAAACAGTGCCAAGGGCAGATAACCCTACTAAAAACTAACTTGATAAAATTTTAATTTCACATACGGTTACTCATCATGCTGATCTTTCTTTAAAAATTTATGAAAATCTAACAAAAGATGTAAAAATGATTCACTCCACATGAAAAAAGTGCCTAGGGTAGAAAACCCCATTAAAAACTAGAATCTTTAATTACTGGATGAAAAAGTTTAGAGTATGCACTACTGATAATTTCTGTGAAAGTTACAAGAAAAACTATCGAGGTATCCATAAACTTGGGTTTGCTCCACAAATTCTTGAGTCTCTTGACAGATGGGCAGACTTGGTTAAAGATGCATATAACCATGTTTAAAATTAGTTCAATTTTATTATTTGAATATCATCAGGGATCAATTTTAGCACTTGTTAACTTGCTAAATGCTAGTTAATTTCCTCAAAAAGCAAGCTGCAATTTCCAAACTTGCTAATTCTAGCAAGTTGGAAAGATTCTCTTTAATTGGTGGAACCTGAGGCATTGCTGCTGAAGTTCTGCAATTTCTTTTCCAAAAGCAACGACAGTATTTTTCTTATTTTTCCCAGAAAACAGGTTTTGATATTACATGCAAATTGTCTCCATAGGAATTTTTACCCAGAGTGCTAAGATTTGAAGCCACATTTAACAGTGTTTACAAGTGTGAAAAAGCAAGTTGGCTGAAAGGTTTAGCAAGTAAAAAATAATGACATTTTCTAATTTTAGCAAGCTGTCAAAAAAAATAAATTTGAACCCTGATCATACACTGCTACACGTCATGCTGATCATTTCTGAGAAGTTTGTGAAAAACTAACAGAACCGTAGTAGTAGGCTCTGATATTTCATGCAAATCTTAGGAGACAGTTTGCATGAAATATCAAAGCCTAGTTTTAGTGTCTGCTAAAGTTTTATCCTGCATACAGAGCATTTAATATTCTGATACTGTTTCTCCTTTCTGTACTTATATTAAATTTTGGAAAGTTAATTTGAACTACAGTTTGGTGCAGCCCTTGATTAAAAGTAGTTTTATCTGGAATATATTCTGTTTGTCCAAATATTTATGGTAAATATAGTATTTGAAATCAACCAAGTTCATACATACAATGTACACAGCAAGGTCAGTTACTATTTTAAGCAATATGCATTTATGGTCAAAATGAAGGGAATTAGCAATCACAACAATAACAAGCATTTTTCACAATTTATTACATAAATATACATAAAAATGCATACAACAATATTTTCCAAAGCTCCAGATAAGACCTTTTTTATCAAAGAGAATAGATATGTTTATTTCTGTATGAAAATTCATGTTGTAGCATGAATGTATGTTGTACCCACGTTTTCATGCAGAAATAAGAAAACTATTACCTGATACCCACTCTTATCCTGAGTTATGCTTCTTGCCCTATACATGGTGTATAACCCTGCATATGTATTCTAATGATACAAATGTTTGGAACTGCTCTTTAACCCTTGTCTTGCTCAATAAATTAAGATGCCACGCCCACTTCTAATTTTCAGCCAATCAGTTTACTTGATCCAGGTTGTTGATAAAAAATTCAAATACTGAATGGCAAACAGTGCAGATCCAGATCAGTAGGCTTCTTCAGAAGCCAATTGATCTGGATCTACACTGTTTGCATGGGTATATCCGGGTTCAGCAGGACAAGGGTTAATTTGAAAGGAATAGATTACAATTTTTTACACCACATGCTTATACAAAACATATATAGCAACTTTTCAACATCTTCAACTTTTCTACTTGAGAAACCCACATCCTAATGGTAATAAGAATTACCAGCTTTTTCTTAAAAAATGAATTCTTGATGTTTTCTTACTAGATCTTGAAATATTTCTATCATAATTGCCAGGATGACGCATTTTGTGTAATGAACCCTATAAACATGTATGGCTGTCCAATACAGGCACAAGAAAATTGTCAAATCTTCCTTCACTTACAAACTGTTCCAAAATAATAAGCCAGTCTGAACATTTGTATTATCAAAATATAAATATATTTAGTTAGATATGGTTTGTTTGTGTTGAGGTTTTACAGCCCAGTCAATCCAATGGGGTCATGACGAGCGCGGTCAGTTTACCTAGCCACACGTTTACTGGGCAGGCTTAGTCCTCTAAGCGGTTAACCAGTATTGTGCACATTCTTTTGCCAGAAACTGAAAACTGCCCTTCTTGAATCAGCAGAAGGGAGAGAAAGACCATAGCAAATATTTCATGATCAATCTCCGCGGAAGAATGTTGCTGACCTCGGCAGGGGTTGAACCCGCGACCTCCTGGTCTCCAGTCAGACGGAGCATCCAACTGAGCCACCGAGGCCAGTTAGATATGGTGTTACTATGATAAACCAATACATCATCTTGAAGGAATTATTTTCTGACAAAGCTGACCAAGCATTTGATATCTTAAGTAGATAGGAATTAAAATAAGGAGAGCGTTGAACATAGGCCACTGTCACCTTTGTTTTTAGGTCAAACTTTAGGTCACATTGACTCGTAAATGGCAAGATGTTTATACTCTTAAAGATATAAGGCAAAATCACGGGACCGTGAAAATTGAGAAAAAAAAAGGCAAAATTACTGGAACATGAAATATAAGTCATGCTGACTATCAAGTCATGACCTACAAGTCAATGTCACAAGGTTGACCCATGTCAAACCAAGTACCTGTCCAAGCTGTCTTCATAATAGAGAAAAAACAACAAAAAACAAACAAACAAAAAAAAAAAAAACCTCACCTTTTACAAGTGTCCTAGATTTTGGCAATAAGCCCCACTCCAAGGCATGGACCCTGTGGTCTAATGTCATAGAATGAAAGCTGACCCTCCAGGGTACCTACGGTCAAAATAGGAATGCTTTCTGATCAGCGGTTGTCAAGACCTGAATTTTTGAAAAACTTGAATACAAAACTTTCAAGTAGTGTGATGGGAACCCAACAGCAAATGCGGACAACTGAGGGGACTACAACAGCTCTCCATGTACTTTGTACAAGAGCTAATAATACAACGAGGAAAGGACATTTATTATACATGCAAGCAATAATGGTCCAGATCAGCCCATATATTTGTGCAGTCTGATCAAGGAATTTGCTGCCTGCATAAAGTATGTATCACTGAACAGAGAAATCTCCGATTTGATTGGATGCATAGCTCCAGATAAGGCACCTTTTTCAGCCAAATAAAACTCATATTTTTGTTATTCCATAAAATCATACATTGTGGGTACTCATTAGAAGCGCCTCGGTGAGGCGCTTCTAATGAGTACCCACAACGTATGTTTTTGTGGAGAAAAAAGAAAAATATTATGTGGATACCCCATCATATCTGAAGCTATGTGGATCTGCAGTCTGATCTGGTCCTTCAATGCCTGCATTTGCAGTAAGGGCCCTTCTCTCAGCAGCATCATGCTTCAATTGCGAATTAAGAATATCAGCATATTAATGTCCAAGGTAACAGCTTATTTAGAGCTAGCAGACTTCTTAACCCTTAAAATGCCAAGAAAACCTGCATCTGAAAAAATTGTCTGTTTATATCGTCTGCTGAATAGTCTTGCAACCTTTCAAACCTATTTTTGCATAGAGGCAAACAGTGTGGACCCTGATCAGACTGCTCCTAGAGGAGCAGTCTGATCTTGGGCCACACTGTTTGCAAAAATGACTTTTAAAATCACAAGCAGATGACAAAGCAGACGACAATTGTTGTGATTGGTAGTTTAAGGGTTAAAGCTTAGCATGCGGAGTTAAAAATTTCTGGAGACACCATTTTAAAATATTTTTTTCTTATTTTTCCCAGACAATTTGTATGAAATGTCAGATCCTATTTTCTGGGAAAAATAAGAAAAATCATCAATTTTTCATCTGCTGAATTTGCCTACAGAGTGGTAAAAGTTAATTTCAGTGGAGTATTTGCTGTAAATCTGGGACAATTCTCTAAAACACACATGCTGTAGGTAGTCATCAGAACTTCAACCAAATACGTACAAAGTATGTTCTTATGAAGAAAATAAAAATAATAATTCCAGAATAAGCATCAAATTTTCTTCCTTAAAAAGTTCTCCATAGCTCTAGTTAAGGCGCTTTTTTCAATCCAAAAATATTGATATTTTTCTTATATCTCCACAAAAACATATGCCGAGGCGCTTCCAATGAGTACCCACAACGTATGTTTTTGTGGAGAAATAAAAAAAATATTAACCTGATACCCACTCTTATCTAGACCTATGTGACCTCTAATAGCTTTCTACCATATTTACCCCAAATATTTGGACTGTCAGGCCTGAGCAAACAGTGCAGACCCTGATCAGCTACAGAATGCAGTATCTTATCAGGGTCTAGACTGCCACTCATCAAGCAATATTTTAGACACATCAACTAGTTAAGAATGAGTATTTTGTAATAATTCTGGGACACAGTGGACACTCATTAGAAAATATGTACCCATGTTCTTATGGAGGACTGAAAGAAATTCTCAGTACTATCATCAAATATTACCAATTCTAAACAAGACGAATGTGTTCACCCTCTGCATATGCGTAACATTGATATGCATGTATGAGCAGTAAAATTACTGAAGCTCAGACAGGTTAAATACAAAATCAATGTACCACAGACTGGTTTAATGCCATTTATTTGTAGCTTTTCCAGGGCTGTGTAAAGATCTTCAAAAAAGATACCTGAATCTTTCAACTGTTGCCAGCAAGAGCAGAAATCCACGGCAAAATGTTCACATTTTACACTTCTGAATGTACCAGGTTATCACACCATGCAAGCTTTGTACTTAGATCAACACTCTGAAGTACAGTATACACACTGATGGTCTGATTGATCTGATGCCACAGTAACTGCACCTGAGTCTGTTTTAATGCCATTTAATGAAGTTTATTTGTTGCTGCCCCAGTCAGTGCCGTACACTCACTACACTGTACGATCTCTATTCTTGGCTGACCCCACTGAAGTAGAGCATGAGCTCTGAAGGTCCATTACAATCTATATCTGGAGTTGTTCCTGTGATTTATTATTTAACACTAAGCACTTTAGGTAAAAATTTCAGCAGACAACATTTTGAAACATTTTTCTTATTTTCCCCAGAAAACAGGTTTTGACTTTTCATGCAAATTGTCTCTGAGACAATTTGCATGAAATGTCAAATCCTGTTTTCTGATAAATATTAGAAAAAATATTTCAAAATGTTGCCTGCTGAAATTTTTGCTCATGGAGTGGTATTAAAAGAATAATGCTGTGAAGTTCATCAGTAGGTGTCTCTGTCAGCACTCACTACACTGTATAATCTCCATACTTGGCTGACTACAGCTGAAGTACTGTATAAAGATCCATTACAATCTATATCTGAAGTTCTTCCAGTCATTTATTCAGGTTGTATACACTAGACATGTTAATGGCATGTTCCATGGCATTGATGTTCACAAATATCTTACTGATCTGTTTCATCTGATCCCTGCAAATTAAAAAGAAATAAAAATATAATTCAATATAAACCTTAAAGCACCACTTGAAATTTAGAAGATGGCATTCTAAAATATTTTCACTTTTCTGAGAAAATAAGGCTTGACATTTCCTCATGAATCATTTGCTAATAAAATACTTTTATTTTTCTGAGAAAATAACGCTTGACATTTCATTATGAATTGTCTGCCTAGCAGACAATTCACAATGAAATGTCAATCCTTATTTTCTCTAAAAAATAAAATATGTTGTCTGCTGCTGTTATGCCTGCTGACATTTCTCAATGGAATGTCAAGCCTCATTTTCTAGGAAAAAAAGGCTCATTATGCCACAAATGAATAGTGAAGGCCAATTCGGGGCCAATCAGAGTTACTGTCTTACACAACCATTGAACACTAAAACATATCAATGAAAAGCAAAGGTTCCAGACTGTGTGATTGCTCAGACTGATCTAGGATTTCACTGTTCACTTTACTTTTGATACTGATCATTTTTTTGCATTGTCATCAAAATTGTCTCACTGATCTTCTCATTACTGTTTAACCATTTTAGCCTGGAGACCCCAAAAAAGGGTATTTGGCAAACAGTGCAGATGCAGATCAGATGTAGCATCTGATCAGGGTCTACACTGTTTGCTATAAAACACAGTTTTAAATAAAAACAAAACAGACACACTGCTTTTGGAAATAGGTTGGTCCAAATAGTTGTGGTAGAAGAGTCCATTCAACAAAAATGAATTAAACACAATTTCTGCATTTATCATCCAGGAGACATATTATCTGGAAACTCATCAATCAAGATCATATTTCACACTGCTTATATGAAAACTCAGAATATATTTTTCCATGGAGAACTAAAAAAATAGTTATATTATCACTGTATTAATCTGGAACATTTCTATACCTGTATTCTTTCTTGTCTAAGTCCCTGGCAGTCTGGCAGGCCTTGTCAAGAAGCTGAGCAGCATAGTTGAGGAACCGACATAGATTCTCCAACTGAGGTATAGTCTTGTCTTCTTCTAGGTCTGTGAACCACTGCTTTGGGAATGTTGAGACAATCTGAAAACAACAGACAAACATCTAAACTGTACATAATTTTTTGGCTTTGCAACATAATTCTGATCCATTCAAGAGGAAAAGCTACCTATTAAGTCAAAAAGGGAGCATATTTTTTCTTTTTTAGGATAATCCCTTTTCTGAAGGGAGGCAAAATTTTTTTGACAGTTGTCTCCCCTGAATGTGTTTCAGTTCCCTTTTGGGTGCATAGACAAAGAACTTACATATGCTGCCTTACTGAAAACGTTTAATTTGAGATTTACATCATAGTCAATATTCTAGCAGTCAAGTCTATCTACCTATCTACCAATTTTAGAAAGTCTTAGGTTGACCGGGCTGGGGACCTCCCAATCTGAAGACAGACACTCTACCAATTGAGCCACTCAGATTGGTCAATCAGACTGTCATGCCCCTGACATGATACATGATATTCCACCCAGTCACTTTATACTAACACCAGGTCAACCAGTTCTGATTCCTAACTCAGACTGATCAATCAGACTGTCATGCCCCTGACACATGACATGATATATGATATTCCACCTAGTCTCTTTATACTGACACCAGGCTAACCTGTTCTGATTTCTTAACCCTTAAAATGCCAAGAAAACCTGCATCTGAAAATGTCGTCTGTTTATGTCATCTGCTGAGTTTTCTTGCAAACTTTTCAAACCTATTTTTGCATACAGGCAAACAGTGTGGACCCTGATCAGACTGCTCTTAGAGGAGCAGTCTGATCTGGGTCCACACTGTTTGCAAAAATGACTTTTAAAATCACAAGCAGATGATAAAGCAGACGACAATTGTTGTGACTGGCAGTTTAAAGGTTAATGCTGAGCATCACGTGAAAGAGCAGCTACTCTCCTTTCAACATCTTTTGGAAAGTCATATTTTGCCTGCTACTTTACACAGAAGTGAATTTGCAAACTTTTAGCACAATTTAATGCAAAACCATTTGTTGTTACTACATGTGCAGAAAAAGTTTTATTCTAATCACTGGTTTTAAAAATCATTTTTCCCCACAGTTTAAAAATGGTTGTAAAATATGCAAAAATCGACAGGGTAGGTAGTTTGGATGCAGGTTTCAACAAGTGCAACTTGTTCAAAATTTCTGAAAAATTCACAGTATTGTTTTGGAACATCAATAATTTAAAATTAGTATGAAATTTTTAAAGTAAAATTAATTTCAATTAAAGCATACTCACCTCAAGATATTATAAGCCTTATTTGAGCGGTTCACCGCGAGATCGACCTTCAAAAGAAAGACAACTAGGAAAAAAAATTGTTTGAAACAGACTATAGCTCGTCCTAGTTGTCCCCCCTACCAAGCGTCCTGTTTCTAGGTGACCAAGATCGGGTACCAGTCACGCACTGGTTCCCTTCCGTCCACGCCACCGTAAGCAACCAATCAGGACGCGCCAGGTATATTCCCGCCAAAGCACGCACCAAGCGTGTGGCACGCCTAACGCATGCGGTAGACATTGTTACTATAAAGGGTAGACGCAAGGTAGAAAACATCCCTATTTTTTGGGAGCAATAAAATTTAACAATGAAAGCGGGGTGGGAGGAGGGACATTTGATAATATCTTGAGGTGAGTATGCTTTAATTGAAATTAATTTTACTTTAAAAATTTCATTTCAATGTCAGCATACATCACCTCAAGATATTATAAGCCTGAATAATAAGCATAGGTGGGAAGGTAATAATAAAAACAATATAAATCTCTACTCACCCATGCTGGAATCCGGTGAAGTTCAGCAGTCCCCTGGTAATTCATAGTATTTTTAGGGGAATATTTTTGCATTGTAGGTATGCTTGCGGGTCGAATGCCAATATCCGTTGATGGAGAAGAATAAGACAGACCCTTTGAAGAAAAGTTTCACACCGGATTCAAGCAGGCTTAAAATATTGTGAAGAGACTTAAGATACAGAACGATGGCAGCCAGTAATAGACTGCGCCGCCACGAGAGGTCCCAATGACGATGTATCCTGCCTAATTGGGGCCAAATATCTAAAGTAAAATGAAGAAAAGTTACTATTTGTACGCCAATATGCAGCCCTTACCACATCCTCAAGGGCGACAGAATTCCAATAAGCCCAAGACGAAGACAAAGCTCTAAATTCATGAGCCGAGATTTTCATCAATGACAGATCCGAAGATGATAAATCTGCATAAGCCAGTTTGATAACGTCACAGATCCAACAAGAAATAGTGGAAGGTGAAATATCTTTAGAGCCCTTCAGTGGTAAAAAACAGTCTCTTCCTTCCCGATCTCTTAGCTTTCACTCTGGGCAAATAAGCTCTAACAGCTCTGAACGGATACAAAAGTCTAATATCCGTATCAGAACCACAAAACTGAGAAAGACCTGGAATAACAATAGGTTCTGGTAATGACTCTGGAAGCTGGTTTTTTTTGCTAAAAACCCAGGTTGTGTGAGGAGGGTAATGGAATCAGAGTTGCGGTCATACCTAAAACAGCCTTCCTCAATTGACAGAGCATGAATCTCACGTCTTCTAGCAGCCGCAAATGTAAGAAGAAACACTGCTTTTGGGCGTAAGAGATCTGGAAACCGGTTTTCTCAGGGCAAAACCTTTAATAAGATCTGAAATGATTGGGTCCGCCGTACAGTCTGCTGATTTGAAAAAATTCAGTGTATTTGAGATGGCGGAGCGGTAGCCTTTAATAGAAGCTACCGATAATTTCAGGGTGTTAAAAAGGTAGCAATAAAAAAAAAAAATCTACCAAATCATTTTAAAGCGGGATCGACAGGATTAACTTCCCTTTGCAAACACCAATCCGAGAACATCTTCCACCTTGCAGAGTAGACCTTGAGCATAGACTCTCTGCGGGGTTGAGAGATACACTGGGTAGCGAATTCAGAAATGTGTCTACCTCTAATTTGACTCCTGACAACTTCCAAGCGTGAAGATGCAACATAGCTGGATTCTGATGGAGTACTTTTCCCTGATGTTGTGATACCAAACCCCGATGAACCGGAAGTTCCCTGGGAAAGTCTATTATGAGACTCAAAATGACTGAAAACCAGCTCCTCTGAGGCCAACACGGGGCTATGAGAATGAACCGACTGTTGGAATCCCTCATCTTGTTTAGAACCAGGGGAACAAGTTTGAATGGAGGACATGCGTATGCGAATAGGTTTTTCCATTCTAGTGACATAGCATCCACTGCACAAGCCCTGTGGTCCGGTACTGGAGAAACAAACAGGGGCAGAAGATGGTTTAATCTGGTGGCGAAAGATCTATCTGAGGAGTACCCCAAAGACTGAAAACTTTGGGTAGCTATCTCCCGATCTAGAGACCATTCGGTGGGGAGAATTCGGTCTGGGCGAGACAGGCTGTCTGCCAAAACATTCAATTTCCCTGGAATATGCCTGAATTGAATGTGAATATTCCTATGATGACACCAGTAAAGAAGCTCCCACACTAGCATGCACAGAGATGGAGAGTGGGTCCCCCCTTGCTTTTTGAGGTAAGCCACTACTGATGAATTGTTTGACGCTACCATCACGCAAGAATTGTAAATGTGACTCTGAAAATGTTGGAGTGCTAGGAAAACTGCTCGTAACTCCAAATTGTTGATGTGAAGGTCTTGGGAAGCAACATCCCACAGTCCCTGAACCTCTAGACCTAGGGGTTCTAAATGTGCGCCCCAGCCCGAATGGCTGTCATCTGAAAACAGATGGAAATCTGGGGCTGGTATAACAATGGGAATTCCAGCCCCATAAATGGAAGGATTCATCCACCATTTGATTGCTACACGACATGAATGGGATATTGGAATAGGTTGGACCAAACTGTCGCGGTGAGGTTTCAAGTTGGCCAGAAGATGGAACTGAAGAGGTCTCATATGAAGGCGACCCAACTGAACTAAATCTGCTGCAGCATTGAGTGATCCCAACATGGACAAAAATTCTCGGGCGGTAATGAATTGAACCTGTAGAACCCGAAATAGAAGGACAAGAATTTTGATGACTCTCTTCTGGAACTCTGACAATGCCAATGTGAGTCAGGAACCTCATTCCTGCATACACGAAGTCCTGAGATGGAACTAGGTCTGATTTCAGAGGATTTGGTATTAGACCCAGACTTGTAATGATTTCCCAAGCTACTGAAAAATCGGACAGTAGGGACTCCTGCGAAAGACGATGGACAAGCCAATCGTCGAAATATTGGTAAATGTTTGGTCCTAGAGATCGAATATGTCCCGCCACAATCTCCATCAAGTTTGTAAAAACGAAAAGCGCTGTTGAGATTTTGAATGGAAGCGCCCGAAATTGGTATATAGTGCTTTCTAGGGAAAATCTCAGGTACTTGCGAGACGCTGGATGAATAGGAATATGGAGGTATGCGTCCATAAAGTCTATAGAAACCGCCCAAGCCCCTGGAGGAATAGCTCTCCGAATGGAGGCCGCAGTTTCCATTTGAAAGTAATCTACCTTCATCCTTTTGTTGAGCGATGATAGGTCTATAATGAGACGAAAAAACGGCCGGTTTTCTTCTTCACTAAGAAAATCCGGCTGTAGAGAGGTGGTATCTCTCACAATCTCTACAGCCTTCTTTTCCAGTAGAATCTGCACCTCCTCCCTCAAGAGATTTAAATGTTGTTGAGCTACAGGGAACAGAATTGGAGACAACGATAATGGAGGTTCCCTTGCAAAAGGAATCCTGTAGCCCTTCCGGAGTTTTTAATAGAAAGGGCCCAGGAATCCCGAGTTATGGCTGACCAAGCCTCCACAAAAATTTAACGAGCTCCCACCGGAAGAGAAGGATGAGGTGCAGATGGAAGGGCCCTGATGATGTCATTTACTCCTCCTAGCGGGCCCCCCCCTGAAAGAAGATGATCCACCACGGCCCCCCTTGGTGGATCGAAACCGTTTGAAAGAGACAGCAGACGAAAAAGTGGAAGTGGGAACCCGGTTAGCTTTTGGTTCCCACCTAGACTTCTTCGCTGGATTTGAATTAAAAGTAGAGGAGGAAGGTCTCTTTCTGTTGGCCGATACTCCTGAATAATTTGCTCTCAGGAGGGAATGATGTCTATCGTCTAAATTTGCTCTGAAAACTTCCTCTATTTTACACCCAAAAAGAGAGGAAGAATTCAGAGGAGCTGCTCTAAGATTGTCCTTGTTATGAGATAAAAGTAAATTAGAGGTATTTAGAGCAGCGTTACAGCGCTGATGCAACAGCACAGCAGACACAGATAGGCCTAGGGCCATGATGTGCTTAGCAGAGCGGTTCACTGCTAGAAGTAGACTACGCAGAACATCCGGGTCAACATGCTCTGCGCAGAGGGCCTGAAATGCAGCCGAACCAAAAATCACAAAGTGAACTTCACAAAGTGAACTGATGGCCACCGCTCTCCTTGCTAACCGCTCCAGGTACTCTAAATGAGCCACTGGTAAAGAGGCGAATCTGCCCACTGAGATGCCCCGCCTGCCAGCGTCAGCATCAAGGGTGGGTATCCTACTCGGCCAAAATTCCGTATGACAAGCCTAAGAATGTGGTCGAGCAAGGTAATCAATTGTTTTCTTAGGTACATACCAATTTGGATAATTTCTAGCCTCTGCGGTGTTGTCAAACAGCTTCCCCATCAACTAATTTCACTGTTGAGGATTCTGGAAGTGTTGACCTGGAGGAAGTAGGCTGGTCCAAAATAGACTCAAGCAGGGAATGGACTCGCGCGCTGTCTTGAGTTTGGTCAGCCTTGGGGCAAAGGTCTCCCAAAAGGGAGTAAACTTCCTCCAGTGTCTCATGGTAGTTTGTGGCAGGCTCATGAGACTGGCTCTTTTGAGAAGAACTTAATGAACTCTCTGACAGAGCCTGGTCCGGGACATAATCACATTCATGATATGGAGCCTGGGGGTCTTGGCTAATGGTCCGAACATGGTCGCGACCATTGCCAGTGGATCCAGACTGACCCGTGAAAGTTTGCCCCTCCCCTTCTTCAGCAACAGAAGGGAGATCCACTGACGAAGCCAAGTTGCCCAACCCTGATAGAGTCCTCAATACTGCCTGGGATATGGCTGAGGCAATGTCAGGGGTGCTACGTGAGGGGTTGGTTACCCTCAATGGCGTAGCTGTAAGACCTAAAGAACTATCCCTGCTCAAAGCAGGAATAGCCACAGAAGGTCTGGCTGCAGAAACACTAGGACCTATAGGGACATCGTCCTCTACAGATCCCAGTGCGCTTACAGATGAATAGTCAGCCAATGGAACCCTGCTGCTATTCTGTACCTCCGTATACAAATGCCCGAAGGCTTCATTAACATTCTGACTTACCCTGACTGAAGGAGGAGCAGATGATGTGGAAGAGGTACCCAGTCTATTCTTACTATTTCTACTTCTACCCAAGTTGGTAGTACTAATAACTGGTTCCGCTATCAAAGAATCTGAAAATGAAACTTCCTGAAACATAGTACCCGAGCAAGTCGGAATGGCTATAGTATTATTATGTTGAGAAGCCTTACTAATAGTAGGCACAGTGGAAAGAGATACTTTGGCCTTACCACTTTGAATAGGTTTTGGATTCCTAAATGAATTCACCGCAGGAGAAGTATGAGAAACAGATCCTGTTACCTGGATATTTGGTGTGGTACGAATGCCAGCAAATAAAGGGAGAGAAACATTCTCCTGGGAAACAGCCTTAGTAATTGAACTGGACGAGCTAGGAATGGCTTCAGGACAGGGCAAATATAAGTTGGGGTAATAACCATACCCACTAAAGCCATCCCATGAACCCCAGGGATAAAAATAAGGCCAATTAAAGGCCCCCTGATCTGCGCCTTCCTGCCAAGAAAATTGAGAGGAAGGCACAGTTATATTACTTGGGAATCAGCCCGCCGTATTAAAGGCCGCCGAGCTAATATACCTATAAGGTGTACGATAACCCGGCAGGTACCTAGGTTCGGAATTTCCGCCGGAACAGGGGTTCGCCAGCGCCCCCTGCGTTGCCTACCGTCGGGAAGCATCGCTGGGGGCGGGGCGAGGTCCCCTAGTCAAGCATTCATTACTAGTGACAGTAACGGCGACCTGGGGTCCCCTACGTCTGTTTTCCAAATCTGGAGCAGGCTCAGAGTTCAACTGAAAATTATTCACCAGAGTACTAGAAGGGAATCCCTGAGCCTGCCCCCGACCAGAAGATACATAAGAGGGGAAGTGGGATAATTCTTCCCAGATCTCTGAAGCCCAATTGGCAGACCTGGCACAAGGAGATAGTTGCGGAAACCCGCAACATCTAAAACATAAAACATGGCTGTCTGCCGGAAATTTAGTTTGCTTGCAATTAATGCACAACATCTTACTACTGATATGGGCTACAAAGAAAAGCTTTAGTGAAAATAAAGATACAGACTTATCTGTTCTAGCGAAAAATACTTCTTTCCAAATCCAAACGTCGTAATCTATACAGAAGGTGCTGACCTCGCAAGCGACCAAAAAATAGTGATGTTTTCTACCTTGCGTCTACCCTTTATAGTAACAATGTCTACCGCATGCGTTAGGCGTGCCACACGCTTGGTGCGTGCTTTGGCGGGAATATACCTGGCGCGTCCTGATTGGTTGCTTACGGTGGCGTGGACGGAAGGGAACCAGTGCGTGACTGGTACCCGATCTTGGTCACCTAGAAACAGGACGCTTGGTAGGGGGGACAACTAGGACGAGCTATAGTCTGTTTCAAACAATTTTTTTTCCTAGTTGTCTTTCTTTTGAAGGTCGATCTCGCGGTGAACCGCTCAAATAAGGCTTATAATATCTTGAGGTGATGTATGCTGACATTGAAATAGCAAAGCAAAAATAATGTTTAATAAAACAATTCCAAAAATCCAGTTTACTATAGAAATGGCATAGGTCAGACCCTTTGTTGGGAATAAAATTAATTTTGTGGTAAATATTTGAAAACAAAGCACAGGATAAATGTTTTCTGATAAGATATTGTCAATCACAAATAAATTTTCCATTCAGAATAAAACACAAAATAAAACAAACGTCTTTCCGAAGGATGTCAAAAGCACAGTAGGACAATGGTAAAACCTTTCAAATGACTCAACCAGTGCTCA
Source organism: Anodontia alba (assembly GCA_964016985.1). Classification (NCBI taxonomy): domain Eukaryota; kingdom Metazoa; phylum Mollusca; class Bivalvia; order Lucinida; family Lucinidae; genus Anodontia; species Anodontia alba. The sequence goes on from OZ024824.1 coordinate 110,090,857, forward strand.
AACCCACAACCTCCTGGACACAAAGCAGATGCACTACCAAGCCACTGCACAGTTCAAACAAAATGCCATCCTCTATTTTATGACTTGTGTATATAATACAATAGAATAGATAGTCCTGTTTTCAGAAAAATACACAAAGAGTTAAAGGGAATAAATGCATTTTCAACAGAAATATTTGCTTTCCTTCTCACTGGGGTTACCAATAACTCATTTAAGACTGAATAAACTCCACCCCTCCGCCATTCTATATACTAGAAGAGTCCAATATTAATTTTATGTCAGGCGATGTGATATGTTTGCATTGTTTGCCAATTACCCTTTAGGGGTTTAAAGAAAGAATTTGCCCACACTTTTTCCTCGGCAGGCTTAGTTATCCAAGCAATTAACAGTACTAACGTAGACACTTTCATCAGTAACAGACAACTTGCCTTCTTGAATCAGCAGAAGGGGAAGAATGACCGTAGAAATAATTTCATAATCTCCATGAAAATTATTTGGCTGAGATGGGATTCACTCTTGCGACCCCTGGACCTGTAGTTAGACCAACTACCAATTGCACTATGAAACCCAGCTAAATTAAGGTACAAATTTTGACTTACAGCTTGACATTTCTGCATGGTCTCCTGGTTGAATGGAGCTGTCTGTAGCCCCAACAGTATATATCTGTTGAGTAGACCATCCAGTGCGAGGCCCTTTAGAACTTTCGTTGATATTATACCATGCCATGACAGGAAGTTACCAAGCAACTGAAACACAAACTCAACATGTTAATATGACGAATTTAAATATGAACAGATGTTTTGAAATACTTTTATTTTCCCCACAAGATAAGGCTGAATATTTCATTTGAACTCTCCCTTTAGTGTGTTAATTAAGAACCATAATAACCTTAAATACAGTTGACTCTCGTTATCTCGACCTCACTTATCTCGAATTACCGCTTATCTCGAAGTGAAAATCTGGTCCCAGCCTAAAGATGAAATCTAACAACAGGTAACAAAATATTGTGGAAAAGAGGAGAAATTGCTCCAAAGGAGCAATTTCTCCTCTTTTCCACAATATTTTCAATATATCTCGAATTTCAAGAGTCCAATTGACATATACATTTGTAAAATGTGGTTGTTCGATTTATTTTTTCCTCAATTCTGCAATTCTGATATGTCGAGGTTTGGATATCTCGAAGTATTTCAGAGAGTCCGTTGGAATTCGAGATAATGAGAGACGACTATTGGGGCAGACGGGCCAAAGCAAAGTATGTAGAACCAGATCAGACACAGCAGAATACAGCATCTGATCAGTGTCTATCTTCACTGTTTGTCACTCTTCCAACAGTTTTAGACACATCAACAGGTAGTAAAACACTTGTTAAAAGTTCAGGGCCCAGTTGTTCAAAGCTAATGACATCGTTAGTTAACGATCCGTTAAAATTTACATCGAAGGATACGCGAATATGCTGAAATTTTTTGCTGAAAAAATGTGAGTAGCTTTTGCAGTGCAAAAGCTACTCACATTTTTTCAGCAAAAAATATCAGAATATTGTGTATTGAATCCGCTAAAACAGTTAATGAAATGACCCTTAACGAGCTCGTTAAGCTAATGACGCTTTGAATAACTGGGCCCAGGACAAGTACCGTTACAACCCAAAGTATTGGGACAGACAGACCTGAGAAAACACTGTATATCCAGATCAGATGCCACAGATTGTGGCACCTGATCAAGGTCTACACTGTTTGTCACTCATCGAGTAATTCTTTAGACACATCTTCAGGTTGTCACATGGTGTTGTTTAATTTTAGGTGAAATAAAGTAAGGAATTAAGGTGTCCCAATATTTAGGGTAAATACAGTATGTTAGAATTTCAAGTATCATTTAACCCATTGTAGACTTAATAGATTCTCCCACACTATATACTGGAAGAGTCCAATTTCAATTTTCTACAGAAAATTGGCTAAACTATTTGCAAACAGTGGAGACCCTGGTCAGACTCGCGTTCTCTGGCGTCTGATCTTGGTCTGCACTGTTTGCCAATTACCCTTTTGTGTTCTCCCGACTACAATGGGTTAAGGTAAATATGGTAATTATATTTCTTAACCGCCCCCCCCCCCCACCCCTCCCCCCCCCCCAACAAAAAAACTGACTTTTTTCTTTTTTTTTTATTTTGTTTTTGTATCTAATGGTCACTTGATGCAGTTGTTGCTAACATCAGTGTAAGCTGGCATCAACATAAACATGCCTAATTTGAGAGGATTTGTTTGTTTGTGTTGGGGGTTTTATGGCCGAGTCAACCCAATGGGGTCATGTCGAGTGCAGTCAGTTTAGCTAGCCACAGGTTTACTGGGCAGGCTTAGTCCTCTAAGCGGTTAACCAGTATTGTGCACATTCTTTCGCCAGAAACTGATAACTGCCCTTCTTGAATTTGAGAGGATAGTGATATGGGTCTGGAAAAACCTAATTAAAATATATTAATAATGAGAATCATTATACATGTAGACTTTACACATATTTTTTATATCATTGCACTTTGAAAGGGGACCTTCTGAGGAATGCTGGCAATGAAGGTCCTAAGTAGCCCGCACATTTGTGCTGACTTTTCAGAACCTTCTTTTCATGTCTAGTGAAATAATGGATAGACTATGTCAATATCAATGAACAGAGAAGGTTCTGCTCAGACTGCACAGATGCATAGCTGATCTGGGCTTTCAGAGAATGAATATAGCATAAGGGCCTTTCCTGTATGTTGCACATCAGTTGAGTCACACCAAGCGAAAAAAGTGTCTTCAAACATGTGCAAAATGCAGCGATTCACACCATCCTGCTCAGGCGCAAAGTATAATTTGGACCTTTGCTCTCAGTCTCCATTCAAACATTATATAGTATCCAATGATTCAGTTAGCAGACAGTGAAAGTCCTGATCAGTCTGCATGGATTCTTAGATGCGTGGATAATCCTGGCCTTAGCTGCCCACATATGCCTGAATACACATTTTTGCAAGGAGTAGCCCATATGTAGTCTTGTTTACCTTGATACACGTCCATGACTGTCTGTGGAAGAACACACTTGGTCCTGAGTTTCTGTTTTCCAATACACTGTAAAGAGAGAAGAGCAGAAAATTCAAGCTTCAGATTAGATTTTTTTTTTTTTTTTTCAACCAAAAAGCACGGATATTTTTCTTATTTCTCCACAGAAACATGTTGTGGATACTCAGTAGAAGTGCCTAAGCCTTGGGCACAAGTATGCTATCAATAGTCATTAGAAGGCATGTTGTGTGTACTCATTAGAAGGCGACTCATGGAGAAATAAGAAAAATGATTTTCGGGATACATCTCTTATCTGGAGCTACACTGAGCTGCTTAATAAACAGGGAAACTAACACTGAAACAGATTTTCTTATACATGTTTATGTATACTGGTATACTGCGAAAAGGAGTCAGATTCTGACAACCATACCCTTCAAATGGACAAATACTAAGACAAATACTGAAACTTCACTGCTATTCAATCATCGTTTTCTAGAGGCATGACCAGGTACTCAAATGAAATTGTTTAGAAGTTAGGACAACTACCATATTTGCCATAAGTATTCAGACAGACAGGCTTGAGCAAACAATGCAAACACAGATGAGACACCACAGAATGTGGCATCTGATCTGGGTCTACACTGTTTGCCACTCATCCAGCATTTTTTGACATACTGTGTAGTTTTGTTTGTGTTGAGGTTTTACGGCCCAGTCAACCCAATGGGGTCATGTCGAGCCTGGTCAGTTTACCTAACCACACGTTTACTGGGCAGGCTTAGTCCTCTAAGCCCTTAACCAGTGTTGTGCACATTCTTTTGCCAGAAACTGACAACTGCCCTTCTTGCATCAGCAGAAGAGAGAGAACGACTATAGAAAATATTTCACGATCAATCTCCATGAAAGAATGTTGCCGACCTCGGCGGGGGTTGAACCTGCAACCTCCTGGTCTCCAGTCGGACGGCACATCCAACTGAGCCACCGAGGCTGGCAACACATTGTGTAGTAAATTGTACTTGTTCAAATTTTAGAACAAGTATGGTAAGGAGTTATGGTGTCCGAATACTTAGGGTAAATACTGTATTCTATAACAAGTATGGTACGGAGTTAAAATGTCTGCACACTTAGGGTAAATATGGTATGGTTAGAAGATAGTCTAAATATTTAGAGAAATACTAACTAGAAAAAAATAACAGTCACCCTATGTATTGGGGCATACAAGTTTGAGAAAACTGGGTAGACTCAGATCAGACACCGAAGAACACAAAATCTGAAAAGTGTCTATGCTGTTTGCTACTTATCTGGCAGTTTTTAGACACATCAGTAAGGAGTAAAATGGATTTTTTCTCAATTTTTCGGGGGAGTATGGTAAAGAGTATAGGTGTCCCAAAATATACGATAAATAGTGCATATACATACTTTTTAGGATAAAGAGGAACAAACACATCATCATCTAGAGTTCTTTTCATCCTACTGACTATACACTTCAGTAGATTCTGAAAAACAGTAAAACAAACTCTTGGCAAGGGAAATGCAAAATGCAGGCTGATACAGTGAAACCTGTGTAAGAGAGCCACCAGTGAGATTGACTTCAGTGACTGATGTGGAAAGGTGGCAGTCTTATAAAGGTACATGTCATGTAATTTTGCTAGCAAAATTACATGACATGTACCTTTATAAGACAGACACCTTTTCCATATCAACCACTATTTAAGTCAGTCTCAAAGGTGGCTCTCTTACACAGGTTTCACTGTAATAGGAGGCTCATCAAGTGAAAAAGTGTATCTTATCATGGTAAAAGATTCAAATCATCCTGAACTTTGGCAAAGTATTATCAGTGCATATGTCCTTATTAGGTAACTTCTATCTCTGTATCTTAGGAGTAGGTAGCAAATGCTCTGATCACTTTGTGCTATCCAAACTTCAAGCTATATTCACCAGTGTTAAAATGCTGTTATCAATACAGTCAACCCTCATTATCTCGACCTTGCTTATCTCGAATAAGCACTTATATCGAAGTGAAATTCTGGTCCCTGTTTTAATATGGAAATCTAAGAACAGGTAACAAAATATTGTGGAAAAGAGGAGAAATTGCTCCTAAAAATTTCACCTCTTTTCCACATTGTTTTATATATATATATCTAACTTCAGGAGTCAAATTACATATTCATTTGTTAAATGTGGTTGTTCAATTTATTGTTTTCCTCACTCTCTGATATATCAAGGTACGGATATCTCGAAGTGTTTCAGTGAGTCCCTTGGAATTCGAGATAACAAGAGTCGACTGTACATAACTGCATGCAAAGTGTCCGGTCATATTGCAAACATTCTGTTAAAACAATTCATAGCTACTTTTGCAAATGCTCTCTCAAAAGAATTCAGGGTTATACAAATTTTTCTTCCAAAAAAAAATTTTTGCTTGATTGTGATTATTTTTTTTCCATTTCCATTTCATTCTATTTTAATTAGATCTTGTTTACATTCAGCTATAAAGGATTTTTTTGTCATTGTAAAGACAGTGGGAGAAGCTATACAGCTATTGATAAGGCACTTCTTTAACCATTACCACTCTCTGGGCATTTTCAGCAGATGACAAACTGATATTTTTCTTATTTTTCCCAGAAACCAGGATACGACATTTCATGCAAATTGTCTCCTTAGGAGACAATTTGCATGAAATGTCATATCCTGTTTTCTGGGAAAAATAAGAAAAATATTTCAAAATATCGTCTGCTGAAAATTTTACCCAGAGTGCTAAGCGTTAAACCACAAAGTATTGATAGTTTTTTCTTATTTTTTGACAAAAACATGTTGTGAGTACTCATTTGAGTACCAACATGTTTTTGTCAAGAAATAAACATATTGTGTGGACACCCCCTCGTCTGTAGCTATAAGCTATAAAACAATAAAAGTGGAAAGCTTTCTGAAGAATGTTAAAGTTGTTTACTTTTCCTCCTCAGATGAATTCTTCTACCTTCACTGTTGTACATAAACTATAGAGCTGGAGAACAGCATTTCCTACATGAGCATGTGTACCCAGCAAAGACTCAGATCAGCCTGCACATTCTTGAAGGAAATGCTTTTGGCCAGCTCATTTATCATACAATCTTAAAATCTTCGGAAAACATTGTATATAGCCATAAATAGACATCAGAGATGTTGTTATGGAGGAGTATTTGGTGAAACTTCTGAAATGTTTTCTTACTTCTTAAAAATATATGTTGTGGGTACTCATTAGGACACCTAATAGAGGTGCTTCTAATGAGTACCTACAACATATGTTTTTAAGGAGAACTGGAGAAAATTATCCCCAAATTATCACCAAATACTCCTCCTTAACAAGTTTGTTTTGATGTTTAACGTCCCCATCAACAATCTTTCAGTCATTTTGGAGACGTTGCCTCGGAATTTGTACTCTGATCATAGAGCATTGATGTTAATGAAGCAACCAGGGCACATACAGAGCCAACTAACCATCCAGGCAGCTCAATCAGGATCTGGCAGGTTGCTCAACCAACCATCCAAGCCTTCTCAATATGGTAATGAATAGTAAAGGCCGTGATCAGAGAGCACAGGTGTTCAAGCTGATCTGGCAATAGTGATAATATGTAGAAACCAAGTACAAGACAGTACAATTCATACCTGTGTGTTTTTGGCTCCCCCATTGACTGTGGGGTAGTCTCTTTGTAATTTCTGCATTAAATTCACAAACCTACATGTTTCTGCCGTAGATAATGGGTCCCATATGAGCTCAGCAAGTACTGAAATTAGATGCATAAACAGGTCCTTATGCCATATGCAAACAGCAAACGCCCAGGGCCCAGTTGTTCAAACCTAACGACGTCGTTAGTTAACGATTCGTTAAAATTTACATCAAGTGTAACGCAAGTATGCTGAAATTTTTTGCTGAAAAAAAATGTGAGTAGCTTTTGCAGTGCAAAACAGTTAACGAAATGACCCTTAACGAGCTCGTTAAGCTAACGACACTTTGAACAACTGGGCCCAGATCAGCCCGGACATATGCAGAGTCTGATCAGGGCCTTATCTGTTCACAGATATATTTAACAGGCTGATCAAGGCCCTTTACTGCCTGAATATGGTATAAGGGCTTCTTTTATGTGTTGCACATTAATGACATAACATATAAAGTTACTATCACGAAAGTACTGCTGATACTGTGACCATTAGACCAACAGATGATAGCACTGACTTACTGTCCAATAAAATTGTTGTTATTCTGATTAAATCATATCAGCCAGCACATGACAATACCAACAAAATAGCAAGTGCGCCCAGTCAAGACTCAGATCAGCCTGGGCATCTGCCCAGTCCGCCCAGGCTGATCAGTCTTCACTGTGTGCTCAATGGGTAGCTAAGGACCCAAGCTTTCTTCATGCGGACAGCAAAGACTATGATCCAACTGGGCAGATGCCCAGGCTGATCCGAGTCCTCACTGGGCGCACATGCCATTTTGGTGGTTTTATTGTGCACTGGCCCATATAACTGTACTAGAGATCATGTACTTTAATGGAGTAAAATATATAATGGAGTAAAATATACTTGTAATGGAGTAAAATAAACTTAAGGAGAATAGATACACTCCCAGGGAAGGCAAATGTCAAAATTAGATTTTGATCACTTTTACAAAGGTGTATACTCTAAAAGAAAAGATGATTTGGTGTTTTACATCCCTTTCAACATTATTTAAGTCATATAGAGATGATGGAAGGGTGATAGTGAAAGGCTCTGTTCAATGAAGGGTGATAATGAAAGGCTCTGAAATTGTGAAGGGCCATAACTCCAACATTTCATTTAATTGGTTCAAAATTTAATCAGGTGATCTCCTCCTCAATCCCAATCAGTATACCAAATATCATAGTTCTAGCTTAAATACTTTTTTAGATATTTTGCTGACAAGGTCAAAATGCCTAGAACTACAAAGGGCAATAACTACGTCGATTTTTCATGGAATTCCCTAAAAAACAAATCAGATAATCTCCACATCATCCCCAATCAGCATATAATATTTCAAGACCCTAGCTTAAGTACTTTTCGCGACATCTAGCTGACAAGATCAAAATGCGCAGAACCACAAAGGGCCGTAGCTTTATCAATATTTTCATGGAATATTCTCTCAAAATATAATCAGGTATTTACATATCATTCCCATTCACTATATTGAATTTCAAGAACCCATCTAAAATACTTTTCAAGATATCTTGCTCACAAGATTTCTGATTTTTTTTGAAAGGAGCAGAACTCTAAACAAACATGCTGGACAAGGAAAAAAATACGGGTCAGCTATTTTTTCATTGGGAACCAAATTACAAAATTTCAAAACCCTAGCATGCAGAGTTCTTAAGATATGGCATGCACAAAAAAGCTTGATGAATGGACAGATGGACAAACGAAGGCAAAATAATATGCCGCATCAATTTCATTCCAAACTGGGGGCATAATCAGGTCATCTACTCATCACTACCAATCTATTCATCAAGTTTCAAGGCTCCAGCTTCAATAGTTTTTAGATATTTTGCTGACGAGGGAAACATGCCAAAATTTACAAAGGGCCATTACTTACGAAATATTTTTCAGAATTTACACAAAAGTTAATCAGGTCATCTACTCATCATTACCAATCAATTCACCAAGTTTCAAGTCTCTAGCTCTAACAGTTTTTGAGATACAGGTCAGTCCCGTTAGTACTCGCGTCGTTAGTGCGCGAATACGGATATAACGCGGGGACGTCATGCCTCCCAAAATTTTTTCGAAGGGTCCCAGTTTCCCCATCCTCTAGGTCAAAATAACAAAATGTGTTTTTTGTTTTTCATAGCTTCGATCTGCAGAAAAAGAAATTATTTACTGCTGTTGTACATGTCATAATAGCAAATAAAAAAATGATTTTGAAAGAATAAAGCTAATCAATGTATTGTCTCTGTTGTATTTTTGTTTGTGTACGTGCGTAATGACCGTAATTGACCTTTTGATGTTTATTTTAAGAAGACAAACTTGTGCCAATTAAAACTTCATTTAACTTTTAAACGATACAAACATATCTATCAAGAAACGGCTTATCCCGCATCTAAAGAATAGGAAAATGGCCACAGTTATCCATAATTAATTTGTAAATACTTGAAAGACACCGAATTTTCCAGTTTGATATGGCCGCCTTGCCGACCTAATTAGATATTCATCCAATCAGCGACGCGGACCACTGGACGTCGATTACTGCGCACGCGGTCAGGTAGTAGAGCGTGTAACTGTGAAATTTGTTCGGCACTTGTCTTGAAACATTTAATTCTTCTATCAGATTAACATTGATTAAAATGGAAAACCAAAGAAGAAAACGAAAAGCCTTCACGGTTAAAGAAAAACTTGAGGCCATTGAACATGCCACTTTGTTGGAATCAAATGCTTTGGTTTAGTCATTTTTTTTTTTCTTTGAGCTTTCGTTCTATTCTATACAAGCAGAAAGATTAAAAAACTTAACGATTTCTGCTGTTTTATTAATAAGAGTTCTTTTACTGGACTAAAATAATTCGCTATGCTCGCGGGGACCGGTATTGATACCGGACTTTTTATGTGACTTACACCGCACTTCAACACCGTCTGTATTACAACACCGGCAAATATGGCGGATCGAGCCACAAAATGGAAACGTAAATAAAGTATTTAGCGTATATAGTGCAGAAAAAGTACATCAGAGGGTGTAAAAAAGACAAAACATACAACGTTAGTACTCATTCGTTTATTTATGTAAATAACACATGAAATATCATTGTTTTCATTCATAAATCCCTCCAACCATGTATATACGTGTGTCCCATACAAATGTCAACATTTATAAAGTCCGATCAGTCGGCTCCAAACTTACTACGCGCCTCGCCTATATCGCGGTCTGGATTTGTGCATCCTGACCAGCGCGTAATAACGGGACTGACCTGTATTTTTCTGACAAGATAAAAATGTCAAAAATTACAAAGGGCCATAACTCAATGAGTATTTATTCAAAATTTTCTTCAAAAGTTAATCAGGTTGTCTACTCATTATTACCAGTCTATTCATCAAGTTTCAAGGTTCTAGCTCCAACGGTTTTTGAGATTTTGCAGACAAGGTAAAAATGCCCAAAATTACAAAGGGCCATAACTCATGAAGTATTTTTTAGAATTTCTTCAAAAGTTAATAAGTCACCTACTCATCACAATAAATCCATTTAATAAGTTTCATGGCTCTAGCTCTAATAGTTTTTGAGATATTTTGCTGACAAGGTAAAAATGCCCAAAATTACAAATGGCCATAGTATTTTTCAAAATTTCTTCAAAAGTTAATCAGTTGTCTACTCATCACTACCAGTCTATTCATCAAGTTTCAAGGCTCTACTCCAACGGTTTTTGAGATATTTTGCCGACAAAGTAAAATTGCCCAAAATTACAAAGGGCCATAACTCATGAAGTATTTTTCAGAATTTCTTCAAAAGTTAAACAGGTCATCTACTCATCACTACAAATCCATTTACTAAGTTTCAAGGCTCTAGCTTTAAAAGTTTTTAAGATATTTTGCTGACAAGGTAAAAATGCCCAAAATTACAAAGGGGCATAACTCAAGAAGTATATTTCAAAATTTCTTCTAAAGTTAATCAGGTTGTCCACTCATCACTACAGTCTATTCATCAAGCTTCAAGGCTCTAGCTTCAATTGAGATTTTTAGCTGACAAGGTAAAAATGCCCAAATCTACAAAGGGCCATAACTCATGAAGTATTTTTCAGAATTTCTTCAAAAGTTAATCAGGTCATCTACTCATCACTACAAATCCATTTACTTAGTTTCAAGGCTCTAGCTCTAACAGTTTTTGAGATATTTTGCTGACAAGGTAAAAATGCCCAAAATTACAAAGGGCCATAACTCAGGAAGTATTTTTCAAAATTTCTTCAAAAGTTAATCAGGTTGTCTACTCATCACTACCAGTCTATTCATCAAGTTTCAAGGCTCTAGCTCCTACAGTTTTTGAGATATTTTGCTGACAAGGTAAAAATGCCCAAAAATTCAAAGGGCCATAACTCATGAAGTATTTTTCAGAATTTCTTCAAAAGTTAATCAGGTCATCTACTCATCATTACAAATCCATTTACTAAGTTTCAAGGCTCTAGCTCAAACATTTTCTGAGATATTTTACTGACAAAGTATAAATGCCAAAAATTACAAAGGGCCATAACTCAAGAAGTATTTTTCAAAATTTCTTCAAAAGTTAATCAGGTTGTCTACTCATCACTACCAGTCTATTTATAAAGGCTCTAGCTTCAATAGTTTCTGAGATATTCTGCTGACAAAACTGCATCCATAATTTTTCAAAGGGCCATAACTCAGAAAAGGGGCATAATCTTGTCAAGAGAAAAAATACGTGTTCAGCTATTTTTTCATGAGGAATCCATATAAGAAATTTCAAAACAGTAGCATTCACAGTTCTAAAGTTATGCTATGCATCAAAAAGCGTGACGAACGGACGGACGGACAAACAACCCAGAAGCAATATGCCCCTCCAACTTCTTTGAAGTTGGGGGCAAAAAAAGAATTTGCTCCAAAGCACAGAAGGGGCTTTATATTCAGGAAAGCAAACTGGGCCCAGTTGTTCAAAGCATCATAAGCTTAACGTGCTCGTTAGTGGTCAAAATGTTACCTGTTGTAGTAAGTACAATATCTAATTCACAGGAATTTTTGCTGAAAAAATGTGAGTAGCTTTTGCAAATGCAAAAACTATTCACATTTTTCCAGCAAAAATATTTATATATGCCATATTCAATGATCAAAGTTTTAACAATTCGTTTACTAACGACATCGTTAGTTTCGAACAACTGGGCCCTAAATGTCAAAGTTGTTTCCTTTGTGATAAAATGGTGAACAAACTACTAAGAGTGTCCAGTTCTCTTATGATGTCAGTTGAGTGGGTTGCTAAAACCATATGATGATCTATGAAAAAGATGATGTTTAAAAAAAAAAAATTGGTTTCAAAACTAGTCTTTCACAATTAATTATATCAGAAAAGTATTTAATATGCAAGCAAAAGAAAAGCAGGGCCCAGTTGTTCAAAGCGTCATTAGCGTAATGAGCTCGTTAATGGTCATTTCGTTAACTGTTTTAGCAGATTCAATATACAATATTCTGATATTTTTTGCTGAAAAAATGTGAGTAGCTTTTGCACTGCTACTCACATTTTTTCAGCAAAAAATTTCAGCATATTTGCGAATCACTTGATGTAAATTTTAATGAATCGTTAACTAACGACATCGTTCCCTTTGAACAACTGGGCTGAGATATTTTAAAGCTCGGATAAGATGAGAATCAATATTTTTCTCATTTCTCCACACAAAAAAAGAAACAAATCTTGGTGAGGTGCTTCTAATGAGTACCCACAACATACATTTTTCATATCAATACTTCTCAAGTGAAAAAGCATTTTATCTAGAACCATAAATGTCATAGTCAACTCCTCTCCACTGAATGAAATATCAAACCTTATTTCCAGCAATGAAATATCATACATTATTATTGTAAACTTGGAACAGGCAGAGCCACTTACTCGATAATTTTGGAAGTACTATTTTATCTACAATGGCTGGTAGAAGTTTCACATCATCGTCTTCTTTATCTAATGTTTCCCCTTCCTTAAAACCATAGAATAATAAAGACTCGTACCATCGGAGCTCTTCAAAATCTTTACAATTTTGCTGGAAAATATAAGTAACCAATGCTACAGAAAAATGAACCTTCAGGACATAACATAGACAGGCTGATCAGGACCTTCCTAGAAAGACTAGGGCCCAGTTGTTCAAAGTTAACGACATCGTTAGTTAATGATTCGTTAAAATTTACATCAAGTGATACGCAAATATGCTGAAATTTTTTGCTGAAAAAATGTGAGTAGCTTTTGCAGTGCAAAAGCTACTCACATTTTTTCAGCAAAAAATATCAGAATATTGTATATTGAATCTGCTAAAACAGTTAACGAAATGACCCTTAACGACGTTGTTAAGCTAACGACGCTTTGAACAACTGGGCCTAGCTAATCAGAGCTGAAAAGATAATCGATTATCAGTCCTGCCATTTCAATTGCTGATCGATTAGTAATTGCTGAAGATTTTATCAAAATTGTACCTATTTGAGCATGACTATCATATGTTATACTTTATTGTATGTATTTTGTCAGACAGGCCAAGGCAAACAGTGTAGACCCAGATGAGATGTCGCATCTCATCAGAGTCTACACTGTTTGCCACTCACCCAGCTATTTTTGACACAACAGTGAGTAGTAAATTGGACGTTCAAATTTTAGATAAAGTATGGTAAGGAGTTGAGGTGTCTGAATTTTGTTTGTTCGTGTTGAGGTTTTACTGCCTAGTCAACCCAATGGGGTCATGTCAAGCGCAGTTAGTTTACCTGACCACACTTTTACTGGGCAGGCTTAGTCCTCTAAGGGGTTAACCAGTATTGTGCACATTCTTTCGCAAGAAACAGACAACTGCCCTTCTTGAATCAGTGGAAGGGAGAGAGTGATGGTAGAAAATATTTCATGATCAATCTCCATGAAAGAATGTTGCCGATCTCGGCGGGTTGAACCCGCGACCTCCTGGTCTCCAGTCGGACGGCACATCCAACTGAGCCACCGAAGCCAGCTGAGGTATCTGAATACTAAGGGTAAATACAGTAAAGTAAACAAGAGGCCCACGGGCCACTCACCTGAGTGACATAGCCACTGCAGATATGCAGATGTTATGCAACATTTTTCCAATCCTGTCATCGCAACTAATGAAAAGATCATCATTTAAGCAGTTCTTTATTTTGAAGAAGATATATGGCATGCCAGTCAATTGAGTGTGATCATTTGAACAAACTCTAAATGGCAGCCAGCTTGGATTTACGATCGGCGCGATTTTAGCTATTTTTGATCTATGAGTCACCCCAATGCTTCCTACCAAGTTTCGAGTCAACTGGTCTTTCAGTTCAGGAGAAGAGGCGAAAAATAGATTTTCAAGATGGCTGCCATGGAGGCCATCTTGGATATCCAATTGGCAAGATTTTAGCTATTTTTGATCTACAAGTCACCCCAATGTCTCCTACGAAGTTTGGAGTCAATTGGCCTTTTGGTGCAGGAGAAGAAGCTAAATATAGATTTTCAAGATGGCGGCCATGGTGGTCATTTGGGATTTCTGATCAGAACGATTTTAGCTATATTTGATCTACAAGTCACCCTGATGCTTCCTACTAAGTTTCGAGTCAAGTGACTTTTGGGTTTAGGAGAAGAAGCGAAAAATAGATCTTCAAGATAGCCGCCGTGGACCCATCCTGGTTTTACGATCGGCACGATTTTAGCTATTTTTGATCTACAAGTCACCCAAATGCTTCCTACCAAGTTTCGAGTCAACTGGCCTTTCGGTTCAGGAGAAGAAGCGAAAAATAGATTTTCAAGATGGCTGCCATGGCGGCCATCTTGGATTTCCGATAGGCACGATTTTAGCTATTTTTGCTCTATAAGTCACCCCAATGCCTCCTACCAAGTTTAGAGTCAATTGGCTTTTGGGTTTAGAAGCAGAAGCGAAAAATAGATTTTCAAGATGGCAGCCATGGCGGCCATCTTGGATTTCCGATCGGCACGATTTTAGCTACTTTTGATCTACAAGTCACCCTGATGCTTCCTAGCAAGTTTGGAGTCAATTGGCCTTTCTGTTCAGGAGAAGAAGCGAAAAATAGATTTTCAAGATGGCGGCCATCTTGGATTTCCGATCGGCACGATTTTAGCTATTTTTGATCTACAGGTCACCCTGATGCTTCCTAGCAAGTTTGGAGTCAACTGGCCTTTTGGTTCAGGAGAAGAAGCGAAAAATAGATTTTCAAGATGGCGGCCATCTTGGATTTCCGATCGGCATGATTTTAGCTATTTTTGATTTACAAGTCACCCTGATGGTTCCTAGCAAGTTTGGAGTCAATTGGCCTTTCGGTTCAGGAGAAGCGAAAAATAGATTTTCAAGATGGCGGCCATGGCGGCCATCTTGGATCTCCTATCGGAACGATTTTAGCTATTTTTGATCTACAAGTCACCCCGATGCTTCCTACCAAGTATCAAGTCAATTGGCCCAGGGGTGTAGGAGGAGTAGGCTTTTAAAGCAATTGTTGACGCCGCACGACGCACGACGGACGACGGACATTGACTGACCACAATAGCTCAGCATGAGCACTTCGTGCTCAGGTGAGCTAAAAACACAGAAATTAAATGATCGATTATTAGCATATCTGTAATGATAGTCATTTTTTTGGAATTTATCAATCAATTAATCGATTATCCAATTAATCGTGCCAGCCTTACTCCCTAGCCACTTCAGGTAAATATTTTTCTTATTTCTCCACAAAAACATATGTTGTGGGTACTCATTAGAAGCACCTCAGTGAGGCGCTTCTAATGAGTACCCACAACATGTTTTTGTGGAGAAATAAGAAAAATATCAATACTTTTGGATTGAAAAAATCGCTGTAACTAGTGCTATGCTTATCTAAATCTTTCCTGTTTGCATATAGCCTAACACCCTTTCCAAAACAACAAACAGGGGCTATCATAGCTACAGATAACGGGGGACTAATATTTTTTTCTTATTTCTCCATGCAAACATGTTGTGGGTATTCATTAGAAGCACCTCAGCGAGGCACTTCTGTAAGTACCCATAACATATTCTTATTTGAAGAAAATTATGAATCTGCAGGAAAACATTATGTTGTGGGTTATCATTAGAAGAGCCTTGGTGAGGCACTTCTAATGAGTATTCACAATATGTTTTCATGGATAGATTATCAATACTTTTCAGATGAAAAGTTTCCCTCCAAATATCTGAATTCTTTCAGAGGGAGTAAATACTTTCTTTTAAGGGAGTTTTTTCTACTCCCCTTGAAAAGATAATAACCATGCGCAAACTACAATGACTGCATAGTCTAGTAAAGATCTTTAGTTTGCACACACAACATCTAGACTTTTGTATTGCTGGGAGGTGTTGGGGGGGGGGGGGGGGGTGGGGTAATGTATCCAGATAAACATTTTTCTGACTTCTTCATGCAAACATATACTCAACGCACATGAAATACTAATTTCTAAAATAGATGACGTGTTTTCAGTGGTTTTGTTTGTTTGGGTTGAGGTTTTACGGCCCAGTCAACCTAATGGGGTCATGTTGAGTGCGGTCAGTTTACCTTACCACACATTTACTGGGCAGGCTTAGTCCTCTAAGCAGTTAACCAGTAGTGTGCACATTCTTTCACCAGAAACTGACAAATGCCCTTCTTGAATCAGCGGAAGGGAGAGAATGACCGTAGAAAATATTTCATGATCAATCTCCACGAAAGAATGTTGCTGACCTTGGCGGGGGTTGAACCCGCGACCTCCTGGTCTCCAGTCGGACGGCGCAGCCAACTGAGCCACCGAGGCTGCTATAACAATTGTTTTCATTAAAAAAATGAAAACTATGTATAATTTTGGTTAAAAATTTGTTTAATCCTTAACACTCTGGGTAAAATTTTTAGCAGACAACATTACTTTTTATTTTTCCCAAAAAACAGGATTAGACATTTCATGCAAATTGTTGTCTCCAGTTGAGACAATTTGCATGAAATAGCAAATCCTGTTTTCTTGAAAAAATAAGAAAAATATCATCAATTTGTCATCTGCTGAATTAGCCAAGAGAGCAGTAAAGGTTAATCTACAGCTATGGAGAGCATTCATGCCCAGGCTGACATTACAGTCTTTGTGCATGTAAGAAACACCATACCTGTAAGGGATTCCAGTTTATAAGTTGTAATCTGATGAATGGATTCACCAACTTTGGTAGACATAACCCAATATAGGCCTCCTTATATGTATCCCCATACTTGGCCTTCCAATCATAGAATTTCTCTCGTACAGAGTCTGTGTCACTGAAGTCGTCAACCACATCTTCAAACAGTTCCGAGGTTATCTCACTCACTTCATCTAAATGAAAAACAAACATAGTATATTATTAACACTTAGCACTCTGGGTAAAATTTTCAGCAGACAACATATTGAAATATTTTTCCTATTTTGCCCAGAAAACAGATTTTGATATTTCATGCAAATTGTCTAAACTGGAGACAATTTGCATGAAACATGAAATCCTGTTTTCTGGGAAAAATAAAGATATCATCAAATTGGCACCTGCTGAATTAGTCCACAGAGTAGTATAGTAAAGGTTAAGCAATTTCGTTTCTCTAGTAATATTTCACATGTCCTTGACCTACTTAACATCCTCAGTGCTCCTGGATTTATCAAATAAGGCCCTTTTATTGATCTAGCTTGGTGGTAATTAAATGAAAAACATAAAAGTTAAAATAATACATGACAATTACATGTATTTGCACCCAACATTCAAATTTGATTATACCAATGAAAAGATCATGTGCTGCATTAAAGATCATTATTAATTATGTGACTTTACATCCCTGAGAAAGGCCCTGTTCCTTAAGTATGTACAAATTCATGTACAAAGCTGTACTACTTCTAAGCTGGACAATTTTGCTTCTTTAATTGTATATTTGCCTCAGCTCCAGAATGAAGATCATTTTTATGACCATTTAAGGAAATTACTGTTTATACGTTTTAATCAAAATAGTATGGCTACTCATAGTCAATTCTAATGTGTACCCTATAGCTCCAGATAAGGTGCTTTTTTCATTCAAAAAGTACTAATATTTTTCTTATTTCTTTATGAAAACATGTTTTCGTGGAGAAATAAGAAAAAATAATATGTGGATATATCATCTTATCGGGAGCTATGGTACCCACATACAATTTTTAATGCAAAACAGCAACTTTATCCACTAATGCTCATTTTATCTGGAGCCCCATTTGCTGAGAAGATTTGGGTAAGAATAAATTCATCAGCAAATATGAATCTTTTACTCACCTGTTCATTGTCATGACAGACGACTTACCTTCTCTCATATATGCATGCTATACCAAGAACAATTAAAACTTTCTACTATTCATTTTGGTTTTGTTCATGTATATGTTTTTTTTTTTGTTTTTTTTTCCATGGCCAGCTATTCTGGACAAAAATGGTCTATTCTCCTCTGATTAAGGTAGTTTACTGACTGCTCTTCTGTGAACTTACCACCACATACATATAAGAATAAAGATTTCACGGTACTGCAACATGTAGCATCCTCTGGTTACAGTTTGGTAACTTAAAATGTTTATCCTAGAGTATTTTCCATCAAGGTTGAAGCAAACTTTTATGAATACATGATTTCTTTTGTCGTCAAAGACTCCATTTCAATAAATAAGTTGAAAAGTCTACAACTGTAAGATATCAATTGGATCTGCCTAAAACTTCAAAAAGTCTACACGTAAAATATCAGATCTGATCAATGCTCAAAGGATAAGATAATTTTCAAAAAAAAAAAAAAAAATACAGGTATTTCGGTGTTAATTTCTCTACTGTCAATTACTTTTGACCCACAGGTATTACTGATATCACAACTGATGTAAACTCTTTTCATTACTTTCATTAGAACAGCTGCATGACTTGTGGAATAAGCAGAGCTTGCATGCAGCTACTGTGTATACACCATTTTACAATGCAAGTTTTTCTCCAACAGTTTTAACTGCAATGAAATGTGACCTATCTACTTGTACTTCAGATCAGACGAGACACAATTTAAATCATCCTTGGCAGTAAAGAAAGTATAAATCTCCACCTCTTTCCTGGTTAAACTTCATTATTTCTGACTGGTTTTCCTCATCATCTGACGACACTCCATCATGATGACCCATGATGTTCTTGTTTTCTCTTGCTCTTCGTCGTCTTGCCCTGGAGATAAAAATAAAATACTGTTGACTCTCGTTACCTCGACCTCGCTTATCTCGAATAACCGGTTACTCGAAATGAAAATCTGGTCCTTGCCTAAACATGAAAATCTTACAACAGGTAAAAAAATATTGTAGACAAGAGGAGAAATTGCTCCTCAGGAGCAATTTCTCCTCTTTTCCACAATATTTTCGAGATATCTCTAAACTCAGGAGTTCTATTACATATAAATTTGTTAAATGTGGTTGTTTGAACTATTTTTTCCTCACTTCTGCAAATCTGATATGTCGTGGTACGGATATCTTGAAGTATTTAAGAGAGTCCCTTGGAATTCGAGATAACGAGAGTCGACTGTATAAAAATGTCAGTTCCAACTAAGTTTATGGTCCAGATGTTTATTTTATTAAGTAGCAATATCTATACACATAATCACTCACAACCTAAAGCACAAGTATACTGTGGAATCTCCACCATCACCTCTGTACATCAGCCACTTCCCTATAACAACAATTTTTCTGACTTTCAAATCGCTCTTTCATTATTTTGGATTAAGTACACACTGAACTCTCAACAATTTAATCACTGAATCTGCCTTTGCAATGTTTGTGTGTGCTATTTCATTTGACAAATAAAACAAGAGGCCCATGGGCCACAACGCTCACCTGAGTTAACTGCTGTAAGTTAATCAGGTCATTTACTAATCATTCCCTACCAGCTTGTCAAGCTTCAAGGCAATGGCTTAAACAGTTTTTGAGATATCTTGCCTCTAAAGTTAAAATGCTGAAATTTTCAAAGGGCCATAAGTATAAACAAAATCCAGATTTTTTCAGATGTTAATTGGGTTATCTACTTATCCTGTCCTTTAAAGGTTTTCTTTTTTCAATTTTTAGCTCTGGCAACCATTTTGTTCAGCAGAGCAGAACCATTTCAGCAATTTTATTAAAGGGGCATAAGAGGAACATTGATGTGAAATTATTTTGAAATCCGGCCACTGGCCACGGAGATGTAGTTTAAAGGTTTTTCTATTTTTAGCTCTGGTTACCATTTTGTTCAGCATAGCAGAACCATTTTGGCAATATTCGTATAGAGGGATATGAGGAACATTTCTGTGAAATCATTTTGAAATCAGGCCACTGGCCAAGAAGATGTTGTTTAAAGGTTTTTCTGTTTTAACTCTTGTGGCGGAACTATTTTAGCAATTTTGGTAAAGGGCCATAAGAGGAACACTTCTGTGAAATTACTTTGAAATCGGGACACTGGCGGCGGAGGAGATGTCTTCTAAAGGTTTTTCTAGTTTTAGCTCTGGCGGCCATTTTGTTCAGCCGCGCGGAACCATTTTAGCAATTTTGGTAGTGGGCCATTGGAGGAACACTTCTGTGCAAATATTTTGAGACAGGGCAATTGGCCGTCATTTGAAGATTTTCTATTTTTAGCTCTGGTGGCCATCTTGTTCAATGGAGCAGAACCATTGAGGCCATCTTGGATTTCCGACTGACACAATTTTAGCTCTTTCAATCCAGGTCATCTTGGTGCTACAGTGCAAGTTTTAGCTAAAATCGACCAAAGGTTTGGGAATGAATGTCGAAAACTGATTTTCAAGATGGCGGCTGTGCCAGCCATCTTGGATTTCCATCTACTCATTTAGCTATTTTGTGTCTACTAAGCGCCCTAATGCTCATCATCAAGTTTCGATTCAACTGGATTATAGAAATGTGCAAAATATCAATTCACAACATTTTTTCCATATAAATGTATAGGGCCCATAAAAATGCATGGGGAAGCAAATCTAACTGCCATAAAAAGATCAAATGTCAACGTAGGACCATCATTTTAGCAACTTTAGTAGATCTCCTGTCCCCGATGATTTGTGCAAAGTTTAGGCCCCAAGGCTTATTTGGTTCTGGAGAAGAAGATTTTTAAAGGTTTTTACCATATATGGTAATGGCAGCCATCTTGGTCAATGGACCATGACCATTTTAGCAGTCTTTCATTCCCAACATTGACCCAGAGGCTTCAGAGGAGAAGTCATTTGAAATTATCAACATTTTTTCCATACAAATGTAGAGTCCCATACAAATGCATAAGGAAGCAAATTTGACCTCGCCATAAAAGGTCCAACGAGGTTTCAGAGGATAAGTCATTTGAAATTATCAACATTTTTTCCATACAAATGTAGGGGCCCATACAAATGCATATAGAAGCAAACGACCTCACTCTAAATAGGTCAAATGTCAATGTACAACCATTATTTCAGCAACTTTGGTAGACCTCCTGTCCCCAATGATTTGTGCAAAGATTCAGCCCAAGGGATTCTCAGTTCTGGAGAAGATTTTTAAAGGTTTTACCATATATGGGCATGGCGACCATCTTGGTCAACAGACTGTGCCCATTTTAGGAATCTTTCATTCCCCCAACCTAAGGAGGCTCCATATGAAATTGAGCAAAACAGGCTCAGCAGCTTTAGAGGAGAAGCCGTTTGAAAATGTTAATGGACACACAGACAAAATGTGATCACTACAGCTCATCCTGAGCATAGCTCAGGTGAGCTAAAAATTACTTCCTTCAACTTATATCTAGATTTACTATCTATGGCAGTAATTTCTTCAAACTGAAACAAAATTTTATGATGACCCTGTACTCCTTGTCTCTCAGTGACATGTTCTTGCTGAGTTTTCTGTTCCATAGGAGACAAAATTTATCTCATTATTTTAATATACAAATATGCGTACATTCAAACTTGAGCAAACCATGTCAGGGTTCAAATTTAACTTTTTTGACAGCTTGCTAAAATTAGCAAGTGGCATTATTTTTTACTTGCTAAACCTTTCAGCCAACTTGCTTTTTCACCCTTATAAACACTGTTAAATGTGGGTTTAAACCTTAGCACTCTGGGTAAAAATTTCAGCAGACATTTTAAAATATCTTTCTTATTTTTCCCAGAAAACAGGTTTTGACATTACATGCAAATTGTCTCCTATGGAGACAATTTGCATGTAACGTCAAAACCTGTTTTCTGGGAAAAATAAGAAAAATATCGTCATTGCTTTGGGAAAAGAAATTGCAAAACTTTTAGCTTCAACGCCTCAGGTTCTACCAATTACAGAATCTTTCCAACTTGCTAGAATTAGCAAGTGATAAAAAATTGCAGCTTGCTTCTTGAGGACATTAACCAGCATTTAGCAAGTTAGCAAGTGCTAAAATTGATCCCTGCATGTCCAGACATTAGTACCATGGCATATGACTTCCATAACATTATTTTCCTTTATAACATTACAGATTTCAGAAGTCAGTAGAACTACAGTCAAACCTGTGTTAGTGGTCACCTCTATTAAGCAGCCAACCTGTATTAAGCAGCCAGAGGAAAGTTGCCCGAAAATTCATAGACTTATATATTTGAACTGTATTAAGCAGCCACCTACCTTCAGCAGCCACATTTTAAGCTTCCCATGGGTGGCTGCTTAAGACAGGTTTGACTGTAATTCTATCCTGTTATTCAGGTGACCTAGTTGAGAGAAAAAGAAACTGCTTAGCTACTCCAAACCCAGTGTGTTTTTGTTGTTTTTTTTTGTGATAAACACATTACCTTCTAGCTTCCCTCTCAGCCACCCTTCTCTGTCTCACCTGATCCTCACCAGGCTCCAGCACAACCTGCTGTGATTTATCTGTAAACAAACAAGAACACATTAAAACGTGTCCAAAATCTTCAAGATAAACAAGTATTGGTAGGCATAATATTGTAAAAATAGATTTTTTCCTGCCTATGTTTTTGCAAATACTTGCAAAATTGTTAGATAACATATTAAAAATGCTGTAAAATAAGGTGACAACATTAACTTCCTATATTTTTCACAAATAAGCCAGCTATGCAATCATGAGATAAAGCCTCTGAAAAACCTATTTTATGATACACTTATTCAACAAGCAGAACAATTACAAAAAAATATATATATGTGCTTGTTTGTAAAAGCTGTCCCTAAAAAAAAGTTGAAGAGACTTTTATGCATCTGTCCAAATATATTCCATTTGTTTAAAAAATTATATATATCAATTTCTGCAGGAGACAATAACCTACAATGTATCCATGTATATGACATCTGCAGGAGACAATAATCTACAATGTAGCCATGTATATAAAATAATCTGAAAGAAGGATCCTTCGGAAATACTAAACAAAAGTACAATGTAGAAGCAAGAAAAATAAGCCATAACAGGACAGGATAGCTCGTCATAAGTTGTGCCTTGACTATCTTGTGCCTGTGTTACTTGACACAGCCAATCACTTAACCACTATCATACTGATCTGTATGAACAAAATCCTTCATATGTTTGGGAGTAATGAGATCTAAAAAACTTTAAACACAAAAAAAACTTCAACATGAAAATTCTAAGTCCTTGACCTTGATCTTAAGGTCACAGGCAAGGGTGCGGATGGTGCTGTTGAAAACTTCAGACTGATATCTTTCATCATACAAATAACTAGAATTCTAAGAATGGGATGTGTTGCCTGCTTGAAGCGTCAACCATTTGATATGAAAAAAGAAAAAAATTGAGTTGTCAGAGGATCTGACTATAGCCCCGCTGCAGCTTTAGCAGAGGAGAAATACATACAGTGTTGAAATAGTTTGAATTCAACCTTACCAGTTAATACACCTGTAGGAAATGGTAACATGGCATTGTAAAACCTATCAAGGGATTTAATCCACGAGTTATGGGCACTTGCCCCTGATTCCTGAATACATGATACATCAACCCACTGTCCATGCATGTACCATTTTTTCAAAGCCCCCAAGTGTGGTATGTTTCATCGAAGTAGGACCACAAACATAAAAGTTATTGAGCAAAATGCTTTTAATTTTTTGAAAATCTACCAAGGTACATAACTCCAAGAGTTATGGACTCTTGGCCCCTATTCCATACACACGATACAGCCAGTCATTGCCCATGTTTATACAAACTTTCAGCTTTTTAGCTGTCATAGTTTCTGAGAAATCTGTTACGAAAATTTTCAAGAAAGTGCAAAATTTGAAAACCTATCAAGAGACAGAACTCCAAGAGTTATGGGCCCTCGGCCACCATTCTGCCACTACACCTTCCTTACCTTAAAGACCAAGTGTGGTATATGGTTCATCGAAGTAGGACCACAAACATAAAAGTTATTGAGCAAAATGCATTTTAATTTTTTGAAAACCTACTAAGGGACATAACTCAAAGAGACTTGACCTAATAAGCATTTGCATTTGCAAAAGCTACTCACATTTTTTCAGCAAAAATACCTGTGAATTAGGTATTGTACTTACTAGAACTGTTAACCTTTTGACCATTAACGAGATTGTTGAGCTAACAAGGCTTTGAACAAGTGGGCCCTGATAACCAACCAACAGAATGTTAAGCTCATACGAGTTAAGATTTAGCCAATAAGACGGTGAGAGAGCTTGGGTGGTTAGTACATGTACCATGATAAATCTGCGCAAACATATTACTGCACTTTTACAAGTATGTAGTATCAATCCTATGTTATAATCAACCAGAACTAACAGCTGGTGTATGATAAAACATTCACATTTACCTACACTCTGGGTTTTTCCTTAATCTTACTAATTCTTTTCAAAACCAGTGCCTAAAGGGTCATAAGGCTAGTGATGGGAGATATTTCTGCCCAAAATTTCATACTGATTGGCTAAATGAATTGCTTTTAACATTATCATTGCTTCAGGAAGGATGCACTCATAATTCAACAATATCATCTCTCCAGAAAAGACATTTATTTTTCAATCTAAAAATATATCCAATACATATATCAATGCAAATTAAAAATATTTTAATAAGTATTGAAGCTGATATATATGTA
Organism: Anodontia alba; assembly: GCA_964016985.1. Lineage (NCBI taxonomy): Eukaryota > Metazoa > Mollusca > Bivalvia > Lucinida > Lucinidae > Anodontia > Anodontia alba. The sequence continues at coordinate 110,115,576 of OZ024824.1, forward strand.
GCTAAATTACATAGCACAATGATTTGTGTGCACAGAACGTACACGATAAACAATTCTTGATACCGACTTGTCATATAAGCTTGGCACTGATCCTGTATGTCTTGTTGTCTCCGCGACGTAAACTTGTTGGCCCTATTCTTATACAGATTGGTCATCCTGGCCTCAAGATCATTGATAACAGGCACCTAAAATAAGGAAAAACAACAAATATATTTCATGTTGAAAAATATTCAACTGTAACAAAGAACTGCCCACAATTAAAAGCTGTTCAATTTTGGATAATGTAATAAGTACATGGTATTTGCCTTATAACATTAAATATAATCAGTGAATACTGAAGCACTTTACTGAGCAAATCGTTATTGTGATTCAAAACAAAAACAAAAGTTCCAAAGGTACAGAAGTTCAGAACTACCCAGATGATTACATGTCAGAACACATCACTGTGTCATAAATGCAATCATTTTGACCCACTTTAACTCCAGCTACATAATCAGCAATTACAACAAAATGCTTGCCAGTACTATTAAACAATAATTGCAAACAGTGTGAGTTGCAGTTTTTTTTCGTTTTTTTTTGAGGTTTTATGGCCCCATCAACCCTATGGGGTCATGTCAAGCGTGGGTCAGTTTCCTCTACATGAATAACCAGTATTGTTCACATTCTTTTGCCAGCAGAAACTAAGAAGGGAGAGAATGACCATAGAAAATATTTCATGATAAAGTTCCCCCCGAAAGAATGTTGCCGACCCAGCAGGTAACATACCAGCAACCTCTTGGTCACCAGTCGCATCCAACTGAGCCACTGAGGCCGGCTTTTTGACATGGGTATCGGTTGCAAGATATCAGATGGAGTCTTGTTTCATCTACAAACTTCAAAATGAAAGTTAAAGATGACAAGGTGTAATGCAGTGTGACTCCCAGTGCAAAGCAACTAAATGGAAAGAATCTGGGCCCAGCTGTTCACAACTAACAATGTCGTTAGTTAACATATAGTTAAAACTTTGATCATTAAATATGGTATATACGCTTATATTATTGCTGAAAAAATGTAAGAAGCTTTTGCATTTGCAAAAGCTAGTCACATTTTTTCAGCAAAAATACCTGTAAATTAGATAGTGTACTTACTAGAACAGTTAACATTTTGACCACTAACGAGCTCGTTAAGCTAACGATGCTTTGAACAACTAGCTCTGGAGATACATTGGGATTATTTGAAAAAATAGAACTTCTTTAAAATAATCTGAAGTTTCATAATCAACAGACAATATTTTTTTCAATCTTTGTTTTCCAAGTTATTCCTTTCAATCTTTGTTTTCCCTTGTGCTAACTGGCTCCAGTGTCACCATTTTCAGGACTGCACGCAAAAGACTGATTTACTATGGAATATTAAAATAACAACAAAAGAATTCATTTTCTTCTTAAATTCATTTTTTGCCAATGCACATTTATAATGGATTTAATGTGGTGTGAAAGTAAGCATGAAAACATGTAAGACGCCAATGACCAGCCACTGGAAATCATCCAAAAGTATGGATTTTTTTTGGTTTGTTTTGATTTGGGTACAGCCCTTTCAAAAATATTTCACATATATCAAGCCGATCGTTCATCAAAGGTGGGCGAAAACTGGAGAACCTGGGGAAAAACCACCTGACCATCTGTAAGCAAAACTTGGCTTTCCCACATGTGACCCAAGCGAGGCTTGAACCACAGTGGTGAGAAACCTAATGGATTAAGCGTCAACTCTCCTATCCACTAGCTTACGGGGGCCCATCCAAATCTATGGATAATGTTACTACAAGTGCAAATGGAAATAAACCAAAATTTTCTCAATTTCCTTTTCTAATGTTTTCTTATCCTACCAAGACAACTTAACTCTCAGGTTTTTTTTTTTTTTTTTGTGTTGAGGTTTTATGGCCCAGTCAACCCAGCAGGGTCATTGTCGAGCAAGATCAGTTTACCTAACCATACTTTTTTTCTGGGCAGGCATAGTCCTCTAAGCCGTTAGCCAGTACTGTACACTTTCTTTTGCCAGAAACTGACAACTGTCCCCTCTTGAATCAGGGGAAAGGAGAGAATGACCGTAGAAAATATTTCATGATCAATCTCTACGAAAGAAAGTTGCCAGATCTGGCGGGGGTCAAAGCCGCAACCTCATGATCACCAGTCGGATGCAAAATCTCATAGTTCTAGTTCCGATTCTTTTATCCAGAAGTATTGATATTTGTCTTATTCCTTCATGAAAACATGTTACTGGTATTTCATTACAAACAAATGAGTATCCCAGAGGACTTAATAAGGAGGAGTATTTGGTGTTAATTCTGGGATAATTTTCTCCCATTTCTCCATAAAAACATATGTTGTGGGTACTCATTAGAAGCGCCTCGCCGAGGCGCTTCTAATGAGTGCCCACAACGTATGTTTTTTATGGAGAAATAAGAAAAATTATCCCATAATTATCACCATATACTCCTCCTTATCAAGTCCTCTGGTTTTTGTTTTGATTTGGGCTTAACGTCGCTTTCAACCTTTTTCAGTCATATCGCGACGGTGTCTGGATGTGGCAGGGAGCTCAATGCTCACTTTTAGAGTGCTGCCTCACTGAAATATCACGCCCCAGACACTTTGACATGATATTCCACCCAGTCACATTATACTGACACTGAGCTGACCAGTTCTAGCTCTACTTTCTTAATGCTGAGCGCCAAGCGAAAGAGCAGCTAGTACCATTTTTAAAGTCTTTGGTATGACTCGGCCGGGGATCGAACCCGCAACCTCCCGGTCACAAAGCGGACGCTCTACCACTGAGCCACTGTGCCGGTCAAGTCCTCTGGTACCCCCAAAATGTTGTCATGGAGAAATAAGAAAACTATTCATCTGAATACCCCTCTTATCTAGAGCTATGAAATCTGCAACAAAATCTCATATAAGATACACCACAACCTCTTTATAACACTATTGTTGGGGTCCATAACAAAAAATCGTGTAAGTTAAACAACCTTGTTATATCCAAACAAAAATGTATTTATGGTCATTTTTCAATATAATCTATATATTTTTAGGATCAATCTTTGAACCGTGTTATATCCAAAACTGTGTTATAACTAACCGTGTTATAAAGAGGGTGTAGTGTATTTTCTTATGGCGTCACAATACATTCAGGGGAAAAAGCCAGATCAAAGGACTCATAATTTGTGATACTGTATAGGATATAAATGGAAAATATGGGCCACTTATTTTGCCTGAGAAACATTCTATATGCACTATAAATAATGCCTTTCCTTTCCTGGGTGCGAGCCAGTACAATTATGCATCTGGTTTGCTAGGAGTAGCTTATTCGCATAGGATAACATGAACTCACAATAGTCTCCAGTAAATACTGAATTTACCATATTTACTCAAAATATCCGGCCAGTGATGCCAGTAAAGTTTTTTTTCTTTTGGTTTGAGCTGGCTCAGCCAACACTAAGGTCATGTCAAGCCAGTCAGTTAACCTACTCACAATTTTCCTGGGCAGGTTTAGTCCTCTAAGTGATTAACTGTTACCCATGTACATACTTCTGTCAGTAAATGACAAGTATCCTTCTTAAATCAGCAGAAGGGGGAGAATGGCCATAGAATGAACTTCATGACCAATCTCCACGAGAGATATGTGCCAAAGTTGGGAGTCAAACTTGCGATCCCCTGGATCTGAAGTCAGAAGTGCTAATGAATGGCTATAGAGCCCGGTGCAAACAGTATAGGCTGTCCGCCATTCCATCGGTATATATATAGGTAATCAAATAATGAACTTGGTTCAAGTTTAGGGCAAGTATGTTATAGGAGGTAAGGAGTCTGAATATTTAAGGTACAGATAACCCTCTTTATACAGACACTCGATACAACAACAAAATTCGTTATAATGACAATTTGATTGTCACGAAATCTTCGCTTAAGTGGCAACAGTTAGTCAAATTATGCAAGAATATTGTATTTAATACTTTAAAGAAACATATGTTTTGGATATTTGTTAGAACTGCCTCAGTGAGACGATTCTAACAAACAGCCAAAACATGTTCTATGAGGAAATATGAACAAAACAAGACATTTCTTACTTATCAATCTGCTCACTAAATATTCTGTACAACATTTTTATGACAACATCTTTTGGAACAAATGTTGTCATTGTAATGAGGGTTCACTGTAATTTCCATTAATAAGGAAAATCTCTGGTCAGACAGCTGAGAGGGTAGTTGACTGGCCTGGACTTTTGCCTGTCTGCATATGGACATTTGAACACCTTAACATTCTAGTTCTAAAATTTAATTATAAGACCCATTTCATCACCTAAAGTCTCTTTGTGTAACAGTCCTTATATGCATTTTAAACCACACAATTTTGCAGACTATTAACTCACTCTACATCTGCCTATTTTCAAAGAACCATGGTTGGTCTTGATTTGGTAACAAGTTCTTTTCCAGCTAATCACAGGGTGGAAAGAAATGTGTTTTGTTAGTACAGGTACATTCTACAGTAATGGATGCACCCTGAAAAATGCCTCCCCCATGGTATATGGGAACTAACACATACTCCAGCCATCCTATTAATGCATATGAGCAAAAAAAACCTACAAAATGGTGTGTGCTCTCAGCAAAGACTCAGATCAGCCTGGGCATCCACCCAGGCTGATCAGAGTCTTCCTGTCTGCATGAAGAAAGCTTTGGTCCTTAGCTACCCACTCAGCCCACAGCTAAGACTGATCAGACTGGGTGGATGCCCAGGCTGATCTGAGTCTTCACTGGGCGCACATGCCATTTTGTAGGTTTTGTCATGCACTGGCTTATATGGTTATTGTCTTCAAATTCACAATATAGTTCATAGATCCAAATGAATATTTTTCCTATTCCCATATTTACCCTAAGTTTCAGAACACCTTATCTACTTACTATACATATCCTAAAATTTGAATTAGTCCATTCTACTACCTCTTGATGTGTCTAAAATATTGCTGTATGTATGGCAAACTGTGTAGACCCTAATCAGATGCTGTGTTCTGCGGCATCTAATCGGAGTAAACAACCACAGTGTTAACTCCGATTAGATGCCTACCTGTGCCAATACTTAGGATTATTATGGTATTCCACCAAAAAAAAAAATGTTGTGGCACCTATTTAAAAGTGCTTGCAAAGGCACTTCTGCTTTTTAGTAAACACAATGTTTTAGTGGAGAAATAAGAAAAATATCAATACCTTTTGATATGAAAAGAAAACAAACAAAAAAAAACAACAAAACACAAAAAAAATCTTGAACTATGATATACATTCTATGATACAAAATAACAAAAGACAAACTGAAATGTATGGTTGTATCAGCTGGTGTAGGGCTCCTTGCTATTTTCAAAGACAGTATCTTTTTTTATCAAATGCACCCATAAATACGACGTTGACAAGACAACCAAGGACAACACACAAATTCTTAACTCAACAAGCATGGCCTCTGCTGTGCACCCCTCCCTCACTGCTCTTATTTACTAGGAATTTATCTATTATCATTATTATTTTATGCCTGTCTGTAACAAACAGCCATTTCAACTGCATGAAATTTACCTAATAACTAACCAGAATCTTTTGTCCAAAAGTTTCAAAAGGAAGGCATTGTTTTTAGCTGACTTTCAACATATGTATCAGTAGACCCTCCCGTATGACAAAGTGCACACAGAGACCCTCCCAACATGAATAAGTGACCCACCTTTTCATTAAGACATTCAACCAAGTCTCTGACATACCCCCTCATTTCTTGAAAGAACCGATATCGGTCCTCCAAGCCCTGAACACTATTTTCACAATCCACAATACTTTGCTCTGTGTTACTTATGTCATTAACCAGAGTCTCCTTCTCATTCATGTGACTTCTGTGTACTTCATCCATTGATGTTAACCTGCAATTAAAACAGAGCTGTGGAAATACCATGCCCGACGTCCAACTTGTCCCATTTCCCTGAGGACAAGTAAGAAATTTCAATTTACTTGTCCTGGGAGGAGTAATACAAAGCTCCTGCTAAAAAGAGTATCCAGATTATAAGATATATATTTTTCTTATTTCACTAAAAAACATGCTGTGGGTACTCATTTGAGGCGCTTCTAATGAGTACCCACAACATGTTTTCTACAAGAAATAAGAAATAAATGCCAATTTTTGGGCAAGTAAATCTTGGTTGGACAAGTGGATTTCAACCATTTACTTGTCCGTTGACAAGCAATTAGATTTGATTAATTCCACACCCCTGCGCACATGAATACTGACCAGACTGAATACATTTGGTAGATCTACCTTTTTTTATAAAAGAACTAGCTCTATGGTTTCCTGTTTGCTTTCCCGAAAATCAAGCTGCTTCTGGGAAGGGGTCTACTCTAAAATGGAAGAATTTTGCTCCCAAGGGAAGCCTGGAGCAAATTATTTCCTTTTAGAGTAGACCTTTTCAAAATGGGAGGTAAAAACAAGTTTGACAAGACCTGTCTCCCTTTAAAGTGTATATATTCCCCTACAGCACATATCATGCATATGCAAACAACAAATTCTGAGATTGGTCTAAACATTCTTATTGTGGGATTCAAGCTTGCCACCTTGGAAACATGCTACTAACTGCGCTACGGAGCCCCGCGATTGCTATATCTGCATAGGGCTTACCATATTTACCCCAATGTATTGGGACACCTTATCTGCTTACCATACATGTCCTAAAATTTGAAATAGTCCATTCACCTACCTCTTGATGTGTCTAAAACATTGCTGTATGTATGGCAGTGTGGACCCTGATCAAATATCATATTTTGTGGTGTCTGATCTGGGTCTACACTGTTTGTAAATGCCTATCTGTCCAAATACGTTATTACAGTAGTCTTTGGACATTTCAAAACTTATACTGCAAATAGCACAGACCAACTGTACTGCAGTAATGTGTAGGCTGATTTGGATCAGTGCCATGATTTGAAAATTCAGTAATTCCCAATTATAAATTCATAGCTACAGATAAGAGGGGGCATCCACATAATATTTTTCTTATTTCTCCACAAAAACATATGTTGTGGGTACTCATTAGAAGCACCTCGGCGAGACGCTTCTAATGAGTACCCATAACATATGTTTTCATGGAGAAATAAGAAAGATATCAGCATTTTTCGGATGAAAAAAGCGCCTTATCTGTTGCTATGTATAATTACCTTTCTTTCAGCCGCTTCACTAACATCTCCATCGTGATATCTTTGGAGTCATTTGCCATTCTAGTCATCGATTCAAACGGCTGAAAGGTTTGTGTCTGGGATTGTTCGGTCTGGTTGCCATGGTAACCATTGGAGTAAAAACTGTCATTTGATTGGTTGCCCTGGTGCCCTTGATCTAAGCTGTACAAATCTTGACTAGACGATACCTGGATTATGCCAATAGAACAACAAATATGAGCCAGCACATGAGAAAATGGTACTATCATATATGTGACCAGTAATCTCGCCAGAGCCTTTGCTGTTCACAGACATGTAGCAGAGACCATGAGAAAGCATCAGGCAAAAAATGATGAAAGTGAAAAGTTCTAGAAAAATGGTTGTTTTGTCTAGACTGACTGTTTCTCTTTTAAAGTCTTCCTTTCAAATGAATCTGTACCAATTAAAGCTATGTTCTATAGCATTTCTTCTATACTAACGATATCAATCTGCTTTAAAAAAATCTGTACTTACTTCTTTATTCTACACATCTATTTGCAAATTCAAATTCTCTTTAAAAAAAAAAAAAAAAATATCAGACTTCCTACTTTAATCTATATCTCCTGGTCTGCAATTTTAAAACATCTACCTTTCAAAAAGTCTGAATTTTCTTATTCTATATATCCTGATAATTGCAATTTCATATCCCATATCACAAAATCATAATTTTGGATTTATATAATTGTACTGTTTTGATAAATGTATGGAAAAATTCTCATATCTGGAGAAATGAAACTTAACCTCTGGGCCCATTTGTTCAAAGCATCCTTAGCTTAACAAGCTCGTTAGTGGTCAAAATGTTAATTGTTCTAGTAAGTACAATACCTATTCACAGGTATTTTTGCTGAAAAAATATGAGTAGCTTTTGCAAAGCAAATGCAAGAGCTACTCACATTTTTTCAGCAAAAATATTAGCGTATATGCCATATTTAATAATCAAAGTTTTAACGGTATGTACTAACTACATCGTTAGTTTTGAACAACTGGGCCCTGACAGCCACAGCTCCAGGCAAGTGGGGTATTATAAGTATTTTAATTATTACTCCATGAAACCCAATGTTGAACACAAGAATTCCGCCGAAGGCTTATCACGCGACTCAAATTTACAAAGTCAGTGAACCGCGAAATAAAGGTTGAGGTCACATATGGATACTGCCGTCTGAGTTGTCATCCCTAAGAGCAAGCTTATACCAAGTTATCATCACTGTAGCCTTTATGGTTCTTGGGTAATGAACTTGAACATTAGGGTCAAAGTTAGGGTTGACACAAATGTTGATGAACAAACGGACGGATGGAAAACCTGATCCCTATATCACTCCATGCTAAAAGCAGGCACTACAAAAAGTACTTTTGAAGGAGACATAAAGCATAAATTCATCCTGACCTGGAATGGCAAATCTTCTTTTCTACACGTCAAAATACAAACCCTTCATAGCACTTTTTCCAACCCAAAATATTCACATTTTTCTTACCTCTACACAAACATATGCTGCAGGCACTCCTTAGAGGTGCCTCATCTCTTATCAAGAGCTATATGATTTTTTCCTCTTGTCCCTTGCTACAATATAATGTAATCTTGCCCCTTGCTAAAACATAACGTAATCTTGCTTCATTGCTAAAACATAATGAAAGCTATTTTTTTTTTCATAGCAAGAGACATTCACAAAGATTCTCACAACATTCAGAATGCTACTATATAAATCAAGCATAAGTTTAACCCTTATCCTGCTGAATAATTTAATTAGCCACACCCATTTCTGACTATCAGCCAATCAGATTACATCATATAATGTTTTTGTTCAAATTCACAAACTGAATGACAAACAGTGTAGATCCTGATCGGATGGTTTCTTCAGAAGCCATCTGATCTGGATCTACACTGTTTGCAAAGGTAAAGGTTGTCGTGAACAGCAGGATAAGGATTAACTGTTCCCAGCTATTTTTGACAAAATTAGCAAACCAGTTTTTTTTTTTAACAGATTCTAGGGAAGCTAGCTTTTTTTTTAAAGTAAACAATAAAGGTCCTTATGTCAGACTGAGCAGGAATATCTAAGCATGGGACTTGTTTAGAAGTATTTGGTGCAAGTTCTGGGATTTTTTTCATATTTGTCCATAAACACTTATACTGTAGTACTTATACTTACTGAGGCACTTCTAATGAACACACAGAGTGTATGTTTGTATGAAGAACTGGAAACAATTATCTCAAAATTATCATCAAATACTCCTCTTTAAGTTTTCTTTGTGCTTTTACTACTTGCATAAACATTAAACTCTGTTTGCCCGACAGCTGAGGAAGCTTATGAAAGTAGAAACTATGATAATTACCTGTTGTATCCCACTTACACCTTTCAGGATCTGTTGTTCTTCCCACTCTCTCTCTTGATCACTTCCTTCGTCACCACTACCTGAAATATTACAGAAAATAAACACTAAAAATTTGGATAAATGATGATTTTGGCCCAGTTGTTCAAAGCTAACGATGTTGTTAGTTAACAATTCGTTAATATTTACGTCGAGTGAAACGCAAATATGCTGATTTTTTTTTGCTGAAAAAATGTGAGTAGCTTGTGCAAAAGCTACTCACATTTTCTCAGCAAAAAATATCAGAATATTGTATATTGAATCCGCTAAAACAGTTAACGAAATGACCCTTAACAAGCTTGTTCAGCTAATGATGCTTTGAACAACTGGGCCCTTGTGTTTTACATCCCTTGTAACATTATTAGTCATGTTGAGATGGGTGATAATAAATAGCAGGTCAGTTCACCTGTGTACACTTTTCCTTGGCAGACTTAGTCCTCTAAGCAGTTAACCAGTACTTGTGCACATTCTCTGGCCAGAAACTGACAACTCTCTTCTTGAATCAGCAGAAGGGAGAGAATGACCATGGAAAACATTTCATGGTCAATCCCCATGAAAGAATGTTGCCAGACCTGGCAGGGAACAAATCCAAGACCTGATCACACAGTCCAGTTGTTCAAAGCGTCGTTAGCTTAACGAGCTCGCTAAGGGTCATTTCGTTAACTGTTTTAGCAGATTCAATATACAATATTCTGATATTTTTTGATGAAAAAATGTGAGTAGCTTTTGCACTGCAAAAGCTACTCACATTTTTTCAGCAAAAAATTTCAGCGTATTTGCGTATCACGCAATGTAAATTTTAACGAATCGTTAACTAACGACGTCGTTAGCTTTGAACAACTGGGCCCTGATCACACATTCTGATGCTCATCTGACTAAGCCACTGAGGCGGGCCAATATAGAGGAAGCTGTTATGGTACAGATATAGCAGTGCGAATTCTGAACATCAAGATCTGGATAAAAACTCTGAACAAAATTCAGGAATGATTATTTTGATAGAACAAATAGTAAAAATAATATTTTTATATTTTATCCCGAAATGTGTATGAGGTATAACGTTGGAAAGGGATCCTTACTGCAATCAGTAACAAAGCTAAGATAATCTGACACATTTGCACAGACGAATCAGGGCCTTGTTTGACTGCTTGCAGAAGCAATGGCTACTTAAACCAGATCGACAAACAGAGGTCCCAATCTGACTGACTGGATGCATAAAAGCCCTTTTCTTGTGTTGCACAACATACATTATGGGGAAGTAAGAACCTTCCTCTTATATTCTCTAAATCTGCAACACACACAATGAATGTTGGCAAGACTTTTTTAATAACAAAAATTACATTTTCTTTTCTTTTTGCTTCTCTGCCACACCACTCCTGCCATCATTGTACTCAATAATGTCAGATCTTCATAAAGAAGAAAACAAATCTATTTATTATTTGGACCTCTGATACAATGACAGTTTCATAGCAACAGATAAGGCATTTTTTTCATCTGAAAACTGTTGATATCTTTCTTATTTCTCAATTAATACTTATGTTGTGGGTACTCATTAGAAGCGCCTCACCGAGGCACTTCTAATGAATACCCACAACATATGTTTTCGTCGAGAAATAAGAAAAATATTATGTGGATACCCTTTCTTATCTGTAATGTTAGTCAGCTCACCATGTTCAGCAGCAAGAAAGTTGTCCTTCATTCTCTGTCTCTCTATAGCCTCTGTATTGGTAGAGAACTCAATTCTTTCATCTTCATCATCACTCTTATCATTGTCGTCTTCTCTGGAAAAATAACAACAACTAGAAAACCTGTCTTAATGCTAAGTATGCTGAAAACTTTTTTAGTTTACAACCTTTTGAGATATTTTTCTTTTCCCAGAAAATAGGCTATGTCATTTCATGCAAATTGTCTTCTAAGGAGACAATTTGCATGAAATGTCAGAGCCTATTTTTTGGAAATGTATGAACTGCAAAGATTAAAATCAGTCTGCTTTGCAAAGTCTGACCAGGGCTTTGCTGTCTGTCTGTCTGTCTGTATCAAAGGATACATAAGTGGAGGGTAAAGACCCTGATGAAACTATGCATCTTTGTTCGAGTTTTACCACTCAGTCAAGACTATTATGGTCATGTCAAGCCGACCAGTACTTGTGCACATGGCCACATTCTTTTGCCAGGAATTGACAACTGCCCTTCTTGAATCAGCAGAAGGGAGAGAATGACCTTAGAAAATATTTCATGATCAATCGCTATTAAGAATGTTGCAGGACCCGACAGGGATCAAACCCTGAGACTGCCTGATCACCAGACAAGCATTCAACTGAGCCATCAAGACTGGCTGTGGAAAGCTGAATACTATGTCCCCTCACTTTTCATCTAAAAGGCTTGGGACAATTATTGGTAACTACAGAAAGATCTTCCATGCTTTAAAGCCTTTCGTTTAAGCAAATTAAAACTTGAACCAAAGATTTATTATACAGTTACTATATATATTACCTGACAAGACGCGATGAGCTGTTTTCATACTTGACTGTATCATCTAGAGGTAGGAAATCACCCATATCTCTAGCCAACTGACGCTGTTTTCTGATCTGATGTATTGTTGTTGCATCTGGTATTTCTCCCCCTAGAAAATACACAATCTCTATATATGTGGGGCATATGGATGATCATGATTTGGTATTTCTTTCAACATTTTTAAAGCCACACTGAGACAATGAAGGGGTGATCATGAAAGGCTCTGAGCAAGGCAGTCATGAGCTGAATTCTGCCTCTAGCAGGATTCCAACCCAGGATCTTGTGATCTCAAGTCAGCAGGACACTTCAAACAGTATGCAGATAAACACCTTTCTAACACATAAATAGCTCTAGAAAAAGTGATTTCTGTCAAATAAGAGGTCTGGGCTCAGTTGTTCAAAGTCTGGTTAGCTTACAAACTTGTTAATGACAAACTTGTTAACTGCTGAAGCTAAGGTATTTTCAAATACGTTGATATTTTTGCTGCAAAATTGTGAGTAGCTTTTGCAATGCAAATTTTTTTCAGCAAAAAATATCAATGTATTTGCCATATTTCAAGACAGAAATTTTAACATCATGTTAGCTAACAACTGTCAAGTTTTGAACAATTGGGCCCTGATGTTTTTTCTTATTTTTAATGCTGCAGTGGTTTCTAATGGAAATTGCAAAGGAACAGTAGACTGGACCACTAATTTTGTCTATATTTCATATGTTCACTATAATTTTTGTATTGTAGACAATGGCAACACAAACTAAATTTATTCTGTTTTACACATCCTCTATCTGAAATAATCATAGCAGTACAATACCCAATATACTACTTCATATGACTGTCATAAATGGTGTTAAAAAATAAGCTATTGAATGTACCAATTATCATAGCTCCATATAAGGTGATGTTTTTTTTGTTTTTTTTTTCTGACCATAAAACTATTGATATGTATTTTTCTTATTTGTCCACAAAACCATAAGTTATGACAGAGTTACTTCCAATGAATACCTACAACATGTTTTCATGTGGACAAATAGGAAATTTATTTATCAGAGCTCATTTGTTCGAAACTAATGATGTTGTTAGTTAAAGTATCATTAAAACTTTGATCATTAAATATGGCTTATGTGCTTAAATTTTTGCTGGAAAAATGTGAGTAGCTCTTGCATTCGCACTCACATTTTTTCAGCAAAAATACCTATGAATTAGATATTGTACTTACTAGAACAATTTACAATTTGACCATTAACAAGCCTGTTAAGCTAATAATGCTTTGAACAACTGGGCCTTGGATATCCTCTAATCTGGAGCTATGAATTATGTTGTTGTGGCAATTTGTAACTCCAGAGATTTGTTGTGGCACTGGTTTCAAAATTAAAAAATCGAACTAACTTTGTTCAAGTTTATGTCACACCTGTGTACTAAAGAGTGAAAACAAGCACCAGAAGACTTAGAGTTGTTGTCATACTTGTTAAGCTCAGTGAGATAAAACAATCAGTGAAGTGAAACTAACTGTAAAGTTTTATAGTTTGTAGACTTCATTAACCCTTAAAGCGCCAGTCATGACTATTGTTGTCTGCTTTGTCTTCTGCCGGTTACTTAAAAAGTCATTTCTGCAAACAGTGTGGACCCAGATCAGACTGCTCCTTTGATCTGGGTCCACACTGTTTGCCTGTATGCGAAAATAGATTTGAAAAGTTTGCAAGAATATTCAGCAGATGACATAAACAGATGACATTTTCAGATGCAGGTTTTCTTGGCGGTTTAAGGGTTAAGGGTAAACACTAGGATGGACACTAGGGTGGACCCAATTACATGGACGAAAGGACAGAAACTTGCATACATAAGCAGCCTATTTTGGTTTGGTTCGGAGTTTAACAGCCCAGTCAACACTATTAAGGTCATGTCAAGCTGGTCAGTTTACCTTACCACACTTTTTCCTGGACAGGCTTACTTTTCAGTCCTCTTAGTGGTTTCCAGTATCTGTGCACATACTTTTGCCAGACTGACAAATGCCCATCTTGAATCAGTGGAATGGAGATAATGACCACAGAAAATATTTTACAATCATTCTCCATGGAAGATGTTGCTGGACCCTGCGGAAATCAAACCCAAAACCTGCTCACCGGTCGGAAACATATCTGACTGAGCCACTGGCCCTAAGTAGCCCATGCTAACACAAGTGTGACAAAAATGTTTCCAAATGTAAGAAACTGTAGTATTCTTTTAATTCCATGATTTACACAAAAATGCTTGACCAAATTAGAAATAAAAAATTCTTACTTCTAAGCATTTTCTTGAAAGTAGTGTCTTCCTCATCACTGCCTTCACCTTCCATGGCTGCAGCCTCTTCTCCATTCATTGTTAGCAATTCTTCACGAAGTTTCTGTACAGAGAAAACCTTATTCCATTACCTTATTAGGACAGACATGCTAGAGCAAATAGTGTTACTGTAGATCCAAATCAGACACCACAAAATTAACATGCCCAATAGAGCTAGAGCATATCTATTATGGTATGGTAATAACCCTAAGTATTGGGACAGACAGACCTTTGCAAACAGTGTAGACCCAGCTCAGACACCGCATCGCATCATGTGGCATCTGATCAGGGTCTATACTGTTTGCCACAGATACAGCAATATTTTAAAAACATCAAGAAGTAGTAGAATGGACTATTTCAAATTTTAGGACAAGTATGGTAAGTAGATAAGGTGTCCCAATACTTATGGTAAATATGGTATGTTTCTTCTAGGAAGATGTATACTTTGTTGGCTTTTAAGTATAGAATACTTTTATGACAAATATAGAAAACCCAATAAGGTTAGAGTACCGCTCTCATGTTATAGTATTGTATCGGACACTTGACATTTTGATAGTATCATATGTTTTTTCTCCGATACCCAGCCCTAATTTCCAAATTTTAAGTAATATCCATATAAATATTTTCTCTGTGGAAATATGTTGTGGGTACTCATAATAAGTGCCTCACATTAGTAGTTGAGAAAATTTTCTTAGGCTTTGACATTTCATGCAAATGGTTTCCTTAGCTGAAAATTTGCATGAAATGACAAATCCTGTTTTCTGGGAAAAAGTAAGAAAATGTTTGTCAATTTGTTGGCTGCTGAGTTAACCCAGAGAATTGTGAATGACAAGAACTATCAATAATTTCTAATCCAAAGCCCTGCACAATACCTTTATCCGGTTTTCATAGTCTTCATCGGGTTCTTTCTTCACAGTTTCTACTGGCATGTCTGGTTCTTTCTTTTCTTCTTTCACTTCTACTTCTTTCTCTTTCTGACTTTTCTTCTTTAATTCTTTTGCCACTTTCTTACTATGGCTTGACTTCTTCACTTGAAACATTGTATCACCTGACAGGAACATACCATAATAACCCTAATTGTTGGGGCAGATAGACATTTGCAAACAGTGTAGACCCAGATCAGATGCCGCAAATGCGGCATCTGATCAGGGTCTACACTGTTTGCTACACATACAGCAATAATTTAGACACATCAGTTGGCAGTAGAAGGTTTTTTTTTTATTGTGTTGGGGTTTAACGACATGTCAACCCTTGTGGGTCATTTTATGTCGTCTCCCAGAGAAAGGGAGAAAATGAAACGACTGAATAAGTATGCAACAAGTTAATCAGTTCATAGTGTTTTAATAGTACAATGTTCGGACATAGACAGCGTAACCAAAGATACCAAAGTTAGCAACGTAACGTTACCACATAAAAAAAACGTTTCTGGTTAATCTAAAGTAAGAATCATATTTAACGACATTACAGAAAAGGGATAGAAAAGATAGTAGAGCAGATGAGAGGAACAGGGAAGTGAGAGGAACAGAGAAGTGAGAGGAACAGAAATGAAAGTGAAGAAATAGAAGAAATAAAAAAAAAAAAAAAGGAAAGCAGGCCTTGCTCAAGCCAATTATCAGTTGGACGCCCTGGTGACGTAAGATACACAACACCTTCGCACCAGCTGACCACCTCCTGGTAGTAGAATGGATCATTCTAAATTTTAGTAGAAGTATGCCTGGTAAGTAGATAAGGTGTCCCAATACTTAAATGGTAAATATGGTAGCTCGGGTTAAGATGGGTATCCAGATAATTGATCGAGTTGGGGTTTTCTGTTGTCTCCCAGAGAAAAGAGACAGAAGAGATAGCACAGGAGATGAGAGGGGCAGGGGAGAAAGAGGAAAATGAATGAAACTGATGTAACTTTCCTCCCTGGTCAATTGTAATAGCTCGGATTGTCTAGGCTAGGTAGAACTTACCCATACTACGGCACTCAGAACCATATATGCAGAGCAAGCAGTCAAAGGGAACCAGTAGAATACTTCGCGTTGTGTTTCAATATAATTCTCCCTGAAATTGCTTGCACTCAGATAAAGATTCGCATCTCTGGATGTGGTGATACGGGGGTGAAAAGACCATCAATGCAAGTTTGCTATATTTTATTACAAGAAAATAAAGGCAATATATATGACATTTGGAAGCGTTTATGATACGTAATGGTGTTGAATTTAATCATTTCAGTTACTGTAGAATTATATAATGGATTTTAACTTATAGGCCTTCAGTCATATTTCACCCACCTATATAAAACCTGTATGTTCTGTGCGATGATTACGACGGATGACGGGTTTTAGCTGACTGTCTGGCAAAGAATGCCAACACCAGTACTACTTGGATTTCTTTTTGGCATGTCTGGCCATACCTAGGGTAAATATGGTATAAAGTTATAAAGTTTGGGTTTGTTTTTAAATACTGCTTTTAAGTTATTCTATAATTTCTTTTTCAAGTTTAGAAAACTTTTCTTTTCATTTACAAAATTTGCAAAATTTCTGTTCCAAGTTTTAGCCTGAGTTTCTTCCTCGGAAGTGTTCAGTATGCATGCCGTGATAGATCTGTGGGAATGTGCAAGACAATCTGGGTTTATTATGTCTATATTACAATACAGCATCAGTCTGCTTTGTAAGTTTATTTATCTTTCATTTAACAAGATTCTAACTCTATGGCAGAATTTTCCTGTGTTATTGCATGTGGTCGATAGTTTACATGCAGAAGTCCGGATTGTCCAAGTCCCGCTACTCTCACAGTCCTATTTATGCATTCCGCTTGAAACGTTTTCATAACGTTGAAATGGGCATTAGTTGCCTCCCTTGTGGCTAATTTATTAATTTCAAGATGTTTTGCCATCATTTGTGGCTATTAATGTAACTATGAATGCTGTTGTTCCATATTCTAGTTGCATTGATCACTTCAAGCTATTTTATTCATTATAAGGGACAGTACTTATCATTTTGGTAGCGATACTTGGATTCTTGGGAAACGTCTGTTTTCCTACACCATTCAAATTCACTTTGTGTTTACTTATAGATGTTTTGTTGGTATTTCATCGAGGTCAGCTAAAACCCGTCATCCGTCGTAATCATCGCACGGAACATACAGGTTTTATATAGGTGGGTAAAATATGACTGAAGGCCTATAAGTTAAAATCCATTATATAATTCTACAGTAACTGAAATGATTAAATTTAACACCATTACGTATCATAAACGATTCCAGTACAAAGAGTAAGTTCAGCCAATATTTACTTACAGTACAAAGAGTAAGTTCAGCCAATATTAACTTACAGTGCAAAGAGTAAGTTCAGCCAATATTTACTTACAGTACAAAGAGTAAGTTCAGCCAATATTAACTTACAGTGCAAAGAGTATGTTCAGCCAATATTAACTTACAGTACAGGGCTTCAGTTAAGCGGACGTACGGCGTATATTACGCCCTGAGATTGCCACCGGACGTCCAAACTGAACTTCAAAGACGTACCGCGGACTTCCGAAATTTCTTTTGTCAGTCCGAAATCGATACCCGAGACGTCCAAAAATTGTCAAAAGGCCCGCCCACTTTTAACCAGTTGTATGATGTTTGCCCCGCCTACTTACCGGAAATTCGCTACCTGTGTTGACTGAGCTTTAAGGATGTCCCACTTTCCGCTTGCGGGAGTTTTATTGACAGCCGTGTCAAGCGTCGCGGCACCCTTTTGATGGCTGCATGATCACTGCGTGTATTTGTCACGCGTGCTGAGTTGATTAATTGATGTTTTTATAATTAAATTTTCTACTGCGATCCCGAAAATATTCTTTGAAATTATATGAAGTCATTATTATTTTTTAATATTCACGTCTTAAAATCTTAAATTATTATTTTGCTAAGAACGTGTGTCGTCTGCAACACTTCCGGGAATTGCCGAGTGAAATTCTATAAATAAATAAATAACAATTATGCACAGAACGCAAATTAAAATCTATTCGAATTTAGAAGCTTACGTTTGTCATGACAACAAAAGCAATTTTTCAGATGAAAAGAAAATATATTTTTCGTCAAAATTTTCGGAAAACCCGTTTCTAAATGGGTAGCCTTGTTCCGGTTGCGCTGTTTACCAGCGCGGAAAAGACGCAAAGTAAGTCTAAATATAGGCGATATTTGCGATGTTTTCTCCGCGAACGAACGTTTTGCTGTTGGTATTTCATCGAGAGCTGCCTTTAATTTGTTTGTTGTTGCACGAGTCGGCGCCGTTTTCCCGCAATTTTTGTGAAGTAAGCAACTCGTTCGCTCGTGTTGATCAGCTTCAATCCGAACAAATATTTCATTAAATACATTTCTGCAAAATAATTTCAGCATAGTTTATTTTTAAGAAAACATGTTTTGGGTGTTTTCTCTCATGTATTTTCTTTTCTTTTTTCTTTCTCTGGGCCTTGAAACGAATGCGAAGTTGTACCAATGTTGATGCTTTCTCTAAGGTCCGACATACAAGTACAGGCTTTCCAAAAAGATGCGATCGAATTTTAATAAGCGTTAAGGACATTTTTAAAACACATCTAAGAGAAGCGTGTATCATGATGATTCTGTGTGACACTGAAATAAGAACCTATGTTCTACTAAAGAAAGGGCAGACCACCGCAGCACAGAAAAAAAAGTGGGACTTCCTAGATTTTCCTGTGGGACTTCCAAATTTGAGGGGTAGGAAGTCTGGGACTTCCTAAATCTGGAAGTTAATGGAAGCCCTGCAGTACAAAGAGTAAGTTCAACAGATTATAACGTACAGTTCAATGAGTAAGTTCATTCAGGTAGCATTTTGAGTACGTCAAGATAAGCATAACACAAAGTTGTTAGAGTGACTTCAAAACGTTGTAAGGAAGAAATCATACTTAATGGAAATAAGCATCATATTCCAAAGTAAAACAAGCCATTAAATATGGAAACACATGAAGGAAAATCTGTTACATTCATGCCAAGTAATGACATAGGCAATCAATCACTTCCCGTTTCAACACATGATAGTCGGACTACAAATGTGGGAAACTACAGTGACTATAATGCAACAGCATACGGGGAATTACATATTGAACCTATAGGTTTTTCAACCCCAGGTGGTAGTCTACCACCTGGGGTTGAAAAACCTATAGGTTCAATATGTAATTCCCTGGTAGAGACCCAGGTCCTTTAAGTACAGGGTCGTTGTCTAGCTTGGCTTCTAAGGGGTCAAGAGCAGGATTTGAGCCATATTCAGGGAGCACACACACTTCACAGCATTCAAAGAGGCGGTCTCCTGCACAAACAGAAGACACATTAACTCCAAAAGAGTATTTGTTTGAAGGCAACCGTAGCTCAAATGCCTCAAGAGGATATGACTTAGAGTCTGAATTATCACAACATTATGTATGTGACATGAATTCACAACCAGGCACATTACCATTAAATCTGGACCATCAGACCAACAATGCACATGCAGCTCTGACTTCAAATCGAAGTCACTTTAATATGACGCAGAGCTCATTTCCAAACACATATACAAAACTGATAGGTTCAGATCAATTGGACACATTTCAAGTATCTTCAGCTTCTATGTTTGCCGATATTAGGCAGAATGTCCCTAGTATATACACAAATCCAAACTGCCTATCGGTCATGACGCCTACAGAGAAGAGACATGCTTTACCTGTAAATACAAGCCGATATGTCATATATATTGCCTTTATTTTCTTGTAATAAAATATAGCAAACTTGCATTGATGGTCTTTTCACCCCCGTATCACCACATCCAGAGATGCGAATCTTTGAGTGCAAGCAATTTCAGGGAGAATTATATTGAAACACAACGCGAAGTATTCTACTGGTTCCCTTTGACTGCTTGCTCTGCATATATGGTTCTGAGTGCCGTAGTATGGGTAAGTTCTACCTAGCCTAGACAATCCGAGCTATTACACAATTATACAACTACCCTCTTTGCAAACTTTTGTCACGATTTTATATTGTAATACCATTTGTAACTACCTCTGCACAAAAAAGTTTTATCCGAGTCATTAGTTTTTAAAAAAATCAAGTATTTTCACCTTGTCACAAAGTAAAAATGAATGCAAAGTATGCAGAAATACGAGGGTAGGTAAATGTACTGTACCTTCCTCATGATCGAAACTCAAAACGGTTTTTGATTTTTCTTTCTTCTTTTTCTCTTTGTTCTTTTTGCTACTTTTGTCAACCGCATCGAATGAATCTTTGCTACTTTCAGCATCCATCGAATCGTCATTTTGTCCTTTAAATTCATCATCTGAATCACTGTTAAGAACTCTTTGACGAAAATTTCTCTTTGGTTTCCGAAACATGGCGGACATTAGAAATGATACCTGTTCGTTTCGCGCATTGTAACCGGACTGATCAGTTTACAAAATGCGCGAAATGGGTAATACTAATTTGCGAAATGTGCCGGAATAAAGCGAAATGGAGATGTAATGGACTCGTAAAATGCGAAATGTGGAGAAATGATGTTTTAAAGCTATGGAAATGTGGAGTTTTTTTTGTTTTATTTTTTGGTCTGTTTTTGTTTTTATTTTCTTTGTACATTTAGAAATGTATCTCACTAAATTTAGTAAAATCAGGCTTCTTCCAATATGCTGCAAAATGGTTTCTGTTTCTTTTTTTTCCCCTTTATTTCCTTTTTTGAAACTAGTTTTGGTACAGTAAGATAGATCTCTTATACATCCGAATTATGAGATGTTAATCACCACAGGAAGTTAATCACCACAGGAAGTTACTAAATCTAACTGCGGTCACTGAAAAAAAAAAAAAAAAAAAAAAAAGAACAATTTTTATTTATTTATTTATTTATTTATTTATTTATTTATTTATTTATTTATTTATTTATTTATTTAATTGTTGTTGTTATTTTTTCATTGCAGTGTGTAATATTATAAGTCAATGTGAGATTTAACTCAGTGAGTGTAGTTTCTGACAAAGTAAATACTGTGAAATGGAAACGAGATAGTCTCAAAACTTTAGAAGATACCATTTCCATAAACTGGACTAGTTTTTAATTATCAACAGAGAATTATTTGGAACGATGGACGGTCATTATTGGACGTACATGTACTTGTGGCTACTGTTTGGGCAAAAGAATACGGAAATAGGAGTCATTGCGAATCAGTGCATAAAAGTAAGTGTATGAGTGCAAAGACAGACGGACGGATGATGCCAGGATAGATAGATAGATAGATAGATAGATAGATAGATAGATAGATAGATAGATAGATAGATAGATAGATAGATAGATCTTTCCCGCTTCATTGTCTGAAGATATAGTAAATTGGTTTATAGAAAGACGGACGGACAGACAGACGTATGTATGTACTACCTATATATGTATGTATGGATTGATAGATTTTATTTGGGTTATAAAATGGATGTTAAGACAGATAGATAGATAGATAGATAGATAGATAGATAGATAGATAGATAGATAGATAGATAGATAGATAGATAGATAGATAGATAGATGGATGGTGGAATGGATGGATAGATGGATGGATGGATGGATGGACGGACGGACGGACGGACGGACGGACAGACAGACAGACAGACAGACAGGCAGGCAGGCAGGCAGGCAGGCAGGCAGGCAGGCAGGCAGGCAGGCAGACAGACAGACAGACGGGTGAATAGATAGATAGATAGATAGATAGATAGATAGATAGATAGATAGATAGATAGATAGATAGATAGATAGATAGATAGATAGATAGATAGATAGATAGATAGAGACAGACACAAACAGGCAGACATAGGTAGATAGATAGACAGATAGATAGATAGATAGATAGATAAGTCGCCATTCATTAAAGGAATTGTTTGGACTAAGTAAATAGTAATGGATGAATGAATAAAAGGATGGATTGTTTAGATAGATAGATAGATAGATAGATAGATAGATAGATAGATAGATAGATAGATAGATAGATAGATAGATAGATAGATAGATAGATAGATAGATAGATAGATAGATGGTTGGATGGATTGATTGGATGGATGGGTGGATGGTGGGTGGGTGGATGGATGGTGTGATGTATAGATGGATGGATAGACAGACAGACAGATATACGAGTACTTGTAAATAGTTGGTGTTAATAAAGATGGACGGATGAATAGATAGATAGATAGATAGATAGATAGATAGATAGATAGATAGATAGATAGATAGATAGATAGATAGATAGATAGATAGATAGATAGATAGATAGATAGATAGATAGATAGACTTGATTGATTAAAGTATTAATGAAAAGCGGCAATCATTATGGCTGTACATATTTGTTTGGATACTTAGTAATCGATTCATCAGGAAGAAAGCTCGGGCCATTTGTAATTAGTCTTTAATCCTTAGTGATAATCAAGGTAGTAATCAATTAAATGAAGTGTGAAAACTCGTGCGTATTAATTAAATATGGTTTATTTGTCGTCTGACTTTGGCGGTTGGACAGTCCTAAAAAGGTACAAAAACTGAAGGACGTGACCTTAATAGTGTTTAGTGGCCCATTAAACTTCAAACCAACCTACTAAAATTTCCTTAAGGTTAATAATTTTAATCTGTAAAGCACCAGGCAAGTTTGTAACGAAAACATTCTAAAACAGAGTGTATTTTTTTTTCAAAGAAATGTTAGTGTTAAGATTTCTTGTGGCATGAAATGTCAAGACTTATTTTCTTTGAAAAAAATAAATAAATAAATAAATAAAAACATAAAACAAATAAAACTTTTCGAATATTGTCTGTTCCAAATTTTCCTGGGTGCTTTAAGGATTCAAGTGCTAGTCATGTATTATGAAGAAATTACTGTGTGGATGATTAATCTTATCTGTGACCGCTGATTGAGTACGCGCTATGACCCTGAAATGAACTGCTGCGCGATGCAAGTAAACGATGTTTACACAGTCTGATTAGGCCTTTTTGTAGCCTGCATACAGAATTGATGGATGCGGTAAATAAACTCCAATCAGTCTGTGTTGCGCATGTATTGGTGTAAAGCGCTTATAAAGCTTGACAGCCGATTTACATGGAATGTCAAACCATATTTTCTCTTGATAGATAATTTTAATGCTTGTTACATAACAAAAGATATCTAGGACAAAACAGACTTAACAGAAAAAGGCCATACTCTATCAACCACGACCTATGACACCATTAGACTCTTCATCAAACAACAAAATTATTGTTTAATCTATCATATCTAACCTTAGAGAGACTTCGAAAAAATCAGGCCGACATGACCCACTAAAATTGGCTGAAACGACCCGGGCCGAAACGACTAAGGGCCGAACTGACCCGGAACGTTATTCGTTAAAGACGACTTTTTGATAGGATTATACAGAAAAATATAAGTGAAGTTATCCAGAAAAAGCACGGCATCCGGCACGGCATTCCGGGGGCACCAAAAGAAGGGAGAGATGAGGAACAAATAATGAAACCACCGACGCACAGACAAATACTCTGCAACAGAGGAAACACCTAAGAACGAACAGTAAAAAAAAAATAATGGAGGAGAGCACACGAAGCTTAATTTAAAAAGCGCGTCATATTGATAATAATAGTGGGCTGGGTGGCCTAGTGGTTAGTGCACTCGACTTTCAGCGGGATATCGTGGGTTCGAATCCCTCTCGGGTCGAGACAATTTTAAGACGCCTAGCTCATATTCGACGTGCCCTGGGTTAAGTATAAAGTGGACAGGGCGGCGCTCGGTGACAGACAGCGGCACCAAATGTGCATGGTTGAGCCATGGAAGCAAGGCTGTACATATACATGCACATAACAATCGCCGCTGCCTCCCTGTTCCTCGTGTGAAATCCGCACAACAACAACATTGATCATAATCAAGGTTAGTCATATAAAGGGTGTGAAATATTAAGAGCCGCTGCCTATTAATCCCATCAAATTGAGTTTAATCAAAGTTAGCGAGCTTATCAAAGGCGCTTCATGATGGTACTCGACCATATGTGTCCTAATGACTAGAAAAATAATAAAACACAATATGATCGCATATAAATAATATTATCTAAATTATTTTGATATGCAGGAAAATAAAGACAGAAAGGAAAGAAAGAAAATATTTGTTTTGTGAATCGATGTCGGCTTTCATTGTAATGTTTTAATAGAATTTAATGAAGTTTCAACTGCCGTGATCCATACCGCGTGCGCGTGTGTGTGTGTATGTGTGTGTGTGTGTGTGTGTGTGTGTGGGGGGGGGGGGGGGGGGTACTCTGAATTTTGTCTGCTAGATAGGCTGGACTCCAGCATTTAGTGTTTTTCCCGAAAAGATATCCGGTATATCAGCCATCATAAAAAAAAGAATATCCGGAATATCAGCCATACCCCCAAAAAAGTATCTATAGATATTAGCATACCCTCAAAAAATATTCCCCCTGCTTTCTTTTAATAAAAGTGTGGTTTTCATATATTTATTTTTTCTGTATGATGATTGTATTAGTAATATAAGTGCTTTAAACAGTTTCCAACATGTAGTAGCTTCGTTTTTTTTAATGGCATTGAAACGATGCACAGCAGAAACAGCGCTGTTAAAACTAAATAAAAACAACTATCAATTCAACAGAAGGTCCTAACCCGATTCTTATAATACCCATTAAAATACCGAGAATTTTGACAAACCCCAAAAAATAGTCAGTTTCAAAGTGGGACCCCGTTGGGTTAAGTTGTACCATATTATCTAATTTCAGGAGTCATTCTGCATAGCTCCAAATAAAAGGAATATCCAGATAAACGTTTTCCTGATTTATCCACAAAAGTATATGCTTTGAGTACTCATTAGAAGGGCTTCACTGAGACAGCTCCAATGAATACCCACAACATATACTTTCATGGTGAAATAAGCAAAATAGCAAAACTGATAATAATAATAATAATAATAATAATAATAATAATAATAATAATAATAATAATAATAATAATAATAAAATCTGGAGCTGTGTTCATTACTTGCTCACAGTCACTAAATACTTACATGCTATGGGCAGATTCAGCAGACGACAAACTAGTGATATTTTTCCTAGAAAATAGGATCTGATACGCCATGCAAATTATCTCCTACCTAAGGAGACAATTTGCATGAAGTGTAAAATATTATTTTTGTATGAAAAATAAAAATATTCAAAATTTCGTCTTCTGAATGTTTTACCCAGCATGAAAAAGTGTTAAAAGACAGGAAGCACTTCCTTGGATACTTGCAAAACCTTGCCCCATTGTGACTGTGTATGTGCAGCATCTGGTCAGGGTCAACATTGTTTCCACTCATCTGACAGCCTTTAAGGTCATATGCCAGCAGCAATTGTCAAAATATAGTTCACGCTATATTCATTTTCCTCAAGTCGTGACCGACTAATTCAGAGATATGTTAACTGAAGGCCCATCAGTCCAAACTCAGCAGACCCGGGTCATGTCCGCTGACTTTTCGGAGCACCCCTTTCTTTTAAATAACATATGATAATTTTACAAATATTATCAGAAATTTCATCATTTCGCATTTTGATAATTCCGTTCTCTGCATTTCATAAAATTAGTGTCGCCATTTCGCAAATTTATATCATTACGCTACATCTCGCCCATCTCGTATATGGGCCCCTCGTATATTAGTATGACCCCCATCCCACCCTCCAAGAGGGAAACGTCCGTAAACCGTTTTTCCCGCACCCTAACTCCTTCTCACAAGCAACTGAGAGTTACGCCAATCGAAAGCGTCATTTTTTTTACTTCCTGTAACAAGAAAAACCCAGTCTTTGTGTTGTTTTACTGTTGCACTGAATTATTTCAGGCCTCTTTTGATGGATATTTGTTTTATTTCTGAGATCATTTTATAAAAAGTTGTAAATGGAGTCCCCGCAAGGTTTTGTGGAAGAAATAGATGTCCAGGAACTCTCTTTTCATGAGGTGAATGTTTGACACTGATAGGTTTTGAAAAGAATTTCTGAAATTTACATATTCGAGCACGGTAGTTGGGCAGGTAGCATTGTGTGACCATTGAAACAGTGCGCCTTGTATCTGTAGGCTGTCTTTCAGAGTCATTATTTTATTTGATGCAGTTCTGCAATCTCTTTCCTCATTCCTCGTTTTATGGAGGCCATGTTTCTGCAATCTGGGAAAATGTGGAATGGTTACCTGCAATTCTTTGTCCATAAATGCTTGACGCAGACAATGACATAGAGAACCAATTACTCTTATGCGCAGCAGTTATGCCCAGATGGTTAGCGCGAGAAATAATCACATTGTGTATCAGGGTGAAACCTTCACGGTTAACAAAACTGGAATGTGCATTCAAAAATTATTGTTTTACATGCAACAGACTTTGTTTCTTTTTTGATTTGCAACAAATTCATCTGAACTGTTTTCTTTATTGATTATATATATTTGGGTATTTATGAAAAATACGCTGCTTATCTGAGGCACTGAACCTAGTTTATCTAAGAACCAATGCAATGTTGCACACTTACGGGTTGCAGGAAATGTGTCCATATTACGGATTGCAGGAAATGTGTCCATATTCGGTACTGGCTATTTTTCACAATGATCTGTATTTGGTGCAAAAAGATCTGAAATTTGCTGTTGTATGGACACTATCTGGAGCACTGTATATGGACACAAACCTGACCTATAGATTTATTTAATGTATAAAAATAAATATGTCTATGAACAAGAATCACTAGGCAGCTGTTGAAATTCTGTTTTGTTTTGTAGTGCATTGATTCTTTACACAGGTGCCAAGAGCATTTAGTTGGAGATGGATACTCACATGTATATAGTAAAGGGGGAGTGCTTTTAAATACGTATGTAAGCAAACAAAAAGGAAACAAAAGACCTTAATTATAACACATCTAAGAGAGTTTGTTTTCAGACAGGGTAATTTTCCTAGGCACAATTTTCACACCTTGGGTTCTTGTTTTTATAACTGCAAAAAGATAATGTCCATATTCAGAATGTAGGACAAAACACCCCCCGGACAAAACACCCCCTGCTCATTTTGGCATAGGTGGACAAAACACCCCTCATGTTTTTTACAGGGTGGACATAACACCCCCTGCAACTTATGAAAGGGTGGACAAAACCCCCCTCGTAAGTTTTGCAAGGTGCACAAAATCCTCCCTATCATGTGGACAAACCCCGCCCCCCCTCAGACAGAATCCTCTGTGTTTATTATTGCTATAGAATTCTGGTCCCTTGAGTAATAATCTGCTTGCAATGGTACAGTAGGCAAACTCCCTTCCAAGAAATGAACATAAATGTATGCTTATCAACAATATTTTTGTTTCAAAAATGTATGAGGGCATGAAGTATGAAGAAATTAATGGGGCTATTAAGTATTAAATAAACTTTATTGTGAAATTTTTCTTCTACCAGTATGCTAATTGATTGCTATATTCAGTTTGTAATTGTTCAGTTAATTTTCTAATATGAATTGTGATTGTATAAGTTCCAGATCATTATACTTTTAATTAGCTGATTAGAGCTAATTGTCTCTTAATTACCCAGTTTACTTTGTGTACCATTTTCTTAATTGCAACTTGATCAGAAATCACTTTAATCTATGATGTTTTTTAATCAGCATCTTTAAATACTTTAATGATCAATTAATTTTTAAATTTGAAAGTTTTGTTGGAAGCTTCTTAATTACTAGCACTATTTACTCATTTTACAAAGTGCTAAAATGTCCAGTTATATAAGGGGGGTAGATTTTCTGTTCCATCATTGCATCAGCAAAATGGAATTCATTGCAAGTAATAAGGGCTCACGGAAACTCTGCTACGCAGGGCATGCTTATACGAAGAAGAAGCAGTCTAAGACAACGATGACATGGGAATGTACTCATCGCAGTGCCAAACAGTGCAAGGGTTCACTTATAACTGATCTTGAGGTATGTACTTCATTGATCAAAATTATTACTTATTTATACGTGTACATGTATTTACTGTTCGGTTATGGGACTGTTCACTCCAAAATCAGTTCCTCCTGGGACGATTCGCTCCAAACGGAAAATTTTACTGGGACGTTTCCTCCGGGACCATTCGCCCCACGGAAAACCTACTGGGACTGTTCTCTCCAAACTGTTAAAAAATGTCTAAAATATATAGTATTTATCAAACGATGAGGGCGAGCGGCTTCAGAAGCTGAGCTGCAGTAGATTTCACATTTTCCTACAAAACCTATATATTTTACTCTCGTTATAACACGGTTTTCATAGCTAACACGGAAATTGCCTTGGACCCCAACAATAGTGTTATAAAGAGGTTGTGGTGTATGAAGTTAATTCAGTTTATTTCAACAAAGGAAATAAAGTTTCAATAAATACGATGGAGTGGATGGTTTTTGAATATTGTAAATAGTCATTTGTTCTATGTTTTTGTATTCTCTCTGTAACTTGACATTTAAACAGTTTTCATGAAACTGCACACAAATGTATAGCATCATGAACAGGAACTTGAATAGTCATTCAGATGCATTTTTAAAACACTGAAAAGCTAAAGGCTGGGGGGCGTTTGTGTATTTGGATATTTTCATTTTTACCGAATTATGCCATAAAAAGATAGTATCTGAAAGATGCTGAATAGGGAGTAGTGTGCAATTTTTTTCTATTGCAGACACACAACAGCAAACATTTTACATTGTAATTGTTTAATTTAATGCATATTTATTTTCTACTTTCAGGTGACAGCAGTGAGATCAACGACGGAACACAACCAGGGGCTGATCCGTTTTCCATTGCTGCCATGAAGGTCAAGGCAGAGATCAAGTCTAGTGTTGAGGCCAACAGGGGAAAGCCTGGACAGATCGTCGCAGATAAGCTGGCCACCGTTCCTAAGGAGGTATGGTATATGCATGTATTTGTATTAAATGTTTGTTTGCCCCTTGACATCATGATAACACTCATATTCAGGTGAATACCAAGTGCTACAAACCTAATTTTATATAAAAAGAATTTGCATGGGTATTAATTGTTTTCCTATTTGTACTCTTAAACAGACATTAAAAGTTTGTCTGTCCATCTTGGGTACAAGGTCATAGTCTTAGAAATTTTAACTTAATGTTTTCATGTTAACGCTTTTTATGAGCACATTACTTCTCTCCTTATGGATGGATTTATTTCATACTTTAAATGATTATAGCTGCTGGTCTAAAGTTTTCATCAGCACCCGTTACCGTGATTTTTGGCAATATTAAATGCAGCTCGTTATTAGCTCACCTGAGCCAAAAGGCTTATTGGCAATCTTATCTTGTGCCATGGATTTTACGCCAAGGTCAAATTTGGTAAAATGGGCATTTGCACTTGTATGTGTAAAAAGTAAAGATTTCAAATATTAGAAACACTTCAGATCCCCACCCATCAAACATATATATAGAGAGAGAGCAGTAATCTAATTATATCCCCCTAAACTGTGTTTGTGGTGGGGTGTACCGTTTTCACATTGTCCGTCCGTCCATCCGTCCGAATGATGTGCTGAAGAATTACGATGCTGAAAAAAATCAAAACACAGCTTTGTGAACTTAGCCATTTTTATGCAAATATCATTTGTCAGACTAAAGTAGTAGCATACCGTGCAATCAACTTCTCTCACAGTTTTCCTTGAAACAATATGATACTTGGCATATGCATTACAGACATATTTGACATGTGCATTAAGCATTTCCTTGCAGGAGGGTATCTAATAAGCAGTGCTTATTGACTTTTTTCATTTAGCCAGTAATCTAATTTTGACAATGATATTTAGATGGTAGTAAAAATAAAATGGTGGTAGTCTAAGTTTCCAGGTATAAAAGATGATATACTGTTGATTACTGATATTATTTCTGATATTAATTTTTTATATTTCCAGGTCGCTTCTGCAACTGGCAGGGTTGATTCTCTTAAACGGGTCATTCGTCGTGCAAAACGGGGGAAAGCACCAGCAGAGCCTGCGTCTATCCGGGACATCCCACGGCCCCTACCAGAAAACTACACTACCTTTCGCCAAGACAGCTCCTTCTTGATATACGACAATGGATCTGAACAAGAACGTGTTCTAGTGTTCGCGAGTGACGACGGTTTGAACCTCCTTGGTGATGCGGATACGTGGTTTATGGGTGGAACTCATTCAACAGCCCCATCACAGTTTCAACAGTTATTCTGTATCCGTGTACCTCTAGGTGAGACGTGTGTGTCATCAGTTTATGCCCTGCTGCCATCTAAGACTCAGGCGATATACGAGGAGTGTCTGACTGCCATCCTGGATGCGTGTGTGCTGAAAGACGTTCGACCGACCCCCAATCGCATCGTGGCGGACTATGAGATAGCCATCCACAACGCTGTGAAGTCAGTGATTTCGACCATCATCCACATACAAGGCTGCTTCTACCACCTGACCCAGTCGACGTGGAGACGAGTACAGGCGGAGGGACTACAGGCCAGCTACAAGGACGATGAGGAAGTTAGAACCTTCTGTGGGATGCTAGATGCCCTAGCATTTCTACCAGTGGATCGGGTGAATGACGGTATGCGGGCCTTGAAGGAAGTTAGTCCAGATGATCTCCAAGGGCTTACAGACTACTTTGATGCTACCTACGTCTCTGGACACTACCGAGCTGTGGTTGGCGGTGATGGAAACATGCGGTTTCGTCGGACGGCTCCAAGGTTTCCACCCATGGAATGTACATGAAGCAACAATGACTGATCAACAGAGAACCAACATCATGTGTGAGTCCTGGAACAATGGCTTCAAACACCTGGAGGGATGTAGCAACCCCTCGCTGTGGACTGTTATTGACTGTTTGGGAAAGGATGCAGCTCTGGTAGAAACTGAAGTCTACAACAACCAACAGGGTCAGCCAGCTCCCAAGAGGACTAGGAAAGCTACTGTGGCTCACCAGAAGAGACTGAAGACTCTCTGTCAGCAGTTTGTGCGCGAGGAGAAGACTTTGGCACAGTTCTTGTACACCATGGGACAGCAGATTCGGTTGAATTAGACAGTGCTTATGTATACAGTGTAAAGTGAACAGACAGTTTATGTATAGGAATCTAACACATTAAAACGTAAATGGCATTTGCTAATATCAAAATTTCCATATTTTCCAGGGAAAGTAAGGCCTGCAAGAGTCAGTTCTTTCCTTCCCTGAAAAATGTTATCTGCTCTATGAATTTTATGACGTTTTATATGTTATATTGAGTGCTATAGATAATAATGTGCTACAGTTCTATTTTATTAACAATATAGTTTTCCTACATAAAAAATGTGAAGTGTGCTATTTATTTATTTAATATAATAAAATATCAGTGTCATAATTTGGTGTAAGAAGTGATGGGGTGTTCATTTCAATGACTTGTTAACCAGATGAACTTATTTCTTAAATTAATCAACTGTTTGCAATGTTTGCATTCCTGTTTCATAAATTACCCTATTATTCTCTTTGATCATATTTAATTGAATTAAATGCTTTAATGCTCACTTAATTTTCAAATTAAGGGCTGCACTTAATTATGTTTGATCACCCACAAACTGTTTAATAACACCTCAAGTGATAATGAGTTTAAATAACCCTTTTCTGCTTTTCAAATAGATCAGTATGCTAATTACTGTCAATAACTGTTAATTATATGTACCATCATACAAACTGCAAAATTGCATTTGGCAGTAAATATCAGAATTGGGTGTAAAGATACAAAAACTTCAGCCACTCTAACATTTCAGAAGCTGGAAAAGTTGCTGTAATTATTTCAGAATTAATTTTACATCGCAATACAGAGTCCAAAAACAGTTTCTGGGTCTGCACTTAGGATTATTACCATAGGCTTGATCTGTTACATGTATGCTTTCTTATTGTTGTACAAAATTACTATGTAGGGTCATTTTTCTGTTAATCTATAGCTGTTTATTAAGACATCATACTGTGGGAGCTGTGGGAGGGTTCTTAATCTTTTGGATTAAACATGGTACAAAGAAAAAAACAGAAATTGGATAGGTTATAATAAAAATGACCAAGTATTGATGGCTGTTTTTCTATATAATCTATACATTTTTGTTTGGACATCACACAGTGATTTAACTTACATACCTGGTTTATGTGTGTAACAGGAACACCCTTCAACTACTGGTGAGGTGCCCAATCTAGCATCAGGGGGATTTTGTCCGAGGGGGGTTTTGTCCACATGATAGGGGGGATTTTATCCACCTTGCAAAACTTACAAGGGGGGTTTTTGTCCACCCTGTCAAAGGTTGCAGGGGGTGTTATGTCCACCCTGTAAAAAACTTGAGGGGGGTTTCGTCCACCTATGCCAAAATGAGCAGGGGGTGTTATGTCCGGGGGGTGTTTTGTCCGGATACCCCATATTCCAGAAGGAAATCAAATCAAGAGATTTTAACTCTGGACTCTCTAGGTTGGTAATGATGTATTTATTTTGCTTTTAGGTTGTTGGCAAAGGTGCCTTTGGAGTTGTGAGCAGAGCTAACTGGCGTGGGAAAGATGTTGCAGTAAAACTCATAGAAACTGAGTCAGAGAGGAAGGCTTTCTTGACAGAACTGAAACAGTTGTCCAGGGTTAATCATCCAAATATTGTAAAACTCTATGGGGCTTGTACAAGACCACCAGTGGTAAGATTTGTTCTTGTAGCACAACTTCAGATAAGGTGATAATTATTCCCATGTTTTTTAAGAAAAGCGATGAGGATGTTGTTAATGCCTCTATCATTCCATCCATCTGTCTTGATGGATGTATACTTCTGTGTCTGCTTACGTACAAAATACCCATCATGGCCATGTGTGTTGAAAATTAGACACACAAAGATACTTTGTAAGTAATTTTTGTCACACAAATCAGTCAGCTTGTGTGTCTGCGGAATAAGTCTCATTGAAATACACTGAAGTGTCCAAGGGACGAGAGTATACTTGTGTTTTTTTAAAATTATGGACACGTCAGTGTATTTCATTGAGGTTTATTCTGTAGTTTTTGGTAAAAAAAAGTGCCTTATCTGGAGTTACATTGTATGCTTTAGCGTAACTATAGATAAAGTTACATCTTAGAATAAATCATTATTTTTGTTTTACAAAGCTTTTGATAAGGTGTATTTTCTCAGCCAAAAAGTACGGTAATAATCCTCAGTATTTGGACAGCTTCTCTTCTTGCCATACTTGTCCTAAAATTTGAAATAGTCCTTTCTACTATCTCTTGATGTGTCAAATGTATTGCTGTATGTATGGCAAACAATATAGATCCTGATCAAATGCCACATTCTGTGGCATCTGATCTGGGTCTACACTGTTTGGAAAGGCCTGTCTGTCTAAATACTTAGGGTTATTATTGTATTGAGTTTTTTATTTTCTTATTTCTGGTACATGTACTTATAAGAAGTGCCTCTCCATAATTTTCTTATTTCTGCATGAAAACATGTTTGGGTTGTCATCAGAAGCCCCACAATATACTGTATTCAACTTAATTACAGCACTGTGTGCTTAGGTTTTTCAAAACTACTGGAAAAACTTGTAAAATATGCACCCACCTATACTAAGGGTACACTATAAAAAGGTCTGAAAGTCTTATCGAATGATTTTTTTGCAATTTTTTTCTGATTTTCTTTATAAAAGCATATGTTGTGGGTACTTATTTGAATGACATCGACAAGTCGGTGCAATTCAAATGAGTACCCACAACCAAGGTTGGGCGGCAAATTCCACCCCCGGTATTTACCAGTGGCATTTGCCGGTATTTACTGGTCTGGAAAATACTCCTCAAGTGGCAAATACTGGCAAATACCGGCAAATTGAATTTTTTTTTTGGCCTTAAAAAACTGCAGAAGTCTTTAAACAAGTTGCATTGAAATAGTATAAGCAAACTAGATGAGTAAGAATGTTAAAATCATTAATTATATAAGGTTACCACCCTGAAGAATAGAAGAAATCTCAATATAAACATGTAACACTGCCAAAAAGTGAATCTAAGACAAAAATTTTGAAATTATTTAAGCAACAAATGGTCTTTAATTAAAAAAAAAATCATGTAGCCCTTTATCTCAATAGTAGAAATTCGCCTGTGCACCTGGCCACTGATATTTACCATAATGACCCTAAGTTTTTGTGCTGGCAGACCATGTCAAAAAGAGCAGACCAAGATCATACTGAACAGTCTGATCAGGATCTTAAATGTTTGCCAGGCCATCTGCATCTTTTAAACACACTTCTGTATGGTAAAAGTATGTTTTGCAAAGTTTAGGATATTTACATCACTTTACTATATTCAAAATTTTTAGGAGTTTTAGTGTAAATGTAATTAGCAAGACTACCTGTATGGTCTAATTACTAAAACAACAAACCCCAGGACAATTGTTTGTTCAAGAGGGTACTTGATAGCCAGGGGCAAGATGTCATAAATGAATGCATATAGACAATAAGTCTAGGTGAAAGTAAAAAGGTGTCATAGGTAAGGCTTGAGTTATAGTATGGCTTCAAACTGGCAAATAAAGTAAACTTAAACCAGAGTTAAACTGCAATCAGTATAATGTAAATACTAAGTCAACTATGTAGCCCCTATTACAGACATTGTCCATAGGTTGATACTGAGGGTAGGGTTTTGTCTTACTTCCAGGGTGGTAAATGCCAATTTCCAGTATTTGCCAGCATTTACCAGTATTTGCCGGTATTTACCGGTAAATACCACCGGCATGGAAAATACTCATATTTGCCGGCATTTTGCCAACCTTGCCCACAACATATGCCTTTATAAAGAAGTAGAGAGAAAATACACTTGCTGTAATTGCTTGACTGTGCGCTTATAAGGGTATGTGCAGTAGTTACTTAGGTCGAATACGGTACGTTTTCCCAGAGAAATAGGAAAAAACAACACCTGGGTTCCTCTCTTATCTAGAGCTATGATTTTTGTATAAATACATACGAGTTGCAGCATCAGCAAGCCTACCTTCAGACATGTGCGTCCAGCAAAGATTCAGATCAGCCTGCACATTAGAAAACATGTTGTGGGTACTCATTAGAAGCACCTTGGTGAGGTGCACCAAATAAATACCCACAAGTATGTTTTCTTGGAGAAAAATTTCCAGGAAAAGTGTTGGTAGGTTACATGTAACAGACCAGCTTAACATTACCTTGACAGTGTTAACTGGGCTGTAAAACTCCAGCTAACAAAAAGGGTTATTATGCCAAATATAGTAATGAATATGACAGTGTGATACCAGGTTAACATGATTTGTCAATTAATGCATAAAAGAGACATTAGCAAACATTACAGACCCACATCAGACACCACAAAACAAGGTATCTGGTCAGGGTCTACACTGTTTGCATTAAGTACTGGAATTTATGTAATAAATGATAGATTAAAAAACCAAAGTAGATACCCCTTATAAGGTAAATAGACTTGTCCAAAAGAGATAAGAGTTCACTAGGCATAAATGGGTTAATGAGAGAATATTTTTTTTTTCCCAACTTTCTTAGGTATGTCTGGTGATGGAATATGCTGAAGGGGGTTCTCTGTACAATGGTGAGTAATATTATTTGTTCCTTTTAGGGGACTTGATGCATTTGGTAGATTTTTTCACAATTTTTACAACAAGGGGGTAAACTTCAGTGACGTCTTGTTTACTTTCCTTCAGTGCACACCAAGTCCCTTCTGAAAAGGGGTCTACTCTAAAAGGAAAGAATTCTTTCCTTTTAGAGTAGACCCCTTTGAAAAGGGAAGCAAAACTGACTCTGACAGAGTTGTCTCTCCTGAAAAGGTATCCATTTCCCTTAACCCATTTCATTCTGAATTGACTCTCCCACTATATATTAGAAGAGTCCAATTTCAATTTTAGGTATGTCAGGCTACACATGTATATAATGTATATATTTCTAGAGAAAAAGGCCAAACTATTTGCAAACAGTGGAGACTTGATCAGACTCTGTTCAGTGGCATCTGATCTGGGTCTGCACTGTTGTCAGTTACCTTTTAGCAGTATTCAGAATACAATGGATTAATACATGTCTCTCTGTCAGTCATTTTAAAATGATTTGATCATGTCTGCTCATTATGAATCACTCTTTTTATGATTGACAAAATCTAATCTAACAGTATTTCAGTGGCTTCTTTTCAAAGACTGATTTTAAAGACCCAAAATGTGGGATCACAGAGAGTTACCTCACATCGCAAACCATAAGAAAGTCCAAGATTAGTAGCTGGGTTCCAGCGCAGTTGGTAGAGCATCTGATTGCATATGCAGGGGTGGCAAGGTGGAATCCCATTTTGGCCACATAACTTTTGTGGAGATTGATCATGAAATAGTTTCTACAGTCATTCCCCACATTCTGCTGGTGCAAGAAAGGCAGCTATCATTTACAGGTGAAAGTATTTGTACAAGTACTGGAGAACAGCTTAGGCGTAAAAAAAATAATAGCTGTGTGCCCGCTTACATGCTGAAAAAAAAAATAATTGGTCGGTAGGTAGGAGAAATTTATTTAATTTTTCTATTTTTTTTCTCCAGAAAAGAACAGGGTCGGGCCTGTAATATTATGAAAATATAGGTATTTTGTTGAGAGTCGGTGCTTTACTTTTTTTTTATTTTGCATTTTTTACTGATAAAAAATAGCAGAGACTGGTGTTTGAAACAGGGTCAGTCGGGTTAGCGGAAACACAGCTATTTTTTTTATGCCTTGGAGGACTAAGCCTGCCAAGGTAAAATGTAAGTAGATTAACTGACCACTTGACTTTAACGGTGTTGACTGGGTCGTAAAAGTCAAACACAAACTGAGATTAGTAATAGTAGTACCTCTGTGTTTACCATACTTAAAGGTTGTTCATGTTACATGAATACATATTTAATTAACCTTTGTTCTGCTGAACCCGGATATACCCTGCCTTTGCAAATAGTGTAGATCCAGATCAGTTGACTTCTGAATAAGCCGATTGAAATGGATTTGCACAGTTTGTCATTAAGTATGTGAATTTGTATCAAAATCTAGATTCAAGTAATCTGAAAATTAGAAGTGGGCATGACATCTTGATTTATTTAGCAGGACAAGTGTTAAGGTGTGGAATACAAGTATTCCACAACTTAACACTTGTCCATAGCTCCAGATAAGAGGGGGTCGCCACATAAATATTTTTTTTATTTCTTAATGAAATATGTTGTGGGTACTCACGATAAATGCCACCATGAGGCATTTCTAATGAGTACCCCCAGCATATATTTTTGCAGAGAAATAAAAACAAATATCAATACTGATATCAATACTGAAAGGTCTGATATGTTTTTATTGTTGAAAAAAGCACTTTAGCAGGAGCTATTATCATTTGAATTTTATGCAATACTTACCTTAAATCATATAATCTGAGCCTTATTTATTTTTATGAAAACACATTTTATTTCAGAATTCTGCATAAATTGGGTATGCATTCCGTCCTGATGTTACCTGTGTACGTGTATTTCATGTTCATAACCAGGGTCTAAGAAATATTTAAGTTTACACTCAAATTTACATTGACATTTACATCTGTGTTACATGTACTCTTGGAGGTCATAACTTGGGTACCTTTTTATGCTAGGAAGTTGAATTTGGTATGCTTTTTACCAAGATCTTAAGCTTCAACTCTGTGCTAGAGTTGCCCCTGTGTCATGCCCTCGGGTGGGGCTAAGGGTCAAAATGTATTACAGATCAGAATGAGCATTTGGAAAATGGTTGTTGACATTTATGCATCAAGATGTTGTAGCCATATGTGCAAAGAACAAATGGTGGGGGCATTTGTGCACTTTGGACACATGTTTAGTTTTTCTTAGTTCTTTCCAAAAACATATCATGTAGGTACTCATTAGAATTGCCTCACTACCTAAAACATGTTTTTGTGGAAAAAGAACAAAAATGCACAAAAAGCCTCTACTGATGATATCCTCCATTAAACAACCATCTGTCTTTACTCTTTTGAGGTTTCCAAGTTGAGGTTTCACTTGTAATTTACCTTTGTTATGCAGCCATCTCCTTTAAGCATGTTTGCTTAACAAAAGTTGCAGTGTATTGATACATGTACATTACAACTTCTTTATAACATGGTTCGTTATAACACAGTTTCGGATATAACACGGTTCAAAGATGGATCCAAAAAATGTATAGATTATATTGAAAAATGACCATAAATGGTCATTTACCATAAATGGTCATTTTTCAATATAATCTATACATTTTTGTTTGCATATAACACGGTTGTTTAACTAACACAATTTATGCTAGGGAACCCAACAATAGTGTTATAAAAGGTTGTGGTGTACATCCAGATGCATAGGTCTAGATAAGAGTGGGTATCAGGTAAATATTTTTCTTATTTCTCGGCGAAAACATATCTTGTGGGTACTCATTAGAAGCGCCTCATCGAGAAATAAGAAAAATATAGATGCTTTTTAGGTTGAAAAAAACCACCTTAATCAAGAGCTAT
This sequence comes from Anodontia alba, assembly GCA_964016985.1. Taxonomy (NCBI): domain Eukaryota; kingdom Metazoa; phylum Mollusca; class Bivalvia; order Lucinida; family Lucinidae; genus Anodontia; species Anodontia alba. The sequence goes on from OZ024824.1 coordinate 110,154,443, forward strand.
GTAGATGTGTGTTATATCTCTTTCAGTGTTACATGGTACTGGTCCCCAGCCTGATTATACAGCAGCACATGCTATGAGCTGGGCTCTACAGGTCTCAAGAGGGGTGGAGTATCTTCATTCAATGAAGCCCAAGGCCTTAATACACAGAGATCTAAAACCACCAAAGTAAGTGTTGACTTCGACCCCTCTACAAATAACAGCAAGTAGACAAAACGTAAAAAGGTCTGATATGTTTTTACTGCAAGTACTGTAAATTGTCATTGCGTTATAAAATTCAGTTTCTCACAGTATATGTATATACAGTCAACTCTCGTTATCTCGAATTCCAAGGGACTCTATTAGATACTTCGAGATATCCGTACCTCGACATATAAGATTTGCAGAATTGAGGAAAAAATTATTCGAACACCACATTTAACAAATATATATACATGTATATATATTTAATTGGACTATTGAAGTTAGAGCTATATTTGCCGGCCTCGGTGGCTCAGTTGGATGCGCCGTCCGACTGGAGACCAGGAGGTCGCGGGTTCAACCCCCGCCGAGGTCGGCAACATTCTTTCGTGGAGATTGATCATGAAATATTTTCTACGGTCATTCTCTCCCTTCCGCTGATTCAAGAAGGGCAGTTGTCAGTTTCTGGCGAAAGAATGTGCATAATACTGGTTAACCGCTTAGAGGACTAAGCCTGCCCAGTAAACATGTGGTTAGGTAAACTGACCACGCTTGACATGACCCCATTGGGTTGACTGGGCCGTAAAACCTCAACACAAAAAAAAAAAAGAGCTATATTAAAAATATTGTGGAAAAGAGGAGAAATTGCTCCTTAGAAACAATTTCTCCTCTTTTCCACAATGTTTTTTTGCCTGTTGTTAGATGTTCATGTTTCGGCAGGGACCAGATTTTTCACTTCGAGATAAGCAGTTATTCGAGATAAGCGAGTTCGAGATAACGGGAGCCATACACATTAAAGTGAATGGCTATAACTGGTAGATTTTTGGTCATTTTCAACAAAGGAGACAACGTTTGTGACTTCGTCAGAGGATTATTTAATGATGCTTACTTTTTCTGATTTTCTTTATATAAGCATATGTTGAGGCAGTTGTGTCAAACACAACATAAGCTTTGATAAAGAAGTAGATAAATGTTCATGGGCTGTAATTGGAAAACTATGCAATTGCTGGGCTTTTGCTTATAGGGGTATGTGAGATAATTAGGTCAGATATGGTATGTCATGAATGCTCTTAATAATCAGACACCTTAGCCTGTTACTTTACATCTTACAACTGTACTTGTCCTAATTGAACAAGTCAACTTTACTATCTGTTGATGTGTGTAAAAACTGGTGGATGAGTGGTGAACAGTGTAAACACACATCAGATACAGTGTTCTTACCATACTTGTCCTAAAATTTGAAATAGTCCATTCTGCTATCTCGTGATGTGTCTAAAATATTGCTGTATGTATGGCAAACAGTGGTGACCCTGATTAGATGCCACATACTGCGGCATCTGATCTGGGTCTACACTGTTTTCTCAGGCCAGTCTGTCCCAATACTTAGGGTTATTACGGTACTTCTGTGGGGTTAGCGCTTGGACAGAACCAGTCATAATGTCTATGTGGAAAGCAGAGGCTTACCCTGAGTATCTGCACAGTCTGATCAGATTTTCACTTTTAACCAGTAGATCTGATAGTATTCTGTGCTTCTTTAAGTGGGCAGCAAAGGTACTAATTAGACAGTCTGGATGTGCAGTCTGATCTAAGCTATAATTACTCGCATGTGCATATTTTTTAACCTCCCTTTTTATCGCACCTGCTTGTAGCAGGGTGCGATATAGGCGTCCGATTTTCTGTCCGTCCGTCCGTCCGTCCGTCCGTCTGTCAACATTTATGTCGACGTTCGACATTTATGTCAAAGTTAGTATTCTAATCAACTACAAGACTAAACAACCATCTAACCTTGCATGAAACATCTCCTTGACCTCCTGACTTTGCGATATAGGCGTCCGCTTTTCCATATGTCTGTCCATTTGTCCGTCCGTCTGTCAACATTTATGTCGACGTTCGACATTTATGTCAAACTTAGTATTTTAATCAACTACAAGACTAAACAACCATCAAACCTTGCATGAAACATCTCCCTGACCTCCAGACTTTACGACAGTGGTGCCCACTTTTCCATTCTGCTGTCTGTTCATCTGTCCGTCTGTCTGTCTGTCCGTCTGTTAACAGTTCTGTTATGTCGAAGTTCGACATTTATGTCAAAGTTAGTATTCTAATCAACTACAAGACTAAACAGCCATCAAACCTTGTATGAAACATCTCCCTGACCTCCTAACTTTGCAACATAGATGCCCGCTTTTCCATTCGTTCGTCCGTTCGTCCGTCCGTCTGTCTGTTAACAGTTCTGTTATGTCGAAGTTCGACATTTACGTCAAAGTTAGTATTCTAATCAACTATAATTCTACAACAACCATCATACCTTGCATGACACATCTCCCTGACCTCCTCACTTGGCAGGTATGTTGACCCAGTGACCTTGACCTATATTTTGCGCTCCATTGACTTTGACACAATTTACGTTGACGTTCCAGATCTTCTCAACTATAAGGTGTACAACTACCAAACCTTGCATAGTGCTTCTCCTAGATGTACTGACTTGGCAGGTACCTTGACCCGGTGACCTTGACCTATATTTTGCGCTCCAGTGACTTTGACATATTTTACGTCGACGTTCCATATCTCCTCAACTATAAGGCCTACAACCATCAAACCTTGCAAAGTGCTTCTTCTCAACGTACTGACTTGGCAGATAATTTGACCTGGTGACCTTGACCTATATTTTGGCTGCAGTGACTTTGACATAATTTACGTCAACGTTCCAGATCTCCTCAAGTTTAAGACCTCTAGCCACCAAACCTTGCATAGTGCTTCTCCTAGATGTACTGACTCGGCAGTTATCTTGACCCGGTGACCTTGACCTATATTTTGCCCTCCAGTGCCTTTTACACATTTTACGTCAATGTTCAATATCTCCTCAACTATAAAGCCTACAACCATCAAACCTTGCATAGTGCTTCTCCTCAATGTATGGACCCTGCAGGTACCTTGACTGGGTGACCTTGACCTATATTTCGCGCTCCATTGACTTTTACACCTTTTAGGTCACCCTTCCATATGTCCTCAACTCTAAGGCCTTCAACCACCAAACCTTATATAGCACTTCTTCTCAATGTACTGACTCGGCAGGTACCTTGACCTGGTGACCTTGACCTATATTGTGCACTCCAGTGACTTTTGACACATTGTATGTTGATGTTCGGTATCTCCTCAAATATAAGACCTACAACCACTAAACCTTGCATAGTGCTTCACCTTATTGCACTGGCTTGACAGGTACCTTGACCCGATGATCTTGACCTATATTTGACACATTTTACGTTGATGTTTGATAACTCCTCAACTATAAGGCCTACAACCACCATACCTTGCATTGTGCTTCTCTTTGATGTACTGAATTAGCAGGTACTTTTACCCGTGAGCTTGACCTATATTTCATGCTCCAGTGACTAACACATTTTACGTCAATGTTCCATTATCATTGGGCTGTATGATACGAAAAGGCAGTGCTGAAGATATAGCCATTAGAGGGAATGGAACTGGCCTGGAATATATGTGCCCCACTAGGCACTTTGTCTACATTTTTTTCAACCCAGTTTTCCGACTAAGCACTGCTAAGAATGAAATAAACTTATTTAATAATCACGTTCTGATTGTGGCTCCTGTGACTTTTGCCCCAGCAGGTGCGATGACGCCTTCCGCGGAATTCTTGTTGATTTTCATATGCCATTTATTTTTTCTGACTTATTTTTGATCATGGGCAATAGTCTTTGAACTCAGTGATTTTATTTTTTCTCGATATTTGGTTTTATTTTTCTTCATTGTTATTTATTTTGGATGGCACCATCTTAAAAAGTATGATTTTATTTTTGCTAGTTTGTTGTTGATTATGGGTGGCACTGTCCTGAAAATCTGTGATTTTGGAACTGCCTGTGATATTCAGACTCATATGACAAACAATAAAGGAAGTGCAGCTTGGATGGCTCCTGAGGTATTTGAAGGTTGGTATTCCTTTGTTACTTTGGAAACCACAGATATTAAAGAGATGGAATCCTCTAATCTTCCTACATTCTTAATTTTTGCAGACTATACATGTAATTATTTTTACAATGAGAAGAAAAAATATATATCCATAAGTTTTAAGATATCAGCACACGCCTTTTAAAATATTTTTTCTGTAAGTACCCCTCCATCCCCAGCCTACCCTCCCCACTCAGTTTTCAGTATGTTGAGCCTGATTCCCTCTTAGAATTGCAATATTTTCTGTGACAGTATTATTGTCATAAAAATAGCTCTGAACAAAAGATATTATTCATGAATAGATTTAGGTGATTTTTCATGATCAATGTTTAATGGTTAGTGTAGTACAAGTAGTTAAGTAATGATTTGATTGTGTAAAATGTGATTGATAATAGAAATCAGACAGTAAATGAGCCGGCCTCGGTGGCTCAGTTGGATGTGCCGTTCGACTGGAGACCAGGAGGTCGCGGGTTCAACCCCAGCTGAGGTCGGCAACATTCTTTCGTGGAGATTGATCATGAAATATTTTCTACGGTCATTCTCTCCCTTCCGCTGATTCAAGAAGGGCAGTTGTCAGTTTCTGGCGAAAGAATGTGCACATTACTGGTTAACCGCTTAGAGGACTAAGCCTGCCCAGTAAACGTGTGGTTAGGTAAACTGACCATGCTCGACATGACCCCATTGGGTTGACTGGGCCGTAAAACCTCAACACAAACAAACAGATAGTAAATGACAGATGATCAACCAAATTGATTAATCTATAACCATAGCAACAAATAAGGCACTTTCTTCATCCGAAAAATGCTGATATCTTTCTTATTTCTCGAAGAAAGCATATGTTGTGGGTACTCATTAGAAGCACCTTGCCGAGGCGCTTCTGATGAATACCACAACATATGTTTTCGTCGAGAAATAAGAAAAATAATATGTGGATACCCCCTCTTATCTGTAGCTAGGCATAACCACTGTTGAAAACTTACTTTAAGGTAGGTCCAAACTTCAAAATCTAGGTGTTGCAAAAGTTTAGAACTGTTCAGTACATAACCCAGATTTTCTCTGATTTTGACTATTATTATCTTATTGAACAGGCAGTAACTACAGTGAGAAATGTGATGTGTTCAGTTGGGGAATCATACTCTGGGAGATATTGACCCGTCGTAAACCTTTTGATGAGATTGGAGGGCCAGCCTTCAGGATTATGTGGGCAGTTCATAATGGTAAAGTATTTTAATATTAACTCATTTTAGACTGAATAGACTCCCCACACACTATACACTTCAACCTCTTTATAACACAGATCGTTATTACACGGTTTTGGATATAACACGGTTCAAAGATGGATCCCAAAAATGTATAGATTATATTGAAAAATGACCATAAATGGTCATTTTTCAATATAATCTATACATTTTTGTTTGGATATAACACGGTTGTTTAACTAACACGGTTTATGCTATGGACCCCAACAATAGTGTTATAAAGAGGTTGTGGTGTATATTGGAAGAGTCCAATTTCAATTTTAGGTATGTCAGGCTATGTGATATACATATTCCTAGAGAAAAATGGCTATACTACTGATATTTGCAAAACATGGAGACCTTGATCAGATGCTGCATTGTTTGGCATCAGAACTGTGTCTGCACTGTTTGCCAGTTACCCTTTTAGGGGTTTCCTGACTAAAATGGGTTAAAATGATGGACTTTACTTTTATCATGGAATGTTTTTAACCCTTAAACTGCCAATCACAACAATTGTTGTCTGCTTTGTCATCTGCTTGTGATTTTAAAAGTCATTTTTGCAAACAGTGTGGACCCAGATCAGACTGCTCCTCTAGGAGCAGTCTGACCAGGGTCCACACTGTTTGCCTGTATGCAAAAATAGGTTTGAAAAGTTTGCAAGAATATTCAGCACACAACATAAACAGACGACATTTTCAGATGCAGGTTTTCTTGGCGTTTTAAAGGTTAAATAAAATGAATCAGATGGGATATTTGGACAGTGATGGCCAGGATCAGCCAGCACATCAGTATAGTCTGATCAGGGTCTTTTGGGTGCTTATAGGTTAAGTGAATACAGTAAAACATGCATGTACAAATTAGCAGCAAATGCTCTGATGAGATTGTAGATGCACAAATCGATCTTGGCCTTTACTGGTCACATAGCTCCAGATATTAAAGAGGAGTAACCAGGGCCCAGTTGTTCAAAGCGTCGTTAGCTTAACGAGCTCGTTAAGGGTTATTTCGTTAACTGTTTTAGTGGATTCAATATACAATATTCTGATATTTTTTGCTGAAAAAATGTGAGTAGCTTTTGCACTGCAAAAGCTACTCACATTTTTTCAGCAAAAAATTTCAGTATATTTGCGTATCACTCGATGTAAATTTTAACGAATCGTTAACTAACTACGTCGTTAGTTTTGAACAACTGGGCCCAGATCAATGTTTTTTCTCATTTATTTGTGTAAACATATGTAGTACTTATCAGAAGTGCCTCACAGGGGTGCTTCTGTTCAGTACCTACAAGTATGTTTTCCTGGACAAATAAGAAAAAAGTTTCACTACTTTTTGTTGAACAAAGCACCTTATCTAATACAGGACTTATTAAGGAGGCGTATATGATGGTAGTTCTGGGATAATTTTCTCGATTTCTCGATAAAATTATACATGCATGTTGTGGGTACTCATTAGAAGCACCTTGTGGTGACGCTTTTAATGAGTACCAACAACATATTATTTTATGGCTAAATATGAAAAAAATTATTCTAGAAAATTCATCAAATACTCCTCCTTATCAAGTCAGTATTTGATATTTGATGATAATTCTGTGATGGGATTATGACACTATGTTGGAATATTTGATGATAATTCTGTGATGGGATTATGACACGATGTTGGAATATTTGATGATAAGTCTGTGATGGGATTATTTTCTTAATTTTTCCATAAAGTCATATGTTGTGGGCACTCATTAGAAGCTCATTTTAAACCAAAGGGTCACTAGCAATGAGACAGACCCAGATCAGATGCTGCAGAATGTGACATCTGATCAGGGTCTACACTGTTTGCATTTTACCCTAATCCTGTCTTTGCAAACAGTGTAGATCCAGATCAGTTGGCTTCTTCAGAAGCCAACTGATCTGGATCTGTAATGTTTGCCATTAAGTATGTGAATTTATATTAAGTATGTGAATTTATATTAACAATCTGAATCAAGTAATCTGATTGGTTGAAAATTAGAAATAGGCATGGCAACTTAATTTATTCAGCGGTAAAAGGGTTAATACGTATTTCTGTAAAACATAGTAATAATAAAAATCTAACCAGACACCCTGCTATTCTAAATAGAATGGTCAAAGAGTTGTGGCAGGCGAGTCCACTCTATGTAAATGGGTTAACAATATCAGGCTAAAAGGGACCATAGCACATATGCAAATGGCACAGACCCAAGTCATTCAGTACATGCGTAGTGTCTAATCAGGATCTCCACCTTTGGATCCTATGATGAATGCGAACACTTGAAAGATTTTACCACTACTTTGTGAAAGGAGAAATTTTGCAGGCAGGAAGTTGCCACCTGTGACTTTAGTAGTTTAAACTTTTGAAAAATAGGGGCTGATTTTAAAGGAAAGAGCAGCTGCTAATGAGAAGTGAGGCAATATTTACATGTCAGAGATATTTCTCTTTAAGTGGATCCATTCCCTTGAAGTGCACTTTTGTTTAATATTTTTCTTACCTTCTCTACAATCTTTTTGTTAGATTTCTATTAGTTTTCAGATCAGCTGATTTTCAGAATAAGTTCTGTTAAATATGTTTACTATGATAATGAACAGAGATGGATTACAGTAGATATCCTGAAATTTTGTACATCAAAATGTCTGACAAAATGGTATTATCAAACAGTGCAGACCCAGATCAGACTGCTTCTAGAGGAGCAGTCTGATCAGGGTCTACACTGTTTGCCATTCCACTATTGTATTGTAAGAAGCAACTGCATAAAAAGTAAAATTTAGGCAAAAAAGAATATGGAATACAGTGCTCAAAATTTTAGGACATTTACTGTTTGCGTCATATACTTTATACAGTATTCTATTTTTTAAGCATCAAGATGGCTGAATGGTTAGCATTCCTGACTGCAGGTCATACGGTCCTGGGTTTGAATTGTGCTGGGGGTGGAATTCGCCTCATGACTGTTTGGCACTTCAGAAGCCAACCGATCTGGATCTACACTGTTTGCAAAGACAGGACCAGGGTAAAATGCAAACAGTGTAGACCCTGATCAAACTGCTCCTCTAGGAGCAGTCTGATCTGGGTCTGCACTGTTTGGCACTTCATTGCACAGAGTCTTTCATTATCACCTTTCCTTCATGTTAATATGACATAAATAATGTTGAAAAGAATGTAAAACACCAACTCAATATCACCTGATATTTTTGTTATTTTAGGTACAAGGCCACCATTAATCCGTAATCTGCCTAAACCTTTAGAACTGCTGATGACACGATGTTGGTCTGGTAAACCAGCTGAGAGACCATCCATGGCAGAAGTGGTCAGAATTATGTCCTACTTGTTTCAGGTATTATTTTTGTATATAGAACTTTGAAATTTGCTCAGTGGGTACAAATCTTTGTACTAATATTGTTTCTAACATACCCCATATTCATCTGGCATCATTCATTTGTAGCCATGAGGGGAATACCATTTTTCTATAAATAGAAGCCCTGTACTAGGGCTCTAGAAATTCTGAAATCTGAATTGGTCCAGCCGATGATGATGACGTCATCATTGAGCCAATTACCAAAGTGAAAATATTATCACCTGTCAAGAAAACTAATGACAATTGGCAGTCCTAAAAATTCTTTTAAATAATACAGTTCAACTCAGTTATATTACGGAAGTCCAAGTATAACAAGGATGATCAAAGCAGGCGTCATCAATAAATACAGTCAGGTTTTCCGCAGGGTTTTCCTAGATAGCTGTTTATAAACAACTGATTCCTGCCTTGTATGTAAGCCCGAAGACGGAGGGAAACGGGAGAGACAGAATGAAATGACTTTTATGGACCTAATCATGTCTAATAAAAAAAAGGCTTGCACCACGGGCAGTTTTGCAGTTTTGGATGTTTCAAGATCTGACCAGACTGCTTAAATTTTAAGCACTGACCAATCTTTATCTAGCGCAAGTGGTGCATTACTTCTTTCTACTGTGAAATCTACCTTGAATAATACTCGCGTGTATGGCCGTCAGAAAAAAAAAAAGACCCAGATCAGATGCTGTTGTATGCGGCGTCTGATCAGGACCTATACGGTTTGGGAATTAATTTATCAAATTTGGGACCAACAAAAACGCAAACCGTGTTGAACAAAAAAAAAAAAAAAAAGGAGTAAGAAACAGGTGCGTTCAAGCGGTGCATCCTCTAATCACTCTTAGTTGGGATTAAAGCGACCTTTGATCTTTTGGACATGCTGACTGCACCTGGTGTTTTGCAGTCTCAGCATATTCACACATGTCACACAAACGGATTAATTATCAGACTACCATCACTGATGATTTATGTAAATCGCTTGTTTACCGCAAAAGGACTGTGAAGTGTTGATTTTTTGACAATGTTTGGATAATGATGTAAATAATATGTGTTGTGAAAGGTTGTCCTTATTCATCTGACCTCTCCAGTATACATGTCAAATAACCATTTAGAGCCGTTTAAATACCATAATATCCCATTTAAAAGGTGTGCAGAGGTTATCAGTTTGGGAAGACTTGTCCGTTTGTGATTTTTAGACATCATTGATTCACGAAAATTGGCTGGTTGGGGAAAAATGTGGTTCAAGGCACTGAGCAAGGCACAAACCTGTTGGACCGAATTATTAGCGTTTTTGGGTGTTTGAAACCGGTCCGGGATTCTTATTTTCAGTCCAGACCGGCTATTTTCTGGTTTTCTAGAGCCCTGCCCTGTGCTGTAGGGCCGTTAATAGTAAAAGCCCTGTTAGTTGTCCTGGCTTCTGGGGATTTGAAATAGGATTAGCTCGACATCAGTCGCTTTTCCTTTTTCAACCAAAATAATTTGATATTTTTCATATATTTCCAGGAAAGCATGTGTTGTACATGTAGGTACTCGTTAGAAACACCTTGCAATTACCCACAAGCTAGATTTTCCTGGAGAAACGAGAAAAATATTTGTCTGACTGCTCCTCTTGTCAGAAGCTTTGATAGGTGCATAAATACCTACTATTTTTGGCCTTGATATGTAAATTGCACACTTATCTGTCAAGCAGTTCCAGGGCAGGGAGGAAATAAAACAAATAGTTATGCAAGTTATTTTGGCAACTCTGCTGAGTGAAGAGAGTGCTTTGCCAGATATTACCTTTATGCACAGTCCCATGAAAGAGTGCACAAGCCAAACAACATTACTCTTGACTAGAGGGTTATCCAGATACAGTTGACACTCATTATCTCAAAGTCCAAGGGGCTCTCAGAAATACTTTGAGATATCCGTACTTTGCCATATCAGATTTGCAGAATTGAGAAAAAAATAAATCAAACAACCATTTTTAACAAATGAATATGAAATTTGACTCTGTAAGTTAGAGATATATTAAAAATATTGCGGAAAAGAGGAGAAATTGCTCCATAAGAGCAATTTCTCCTCTTTTCCTCAATATTTTGTTACCTGTTGTTAGATTTCCATGTTAAAGTGGGGACCAGATTTTCATTTCAAGATAAGTGGTTATTTGAGATAAGCGATGTTGAGATAACGAGATCTGACTGTATGTATTATTTTATTTCTTCACGAAAACATGTTGCTATTGCTCGTTAGAAATGCCTTGCAGAGGCACTTCTGATGTTACAACTTGGAGAAATAAGGTAAATACTAATACACTGTACATTTTCATTAACAAATGCTTCATCTAGAGAAGACAGGGCTCTAGATAAAGTATATTTTTATTTTTATCCAAAAAGTATTGATATTTTTCTTATTACTCCATGACTGTAAACTATAGTTGAGAAAATGTAAGTAATGACTTTGAATGAGCAAATATGTAGGTCTTCATTCTGGACTGTTGACAGCCAAGAATCCATTGCTTCTTTAAGCAAGCAGTGACAATTTTTATCCAAAAAGTACTGATATTTTTCTTATTGCTCCATGACTGTAAGCTATAGTTGAGAAAATGTAAGTAATGACTTGGACTGAGCAAATATGTAGGTCTTCATTCTGGACTGTTGACAGCCAAGAATCCATTGCTTCTTTAAGCAAGCAGTGACTATTTTTATCCAAAAATACTGATATTTTTCTTATTACTCCATGACTGTAAGCTATAGTTGAGAAAATGTAAGTAATGACTTGGACTGAGCAAATATGTAGGTCTTCATTCTGGACTGTTGACAGCCAAGAATCCATTGCTTCTTTAAGCAAGCAGTGACTATTTTTATCCAAAAAGTACTGATATTTTTCTTATTGTTCCATGACTGTAAGCTATAGCTGAGAACATGTAAGTAATGACTTGGACTGAGCAAATATGTAGGTCTTCATTCTGGACTGTTGACAGCCAAGAATCCATAGCTTCTTTAAGCAAGCAGTGACTATTTTTATTCCAAAAGTACTGATATTTTTCTTATTGCTCCATGACTGTAAGCTATAGTTGAGAAAATGTAAGCAATGACATGTACTGAACAAATATGCAGGGCCCAGTTGTTCAAAGCTAACGACATTGTTAGTTAACGATTCATTAAAATTTGAGTGATACGCAAATATGCTGAATTTTTTTGCTGAAAAAATGTGAGTAGCTTTTGCAGTGCAAAAGCTACTCACATTTGTTCAGCAAAAAATATCAGAATATTGTGTATTGAATCCGCTAAAACAGTTAACGAAATGACCCTTAATGAGCTCGTTAAGCTAACGATGCTTTGAACAACTGGGCCCAGATCTTCATTGTGCACTCTGTTGACGGCCAAGAATCCATTGCTTCTTTAGGCAAACAGTGACGACTGATGTATACCTTTAGATAAGGTTCCAGTAGGTGGGAGAAGCGGGGCATGTTAGTATTTTCTTCTGTTTCTGGATTGACATTCATGTTTTTGCTCAGCCAGCTCTGTATCTCTCTTTCCTCTTCTCTACTAGCTCTTTAGTCTATCTACTCCCTTGCCCTGGGAAATGACACAAAATGATTTAAAATTGTTGATGTGTTGTTAAACAACAAGCAATCCAGATAAGATGCATTTTTCAACTAAAAAGTGTTGGCATTTTTCTAATTTCTGTACAGAAAGTATATGTTGTGGGTATTCGTTAGAAGCCTTTTGGACCTAATGAGATGTATGATGAGCAACACACAAAAATGGCCCTTATGTAATTTTGCGGACAATGTAGACTCTGATCAGCATGCACATAAGTGCAGACTGATCTGGGCCTTTGTTGTACGCTTACAGAATCTGTAGATACTGTGGTATATGTCGACAAACGGAAAATGCCCAGATTAGACTGCACAGATGCATGCTGATCTGGAGCTACGTTATCAGCAGATTGCATAAAGGCCATTCTCGTGCATTGTGCAATACACCACAACCTCTTAATAACACTATTGTTGGGGTCCATAGCATAAACCATGTTAGTTAAACAACCGTGTTATATCCAAACCAAAAATGTATAGATTATATTGAAAAATGACCATTTATGGTCATTTTTCAATATAATCTATACATTTTTGGGATCCACCTTTGAACCGTGTTATATCTAAAACCGTGTTACAACGAACCGTGTTATAAAGAGGTTGATGTGTATGTTTTTTTATTAAGGAATAAGAGAAAATTCATCTGGATACTCCTGTAGCTATGCTCTGATAGTCCATGCATTCTGATCTGAGTCATTGCTAGGTGCTTATTAAATAAAGTACATTTTCTCACATTCTGGCTCATGATTTTCAGTTTTTCACTGGAGCAGACAAGCCTTTAGTCTATCCTGAATACCAAGACAATGAGTCACTTGATTATAGTAAGTGCTTATTAAATCAACCTTTACTATAGTTGTGCTAAAATATTCAGAAACTTAACCCTTGCCTTGCTGAATAAATTAAGATTCCACGCCCACTTCTAATTTTCAGCCAATCAGATTACTTAATACAGGTTGTTGATACAAATTCACATACTTATTAATAACAAACAGTGCAGATCCAGATCAGTTGGCTTCTGAAGAAGCCAACTGATCTGGATCTACATTGTTTGCAGGCAGGACATATCTAGGCTCAGCAGAACCAGGGTTAATTTTACATATCATAAAAGCTTAACAGATTTAATTGATTACAAAATAGTGTGTCTAAAAAACTGCAGGTGGATAGGCAGATAGTACACATCTATTGAAGCAGTCTAAATATTTAGAGTAAATACCAATAATTAGCCAAAGAGCTTTTGATGGAAGGGTACTTGATGATTGATGATAATTCTGAGATCATTTTCTTCAATTCTCCATAAAAAACTTACTTGTGGATATCGACACGAAAGGCCTTGCCGTGGTGATTCTAAAGAGTACCCACAATATATGTTTTCATGGAGAAAAAAGTAAAAAATATCCCAGGATTACCATCACATACTTGTCCTTTAAAAACAAAGCATCTGGTTGAGTGGTTAGCCCTTCTATCTTTGGATTACAAGGTACCAGGTTTGAATCCCGTTGGAGGTTGAATTCAGCTCATGAATGTACGGTGCTTTATTGCACAGAGCCTTTCATTATCGCCCTTCCACTGTCTCAGTATGACTTAAATAATGCTGAAAGGGATGTAAAACACTGAATCACCATCATTCTCCTTAACACAGATTCTCTGCCACCATTATATTAATTGTTTAAGTAAATTTCCACAACATTATTATAATCATTTGATTACAATATTGTAGGCATTCAGTTTTGTTAGAAAATTCCATTATAAATTAGTTTCAGAATTGTTTGATAAATTTGATTGTACATGTATATCATCACTTGATATAGGAGACCATTTGTATGAAAGGTCAAATCCTGTTTTCCTGGAAAAATAAGTAAAAAATATTTCAGGATGTTGCCTGCTGAAAATTTTACGCTGCATGTTAAGTGTTTATTACATGGAGAACATTTATTGTAACAAGCTCTTGTTTTATTTAAGTCCTGAAGTTGTGTATCTTTCTTTTAATACGTCTTTTGTATTTTATGCAGATTTTAATCCAGCAACCAGTAGTTCACAGTTTGGTACCCAGTTCACCAATCCTCCTAGCACAGATACCTCTAGTGTACCCCAGACAACGAGTGAGAGCCAGTCAAGGACCAGTACGTTCAGTGAGACTGTGAGACACAGTGGTGATTACATGCCTCATTCACAGTATGTGATGCCAAGAGCCAACCCACCTGTTGTTGTTGAGGTACATGTAGTTTAATACAGAGCACTCTGGGTAAAAATTTCAACAGATGACATTTTGAAATACCTGTCTTATTTTTTCCAGAAAACAGGATTTGGCATTTCATGCAAATTGTCTCCAATGGAGACAATTTGCATGACATGTCAAATCCTGTTTTCTGGGAAAAACTGGAGACCGTTTGCATGAAATGTCAAATCCTGTTTTCTGGAAGAATAAAAAGAAATATATAATCAGTTTGTCATCTGCTGACTTAGCCCAGAGAGTGGTAGAGGTTAACCTATATTTAGACTGAATAAAGTCAATCCAAATATAACGGAAGTGTTGAATTTCAATCTTAGGTATGTCAGACTGTGTGATTTAGAACTTCCTAGAAAAAAATGGCTGAACTGTTTGTAAACAGTGGAGACCCTGATAGGATGCTGCATTCTGTGGCATTTGATCTGGGTCTGCACTGTTTGCCTAATTCTCTTGGAGAGGCATTTTGCTTTTGGGCCTTTTCTCTGTCCGTTCATATGTCAGTCTGTTCCTCATACTCTTTTTGTAAGCAAGATATCTTGATTACTATTTGTGCTGGGCCATGAAACCTGAAGAGCTTACTGGGGCTTGGGAGTAGATCATTTTTAATTTTTTTAAAAAAATCTGATTAATTTTATGAGAGTTATGGTAAATGTCCTAAAAATTCGAACACCAAAGTTTCTGATAAAATGACACATGCAAACAGTGCAGACCCAGATCAGACTGCTCCTGAAGGAGGAGCAGTCTGATCAGGGTCTACACTGTTTGCCATTCCACTAAGTAATTTAACAAACAAGTGCATAAGAAGCATAATTTAGGCCAGAATAGTAGAGAATAAAGTGTTCGAAATTTTGGGACATTTACCGTATGTTGTTTTTTTTAACTCTGTAATTGTATATGGACAAGCATGTAGTTTGGGGCATGCTGTTTTACAAACATACATTTCTTGTTACAGAGGAAGAGATAAGAGGAGAATCTGAGTAAAATACCCAATTATTTTGAGCAAGTACACAACTATTTTCAAAAACTGGTGTATTGATACCCAATATATTTGACAGAATACTCCATTATTTCCAAAGTCTCTGCTAGAAATGAAACACTTCAATGCCAGAAAAGCACATAATCACATTTTAGATTATGCTTACTGCACATAAAAGGTATCTTTATACTTTATATCACACAGGTACTATCCTAACCCGCCATATGCTGAATAAATTAAGATGCCATGCCCACTTATAATTTCCAGCCAATCGGATTACTTGGTCCGGGTTTTTGATAGAAATTCACATATTTAATGACAAACAGTGCAGATCCAGATCAGTTGGCTTCTTCAGAAGCCAGCTTATCTGGATCTACATTGTTTGCTAAGACAGGGCATGTTTAGCAAGAGAAGGGTTAAAATTAGATTGGATATAATGAAAGACCATGTTGTAATGCCAGTTTCAGGCATTTTAGTACCATTCCTTTCCTTTTTTCTAAGTTTAACCCAGGTAATTTCAATTGTTGTGGTTCTTTACTCAAATCCAAAAACAAAATAGATTTTACCCAGTTGATTACATTTTGAGGGTTGAAATACCCGAACGCTCCAAAAATGATCTGTTGCTGGATTTTTTTTTTTTTTTTTTTTTTTGGTTTTACGGCCCTTTCAAGAATATTTCACTTATATTGAGTCGATTGTTCATCTAAGATGGGCGAAAACCAGAAAACCCGGGGAAAAACTACCTGACCATCCGTAAGCAGAACTTGGCTTTCCCACATGTGACCCGAGCGAGGCTCGAACCACAGCGGTGAGAAACCTAATGGATTAGTCAACACTCGTATCCTCTAGGCTACGGGGGCCGCCTCTGTTGTTGGAACTGCATTGATGAGACAGTTTTATTGAAATAGAGAACATTAACAAGATATATTTTGGTGTCAAAAATATAAATAAACTATCCTAAATTATTATCTCGTTTACTTGAGTCAACTTTATAACTTCAGTTTTTGTACAAGGCACTCTTATTGCTGTTCTCTGCTGGAACTTTTTGCAAGCATACATGTCCAATTAATCTTCAATAATTGAACATTGATGGCTCACTTACCATGGCTGATTCAAACTCATTTTTGAGCCCCTTAGGAAATTCTGCCAATAGCTCAAGAAAACAAATACAGTCGAACCTCGTTATCTCGAACTCGCTTATTTTGAATTACCGCTTATCTCTAAGTGAAAATCAGGTCCCTGTTTTAACATGAAACTATGACAACTGGTAACAAAATAATGTGGAAAAGAGGAGAAATTGCTCCTTAGGAGCAATTTCTCCTCTTTTCCACATTATTTTATATATATATTTCTAACTTCAGGAGTCAAATTACATATTCATTTGTTAAATGTGGTTGTTCAATTTATTGTTTTCCTCACTCTCTCAACTCTGATATGTCGAGGTACGGATATCTTGAAGTGTTTCAGTGAGTCCCTTGGAATTCGAGATAACGAGATTCGACTGTATTTAGGGATGATTTGGAAAATTTTCTTATCATAATAAAGTATGTTGTGTGTACTTTTTAGAATTGCCTAATCAAGGCGATTTTAATGAGTACTCTCAACGTACCATTATTTTGTAGAACATCAAACAAATTACCCCTGTTTGCCTTCTAACCTGATCGTTCCAAGTGGCTTGAACTACCTAGCCAGCCTTGTTGGCTGAGTTGGCTGTGTGTCTGACTGGTGATCAGGAGGTTGTGGGTTCAACCCTGCTGGGTCTGCAACATTCTCTCTTGGAGATTGATCATCAAATATTTTTTACGGTCATACTCTCCCTTCCACTGAGATAAGAAGGGTGGTTTTCAGTTTCTGGCGAAAGTGCACAATACTGGTTAACCACTTAGAGGACTAAGCCTGCCCAGTAAAAGTGAGGTTAGGTAAACTGACTGTGCTCAACATGACTTGAATGAGTTGGCTGGGCTGTAAAACCTAAAGACTCAAAAAAAAAAAAAAAAAAAAAAAAATAATCGAACTATCCATGTCTAGAACAAATTTTCATGGTTCCAAATGTTGGTTTCCAGCCATTGAAATTTGACTTTATTGTGTCATTTCAGAACAAAGTATTTTGTTTGTTAATTTGGCTGTGGATGCAATCTTTCAAACATTTGTAATATTAGGGCTGTGGAAATACCATTCCCTACTCATCCCATTTCCCGAGGACAAGTAAAAAATTTCAATGTACTTGTCCTGGGACAAGGACTTCATAGCTCTAGCTAAGAAGAGCATCAAGATTATGAGATATTTATTTATTTTGCATTTCTCATAGAAAACATATGTTGTGGGTACTCATTAGAAACGCCTCGTTTAGGCACTTTAAATGAGAACCCATAATATATGTTTTCTTCCAGGAATAAGAAAAAAAAATATATATATCAATTTTCAGGCAAGTAAACTTTGGTTGGACAAGTGGATTTCAACCAAAGTTACAAAATTTGTTAATTCTACAACCCTGGTAATATCTTTACTAATTTATTTTCAGGAGGATAACAGAGGACAGAAAAGTGCCCCACCCTCACTGGCAGCCAGCAGAGAAAGCCTGATTGGAATACAGAGTCCACGGTCAGGCACACCAGTGGATATGTATCAGAAACGTTATTCTGCCGATCTCACTAAACTAGAGGAATATGACATCATGTCTCAGGGAACCAGTCCCACACATCCTAAAGGTAGGAGAGCTTGGAAATAGTTTTTATCAGACCCATAGCTCCAGATAAATGGTATTATCAGGTATATATTTTTCTTATTTCTACCATAAACCATATGTTGTGGGTACTCATTAAAAGTACCTTGCCTAGGCACTTCTGACAAGTGTCCACAAGATACGTTTTTGTGCAGAAATAAGAAAAAATACCGTATTCAACCTAATTTTATGCACATGCTCCTATAAGTGCACAGTCAAGCAATTAAGTAATCTAAAAGATTACAACTACATGTAGTGTACTTTTATCTACTTCTTTATAAAAACATATGTTGTGGGTACTCATTTGAATTGCCTCCACAAGTCAAGGCATTTCAAACGAGTGCCCACAACATATGCTTTTATAAAGAAAACAGAAAATATTATCACATAAGCATCTTTAAATAAGCTCCTCATGAAGTCCTCTGTTGATCTTTCTTTAAAGTGTGCTCTTATTTGGTGGATATTTTACTACAAGTTTTCCCAGTGCTGTTGAAATATCTAAGTGTGCAGTGAGGTAATTAGGTCGAAAAGGGTAGTCACACTTTTTGGTTGGGAAAGAAAAGTGTCTTATCTGGAGTTATGTATCCTGTAATACTTTTTTGCAAAACTGGCCAAATACAACTGATATTTTTCTTATTTTCCCAGAAAACAAGTCTTGGCATCAGATTGTCTCCTTAAGACAATATGAAGGAAATGTTTTGCCCCATGTTTTGGGGAAAATAAGAAAGGTAATTCAAAATGTCAGCCTGATATATAAATTAAGCAGGTTAAAAGTTTAATTTCTATATGAAGTAGATTACTTTACAAGGACCAGGAGATTAAGTGTTCCTATGAATCAGATTACTTTATATGAATGAGTGCACAGCAAAACCTATAAAAGGCTGTATAGAACAAGTGAAGGACCAGGCTAGGCATTCTTACATTCTAGTCAGGCTCTTTGCTGATCTCGCAGAAGAGATTTAGCATTTTCTGAATCTGAATGATGAAAAGATGTGCTGTTTAATCTTCGGTATTGACATTCATGCACAGCCGCATGTAGGTTTTTCTGTACCCTTTCTCATATGTATTGTTTGTATATACAAATCCACTAAAAAAATCCTGCAGTTTGTTGTCACTTGTGAATATTCTTGTGTTATTTTGTGATGGTTTTATATAGTTATATACATTTGTAGTTGAATGTGTAAGAGTCATTTAAAATGCATGAGAGTATTTTGCTTAAAATCATAATAAGAGTCATTAGGAGTCATCATCCAAGTATAGCCATGTTTCATATCAGATGAGCGTTTTAACTCATTTTAACAGTGAAACCCCAAAAAGGGTAATTGACAAACAGTGCAGACCCAGATCAGAATGATATGCTGCAGAATGCCGCATCTGATCAGGGTCTTCATTGTTTGCATTAATTACAGGAATTTCTATAAAACATGATGATAATTACAACTGACCAGACACCGTAAATAGGTTAACAATAGACGTCTAGAGTCTGATATGGTATTAAATCATTATTGTACATACATTGATCTTTTGCTCTCACCGTTTGGCATGAACATTCGGGCTTTAACTGCAACAAAAGCACTCTTTCTTTCATCAACATACATCCCAATGGTTGAACTTACTGATGTACAGATCATCTTGCACCATTCATGAGCATGTTAACTTAATAAATCCAAAGTTTTCAAACAGACAGCTATTTATAATGGTACTAATTTTCTTTTCATTGTCACTGTTTTCTAATCATGAATGCAATTCATGAAACCATCAGGGCCATTCACATCTTTTATTAGCCTCATCTTAGCTGAAAAATACATTTTACTTTTCATTCCAGAATTATTTCTGCGTTGACTTGTTCTTTAAACCTTTAAAGCCAGTGCACAATGGCCTTTTCAGCACTGCCCTGATTGGCATCTTTGCAGTGAAATCTGGTTTGTGTAAAATTTTGTGCAGCACCAGTGTTGAAATTTGTCCCAAAAATTTCAAAAGAAACCAAGAGTTTGTTATAATTTTCAGCAAATAACACCCTAATCCTTTAGACAGCTGAAGACAGTTTTGTGTTTTAAACAATTGGCACTTTGTTATATTGTGCTTGCTTCTTTTCAGATTATGCAAAAATATTTAAAATTTAAAATGCTCTGCTTAGTGTCACTTTCATTGCTTTGGTAGCAAATTACTGAGGCACCATGTACAACACACATACATTTTATATCAGTCCCATTTAATAGATCTGAAAATTTGGAAAAAAAAAATAATAAGAAGAAAAAAAATAACAAAAATAATAAAAAAAAAAATAAATAAAAATGAATGAAGATATGTGAAAAGATAGCAGACTTCTGGAACACCTGTCATATACCTTCTTTGCTGGGAAATATAAGAAAAAATATCACTCATATGTGCTGACTTATTTTTCAAGGGCATGATGAGGGTAAACAATTCACTATACATGTACTTATTCAGACTGTATACACTATAATCTATTTTACTCAGCTAATCTGCATAGAAATAATAGACTGCTTGCAACATTTATGCAATCAGCTGTTTTGTATACATATAGTCTTAGTAGGTTCAAATGTCTGTATTGAAACAAATATAAACTCATTATTATTGCTTCAGATAAGTTCCTTATTTCTTTTAATCAAAAAGTATTGATAGTTTCTTATTTTCACCAAAAACATTTGTTGTTGGTACCAAAACGTGTTTTTTTGTGGAAAAATAAGAAAAATATTACCTGTTATCCTATCTTATCTAGAGCTATGATTATAAATAAAAGAAATACCATATTCAACCTAAATACCTCACCTAGGTTTTTCACAATTACAGTAGAAGCTCGATCACTTGAACACGGATGGCTCGTTTACCATGGCTAATTCGAACTTGTTTTTGAGTCCCTAGGAACTTTTTTTTTCCAAGAGAACAAATATTTGGGGAAATTTTGTCATTTTATCATGAAATTGTATGTTGAATGTTCTCATTAGAATCATCTCATTGAGGCAATTCTAATGAGTACACTCAACATACAATTATTATATAGAAGATCAAAATGATTTCTCTTAATTATCCACCATTTGCTTCCTGACCTAGCACCAGGATTAACCCTCAATAGCTTAAACTACCCATGTCTCGAACAAATTTTCATGGTCCCAAAGAGGTTCAAGCCATCGAAGTTCGACTGTACTGGGAAAACTTGTGGTAAAATATGTATCCACTACACTAAGGATACACTTAAAAAAAAGATCAGTGAAGGTCTTATCTAATAATGCTAACTCAGTGCTTTAGTGTTTTTTTCTTTTCTGATTTTCTTTATAAAAGCATATGTTGTGGATACTCATTTGAATTGCATTGACTTGTAATTGTATTGACAAGTCGATGCAATCCAAATGGGTACCCACAACATGCCTTTATAAAGAAGTAGACAAAAAGTACACGAGCTGTAATCTGGTGACTATGGAATTGCTTGACTGCGCTTAAAGGCGTGTGTGCAGTAATTAGGTTGAATACGGTAGGCTTATAGCATAAAGAGCTTCCAGATAACTATTTTCCTGATTTCTTCCATGAAAACAATCTTGTGGTACTTATTAGAAATGGCTTGATGAGATGTGTCACAATATGTTTTCATGGAGAAAAAGAAAAAAAAAAAAAGAAAAGAAAGAGAAAAATACTTACACGTTTTGGTTGAAAAAGCACCCTATCTGGAGTTGTGCTGATAAATGGCAAGTTACTTTTATGCAACTATATGTATAATCTGCTGATATGTATATGTTTAGTGCAAAGTAAGAATTGGTACTATCCTGAAATGGTCTTGTGCAAAGTTAGAATTCTTACTTTGTCTGCAAATTCTGGAATTGTACTGGACAGTTCTAGAATCCCACAGGATATATTGTAGTTGATCAATAAGGTGCATGTTCCTGCGCAAAGTGGGAATATTTTGGACAAATTGAGAATATGTTAACCCTTGTCCTGCTGAACCCAGATATGTCCTGCCCTTGCAAACAGAGTAGATCCAGATCAGTTGGCTTCTGAAGAAGCCAACTGATCTGGATCTGCACTGTTTGCCATTAAGAATATGAATTTATAACAACAATCCAAATCAAGTAATCTGATTGGCTGAAAATTAGAAGTGGGTGTGGCATCTTGATTTATTCAGCAGGACAGGGGTTAAAATTGTAGTTTGGTTAGGGGAAAGATGGGGCAAAAATTAGTTTCAGGTGATTAAAAACAGGACGCAGCGCCTTCTTCCTACTAACAATGACCCTGCAGTTTTAGAATTTCTTTCTCACAGGCACCTCCCATAATTCTAGAAACAGAATCCTTAGTGCCTGTGCTAGCACTCTTGGTAAAATTTTCAGCAGATTACATACAGAACATTTTTTACTATTTTTCTCAGAAAACAGGTTTGACTTTTGATACAAATTGTTTCCAGTGGAGACATGTATTTGAGCCGGCCTCGGTGGCTCAGTTGGATGCGCCATCCGACTGGAGACCAGGAGGTCGCGGGTTCAATCCCCGCCGAGGTCGGCAACATTCTTTCGTGGAGATTGATCGTGAAATATTTTCTACGGTCATTCTCTCCCTTCCGCTGATTCAAGAAGGGCAGTTGTCAGTTTCTGGAGAAAGCGTGTGCACACTACTGGTTAACCGCTTAGAGGACTAAGCCTGCCCAGTAAACATGTGGTTAGGTAAATTGACCACGCTCGACATGACCCCATTGGGTTGACTGGGCCGTAAAACCTCAACACAAACAAACAAGACATGTATTTGTATAAAATGTCAAATCCTGTTTTCGGGGAAATTAAGTAAAATATCTCTACTGCTGAATTTGCCCAGAGAGTGGTAAAGGTTAACCCTTAGCAGACTGGTCTGAGCAGACCCCTTCTTTCTTTTTCGTCCTTTCTTTCTTTCTTTCTTTCTCCATCCTATTTGTAATTATATTTTCAAATACTTACAAAAGTATGATTTACTGTGATATGAAAAACTAATTACAAATACATGTACAAGAACAGATATTCTCACTTTGTCCCCAATCCTACTTTGCGCAGGAGCAATTCTGGAATCGTCCTGCACAAAATAAGAATTCCAACTTTGCGTGGCAAAGTGAGAATTCTTATTATGTGTAATTCCAGAATTGTACTGATTCTTACTTTGCGCAGGATATATACATACAATGTATAGTCTTATCAGGTTTACTGCTCTGCATGCTGGGTAAAAATTTCAGCAGACTACATTTTGAATTATTACCCAACTTACTATATACAGCTCAATGAAATAGTTTTGTCTATCTAGACTGTTCATTACTTAAATGGGGCGTGCCAGAGCTATGTCAACTAAATCATGCAATGTTGATCATGAGCCATCCTATAGTTTTGACTATACCACAGTTGATGAGGTCACCCATATAAACCCAGTGCAAAAGTGCTGGGTAATAGTTTTGACTATACCATGTTTGGTTGCTTCACCTTTCACGGGAATGACATTGACATGCCGACATGGGGTGCCAATTAAAACCATGCTCATTGGCTAAATCAATAATGTTTTAGCATTAGTTTGGTAATAAAACAGTTTTTTCATGGCTGTTTTGGTGGAATAGTCAAAAATATTGCCCTCGGTACCATGGACAGCTTGATGTACTATTGCCCTCGGCCTTGGACCTGAGGCAATAGTGCATCAAGCTGTCCATGGCACCTCGGGCAGTAGTTTTGACTATTCCACAAGCAGGCATAAAATAGCTGTATAAAAGATGTATTTTTGCAAGAAAATACGCTTTTACATTTTATGCAAATTGTCTCATAAGGAGACAATTTGCATGAAATGTCAAAGCCTATTTTCAGGGAAAAATAAGGAAAATATCATCAATTTGTCATCTGCTAAATTAACCCAGAGAGTGGTAAGGGTAAAATATCTGTATTTGAAACAAGCATAAACTCATTATAAACCTGACAGATATGCTATAAAATCTGCTATTCTGTACTCTGTATATACACAGACCTGGCACCCCTAAGTTTCGGAAGTGGATCTTTGAAGTTCTGCAACTGTAAACTGATGTAAATAGGGGTTCCTGTGCAAAATCCAAAACATCTTCAAAAATTGGTTTCTCATTGTCATTTTGAATATATGGACCATGTTTAACCCTTTTCTTGCTGAACACAACATGCCCTGTCTTAGCAAACAGTGTAGATCCAGATCAGTTGGCTTGAAGAAGCCAACTGATCTGGATCTACACGGTTTGTCATTAAATATGTGAATTTCTATCAAAAACCCTGATCAAGTAATCTGATTGGCTGGAAATTAGAAGTGGGCATGGCATTTTAATTTATTCAGTGTGGCAAGGGTTAATACAGTAACAGCAGATGTATTAAGGAAGAGTATTTGGTGATAATTCTGGGATAACTTTTCTTATTTGTCCATAAAAAATATGTTGTGGGTACTCATGGAGAAAATTATCCCATAACTATCACCGAAATACTCCTTCTTAACAATTCCTCTAAATGTGATGTAAAAGGGTTGCTGAAGAAATAGTGAAACCTTCAGTGGTATCTAAGTTAAATAAGAAGATGAAAAAAAAGTTATATATTTTCTGTTTGATTTTCTTCCAGAAAATAGGATGTCATATGACAATTCTGTCAAATTATTGCTTGTAACCCCTCTTCAACAACCCATTACCTTCACTACTATCATTAACCTCAAAGTGAAGGTCACACACTAAGAACACTTTATTGAAAATATTTTCTAAATGCCTGAATGAACAAATAATTATATAGCTGGATGGTCAGCTGAAAATACTATGATTTACATTCAGTAATGACCTCACCCACTCAGATTCAGGTCAGGGTCATGGTCACTGAGAAGTAGGTAACGCTTAGCACTCTGGATAAAATTTTTAGCAGATGACATATTGAAATATTTTTCTTATTTTCCCATAAAACGGGATTTGTCATTTCATGCAAATTGTCTCCATTGGGGACAATTTGCATGAAATGTTAAATCCGTTTTCTGGGAAACATAAGAAAAATATCACCAATTTGCTTTCTGCTGAATTAGCCAAAAGAGTGGTAAAGGTTAAACGCAACTGCTTCCTTTTTAATTTCATAGATTAGTTGTTTTTGCTTTTTTGTTTCAATATGCTGTTGTATTAAAATTGAGCCAGGCCATGTGAAAATGTACCTTTGTAGCAATTGTGGACAGCCAAAGCCAAGATCAGACTGCACAAAGGGCCCTACTGTCCACTTCCAGCATCATTGGTTACTATAGAATATATCAATGTATAGCAAAAGCCTTGGTCAGATTGTGGCTTGAAGACTGCTGTGGCTGATCTGGGCATTAATTGTTGGCATATGTCCCAAAGACACTTTTTCTGATAGCACAGCTCAATATTATTTGGTTCCGACCCACTGACCGTGACCCTATAGGGAAGGTCATACATTCTGGGCCCAGTTGTTCAAAGCTAACGACGTCGTTAGTTAACGATTCGTTAAAATTTACATCGAGCGATACGCAAATATACTGAAATTTTTTGCTGAAAAAATGTGAGTAGCTTTTGCAGTGCAGAAGCTACTCACATTTTTCAGCAAAAAATATCAGAATATTGTGTATTGAATCCGCTAAAGCAGTTAACGAAATGACCCTTAACGAGCTCGTTAAGCTAACGACGCTTTGAACAACTGGGCCCAGAAGTTTTAATGATTTTATTGCATAACTTTCTACATTTATTTGTACAATAAACTGGAATTAAGCACTCTACAATATATTGAATATGAAAATTGGATAACTGTTATATAAGAAGTACAAAATTTGCTCTTATCGGTAAAAATGTTTGATTTGTTATATAACATACCTTATTAACACAAAGTATTCAGACTTCTTAACTCCTTACCCTACATTTTCTACAATTTCAAGAACTTAAATTTACTGCCTGTTGATGTGTCCAAAGTCTGATCAGATGCCACATTTTGATCTGGGTCTATACTGCTTGCTCAGGCCTGTCAGCCCTGATACCTAGGTTAAATGCAGTAAAAAAAACAACAACAACAACAAATGAACAGAATGTTTCACTATCTTTTCAGATGACCCATTTGTGTAGTGTGTGCTGTTAGAATGTATTATTTTGTATTTGTACTACTAACCTGTTAATGTCTTGTGTTATCAAGTATTAGGTCATCGTAGGGCAGGTTCCCATGGCAACACAATTACATTCACTCAAGCAGGAATTCCTATAGCAAAGTCGGGAAACATCCCGCATGCAGGTATAACACATTGTTACTAACCTTGCTAGGGCAATTTCCTCTTCACCGGCTTTCTGTGGGTTAGCTAGATACAGCTCAGTTAAGTGTCACCATTAGTCTTTCCTTTTTTTTTTTTGATACAGTCATTCTTTAGATGGTTCATTTGTTTTAATTTCTTGGTAGGATTTCAGAATATTAATCCCCATGCTTTTGAAAAAAGCGATGGGGATATTGTGAACACTTCCATCCATCCGTTCGCCATGCTATCTCCTCCTAAACCACTGGGCAGAATTCTACCAAACTTACTACATCACTTTTGCTCATGGTAAGGGTGTGCGTGAGCAACATTATTTTTCCATGCGTCCATCTGCCCATATGTTCGTCGTCCCTCCATTTGTCCGTCACGCTGTCTCCTCCTAAACCACTGGGTGGAATTCAACCAAACTGGCTACATCACATCCCCTCATGGTAAGGGAATGTGAGATCAACATTATTTTTCTGTGCATCTGTCTGTCCGTGCACCTCATGGTAAGGGTGTGTGAGAGCAACATTATTTTTCCATGCGTCTGCATCCATCAATCAGTCTGACATGCTATCGTCTTCTAAACCACCAAGCCAAATGTAACCAAACTTGCAACATGGCCTCCCCGCATGGTAAGGGTGTGCAAGAGCAAGTCCGTCCATCTGTCAGTCATGCTATTAGCAACATTAGCAGCGAGTGTTGGGATTTGCAATGGCAAGCCATTGATTGCGCATTCTAGTTACCTTTGCAAGATATTTAATGAGAAATGCTAGCTAGCTACAGTTGTATGGAATTCATTTCCAGTGGGTACATGAAACTCACTGTATCATTGATATCACTTATTATATCTTTCATAGCTTCTAGTAAGAGGGGTATTAGTGAAATTGTCTTATTTCTCAATGAAAGCTTTTCATAGAGAAATAAGAAAAATATCTGGGCCCAGTTGTTCAAAACTAACGATGTCGTTAGTTAATGATTCGTTAAAATTTACATAGAGTGATACGCAAATATGCTGAAATTTTTTGCTGAAAAAATGTGAGTAGCTTTTGCAGTTACTCAGCAAAAAATATCAGAATATTGTATATTGAATCTGCTAAAACAGTTAACGAAATTACCCTTAACGAGCTTGTTAAGCTATCGATGCTTTGAACAACTGGGCCCTGTACTTTTTGGTTGAAATAGTGTCTTATCTGAAGCTATAAGCATTGATGGAATATTTCTTTATTATACCCATTGAATTCTATCTGTTTTGTTTTAAATTTATGACTTTCATTATATAAGTAAAGGAACATCAGTGTTGCCTTTCTGATTGGAGGATGTGTGTATAATGCTTGGCATGCTGGGTAAAAATTTCAGCAGATAACATTTTGAAATATTTCACTGAGAAAATGTAGTTTGTATTTTCTGCATTGGTCTACTAAAATTGTTCTTATTGTTTCCCAGAAAATAAGGCTTGACAAACCCTATTAGTGGACAAAAAAAAGAAACATATCATCTGTCTTCTGCTGAATTTGCTTATTGAATGCTATACCATATGTTAATATCACATGCTCTTTTTGTTTGCATGATTCCTGACCCCTTTGTATGTTATGGTAAAACTTCCACATTGAAATCTGGCATATCACCTTTGGTGATAATTCTGTGGTAATTTTTTTTATTTCTCCATAAAACATATGCTGTGGGGTACTCATTAAAGGTACCTTACGTTTTTATTGAGAACTAGAGAAAATTATCCCCAAATTATTACCAAATACTCCTCCTCAAGAACTCCTCCAGTGCTGTTTAGAATTACCTCATTGAGATGCTTCAGATGTACCACTATATTTCCTTGGAGAAATCAGGCGTCAAGGTTATAAAACTTTTTTCATGCTCAGCTCTCAGCTGAGCATGAAGAATTTTCTTTGCCAATAAATATGAAAATGCCAACAATAGATGGCATTTTCATATTTATTAGCAAAGAAAATGTCCTGCTCAGCTATTTTTAGCAAGAGAGAATTTGTAGTTGTTAGTAATTTGAGATTTATTTGCAGGACAATTTTCATGCTCAGCTGAGTTGAGCATGAAAAAAAGTTATCTCAGGGCCAGATGAATAGTACCTACCTTATCTAGAGTTATGTTTGAATACCCTTGTAATACTTACTTTATCCATTTATTCTGTCATAGTTGCCTGGATACGTCAAAGAACTTGTTCATGCTTAGCACTCTGGGAAAAATTACCAGCAGATGACCTTTTGAAATATTTTTCTTTTTTTCCCCAGAAAACAGGATTTGATACTTCATGCAAATTGTCTCCATTAGAGACAATTTGCATGAAATGTCAAATCCTGTTTTCTAGGAAAAAATAAGAAAAATATTGTCAGTTTGTCATTGCTGAATGAGCAAAGAGAGTGGTAAACATTAAGGTGAAGAACTTACTTCTCCATAAAGACATTTGAGCCAGGGCACAGAATTTCCTACAAGATTGCAAGTGTACCCAGTAAAGTCTTGGATCAGCCTGTGCAGCTGCACAGTCTGATCAGTCTTCACTGCACTGTATGGACTGACAGGGACCCATAGCTTCTTCATACAGACAGGGAAGACACTGATCAGACAGTATAAATGAGCAGGTGGATCTGTTGTGGATGAAATGTTGTGCCTCAACTCATATCTAGTGGGTATTCATTAGGAACTGAAGAAAATTATAACAGATACACTTCATGAACAAATCCTCTGCAGTATTTTAAAGGCTCCATATTCCAAAAAAATAGACATTTTATCATCCTAGAAAGATTTAAAGACTTGATATATGGTATTAACACAGTCATAAAATTTGGCACCTGACAGCCTGTAAAATTTCAGTTAGTCTCTCTTTCTGGAAATGGAATGATTTTTTATCGTAACAACATCGTGGCAACATTAATTCAGAGATACGATAAAAAATCATTTCATTTTTGATCCATTTCAAAAATGAGAGACTAACTGAAATATTACAGGCTGTCAGATGCCACATTTTATGATTGTATTAATACTATATATCAATTTATTATACCCCCGGGATACAAAGTATGCCGAAGGGGTATATAGTTTTCGGTTCGGTTCAGTCTGTCCGTTTGTCTGTCCATCCTTCCATCCGTGATTCCATCCTTTAACACCTGCTATAACCAAGTTTTACTTTAAAGTTTTTGGATTATGTATATCTCTGCTGCCACTTATGAGAAACTGTTCATTTTTTATATGGGTTTCCTGGGAGGGTTTTCTTCCATTCTATATCTATGCACCTCTGGGTCTTGCCCAGGGGCGGGGCTAGAGGTCAAAATCTAGGATGCCTCAAAAAAGTAGTATAATGCTTTAACCAAGTTTTTACTTCTAAGTTTTTTGATTATGTATATCTCTACAGCCACTTATCAGAAACTATTCATATTTGGTATGGGGGTACCTGGGAGGGTTCTCTTCCATTCTGCATGGACCCCTGGGTCATGCCCCAGGGCGGAGCTAGAGGTCAAACTCTAGGATGCCTCAATAAAGTGGTATATTGCAGTTTGTTTATACAAACAACTTCTGAATAAAGAAGGATGGGCATTAGACATGTTTATCACATCAACATTCAGTGTAAAAATGTCAAGGTCATTTTGACCTTATTTTCATATTCCAGCAATTTTGCTTTATATTTTGAAGACTATTTCATGGATTAATCTGATACTTGGGATATTGGTTCAGTGTGACACCATGATTGACATCATAATAAAAGTAGGTCACCTTGGCCTATATTTCATGGTCCAGTGATTTTGGCCTTATAGCTTGAATGTTATTTGATGTATATACATCATTTTTTGAGAGTATGAATCAGTATGATCCACCAGTTGACCTGAAAGTAAATGTAGGTCACTGTGACCTATATTTCATGGTCCAGTGATTTTATGTTACATCTTGAAGACAACTTGATGTATGACTCATAGTTTGGGATTATGTGACCTATATTTATAGCCCTGTGATTTTGTCTTATATCTTACACAATTTGATGCCTTCGTGTCATATTTACATATAATGACACAATGTGACCCAAAATTTGACCTCAAAGTAAATATTAATCAACATGACCTATATTTCATTGTCTAGCGATTTTGCTTAATATCTTCTAGATTATTCAATGGATTAACATCATAGTCGGTATAATGGATCAATGTGACACATCAGATTGACATCTCAAGTATCATACATGCCATATCTCACACTGTGAGATAAAATCTCACAGAATTTGGCCCATCTTGAAGCCAGCTCCCATAAGATTTTTCAAATCTCACAGAATTTTCGACCTATCTTACAAAACATCTATTGAAGAAATAAATAGAAAATCACACTTTTATTGTCTCTACTATAAGCTTTGTTCATTTAAATAAAGGCTTTTGACTATTTTGGTAGAGCTGTTTTTGTTAAAATCTCACAGAATTTTATCAAATCTCCCTTAAAAATTGGCTAAACCTCACAGATTTCAGTCCACAGCTTATGGCATGTATGAAGTATATGTAGGTCAGTGACCTATATTTTAAGGTCCAGCAATTTTGTCTTCATGTCTTGAAGACTATTAATATTTACTCCAGAAAAGTTGTACTTGGGATTATAGATCAGTGTCAGTCAGAGACTGACCTTGTACACTATATGTGGGTCAGTGACCTATCTTTCATGGTCCATTGATTTCTACCTTATATCATTGTCATTGACTTAAAATATTTTTTGTAATAAGAAATAGCACCGGCCAGGGTATTTGTGACCCTCTGGGCACTTACTCTAGTTAAAACTTCTCCTGGATAAAAAAGTGTCTGTTTTTGAGGAGTATAGAGCCTGTAACCCATTATAGTCAGGAGACATCTAAAAGGGTAATCTGGAGACATTAAAAGGGTAATTGGCAAACAGTGCAGACCCAGATCAGATGCTGCAGAATGCAGCATCTGATCAGAGTCTCCACTGTTTGCAAATTGTTTAGCCATTTTTTCCTCTAGGAATATCAAAATCTCATAGCTGGACATACCTAAAATTGAAAAATTGAAATTGGACTTTTCCAAAATTTAGTATGGGAGAGTTTATTCAGTCTACAATGGATTATAATACACACACATTCAAGCCTCTTTGAAGGGAAAAAGACCTTACAACATATCGAGGGTTGAGCGCAAGACTATGGTAACTCAAACATATTTTTGAAACCCTTGTTTAGGGGCAACTTGGACCCCTTTGTAAACAATGCAAATTTAGGTGCCATTGCTCATACGAGCAATGGCACCTAAATTTTCATTGTTTACAGAAAGAAATGTTGTAATCTTCATAACGCCTTCATGGTGAGGAGATTAGGTTTGGGGAAAAACAACCATCTGACTTACGCTAGTCTTGCGCTCAACCCTCGATATGTGACAAGAGTAGATTCAGATCAGCTGTACATCCACTTAGTCTGATCAATAGTCTTTGCTGGTCATTAACATATTGTATGGACCTTAACCATGCTACTGGTAAATAGCATAGACCCTGATCAGAGATGTGCATGTTGACCTGAGTCTGCTGTGGGATTGTATGTCATAAGATCATTATTTTCTATTTGGAGAGTATTTGGCAATTGGAGCTTTGAGTATCATAATCTCTTATCAGACACTTTTACTGAACATAGCTCAAGATAAGGTAATTTTTCAACCTAATGGATGTGCAGAGTTTTCTCTGTTTACATCTGATACATATATTCATTTTACCCAGAAAGCCTTATTATTAACTTTTACCTTTCACTGGGCAGATTCAGCAGATTACAAATTGATAATTTTCTTATTTTTTCTCAGAGAATAGGCTTGACATTTCATGCAAATTGTCTGCAAAGGAGTTAAGGTAACTTAAGGTGTCTGATGTCAAAATGTCAAAGTCTATTTTCTGGGAAAGATATTTCAAACTGTTGTCTGCTGAAATTTTACCCAGCATGCTAAGGTTTAAGCATTTGCTTTTTGCATGCTATGGGCAGTTTGTTGTTTGCATGCTTTGGGCATGGTTTTGATTAAAGCTTGGTTATAATTCATTTTCTGCCAAATAGGTATGGCTTTTAACCCTTGTCCTGCTGAATCCGGATATATCCTTCTTTTTCAAACAGTGTAGATCCAGATCAGTTGGCTTCTGAAGAAGCCAACTGACCTGGATCTGCACTGTTTGCCATTAAGTATGTGACTTTATATCAACAATCTTGATCAAGTAATCTGGTTGGCTGAAAATTAGAAGTGGGTGTGGCATCTTAATTTTTTCAGCAGGACAAGGGTTATTATTAACACAGTTGACCTGTGACAAAGAATGACAGTGGCCCATTTACCCTTATCACACTATGGTCTAACTCACCATCATTGTGATTTGTATTTCAGCTTCCTTGTCATCCCTTATCTTGGTGAAAATATTGATAGGTGCCTTACATTCTAATGCACCCAATAATTCTGTACAGTAAGCAGACACAGGGATGGGAACCTTCAGGATTAATCCTGATTTCAGGATAGAGAACTTTCGTTTTAAGCATGTAATTTCTCTTTTACACTTGTTCACAAGCCCATCCTTTTGTGTCAAAAGTAGTTATTTGGGCTAATATATGTCTGAAATAACTTAATAAACTAATTGTAAAACTAATTATTTGTTGTATAGCTCCAGATAAGAGGGAGCATCCGCATAATAACTTTTTTATTTCTCAATAAGTACATATGTTGTGGGTACTCATTTGAAGTGCCTCTATGAGGCACTTCAAATGAGTACCCACAACATATGTTTTTATTGAGAAATAAGGAAAATATTAGTAGTTTTTGGACTGAATTTTAGATCTCAAGATTGAATATTAATGACTATTCTCACCCCTGTGGACAGTGAAGGATCTGATCAAACTGCAATCTGATCAGGGTCTGTGCTGTTCACACACAGCCAAAGACATCTTGCTTTGTGTAACTCCAATTGGGAGTAAATACAGTAAAACTTCATTGACTCAAACACTGATGACTCATTTACCATGGCTGATTCAAACTCATTTTTTGAGTCTCTGAGAAATTCTTCTGAAAGCTCAAGCAAATCATTGTTAACCCTTAAACTGCCAATCACAACAGTTGTCATCTGCTTTGTCATCTGCTTGTGATTTTAAAAGTCATTTTTGTAAACAGTGTGGATCCAGATCAGACTGCTCCTCTAGGAGCAGTCTGATCAGGCTCCACACTGTTTGCCTGTATGCTAAAATAGGTCTGAAAAGTTTGCAAGAATATTCAGCAGACGACATAAACAGACGGCATTTTCAGATGCAGGTTTTCTTGGCATATTAAGGGTTAAGGGATAATTTAGGGAAGTTTTCTAATTTTATCATGAAAATGTTTCTTGTGTGTACTCATTAGAATTCCCTCTTTGGAATCACCTGGCACTATGATTAACCCTCAGTAACTTGAATTACCTGTGTCCAGAACAAATTTCCATGGTCCCAAAAATGTTTGAGCCATTGAAGTTTGACTGTACTGGATAACATGATTTTATATGTTCATTAAATAGATTTGTTTTTCAGAATTTTTAGCTCACATAAACTAAAAGCTGAGGATGAGCCATAGAGATTTTTTTTTATCTGTTTGTCCATCGTTTGTCGTCTGTCCACATTTTCAAATGAATTTTCATAAGCCACTGGTCCATTTTAATCAAATTTCATGTGGAACCTCCTTGGTTTTTCATTTTTCTGAGAAAATAAGGCTTGACATTTCATGTGAATAGTCTGCTATTCTATGTTGGATAAAAAAAAAGATTTAGAGTGTTGACTGCTACAATTTTAAATGTTACTTTATAAAAGGTTAATTGGATTTTGTTAGAAATCTGGGCCCAGTTGTTCAAAGCATCTCAAGCTTAATGAGCTCGTTAAGGGTCATTTCATTAACTGTTTTAACGGATTCAATATACAATATTTTGATATTTTTTGCTGAAAAAATGTGAGTAGCTTTTGCACTGCAAAAGCTACTCACATTTTTTCAGCAAAAAATATCAGCATATTTGCATATCACTCAATGTAAATTTTAATAAATCGTTAACTAACAACATCATTAGTTTTGAACAACTGGGCCCTGATATACTTCTGCAAATGGCACCTTTGAGAACTCTGTGCACTGTAGTTTGATCAGGATCTTTGAAGTTCCTCTCCATAATATTCAGCTAGACCCCAATAAGTGTATATATAGAGGACAGTTAATACATCCAGACAATGCAATTGCTTGTGCATGGGCACCAACATATTTACCTTAAATATTCAAACACTTTTTGCTTAGCATGTTGAGTTAAAAATTTTAGCAGACAACAATTTGAAACATTTTTCTTTTTCCCAGAAAAAGGCTCAGGTGACAATTTGTATGATATGTTAAAGCCTGTTTTCTGGAAAAAAAATAAGAAAAATATCATCAGTTTGTCATCTGCTGAATTTGTTCAGAGGGTGGTAAAGTTTAATTCTTTACCTGTATTGTTCCATTTTAGCATCTGTTGATGTGTATTAACCCTTAAAACGCCAGGAAAACCTGCATCTGAAAATGTCTGTTTATGTCATCTGCTGAATATTCTTGCAAACTTTTCAAACCTATTTTAGCATACAGGCAAACAGTATGGACTCTGATCAGACTGCTCCTAGAGGAGCAATCTGATCTGGGTCCACACTGTTCACAAAAATGACTTTTAAAATCACAAGCAGATGACAAAGCAAACGACAATTGTTGTGATTGCAGTTTAAGGGTTAAAAGTGCTGGATGTGTGGCAGACAGTGTACATCCTGATTAGACAAGCCTTGTTTTGCAGCATCTGATAACAGTATACACTATTTGCTTAAGCCTACTTGTCCAGATACTTTTGGTAAAAGCAATACCTGTTCTTTTCTAGCCTAAAATTGAATACAACTGTACATGCCTATAGCATATTGAATTTATACATTGGCAGTTACATCTTTACATCTTAAAATAGTTCTCATACTTTCAGAATTCAGATCATTTTATAAGGAGAAAATCTAAATATGATTTCAGAATTTATTTTTTTAACTCTAAGCATGCTGGGTAAAAAATTCAGCAGATGACATATCAAAATAGATTTTCATCTTTTGCATCTCAGAATATAGTGTTTGACATTTCCAGAAGATTGGGTTTGACATTTGAAATGTCAGATTATATTTTCTGAGAACAATAAGGAAAATGCCATGAATTTGTTGTCTGCTGAATTTGCCAAAAAAGTGGTAAAGGTTAAAACTGGTTTGAATGAAAGGTCATACAAAAGACTTTCTGGGAATTTTGCAGAGCCAGCATTACATATTTAACCCACCAAAGATTAAATAGTAGCACTTGATACATCTTTAAAGCTTAGCATGCTGAAAAAAAACTTTAGCAGATGACAGTTTGGAATATTTTTCTTATTATTCCCCAGAAAAAAAAGATTTGACATTTCATAATTGTATTTTCCTTACTATTCCCGGAAAATGTCAAACCCTATTTTTGTTTTTTTGTAAAATAAGGAAAATATCAGTTTGTTGTTTGCTGAATTTGCTTATAGCGAGTAAGTGTTAAATATTTTTGTTATTTTTGAATGGTCAGAGTGGCTCAGCTGGGATACTGGGTACCTAAGACTCTGAAATTGGAGCTAGCAGCACTATCATTTGGTGCTTAGCATGAGGAAGAAGAGCAAGGGCTGTTTGCACTGGTGTCAGTGTAATGGGCCTGGTACCATGTCAGTGTGTCTGAGACATCATAGATGCACATTAATGTAGCACTATAAAAGGACGTAAGTTAACATCATCATATTCAGATCCAGACACCATTATTACAGAACTGAAAGATTGTTGACAGTGATGTTAAACTTCACCTTAGACAAACAAAGAACTTTTATTATGTTTCATGAGAAATTAGGCTTGACATTTTGGGTGAAATATTTTCATAGGAGATGTCAAGCCCTATGTTCAAAAAAAAAAAGAAAAAACAGCATGTCCCAAATATCTCTTCTGCTAATTTCAAGATAAATGTACTAAGGGTTGAGTATTATATTTATCACTGGTAAAAAGCAGCAAAAGGATAACTATATTGTGCTAATGTTGATGTTTGTTCTTTTTCCAGGACGAGGCCACAGAAGAATAGGTTCCGATGAGTACTCTGGTATCTCTCATATATCCCATGGAATAGGGGCCATGAGTATGCCTGCCAATCAAAGCCCGGTACATCATGTCAGTACATATCCAGGATCACTCACAGGGTCAAGGGAAACAACCCCTACACCTCACCAAGGTAAGTTGCAGCTGATCTTTGAAAATTAATACAAAAATGTAAATTAAAATTAAAAAGGTAAATAACACACCCACACACCCCACCACCCACCCACACACACAAGAAAGCTGCCCCCCACCCCCCCCCACACACACAAACAAATCCAGCAAACAACAAGAAAGCCTCCCCCCCCCCCCCCCCCCCCCCCACACACACACACACACACACACCCCTGCACACACACACACACACACACATACACACACACAACAAATCCAGCAAATAACAAGAAAGCCATGTTTACTTTTTAGTACACACACACACACACACACACACACACACACACACACACACACACACACACACACACACACACACACACACACACTTAATCATACAGTATATCTTGTTCCATAAACACACACACACACACACACACATACACACACACACACACACACACACACACACACACACAGTGTTAATCATACAGTATATCTTGTTC
Organism: Anodontia alba; assembly: GCA_964016985.1. NCBI lineage: Eukaryota > Metazoa > Mollusca > Bivalvia > Lucinida > Lucinidae > Anodontia > Anodontia alba. The sequence goes on from OZ024824.1 coordinate 110,191,638, forward strand.
CATAAACTTTTTTAATTTGACTTTATATGGTCACAGTTATTTAATATTTGCTTAACCATGCTAGATAGCCAAGAGTAAGCTGTCACCTCAGTTTGGATAGATGAACCAAAATGGAAATGGCCTATCTGAATTAGTCAGAAAAAGGCACAAAACAGATTACATTCTGATGCTTCCAGGCAAAAACAGTTCAGAGTCAGAGTCCAAATCACAGTCGATCAGGGACTTTGAAACAATTATTTCTCTAAGGGCCAAGTCGCTTTTAGTTTTGCAGAAAATATTTAGACCAGAATGAATGAATCTACAGAGTATTAGTTGTATAGGGCATAAGCAAGTTTCACAGTCTTGTCTCATCTGCATATCTGTACTTTTCAGGGAGCCTTGCTGGTTCAAGGGAAGCTACTCCACCCTACAGACAGTCTATCTCGTATAATCCGCCCAGTGTAGCAGAAAACATCAATAAGCCTGGCATGAGATCAGCATCATGGACATCAGAGGTCCCAATAATGCCACCACTCAGTGTAGAGGTGGATCAGACAAATATTATGGGTATGACAGTAAACTACATTGACCATATCAATGGCATAACCAGAATGGAATTATTTTTTTATGCACACCAGCAAAAATCTAGAAAAAATCATCCTTTTATAGATTTGAAAATAGTTGCTACTCTGAAAGGAAAGAATTGGCTCCCTTTGGGAGCCAATTCTTTCCTTTAAGAGTAGCCCCTATTTTAGAAGTAGTAAGTTCTTTCCTTTAAAAGTAACCCCTCTGTTAAAGGAGCAATATATTTCATGTTAGTTGATGTCTCTTTATTGCAAAGTATATTATTTTTCGTATGCATGTTACACACATGTGTAATGTTTGTAATTTGTGCTATGCCTATGCATATGACCACTACCTGTACAAAAATTAAGCCATATCCTGAAAAGGAGCTTTTGTCTTATATGCAGACAGTTTGATCAAGGCTGTTTTTGTCTGTGTACAGAATCATTGGATGGCTACTTCAGAATATGTCAGTGAACAGCAAACTGCTCAGAATTGCACGGTAAAGCCTCCGCCTTTACATTGGGAAGTTTCGGGTTCAGTCCTGTCCACAAGGCTGAACAGCTAGTGCTTCTGGCTTAGGATGACGAGGTCCCATGTTTGTGTCCCATTAGAGATTAGAATTCAGCTTATGACTGCATGGCACTTCATTGCACAGAGCCTAATAGCCGTACATTGTCTCGATATGACTTAAATAATGTTGAAAGAAACTTAAATCATCATCCCCAGGCAGGACAAACCTAATTAGACTCATAGCTAAAAGTGGTACTAGCTGCTCTTTCTCTTGGCACTCAGTATTAGAAAGATGAGCTAGGTCTGGTCACACTGGTATCAGTACACTACAACCTCTTTATAACACGGTTTGTTATAACACGGTGTTGGATATAACACGGTTCAAAGATGGATCCCAAAAATGTATAGATTATATTGAAAAATGACCATAAATGGTCATTTTTATACGCCCGTTTGAAAAACGGGACGTATTATGTTACGGGGTATGGCGTCCGTCCGTCCGGCCGTAAACTTTTTCGTTTCCGGCTAACTCCTCCTACAGTTTACATCCGATCAAGCTGAAACTTGGTATATAGTTAGGCCATGATGTGGTGCAGCGCATATTGTTTCGAGGTTACAGTCCACCAAATGTTTGCAGAGTTATGCCCTTAGAAAATTTCTGTAAACTTTTCATTTCCGGTTAACTCCTCCTACATTTTACATCCGATCAAGCTGAAACTTCATATATAGTTAGACTGTGATGTGGAGCAGCGCATATTTTTTCGAGGATACAGTCCACCAAATATTAGCAGAGTTACGCCCCTTTGAAAATTTCAGTAGACTTTTGGTTTCCGGCTAACTCCTCCTACAATTTACATCCGATCAAGCTGAAACTTGGTATATAGTTAGACCATGATGTGGCACATATTGTTTCGAGATTGTTTGCAGAGTTATGCCCCTTAGAAAATTTCTGTAAACTTTTCATTTCCGGTTAACTCCTCCTACATTTTACATCCAGTCAAGCTGAAACTTCATATATAGTTAGACCATGATGTGGAGCAGCACATATTTTTTCGAGGTTACAGTCCACCAAATATTAGCAGAGTTATGCCCCTTTGAAAAATTCAGTTGACTTCGTTTCCGGCTAACTCCTCCTACAGTTTACATCCGATCAAGCTGAAATGTGATTTGTAGTTAGACCATGATGTGGAGCAGCGCATATTGTTTCAAGGTTACAGTCCACCAAATATTAGCAGATTTATACCCCTTTGTATATTTCTATTAATTTTTCGTTTCTGGCTAAATCCTCCTGCAGTTTACATCCAATCAAAATGAAACTTCATGTACTGTTAGACCATGATGTGGTGCAGTGCATATTGTTTCGCGGTTACAGTCTACCAAATATTAGCAGAATTATGCCCCTTTGAAAATTTCAGTAAACTTTTCGTTTCCTGCTAAATCCTACAGTTTACATCCTATCAAGCTGAAATTTTATTTGTAGTTAGACTATTATGTGGAGTAGCGCATATTGTTTCAAGGTTACAGTCCACCAAATATTAGCAAAGTTAAACCTCGTTGAAAATTTCTATTAATTTCTATTAATTTTTTTTTGAGATATGCCCCAATGAAATTTTTTTAATTTTTTTTTTTTTGTAATTTCACTTACAGTTTATATCCGGAGCACTGAATTATACAGGAGCCAGTTTTTGTGCTACATCTTTTTACTTGCCACGGGTGTATAATGCCCCGCTTGGCGGAGCTCTTGTTCAATATAATCTATACATTTTTGTTTGGATATAACACAGTTGTTTAACTAACATGGTTTATGGTATGGACCCTAGCAACAGTGTTATAAAAAGGTTGTGGTGTATAATGTTACTGGTGGTAGTGCCATGTTAGTGTATCTAAGATGTGATGCTGCACTGTGGCAGCATGATAAGAGGGTATTACCTCCCACCTTTGCCTCCAGACGCCATCACAACATGACTGAAAGATTGTTGACAGTGATCACTGACATTATATGTCGGCTGACAAAAACCCCCCAAAAAGACAACTTATTGAACAGCAGTTGCCCTGAACTGACTGCATGGCTGGACAGGCTGTTCTAGCCCCTCAATGTTCACATTTGGAGTTTAAAGCCACTTCAGAGAAGTTCTGGCTACCATATATACTATTTGGACACATAGGCCTGAGCAAGCAGTGTAGACCCAGATCAGACTCATCAAGTAGATTTTAGACATATGAACTGGTAGAAAAATGGACTTGTTCAAAATTTATGGTTAGGAGTTTAAGCTGTCCAGATGTGGTGTATATGACAAACTCATTTGAATTGTGGAGGAAGCCAGAGAAAACCATGTACCTGTGGCAAGTAACTGGCAACGTTTTCATTGTAACCTCATATATAGTTAATTTTGGAGACAGTTCCCATGAAATTTCAAAGCCTGATTTCTCAGAAAATAAGAAAAATATTACAAAATTTTGTCAGCATTCACAGCATTTATAAATAGCATATGAAATAAATACTCATGTAAGATCTTATCTGTTTATTTACAGGTCCAAATATAGGAACATCCAACATCAATAACATACTGTCTAATCCACTGTCTAACCAGGCAATGAGTCTAGTCTACCAGTCCTTAGACCATCAATATCAGGTAGGGCTAAATTAATTAAAGTGAAATAAATATACATGTAGTGCATGTGGGAGCAAATTCTTTCCTTTCAGAGTAGATCTCATTTCAGAAGGCCTATAGGAAAGCATACAGGAAATCATATACCATATTCGACCTGATTACCGCACGTACTCCTATAAATGCCCAATCAAGCAATTTTGTAGTCTTCAGATTACAGCTAGTGTACTTTTTGTCTACTTCTTTATAAAGGTGTATGTTGTGGGTACCCATTTGAATTGTGTCGACTTGTCGTTGCTATTCAGATGAGTATTAACAGCATATGCTTTTATGCATGGCACAAGCATCATTTGATAAGTCATTTACTGATCTTTTTTTTTTTTAGAGTGTACCTCTGGGATAGGTAGGTTTAGTTTTCCCAGTATTTTTGAAAAACCTAAACACACAGTGCAGTAAATAGGTTGAATATGGTAAGATGTGTTTCTTTTAGGAAACAGGACAAAATCTCTTTGTGTGTGCAGTCCCCTTAAACAGGTAACATATTCTCATAGTAAACATAAGATTGGATACACTGGCTAGATTTTGTGGTTAGAATATCTGCAAGGCAGTCCTCTTCTGAAAAGGGTTTACTCTAAAAGAAAAGAATTTGCTCAGTGGGGGAGTGAATATCTGAATATGCAGGCTGATCTGAGCTTTTCTTATTGGCATACCATAATAACCCTAAGTATTGGGACAGATAGGCCTTTGCAAACAGTGTAGACCCAGATCAGGTGCCACACTGTTTGCCATAAATACAGCGATATATTAAACACATCAAGAGATAGTAGAATGGACATTTTAGGACAAGTATGGTATGTATGTGTCCCAATACTTAGGGTAAATATGATATGTAATAAGGGAGGTTTTCACATGTTGCAGATCATTGAACAGCACCTTTTTTGCAGCACTTAAATCATCTTTTGAATATCTTTTTGGTTTTGTTTAATATTTTTGTTAACCTGCAGTAATGTTTTATTCCAACATGAATATTGTTTTCATTCTCCCAATGTATATATATTTTTCAGATTTTCTTTTGACTTAAAATATTCCTCAAAAAATAGACATTTTATTATCCTAGAAAGGTTTGATAAATTGATATGTGGTATTAATACAGTCATAAAATGTGGCACCTGACAGCCTGTAAAATTTCAGTTTGTCTCTCGTTCTTGAACTGGATAAAAAAATGAAATGATTTTTTATCGTATCTCTGAATTAATGTTGCCAGTATTGCCGGCCTCGGTGGCTCAGTTGGATGCGCTGTCAGACTGGAGACCAGGAGGTCGTGGGTTCTACCCCTGCTGAGGTCGGCAACTTTCTTTGGTGTAGATTGATCATGAAATATTTTCTACAGTCATTCTCTCCCTTCCACTGATTCAAGAAGGGCAGTTGTCAATTTCTGGCAAAAGAATGTGCACAATACTGGTTAACCGCTTAGAGGACTAAGCCTGTCCAGTAAACGTGTGTTTAGGTAAACTGACCGCGCTCGACATGATCCCATTGGGTTGAGGCCGTAAAACCTCAACACAAACAAATGTTGCCAACGTTAATTCAGAGATAGGATAAAAAAATCATTTCACCATGAGTAATTTTTAACAGTACATTTGTACATAGAAGCATCTGCATGGCTGAGCGTTTAGTGTTTCTAACTTTGGATAACAATGTCTTGGCTAGTTTGAATTGCACTAAATTGGTAGACAATATAGAGTAGTAAAGTGTTCAAACTTTAGAACAAGTATGGTAAGGAGTTGAGGTGTCTGAACACTTAGGGAAATACAGTAGTCAAATGTACTTGTTAAATTCTATGACCAGGAGTCAAGGTGCCTGAATAGTTAGGGTAAATATGATAGCTACATATATTTCAAAATAGAATAACCCTAAATATCTTTGTTCTCTTTCAATAGCCAATACCACCATGTCCCACCAACCAGGAGTCAATGGATATATTTCACAAGCACTGTAGGGTAAGTGTCCTGACGATTTTTTCGATTATGGAAAATCGTAACAAATAAATGAATTTCGATAGCAAGTTCTGAAATGCTAATTTATTTTCTTTGTTCAATGATACTGAGCCCTACACTCAATGGCATCATCTCTGTCTACCTAGCAACTAAAGTAGCATTACATAACATTACATTAAGTAACGTTACGTAATGCTACTTTACGTTAACGGACGTAGACGCAACATCCAATGAACAAACTGTCTATAACCAATTAAATTAAATAACATCTTTGCATGCACAAAATTATCTTCTATCCATTAAGATTATGGAATACAGTATTTGATCTGATTACCATAGTGTGCACTTAGGTTTTTCAAAACTACAGAAAGAAATTATGGTAAAATAGCCGATTATTGAGGGTACACTTTAAAGAAGGATCATCAGAAGAATTCATGTCGGGAATATTCAATGATGCTTATATGATATTTTTTTGATTTTCTTAAAAGAAGGCACATGTTGTTGGTACTCATTTGAATTTGCTTGACTTGTTTTGAGGCACTTCAAATGAGTATTCTCAAGATATGCTTTTATAATAAAGTAAAAAAAAGTGCAAGGGCTATAATCTGAAGATATAGATATTGCTTGACATACGGGGTATGTGCAGTAATAAGGTAGAATATGATGAGTTTGTAGCTGTTGTAAAAAGAAATAAATCACACAGAATAAATGATAAGTAATTTTCTTATTTCTTCACAAAAATGCATGTTTAGGATACTTTTCAGAAAATTGTAAAGTATCATTACTGTATTAAGCCTCAGCATTTTGACAGACAAGCCTGAACAAATAGTATAGACCTAGATAAGATGCAGCATAATGCAGCATCTGATCAGGGTCTACAGTGTTTATCATTAATCCATCAGTTTTGGGTACATCAATTACATGTAATACTTATTCATTTGTTAAGTCAAGTATGTTAAGGAGTTAAGGTGTCCTTGTGCTTAGGGTAGATATGGTACCTTTTATGAAACAAACAAATGCTTCTTATCTAGACCTACGGAGTTATAGCAAAATCAAGAACAGTAAGTTTCTGTATCTGAATTGCTGCTGATATGAAGTTTTATCCTTTGTGCATTCAAGTATTCAGAATGCTTAATTACTGTGATTTAATTAGACTATGTGCAAGACAGAGGATCTTCAGTTAAGGAATACACTTTTTATTTACAAGAGGGTATTTTTTTCTAATATCTCCAGATAAGCTACTTTATTTTACCAAAAAAAAGTATTGATATTTGAGCCAGCACATAACATGTTTCAGTTACATTTACATAGCTTGCTGAACAGTATTCAAAGTATCAGACAGAGATTACTGTATTTGAACAGAACATACTGAATTTTTTGTTCACATTATAGCCTGACATGTTTCATTTACATTTTCCTAGCTTGCCGAACAGTATTTGAAGTACCAGACAGAGATAGCCATGTTTGAACAGACGAGACATGAATTGTTACGGGAGTTAGATATGGATGTGCTTGATCAACAGAGCACAACACAACTACAGGAGGAATACAAACAGCTTTCTAAGGAAAATGTAAGATTAGGAACTATTTAATGATACAATTTTCATAAATAGACAACTTTATTATTTACCTTTAAGTGGAAAAATTCAAAAAAAAAAAAAAAAAAAAAAAAAGTAGAATATTATCCACTGCAAATGATCCTTGAAAGTGTGATTTATGGTATATGCAGTTGAACCTCAATAGCTCGATCATCAGTTGCTTGTTTACCATGGCTGATTCGAACTCCTTTTTGAGTCCCTATGAAATTGTTAGAATAGCTCAAGAAAACAAATATTTAGGGATTTTCTTGTGAAATTTTCTTATCATGAAATTGTATGTGTGTACTCATTAGAATTGCCTCATTGAGGCAATTCTAATGAACACACACAACATACCATTTTTGTATAGGAGGTCAAAACTACTTCCCAAAAGTATCCTCATTTGCTTCCTGACCGGATGCTATGATTAATCTTCAGTGGCTTGAACTATCCATGTCTCAAACAATTTTCCATGGTCCCAATGATGTTAGAGCCAACAAAGTTTGGCTGCAGTAAATTCATTATGACTGCAGTTATTTGATCTGATGTTCTATATCAAATCTCATGGATTTTCCCAGATCTCTGTATCACACTCATCACAAATGTCTTGTGTGATCCTATGATCAGGGAACATCCACTTGACATAATATTGGATATCAGATCATGTTACTGGTTAATGTGGTAATAAAGTGTAACAAGCAGTTTATCAGGAGCAATTTATGGTCTCTTATTTTGAAATGGCTAATGGTAGTGTTGTAATGATTATCAATTATAATCGATAATCAATCAAAAATTCTTTTTGATTCTACTATCGATTGTGTTTGCTAATAATCACTTATAGTCAAAAAGATTCACACTTTAATGCAAGAAAGGTGCAATTCTAAACTCTTCAGCTTGAAAGTATGTTAGGAAATAAGAAACAAAGTAGTGTTTCTGCAACAAATGGAAAGTCTTCAGTACACATCTTAAATGTCAAAGCCTAGAGTGTGAGTGTGCTGTGAGGACCTTTTACTTTTGTGGTAAGTTACTGCACATAAAATTATGCATGCAAATGACAAGTTTTTATTAAGTTTTAAGCAGTAAAAGGATACCATTTTATCTTTCTGGGTGATGGGACCTCTTTTTGCCGTTCATTTGATAGCTTTCGATTATAATCGATAATCAATTGAAACCTCCTGTCCGATTATTTTCAACGATCGATTATAAAAAATCCCATAATTGGACAACACTAGCTAATGGAGTGTTCATATAAAGAGGTTATTCAGAAGATATTTTTTCTTAGTTTTACAGAGAAATATACATTGTCGGTATTCAGTAGAATTGCAAAAGTTAAAATATCCAAAATTATTGACTTAGTTATCACCTTGTTTGGAACTACTGTATTAAACCTAAGCTTGGTTAAACAGAACTGGGCAACAGTGTAGGCCCAGACCAGAAATGGTGGCTGATCAGAGTCTACAAAGTTTCCCACTCATCCAGCCTTTTGCAGACACATCAACATGTAGCATAATAGACTGGTTCAGTTTTTAGACAAGTATAGAAAGGAGTAAATAAGTCGCCTCTTGACAAAACTGGCAAAATGGCATTTGCACCATGCGAAAGATCAGCCTGGGCATCGACCCAGTCTGATCAGAATCTGTGCTTTGTGCTCAATGGGTAGCTTTCTTCATGCAGACAGCAAAGACTCTAATCAGACTGGGCAGATGCCCAGGCTCATCTGAGTCTTCACTGTGCGCCGATGCCATTTTTGTTGGTTTTGTCATGAGGCAGTTCGTATGTGAATTAAATGCAGTGACTGTTCTAGGCTTGTACTGTTCATGTATTTCTTAGCTGTTTTAAACAAGACATGAGGCAAAAGTCATCCAAGTCATATCAAGTGAAAATGTGTCTATGAGGTATTTACACAATCTCAGGTCTGTTTTCTGTCCATGGATACATTTGTCTGTCCATTGATGCATTCTGCAGTGAACAGTAATTCTATAAGAGTAAAGCAAAGACCCTAATCAAACTTTGCAGGTGTGCGAGCTGACTGTGACATTGCAGTTGATTTATTAGAATTGAGGTTTAATGACCCTGTTAACAATATTTCAGTCATTTTGACCCATGAGAGGGGGAATGAAATGAAAGGGAAAGATGAGAAAATGGCCTCGACCCCTGAACTTGCTTCAAATGAGGCAAGAAGGAAAGCTTGCCCAGAGGGCACACAACAATTGAAACAACCTCGATTGAAGAGGCCTCAGTGGCTCAGTTGAATGCCCATCCGACTGAAAATCAGGAGGTTGCGGGTTTGACCCCCACCGAGTTGGCAACATGTTTTTGTGGAGATTGATCATGAAATATTTTCTATGATCATTCTCTTGCTTGCTCTGATTCAAGAAGGGCATTTGTCAGTTTCTGGCGATAGAATGTGCACAATACTTGTTAACCACTTAGAGGACTAAGCCGGCCCAGTAAAAGTATGTAAAGTAAACTGATCATGCTTGACATGACCCAGTTGGGTTGACTGGGCAGTAAAACCTCAACAAAAACAGAAAAAACTTGATTCAATGTTTATTCAATGTCTTGACATTAAAGGGGAATGCAACCCTAATATGAAACATATTTCACTACAAAGAGCTTCACAAACCATAAAAGTTTGATAAAAATTGGTCACAAAATAACAAAGTTATTATTGTTTGAAGAATTTAACATGGCTGACATTCTCGCTGCCATTTTGAATGTTTGATGGATTTCAAGAATATTTAAACTTTAAAATTTTGCATTATTTTTATAAAAAATAGCTTTGTTTTTAGCTCGCCTGTACGAAGTACAAGGAGAGCTATTGTAGTCACCCCGGTCGTCCACGTTTGCGTTTGCATTTGCGTTTGCGTTTGCGTTTGCGTTCCCGTTCCCGTCACACTGTGTTAAAGTTTTTCAAATGCTTATATCTCAACAGTCACTCCTCAGAGAGGCATCAAATTTGGAACTTAGGTACCTTGGAGGGTCTTCTGAGATTCCAAGAGAATAAACCCCTGGGTTCATGCCCCTGGGTGGGGCTAGGGGTCAGAATCTAGGACACCTTTGTAATACTGTGTTAAAGTTTTTCAAATTCTTATATCTTGACTTTCACTCCTCATAGAGCATTCACATTTAGAATTTGGGTACCTGGACAAGTCTTCTGAGATTCCAAAAGAACATACCCCTGGGTTCATACCTCAGGGTGGGCCTTGGGGTGGGGCTAGGGGTCAAAATCTAGGACACATTTGTAAAATCTTATATGCCTACAGGTTATAGACACAACTGGTTATACATCAGCTAACTATGTGACATCAGTTTAAGTGTAAGAGAATGAAGGTCATGGTGACCTACATTTTACGGTCAAGGTCACCTAGATTTCACGGTCCAGTGATTTTGCCTTATATCTTGAATACTATTTGTTGGATAAATGTCACACCTGGGATATTACTTCCATGTGACCCAATGAATGACCACTTACTATATCTAGGTCATTGTGACCTATATTTCATGGTTCAGTGATTTTGCCTTATATCTTGAATACTATTTGTTGGTTAAATGTCACACCTGGGATATTACTTCCATGTGACCCAATGAATGACCACTTACTATATCTAGGTCATTGTGACCTATATTTCATGGTTCAGTGATTTTGCCTTATATCTTGAATACTATTTGTTGGATAAATGTCACACCTAGGATATTAGTTCCATGTGACCCAATGAATGACGACTTACTATATCTAGGTCATTGTGACCTATATTTCATGGTTCAGTGATTTTGCCTTATATCTTGAATACTATTTGTTGGATAAATGTCACACCTGGGATATTAGTTCCATGTGACCCAATGAATGACCACTTACTATATCTAGGTCATTGTGACCTATATTTCATGGTTCAGTGATTTTGCCTTATATCTTGAATACTATTTGTTGGATAAATGTCACACCTGGGATATTAGTTCCATGTGACCCAATGAATGACCACTTACTATATCTAGGTCATTGTGACCTATATTTCATGGGTCAGTGATTTTGCCTTATAGCTTGAATACTATTTGTTGGATAAATGTCACACCTGGGATATTAGTTCCTTGTGACCCGATTATTGACGTCAAAATATATCTCTGTTGGTGTGACCTATATTTCATGGTTCAGTGATTTTGCCTTATATCTTGAATACTATTTGTTGGATAAATGTCACACCTGGGATATTACTTCCATGTGACCCAATGAATGACCACTTACTATATCTAGGTCATTGTGACCTCTATTTCATGGTTCAGTGATTTTGCCTTATATCTTGAATACTATTTGTTGGATAAATGTCACACCTGGGATATTAGTTCCTTGTGACCCGATTATTGACGTCAAAATATATCTCTGTTGGTGTGACCTATATTTCATGGTTCAGTGATTTTGCCTTATATCTTGAATACTATTTGTTGGATAAATGTCACACCTGGGATATTAGTTCCTTGTGACCCGATTATTGACGTCAAAATATATCTCTGTTGGTGTGACCTATATTTCATGGTTCAGTGATTTTGCCTTATATCTTGAATACTATTTGTTGGATAAATGTCACACCTGGGATATTACTTCCATGTGACCCAATGAATGACCACTTACTATATCTAGGTCATTGTGACCTATATTTCATGGCTCAGTGATTTTGCCTTATATCTTGAATACTATTTGTTGGATAAATGTCACACCTGGGATATTAGTTCCTTGTGACCCGATTATTGACGTCAAAATATATCTCTGTTGGTGTGACCTATATTTCATGGTTCAGTGATTTTGCCTTATATCTTGAATATTTGTTGGATAAATGTCACACCTGGGATATTAGTTCCATGTGACCCAATGAATGACCACTTACTATATCTAGGTCATTGTGACCTATATTTCATGCTTCAGTGATTTTGCCTTTTATTTTTATTACTATTTCATGGAGAATTGTCATACCTGGATTATTATATCTAAGTGACAAAATGATTTACATACAAATACATCTAGGTCAGTGTGACCTATATTATATGGCTTAATGATAAAAATGTTACAATATAAAATGTACCCAGCAGGCGAGCTCGCTGTCCTCCGACAGCTCTTGTTAGAAAATCGAGTTGCTTACCACTTTAGGAAAACATGTTCAGAAACATTGAGACAAAGTATCCATCAATATGATGTTTATTTTAATTATGCATATTTAATTAGGGCTGTGTGACATCATAAAGCCTAAAAATGGCAGCCTCCATGACGGGTTGGTTTTCAGATCTCTAAACTCCAATAATTTTCTTATTTGCAGGTCGAATTTGATCAAACTTGTATCAAAACTTTTGGTTTGGAAAGTTTTATCCTGATAGACACACTTTCTTTCTATATTGCCTTTCCTTTAAATCAATGTTGACTTACTGTTGTTTCAGTGTGTGCCTGCTGGATATGCTATTACATGTGCAAGATTAAAACTGATTTTTATTTCGTGTGCAGATAAAAAGAATTAGTGAGCATAATAAAGTTGCTTTTTGTTTTCTTTTCCAGGAAAGTTTAAGAAGCTTCCACAAGAATTTAACAAAGCAGCTTGAGCAAATCAAGAAACATCAGAATCAACCAAAGAGGCATGGACCAGCATGATAAATTAGGAAGAAAATAGTTCTGGACCTGCATGGTAACAACAGCCATACAAGCTGCAGAGGCTTGCACTAGCCATGTTTATAATCATACCTCTAGATAAGAGATATATCCTGAAAATATTTTTCTTATTTCTCCACAGAAACATATGTTGTGGGTTCTCATAAGAAGTGCCTTGCTGAGGCACTTCTAATGAGCACTCACAAAATATGTTTTTTTGTGAAGATATAGGAAAAAATATCCCAGAATTATCAGCTTGTTAACCCTTAAAGTGCCAAGAAAACCTGCATCTGAAAATGTCATCTGTTCATGTCGTCTGCTGCAGCTTCTTGCAAACTTTTCAAACATACGTTTTGCATATAGGCAAACACTGTGGACCCAGATCAGACTGCTCCTCTAGGAGCAGTCTGATCTGGGTCCACACTGTTTGCAACAATGACTTTTAAAGTATTTGGCAGAAGACAAAGCAGACGACAGTTGTTGTGTTTGGCATCTTATGGGTTAAAGAGGAGTATTTAGTAATAGTTCTGGGATAATTTTTTCCAGTTCTCCATAAAAACAATTGTTATGGGTATTCATTAGAAGCACCTCACCAGTTCTCTATAACAACGCGTTTTGGGTACTCACTGAAAGAACCTCACCAAGGCACTTGGAATGAGTACCTACATTATATGTTTCTATGGAGAAATAAGTAAACTATCCCAGAATTATCATCAAATACTCCTCCTAAACTAGTCCTCTGACCATTATGGAGAGCAGAAAAAAATAGTCACAGTACAGGTCCTGTATTTACCCAAAGTATTGGAACAGACAGACCTGAGCAAATAGTGTAGACCCAGATCAGAGGCTGCAGAATGCAGTATCTGATCAGGGTCTACACTGTTTGCAACTCATCCAGCAGTTTTTACACACATAGATGCGGTAGGTTTGTGTCTATGATTGCTAAGAGAAGAAATGTAAGCTTTTATATAGGGCTGTATCAGAGATCATCTTATTTTAGAGACAGAAATTATTTTCATTGTGCAGAAAGGGCTCTTTACCATATGAGGGTGATGAATTCCTAGAATGGCCTGTGTGTTCATGCAGTCTGACTGGGGAATTTCTTAACAGATTACAGAATCAGTGGATACTCTCGGATGAACTGACAGAGAACACTAATCAAAATGCATGGCTGTACTGGTGATCACATGACATAAGGGCCCTTCTCGGACATTGTGCATCAAATATGAATGATTCAATACAAAAGCATGCCTATTCAAATATACTGAAAAAAAAAATACCACCAAAAAATGAAAATTTTCAGACAAAAAATTCCGATATTTTTCATAGTTCTGCTCAAAACATGGATTGTGTGTACTTGTTAGAATTGCCTCAAAGAGGCAGTCTAATGAGTACCCACAATCTATGCTTTTGAGCAGAAATAAGAAAAATAATGTATACCCCTGTAAACCCCAGTTTTACTATATAAAAGTGGGGTTTAAGGGGGTCAGAATTATAAAGGTATGATTTTGTGATGTTTCATCTTTCTTCACACAAATTATATTGTAAAATTATTCATATGTGTGTGATTGTATGTGTGTGCTCATGAGAGTGCATGTTTTGTTGTTTCCATAGTTTGAAAGAATCATCAAATTAAATACACATCTGTATTTGTAGTTTTAATTATAAGGTGTAAGAGCAGGTAAATCAAGCTGTTTTTTATAGAACCAGGAAGAACAAATATGTTACTTTCTTGATGTACATGTGAAACTATCTGACAAAAGTTGAAGATGTAGCTGCAGACAACAATTATTTTCAGACATGGATTTCTTGCATGTCAACATATGGAGATAGGTGGATTTTCTGATTTCCAAAATCCACAAAATTATATACCAAGAAATAGTGCTTTGGAAGGGAAAAAAAAGAAGCATTATTTGGGCTTTGCCATACAAAAATGTGTCGTAATTTGGGCATATGCGGTCAGCGAAGGCCCAGATCAACCTGATATACTCACTGTCTGGTCAGGGCCTTTGCTGTCCGCAAACAGAATCATTGGATACTATAAAATGTATCAATGGGGAGCAAATGCGCAGGATGATATGAATATGCCCACAAAATTGCATACCTGAAAATGGTATATTATAAAAAAAAAAAAATGGTACATTAAAAAAAAAAAATTTTTTTCATAGCTCCAGATAAGAGGGGTATCCACACATAATATTTTTCTTATTTCTCCATGAAACATATGTTGTGGGAACTCATTAAAAGCACCTGACTGAGGTGCTTCTAATGAGTACTCACAACATATGTTTTTGTGGAGAAATAAGAAAAATATCATTACATTTCTGATGAAAACAATGCCTTATCAGGAACAATGGGTTGTATCATGAGAAAAAGGGTCTTTATTGCATATTCAGACAGAAGAGACCCAAACTGGCCTGTACATCTGCACAGTCTGGTAAAGGCCTGGGCCCAGTTGTTCAAAGCATCATTAGCTTAACGAGCTCGTTAGTGGTCAAAATGTTAACTGTTCTAGTAAGTACAATATCAAATTCACAGGTATTTTTGCTGAAAAAATGTGAGTAGCTTTTGCAAATGCAAAAGCTACTCACAATTTTTTCAGCAAAAATATTAGCGTACATGGCATATTTAATGATCAAAGTTTTAACAATAGGTTAACTAATGACATTTTTTTTTTCAAACAACTGGGCCCTGTTTGCTTACAAAATCAATGAAGACCGTATTTACCTAAGTATTTGGACATCTTAACTCCTTACCATACTTATCCTAAAATTTGAAAAAAGTCTATTTTACTACCTGTTGATGTGTCTAAAATAGTGCTGGATGAGTTGCAAACAGTGTAGACTGATCAGATGCCACATTCTGTCCCAATATTTAGAGTTATGATGGTAATGTTAAATATACATATATTAGCTCTAATAAGCATTCAGACAGACAGTCTGAGCAAACAGTGTAGACCCAGATCAGATGCTGCTGAACATGGTCTGCCCTGTTTACTATTCATACAGCAGTTTTTAAACACAACAGGTAGTAACTAATCAAATTGTAGAACAGTTATAGTAAGGAGTTCAGGTGTCTGAATATTTACGGTAAATATAGTAGACCATTGCGAAAACATGCCTATATAATTTTGACCCCCTTGAACCCCACTTTTATTAAGTAAAACTGGGGTTTACAGGGATATACATTATTTTTCTTATTTCTGCTCAAAACATAGATTGTGGGTACTTGTTAGAACCACCTCACTCATTAGAACTGCCTTGCCGAGTACCCGCAATCTATGTTTTGAGCAGAAATATGAAAAATATCAGAGTTTTATACCTGAAAATTTTCCGTTTTTGGAGGTGAAATTTTCTTTTATATTTGAATAGGCATGTTTTCGTAATGCAGACAACAGAAGCCTTGATGAGACTGCATGATTGCATTTTCTGTAAATGCTGTCAGCCCTTTTTCTACTGACTTGGTCTGTTTATTTGAATATGCTGCTTAACATATTGTCAGTAGCTTGGTAGTTATATGGCTTTTATTTATAGACTTTGTTATACAAAGTCTATTTGTGTGCAATAATATTCATGTATCATAATAACCCTAAATATTGGGACAGACAAGCGTTAGCAAACAGTGTAGACCCAGATGAGATGCCACAGAATATGGCATCTGATCAGGGTCTTCACTGTTTGCCATCCATCCAGCACTTTTTTTAGACACATCAACAGGTAGTAAAAATAGATTAAAAAAAAAAAAAATTGGACGAGTATGGTAAGGAGTTAAGGTGACCCAATACTTAGGGTAAATATGGTATTACATGTTGATGTATATAAATCATGTACTCAAAGAGATTAAGAAATACAGAGATGTGTGATTAAATGGTCTGTGACCATAAACAGTCACCATTAGTATTCACTGTGTTTTCAGATTGTTTTAACCCCTGACCTGCTGAATAAATTCAGATACCACGCTTACTTCCAATTTTCAGCCATTCAGATTACTTGATCCTGAATGTTGTTATAAATTTACATACTTAATGGCAAACAGTGCAGATCCAGATCAGTTGGCTTCTTCAGAAGCCAACTGATCTGGATCTACACTGTTTGCAAAGCAGGGTATATCCCGGTTTAGCAGGACAAGGGTTGAGTTAAAGCAGAAACTTTCTTCCAACACTAGCCAGGTTGTTTTGGAAACTCGCTTCTAATACTAGCCAGGTTGCATAGCACAGTCAGTAGCACATCTGACAGCAGATCCAGGGGTTTATGTAAGTTCAACTCGCAGCTCGGCCATGTAACTTTTGTGGAGATTGATCATGAAATCATTTCCTTGGTCATTCTGATTCAAGACAGGCAGTGAACTGTTACTGGCAAAAGTATGTGCACAAATACTGGTTAATCGCTTAGAGGACTTAGCCTGCCCAGGAAAAATGTGAGTAGGTTAACTGACTGGCTTAATATGACCGGCCTCGGTGGCTCAGTTGGATGCGCTGTCAGACTGGAGACCAGGAGGTCACGGGTTCAACCCCCGCCGAGGTCGGCAACATTCTTTCGTGGAGATTAGCCTCGGTGGCTCAGTTGGATGCGCCGTCAGACTGGAGACCAGGAGGTTGCGGGTTCAACCCCCGCTGAGGTTGGCAACATTCTTTCGTGGAGATTGATTGTGAAATATTTTCTACGGTCATTCTCTCCCTTCCGCTGATTCAAGAAGGGCAGTTGTCAGTTTCTGGCGAAAGAATGTGCACAATACTGGTTAACCGCTTAGAGGACTAAGCCTGCCCAGTAAACGTGTGGTTAGGTAAACTGACCGCGCTCAACATGACCCCATTGGGTTGACTGGGCCGTAAAACCTCAACACAAACAATGACCTTCACAGTGTTGACTGGGCAGTATTACTCCGAATCCAACTCAGACTCTTCCAACACTACATTTTAAATTAGCTATATTCATTATAACAGTTTTGAAATTACACTATCAAGCAGTATCTCTCAGATATATATGTTCATATAAGTTCTTAACCCATTGTAGTCGGGAGACCCCTAAAAGGGTATGTGGCAAACAGTAGAGACCCAGATCAGATGCCGCATGCTGCGGCGTCTGATCTGGGTCTGCACTGTTTGCAAATAGTTCAACTATTTTTCTCTCAGAGAATCTAAATCACATAGCCTGACAGACCTAAAATCAAAATTAGAATCTTCCAATATAAAGTGTGGGAGAGTTCATTCAGTCTACAGTGGGTTAAATTATTTCTGATTAGCTCAAGATAAGAGGGGTATCTATACAAATATTTTCTTATTTCTCCGTAAAAACATATGTTGTGGTACTCATTATAAGTGCCTCTCTACAAAATATGTTTTCATGAAAGAGTAATGAAAATATCAATAATTTTTTTAAGAAAAAAATTAGAGCTGTGATCTTATAGATAATTCTATTTTTACAATCTGAAAGAATTGATATTTTTCTTATTTCTCGATGAAAACATATGTTGTGGGTACTTGTTAGAAGAGCCTCACTGAGGCACTGGAATTCACTTCCAGTGAGTACCAGCAACAACTATTTTTGCGAAGATACCAGGTCAAGCGACATTCATACAGAAACAATGAATTATTTGCAGGCAGAATCCTGGAAGTGTTGCTAACTGACATTTCTAGTTTCAAAATATAACAGTTCTTGGGTTTCACACAGTGCTTTATAATATACACCAACCTCTTTATAACACAGTTTGTTATAACAGGGTTTTGGATATAACACAGTTCAAAGATGGATCCCAAAAATGTATAGATTATATTGAAAAATGACCATAAATGGTCATGTTTCAATATAATCTATACATTTTTGTTTGAATATAACACAGTTGTTTAACGAACACCGTTTATGCTATGGACCCCAACAGTAGTGTTATAAAGACTCTTAAGAGGCTGTGGTGTAATGTGAGCATGGGTACAGCATTTCCTAGAAGATTCCTTTGCACTCAGCAAAGACTCAGATCAGCCTGTGCATCCACACAGTTTAAGCAGAACCTCTAGCAGCCCACTAAGAAAGCAGGGATGTTTGGCTACCCATAGAGTGCAAAGCATTTGTGCAGGCTGATCTGAGTCATTGTTTCAGTGACATGCAATCTTATAGGAACTGTAGCCCAGCTCATATTTTGTTCACAGTAGTTATATCTGAAACTATTTATGCTTCCCATCTTGCAAATGAACCTGTTGCATGGTAGACCTGCAGAACAGAGCCTTTGATTTGGAGTTTCACTGTTCGCTATGATAGCAATTTGTAACAGCAGAAGCAGTTTAGACAATTTAGATGTAGCACCCTTTTATATAGACAGTGGGCTCTTCCAGTGAGCATGATGGTAGAGTTCACTGAAAATATACAGGTATAACTGGGGTAATACTGTAGCTGTAAGAGTAGTAAAAGTACAGTCAACTCTTGTTATCTGGACTTCGCTTATCTCCAATAACTGCTTATTAGCTCACCTGAGCAAAAGCTCAGGGTGAGCTATTGTCATCACCCTATGTCCGTCGTCCGTCGTTCGTCGTCAACAATTAGTTTGTTAACACTCTAGAGGTCACAGTTTTGATCCAATCTTGATGAAACTTGGTCAGAATGTTTGCCTCTATGAAATCTAGGTCAAGTTCGATACTGGGTTACTTGGGGTCAAAAACTAGGTCACCAGGTCAAATCTAAGGAAAAACTTGTTAACACTCTAGAGGTCATAGTTTTGACCCAATCTTGATGAAACTTGCTCAAAATGTTTGCCTCTATTAAATCTAGGTCAAGTTTGAAACTGGGTCACTTGGGGTCAAAAACTAGGTAACCGGGCCAGATCAGCAGAAAACCTTGTTAACACTCTAGCGGTCACATTTTTGAAGCAATCATCATGAATCTTGCTCAATATATTTGTCTGGATGATTTCTAGGTCAAGTTCGAAACTGGGTCACCTGGGGTCAAAAACTAGGTCACCTGGCCAGATCAGCAGAAAACCTTGTTAACACTTTAGCAGTCACATTTTTAAAGCAATCATCACGAATCTTGCTCATTATGTTTGTCTTGATGAATTCTAGGTCAAGTTCGAAACTGGGTCACCTGGGGTCAAAAACTAGGTCACCTGGCCAGATCAGCAGAAAACCTTGTTAACACTCTAGTGTTCACATTTTTGAAGCAATCATCATGAATCTTGCTCAAAATGTTTGTCTTGATGATTTCTAGGTCAAGTTTGAAACTGGGTCACTTGGGGTCAAAAACTAGGTCACCTGGCCAGATCAGCAGAAAACCTTGTTAACACTCTAGTGGTCACATTTTTGAAGCAATCATCATGAATCTTGCTCAAAATGTTTGTCTTGATGATTTATAGGTCGAATTTGAAACTGGGTCACTTGGAGTCAAAAACTAGGTCACCGGGCCAAATCAGCAGAAAACCATCTTAACACTCTAGTGGTCAAATTTTTGAAGCAATCATCATGAATCTTGCTCAAAATGTTTGTCTTGATGATTTCTAGGTCAAGTTTGAAACTGGGTCACGTGGTGTCAAAAACTAGGTCACCAGGCCAAACCAGCAGAAAACCTTGTTAACACTCTAGCAGTCACATTTTTGAAGCAATTATCATGAATATTGCTCAAAATGTTTGTCTTGATGAGTTCTAGGATATATTTGAAATTGGGTCACTTGGGGTCAAAAACTAGGTCACCGAGCCAAATCAGCAGAAAACCTTGTTAACACTCTAGCGGTCACATTTTTGAAACAGTCATCATGAATCTGGCTCAAAATGTTTGTCTTGATGATTTCTAGGTCAAGTTCGAAACTGGAACACCTGGGGTCAAAAACTAGGTCACCTGGCCAAATTAGCGTAAAATCTTGTTATCACTCTAGCGGTCACATTTTTCAAGCCATCATCATGAATCTTGCACAAAATGTTTGTCTTGCTGAGTTCTAGGTCAAGTTCAAAACTGGGACATGTGGTATCAAAAACTAGGTCACCGGGCCAAATCAGCAGAAAACTTTGTTATAATCATTTTGAACTTTGATCAGAATGTTTGCCTTGATCAGTTCTAGATCAGGCTCTCAAAGTGCTATGTTGCTCAGGTGAGCGTTACAGGGCCATCATGGCCCTCTTGTTTGGAACTGAATATTTGGTCCCAGTGTTATCATAAAATTAAAATCTTATAACAGGTAACAAAATATTGTGGAAAAGAGGAGAAATTGCTCCAAAGTAGCAATTTCTCCTCTTTTCCACAATATGTACAAATACTTCAGGAGTCAATTTACATATTTGTTTGTGAAATGTGATTGTTTGATTTATTTTTTCCTCAGTTCTGCAAATCTGAATTGTTGAGACACAGATGTTTCGAAACATGCCAGAGAGTCCCTTGAACTTCGAGTTAATGAGAGCCGACTGTATGTGATAATTGCATAGCTTGTTTTTATACTAAATATAGCTGGAGAAATAAAATAATGAAATCTACAGAAATCTGTTTCTTTTTTATAAACATTTAGCACACTGAGTAAATTTTCTAAAAGACAGTATTGAAATATTTTTTCTTATTTTTCCATAAAATAGGGCTTGATATTTTATATAGATATTTCAAAATATCATCCTCTGAATTTGCCCAGAGAGAGCAAAAGTTCGACGGTCATTCATTATCCCTTATCATTGAGTTTCAGGGGACAACACATTGCACTTCCAAAAACACAGAGTTTCAAGTCATGGAAATTTAGAGATAATTTGACTGATTTAACTGAAATGTCAAAGTCTTTTTTTTTCTTGGGAGCAGTGGGGTGGGGGTGGGGTGTGTGTGTGTTTGTGGGAGAGGGGCATGGAATATTGTTTTTTAAAAATGCCTGCTGAAATTTTTTATGCTAAATGTGATATTCCATAAGCCTCCATTCTTGTTTTTGTTAAAAAGATTCTGAAGTTGAGAACCGTTGAAAATACAGAAAAAAACTGAAACCAGAAAGAAAATACTATAATTACTGTAAGTGCTGGGACAGAGAGGCCTGATCAAATATTACATACCCGAGACCCAGGATCAGATGCCACAGAATCTGACCAGAGTCTGCACTGTTTTCCAATCATCCAGCAGTTTGTAGACGTGTGGTAAAATGGACTTGTTCAAATTTTAGCAGAAGTATGGTAAGAAATCAAAAGTATTTAGGGTAAATATGGTAGCACAAACACTGAAATAATTCAGAATGAGGGTCATACAGGAAGTAACACCACTTACAAATCATTTGCTACAATATAATTTAACCCTTAAAATGCCACAAAAACCTGCATCTGAAAATTTTGTCTGTTTATGTTGTCTGTTGAATATTCTTGCAAACTTTTCAAACCTATTTTTTGCATACAGGCAAACAGTGTGGACCCTGATCAGACTGCTCCTAGAGGAGCAGTCTGATCTGGGTCCACACTGTTTGTAAAAATGACTTTTAAAGTCACAAGCAGATGACAAAGCAGCGGCAATTGTTGTGATTGGCTACTTATAATGTTCTGAAAACTTCATAACAGAAAAAAAAAAGAAAAAAAATAAATAGATAAATAAAAAAAAAATAATAAAAAAAAAGAAAAAAAAACAACAACAACAAAAAAACAAAAAAAAAAACAACAAAAAAATGAAAAAAAAAAAAAAAAAAAAAAAACGAAAAAAAACACACACACACACACACAAAAGCATCATGGTGGTCCTATAATGCCACAGATTCGCATAATTTATAATCGAGTTTCAAACAAGTATTGCTTTAAGATTTTTATAAATTCTGTTCAAGAGCGAGATAATTGTCCTATAAAAATGGCAAGCAGTGCCTCACTTTTTATCTGATCTTCAAGCAACTTGCAAAGAAGCTCATCCAAGGATTATTCCAGGGCCTTCTAGTTTCACACAGGCATATATTTTCAATTTGATGATGATGATACTCCTAGGGCGGGGAAACTCTTGACCCCTGGGCTCTAATTTGAACAGTTTTGATAGAGGTCTGCTAGATGAAGCTACATATCCAATATAAAAGCCCTGACCCTTCTAGTTTCAAACAGGAAGAGTTTTTAAGGGTTATTTTGGACATTTAATTGACAATCTTGGTAGTGGTTCCTAGATGAAGCTAAAAAGATGAAAGTAAACTGTTGAAGTGCAAAAACAGGACTCGTGTTTTACGAGGGATGTTCGAAATGAATTGCTTATTTCTATCTGGAGACTTCAAATTTCAAGTTAGCTCAAAAGTACTCATTTCATGCCCTCGAAGTTTTTGTTTGTGTTGAGGTTTTATGGCCCAGTCAACCCAATGGGGTCATTTCCAGCGCGGTCAGTTTACCTTACCACACATTTACTGGGCAGGCTTAGTTCTCTAAGTGGTTAACCAGTATTGTGCAAATTCTTTCGCCAGAAACTGACAACTGCCCTTCTTGAATCAGCGGAAGATGTACTCCCCATGGCTAGAAATGCAACGTTTCAGCCGATGTATCCACTTCTTGAAGGCGTCACGGTACGCTGATTTGGGCACGGTAATAAGGTACTGATGAATGGCAGATCCAAGTGCCTGTCGGGACTGGTATTTCCGCCCAGCAAGGAATGCTTTCAATTTCGGAAACAAAAAGAAATCACATGGGGCAAGGTCTGTGGAATAAGGGGGGTGAGGCAAAACAGTTACTTTTTCTTTCATCAAAAACGCCGTAACTGTTGCGGAGGTATGAGCTGGGGCATTGTCATGTAGAAGACGGACATGTTTAAAACCAGTGGCAGGGCGTCGTTTCTGATAATACTTTTTCAGTTTCTTCAGTACTACATCTTTGTAGTACTTTCCGGTGATGCTTTTGCCCTTTTTCACTGGCACTTTTATTGCGACTCCTTCACCAGAGAAGAAGATTGCATACAAAACCTTCTTTGTACTCAAAGAACGTTTGGCAGTTATTGGGCGTTTGCTGTGTTTAGTGGCCCAGATCTTATTGCTAACCTTTCTGACGGGCTCAAAATAATGGACCCAGGTTTCATCACCTGTGACGACATTGGCAAACTGCTTTTGTCATATTTTGGAAACATCTAAAGCAGCTTTTTGGGCACTTTAACCCGTTGCCTCTTTTGCTCGTCAGTCAACAGATGTGGCACCCATCTAGCAGAAATCTTTCTGACTTTCAAATGCTTCTTCAAAATAAGGTGAACCGTTGAGAGTTATATGCCTACCTTTCGTGCAATATCACGAACTGTAAATGTGGCATCTCCTTCAATGATTTCCTTTATTTTGGAAACAATTTCTTTACGAGATGCAGATTTTGGCCTACCTGATTTCGGTGCATTTTTGATGGACTCTACACCAGACTCAAATTTCTTTTTCCACCGCCGAACTGTGTCATAAGACACACAAGAAGGCCCAAAAGCAGTAGAAATTTCAGTCATCAGCTTCTTCAAAGAACAACCAAGTTTTGAGCGAGCTTTGATGTAAGCCCGTATTTCATCTTTTTTGTCGACGCTTCTACCAACCATTTTTACTGCAGCGGTCAATGACTGTGAGTATTCAAATGGCAAATTTTATGTCTTACACTTAGTCTAACATGTACATTTATACACCATTGTGTAGATATTGAATAGCCCTATACAGGTATGTATTGGTTTTTATCGTGGCCCACGTGGATATCGAGCTAGAGGACAATAAGCAATTCATTTCGAACATCCCTCGTAAATGTTTTAATTTACCAAATCTATCCTAAATATTCGGAACTTGAGCAAACAGTGTAAACCCAGATCATAAGCATTTTGATCACTGCTATTCTTTCAGCACATTTGATACAAGTACAAGGCTGCCAAACTGACATTTAAATTTCAAGATCGGTGTGGTAGAAAGTTACAGTATCTGGCTTATGTAAGAGAACTGCAGCAATGGCTGCATTCAGTCACTTTGCATGTTATTCTGGTTTTGCCATTTCCAGATACGTTTGCTGGTAAGGTGGAAATGTGGGGGCATCAGTTCCATTTAAATAAAGACAAAAAGAAGAAAGATTACCCAAGAAAGGCCACATTAACAACCTAAAGCCTTAACCCTTATATTGCCAAGAAAACCTGCTTCTGAAAATGTCTTCTGTTTATGTTGTATGCTGAATATTCTTGCAAACTTTTCAAACCTATTTTAGCATACAGGCAAACAGTGTAGAGGAGCAGTCTGATCTGGGTCCACACTGTTTGCAAAAAATGACTTAAAATCACAAGCAGGTGACAAAGCAGACGACAATTGTTGTGATTAGCAGTTTAAGGGTTAAAATTAACAACTGTGAAGAAATAAAGTCGCGTACGATCGCACAAGAGGATGAGGACAAGGTTAGTAGGACTGACCAAAATGATAGGTGATCAGGTATGAACCAGCTGATAAGATACAAGATGGGGCTGTCATTCAGTCTGATTCTCTGCTCACCTTCATACAACTGAAGAGGGAAGTAAAGTTATCAGCCTTTGAACGATACGATCAGTAGGTAAACTACCTGGAGGGCACGAGGTGGTGGGGATTGTGTGTGTGTGTGGGGGGGGGGGGGGGAGGGGGTTGAAGTGGGGGGAGGGGGCGGTGGGGGGCTAAAACCAGTTTTACACGAAACCTCACCCTTTTCTGATGCAGCTCCAAATTACAAATACATGAACGGTCCACATAGGGGCCCTCTACCTCATCTATGAAGCATTATAATCAAAACACTGTGATGAAGCAAAGGGTGTAATGGCGATCTGAAGCCAGAGCAAGAAAAACAAAAATGGGAACACGATGAGCCCAACCACAGCCATTGATAGCTGGGCGCAGATCATCTGTAAACAGATTCAGGAGGAAGCCGTCATTTAGTCTCGACCAACCGTCGTGCAATTTAAGTGGGAAGCAATGTGACCTACCGTAATTGAGTCCTCCGTGAAATCACCTGACCAGTAAATGACACCAAAATCTGACCAACCAAACTAGCTTACCAGTTAACGGTAATGTTATTGCTTAGACAAACACTATTACCTATGTACTTTTTCATTGATGAATACAGGTACGATTGCAGTTTTCATTGACAAATACAGGTATCACGATATTGTTTGTCTAAGGATTTACGCATGGGCGTGGTTATAGCCTTCTGACGGAGGAGTCAAATTTGCCGCAGAATACCCATGTTGTTACCTATCTTTTTGTAGCGAGTGGCAATCTTTTAAAATTGTACCGAAAAATCATTTTTGCAAACAGTCTTTCTGCATTTATGGACTAAATCGCCATAAAATTTAGTTCTTAAAGAAGTGTTTTCAAACCAATGTTATATTTGGACATTAAGTCAGAATGATAGCGATAATACTTGGAAAATGTTTTACGTAGTTTACAATAACGGCACTCTTGCTTAAGAGGTTTAGCAGTTAATTTTTGTTTCGATTATTAAAGTCACTGACTTGACTAGATACTCTGGCAAAACAAATTAACTGAGAAATGTATACACCATGGGGTGTACCACAAGGGACATCGCTATCCAAAAATGGAAAATTATAGTTATCGAAATCAAAGTCGTCCCGTTTGTCATAAATGTTAGTAAAGATTATGTCATTAGATGTCTGATCATTCCTAATTGTGTCTTTGTGTATATCGGCTTTATGAGTTCCCGAAATACGATTTTGGTATTTTGATCTCAGACTCATATCTAAATCCAGAAGTGGAGCCATGACAGAGAGCATATATGTCACAAACAAAAGAAAAACAAAGCATTGGGATGATCTCACTGATAGTTATGATCCATCAAACACAACAAGATTATAACAAACGGGACAAAACATGACAAAACTTTTAGCCGAATCCTACAAAAAAATACAGAATTTACAGGTACGAGAGTCGTGCAAAAAGTTCTGTCACTAATAGGCTTCTTAAGTTTTATCCCAGGTATATTTTAAAATGCTTCACTGCACTTGAATGGTGTGTTGAATGGCTAACGATACCTGTTTATTCCGGGCAAATTGCTCTCCAACTGACCGAGTTATTTCAAATTGAATTAGATGCAGTCATATAAACTGACCAATTTACTTGTTACAATAAGAAACGACCAAGCAAAGGATGGTCAGGAGTCCACCTTTAACATGACAACGCCTCCTCTCATAAGTGTGAGGTTGTTAAGTCTTTTTTGGCTTCTGAAAAAGTGAACGTTTTAAACCATCCACCTTATTCACCTGACCTGAGTCCCTGTGACTTCTTTTTGTTTCCAAGGCTTAAGAAAATGCTTTCTGGAAGTAAGTATACGTCTAGAAGTTCTCTTGGCAGCGCTATTTATCAGTGTCTCCAACAGATACCAAAAGAAGACTATTTATCTACTTTTCGCGACTGGGTAAAAATGTTACAAACACGTGTTTCAGTAAAGGGGGAATACTTTGAAGGTTTGTAATAAAAATATGTTTGATAAAACGTAGCACTGAAGTAATCCGTCGAGGTGGTTGTGGAGGGTACAAGCAGTAGGACGGTATGCTCTGGATCACTTT
Organism: Anodontia alba; assembly: GCA_964016985.1. Classification (NCBI taxonomy): domain Eukaryota; kingdom Metazoa; phylum Mollusca; class Bivalvia; order Lucinida; family Lucinidae; genus Anodontia; species Anodontia alba. Next base: position 110,218,941 of record OZ024824.1, read on the forward strand.
ATTCCAGTGATTTTGGTGGGCACCCTTGCTGACAGGCATGCGCCAGCGGACTCATTTGGGGGGATAGGGTATATAGATAAACAATAGATAGCATTTACTATATAATATAGATCATAATATAGTTGCTTTTGTTTTTTTTCGTTTGTTACATTGTTTCTGTCCTTCTTTCTTAGTAATTTTTTTCTGTCATTTGGAACTCTTTCCTTGATTATTCATTTGTTAGTACATTTTGATGCATCTGTATATGCTCCTATGTGAGCCGAAAATTCGTAATAAATATCTTGTATCTTGTATCTAATCCGAACCCAGTGACAAAACTTTTTGCAGGCCCTCGTGCGTAACTTCATTTTCATTTAAGACAGTTTCTGACAAATATGACAAGAGTATGACTTCTCTAATTTGATTACAACTGCATTACGACATATGTCACACAGCAAAGATCCAGACTAGGCCGTCTCTTTACGCTCTATGGCTAGGACCTTCCTTTGAGATTCGGACAAAAATATTCGAAATTTACAGAATGAAATAGCGCAAGCGAAGTTTGTCAGCGGACCGTCTTTGTCCTTCGCCGATGACCTAGCCGTTTTATCGTGCCTCGGCTCATTTTCATCACATGAACAATATCTAAGAATATATCCAGGAAGTGACACAGTCATAGAACAAATCCTAATAAAGATACCAAGAGGAATAATAAACAAATTAAGACGGACAACACATACATTATAAACCAACATAAGCAAAGAAACCAAAACACATGTGAAAACATTTCACAGAAAGCATGAATGTGCAAGACCTGTGAAGCTTTATATATTGGCGTATGTACACTGAACTGTTTTTTATTATTGACTTTGTTGTAAATACAAAACAACAGTTATTATAAAATTTTATCCTTGTCGACTGTTGAATTCGTCTTTTATGCTCTGGACAACTTTTGTCTTATTGACTATATGTTAGATATAATATAAAAATATTTTATCCTTGTCGGCTGTTAAATTCATCTTTTATCCTTTCGAGAATATTTTCTTTGGTATATATATCAATAGCCGTCATTGCTATCGCTTTCCCAATTGCAAGTGTATATGGCTGGGCTTTTGGATCACCTGAAAGATACATCAGTAAGCTTCATACATGTGTAACATGTGTTTAAGCAAGGCTGGTTATCAGTCGAACCCAGACACAGTATTTCCTACAATATACATGTTGGCCCAGCGAAGACACAGAGCAGTCTGCACATCTACAAACAGTCTGGCCAGAATCTTTGCATGGCACTCTGTGGGTAGCAAAGGATCCAATGCTTCTTCGGGCAGACTGCGAAGACTCTGATGCACCTTCTGTGGGTGCACATGCAATCTTGAAGGAATGATGCACCTTGGCTCTAATGCGTAACGACCGTTAAATCATAAAAACACGTCAGTTATGATTTTGTATTCTTATGTATTTCTAAATCAACTTTTGTTTGAGGATAAAGTCAAACTTAAGGAAGGACGGAGTTTCTTTCTTTCGGCAAGCGAGGAGCAAATATGAGAACGGAGGCTATTATTTTTCGGTATCCGCCGGTGTTGTATTCATTCACCTGAAAAAGCATTTCATTTTATGTATGTGTAGTGTATGATATGTAATGCATAGGTATTAACGAAGGTGCCAACACACACACACACACACACACACACACACACACACACACACACACACACACACTTTTGTATAATTATAATTTTATATTTCCAAACCCATCAGCCAAACCCATACATAGATTTGTTGTACTTCGAGGACTGAAATGCAATTTTTCAACCAACATAGCACATGCATTTTAATTGCAATGCTTTACCATTACTACTCTATGAGCAAACTCAGCAGACGACAAACAGATGATGTTTTTCGTATTTCCCAGAATATAGGCTTTAACATGCAAATTAAGAAACAATTTACATGAAATGTCAAAAATCTGTTTTCTTGGAAAAATAAGAGAAAATATTTCAAAATGTCGTCTACATGCTAATCGTTAATGGTCTTCATGATTATGTAATAAACTTTAAAATGTCGATATATTATTTTAAAAGACTTGCACTCTTTAAACACATACAGGCAGCCTCAGCAAATTCACGAGTGTGGCTTGCGACATTTGTTCCTATGTAAAATCTTGGATGTATGCTTGGAACAACATGTGACACGTTTCCCATATCTGTCGAACCCGATGGTACGGGTTGTCCTGGTTGTAACCCGTGTGCATCAAAGTCTACACCAACCGTCTTGGCATTGTTGAAATACAGATCAGACACTACATTGTTGTTAATATGGTTCAAGTAAAGGGGACCGGCCGGCTCTATTTCTACCTGAAAATATTAAACTTAGGTAAGATACAAAATGTTGTTTTGGTATTGACTTTATTTCCGACAGACATGCATGTTCATCCAAAGGGTACGAATAAAAGACCTTCAATGACGATTAATGTCCAAATATAACATTGATTTTAAAACACGTCTGCAAGAAGGTCTGTCCGAATCTGAATTTTATGGCAACTAAGTCTATAAATTCATAAAGATTATTGGCAAAACTGATTTTGTCGTGCAATTTAAAAAGCTTGTCACTCGCCACAAAAAAGTAGGTTACAACATGGATTTTCTGTGGCAAACTGCATGCATGGCTTTTAACCCGGTTATTATTTATCTTTGCTTTCCTCTTCAATTGCACCATGGTGGGTCGGTCCTCAGATTAAATGATGGCTCCCTCCTTAATCTGTTTCAGATGGTCGGTGCCTGACTATCAATGTCTGTGATCGGGCTCAGCATGGTCATGTTTGTGGTTTTCTTGTGCTCAGGCTTCAGATCGTCATTGCACCCTTTGCTTAGTTTTATCAATGTTTTTGATTATATGTGTTTCGCTGTGATGTTTCACAGATGAGGTAGGGGACCCCTATGCTGACCGACTATATATTCGTAATTTGGAGCTGCATCAGAATTAAGGGTGAGTTTCGCGCGAATAAAAGTAGTTTAACTCCACCCTCACCCCACCCCGCCTCCCCTATTAGTTTGCCTAAGTACTGATTCTGCTATTGCAGTTCCTCTATGTTTGTCTGTGTAATGTTTTATAGGAAGCGTTTGTGTTGTTCTTATTTAATTCCTCATCTTTCCTTCTTTTGGTGCCTTGGGCTGTACTTCGTGATTGTGGTTTCCTGGGTGTCTTCAATTACAGAAACATTCTATTGGATCAGGGCCCAGTTATTAAAAGCGTCGTTAGCTTAACAAGCTCGTTAGTGGTCAAAAACATAACTGTTCTAATAAATGCAATATCTAATTCACAGGTACTTTTTGCTGAAAAAATGCAAAAGCTACTCACATTTTTTCAGCAAAATATATATGCGTATATGCCATATTTAATGATCAAAGTTTTAACGCTACGTTAACTAACAACATCATTAGTTTTGAACAACTTGGCCCGGGAATTTATGTTGGCACAGTCAGCTATTTCAGCACATATATCTTATTCTTTGGAGATTATTTTATGAAATTGATCATTTATCTCTCATTGCATAAAATACAGGGCAAAATAACCATTTAATGCACGTATTAAAAGTATCATAAAAATAGATACACGTATAAAAATATCATAATCCGGTATACAAAAGTTATTTTGAGTGTGCTCGCTGTTACGAAGTTGAAAATATTTACTTGACAACCTGTTGCTGTGGCAGCACCGTGGCAACATTGTTTCAATTTATCCATGAGGACCCTAAGCTCTTCTTTTGCTGGTGCTCTAGCGTATATTTCAAGTTCTGTTAGCTCTGGAATAATGTTGGGTTTAGCACCGCCATTCTTTATTATACCTGTAAAAGCACAGTTTTATATGCTATATATCTACGTCTACAACACAGTATACAAATATGAGCTACGTTTCTGATGTCTTTGCCAGTGACGCGCCATAAGTAGACTTCCAAAATCCCGGATATACGCTTCTACCGATATTTCCTTCGTTCAGGCCTATGGGCATGGTGGGCGAAGCTTGCTTACCAAGTAATGCTTACTATCCGCGGACGCCTGATTACACCCTTTATTCTGGGGTCCATGTCTGTTAGTCTGAACATTCTGATTTGTCATTCGTTTACGGACTTATGAGTTTGAATTATGGCTTAGGTACCATGACCGCAACTACTTTGTCCAATTTGTTGTGTTATTGTTGTATTATTTGGTCTTGTCTAGCCTTGTAATCACCTCATTATTTCATAAAAAGCAGTGACGCACGTTATTTACAGCCGTGCATTAACCAGCGAAAAGCCATGTATTAACAAGGCAATTCACGCGTTGTTAATGCACGGCTACGCAACTTTCAATATGATCGTACCGGGGCCACAGATTTGCTGCCGTTACGTGATGTGTACTTCCTGGCCGTAGAAGGAGCATAGTCAGTGGAAATTTCGTTCGCGAGACATCGGTGAAAAAGCGAAACAAAATAGTGCAAGAAATAACGCGAAATGTACCAAATGTTTTCAGTTTTTATTCAATAATAGCGATCGAACGTGGTTTTTCAATGCATTAACACTCGCCAGGTCCCTTGGGAGGTGTTGAAAACCGCGGCCTCCGGCCTCGGTTTTCAACACCTCTCACGGGACCTGGCGAATGTTAATGCATGGAAAACCATGTTTGATCCCTTTATTGAGGAACAGGGAACTAGCTGCTTTGCTTTTCGTTGGTTTGTAACATATGTCATCTGTCGGAATTTGTTCATACTGTTCTTTATTTTGTCATTGGTAGGCTTCTGTTACTTTAGCTCTTCTGGACCTCTTCTCTGCTCCCTTTGATTTTCCAGTGACCGAAAAAGGTTGGATAAAATGGTCAAGTAAGGTGTCTTCTGAGTAAACGCGGATCCGCAATGTCAACGGTATTTACCTTGACCCTTGTATGCCTAGCGTCCCATATAAGGGACATTTGCAAACAATGTAGTCCCAGATCAGGCGCTGCATAAAGCTGGGACTACATTGTTTGCATCAAGTACAGATATTTTTATATTAAATAATATTTATGAAAACAAGCTAGACACACCTTAAATTGGAAATGAACCTGTTCAAAGAGAGAAGAGTTAACTAGGCATAAACGGTTGAGTATTTGAAATCCTAACAATACTATTGCATACTTGTCCATTTTATTACCTGTTGATGTGTTTAAAAGCTGCTGTATGGATGGCAAAACAGTGTTTGGCCAGATCTTGCTGTCCAAACACTTAAGTAAATGGGGTAATCAGGACTTCACGTTCTGCTTAAAGATTCAGTAGATCATTTTAATTGTTACAACGGACAGCAAACACCGTGATGGGACTGTGTAATTAGGTAAATGATGATCATGCGTAATGTACGTTGATTTTTATGCTTTTTTGTATATGTTTGAAGACGACCTTTCGATGAGGGAAAAATGTGGTACAATTCGAGAAAACGGCTCGTTTTCTCGCATTTAAGTCCATAGTCAGACATAACCGACGAAATGGTTCGTCGGTTATGTCTGACTATGGCCTTAAACCTTAAAGTGCTTAACCACAATTGCAGTACACTTCGAGGCTTTTCTTTGTATTTTCAAGTAAAAGATTTGTGGCGTTTGTTCTCTCCTTATTTGTCCTTATCTCTTGTGCCTTTGGGAGGGCTGTGCTTCGTGATTGTAGCATTCAATGGGTATCTCCACTCATATTTTTGACATGTCATATGAATCGTCTGATTAGTAGACGATTCCCATGAAATACCAAGGCTTATTTTCTCTAAAAAAGCTCATAAAATTAGAATGTCGTTTGCTATATTTTTGCTTAGCGGCTTTAAGGGTTAGCAATTGATTACGTAAAATGCATGTGCAACGGAATACTTGTACTTATGTAGATCATTTTTACAGCCTGCTTTTATGGCGGCGCAGGTAGAGTGATTGGCTTTTTCAAGAAATTAGGCAACGTACATGGTGGTCAGTACCTGGATGCTTGGTCTTGTGGAAGACCTGGCAATCGCTACATTTGATGACGTCTCCGGATCCCAGTAGCAGGGATAAGTGTCCATGGCAGCGATGCATAGGCTCCGTCCTCAGGTTTGCAGGCTAGGCAGAGTAGGTGACCAACGCAAAGTCAAGGGAATAGCCTTCCTGTTGAAGCCGGCTTTTATGGCGACGCGAGTAGAGTGATTCGTTCACGGAGTTAAGCAATATACACTGCGATACCAGGGTAGCTCCTGGACTAGTGATCACGATGCTTAACTTCGTAGAAGATAGGCAAACGTTACATTTGGTAGCAGTGTTGGGATGAGAGATGACGTCACCATCATCTCCGGATCCCGACAGCAGGGATACGTGTATGTATACAGTTCACTTCTACAACCTTCAATGGAAGCCGGTTTTTTAGAAACGTACATCGTGCTTAGTATCTAGATATCTTTGATAATTTGATAACTTTACTTCCATATGTAGCTGCATGATGGTGAATCGGGCCTCAAAATGAATGAGGCCCCTTCTTGCTTATTATTGCATCAGTTGGATGGGCTCGTCATGGTGCAGCTTGTGGTTTTCTTTTGCTCTGGCTGCAGATCGCCATTGAGCCATTTCATTGCAGGTTTGTGAATATTTGCGGTTTACTGTCACTTTCATTGATGAGTTAGAGGACCCTTCGCTGACCGAACACATATCTGTATCTGGAGCTGCATCAGAACTAAGGGCGAGATTGCGATTGTGCAAACCCATTTAAGACCCACTCCCCACCAATCACAGGAGTTATTTCTGTTGACCATTCCAATGCGGTTCTTCTGCTGCAGTTCTTTTTTGTTTGTTTGTCAATTACTGCAACCGTGTCATTGTGTCTTCAGCAACCTTTTAGATTTTCGTTGCCATTCTTTGTTTCCAATCTCTTCTTCATTCGATGTCTCGGGAGAGCTGTGTTTCGTGACTGTGTGGCGTTTCCTGAGTAACCTTATTTATATTTTTGTTTGAAAGGACAGTACCTCTTCTATTGGAAAACCTATGATTAAAATTTGTTTGTACACTAAACTCTCATTACAACAATAGCATTTGTTACCAAAGACGTTGCCATTAAAATGAACTTTCTGTCGTACAGAATACTTAATGATCGATATGTAAGAAAGGTCTTGTTTTGTTCGTATTTCCTCATAGAATATATGTTTTGGATATTTGTTGGAATCGCCTCAGTAATTGCATCACTGAGGCGATTCTAACAAATATTCAAAGCATATGTTTCTTTAAAGTATTAAAAATACAATATTCTTGCATAATCTGTGACTAATTGTTACTTCTTAAGCGGAGGTTTCGTGACAATCAAATTGTCATTATAACGAATTTTTCGTTGTATCGAGTGTCGGTATAAAGAAGGTTGCCAGTATCTGAAAATCATGCTTTCTCTGGGAATGCCTATAGCTGTCTTTAGAAGAGCTAAAGCGATGCTGACGTCTATCTGTTTACTCATATTTCTCTTAATACTTACTGTGAGTTCTCCACGTGGGCTTCATCTGCTGTCTTAAGCAAGACACATTCTGGTAACACAGCACTGCTGCATCAAGGGCGTTGATTCCATCCCAGGGGAAAGCACTGGCGTGGGCGGCTTTACCATGATACTTCACAGTAACCCTGTCAATAAAATGAGAAATAGTACCGGGAAATCCATGCTCGAACAGCGACGTTCTGAAACAGACTGTACATTTAGTAAGGATCTTCGCCGTTCACCATTATTACAAACTCTGTATAATCTGTATTGTCTAGGTGAAATATTAACAGTTGCCATGCTGAATAGATTAAGATGCCACGCCCACTTCCAATTTTGAACCAATCAAAAAATTTGATTCAGGCTGTTGATACAAATTCACATACTTAATGACAAACAGTGCAAAAATGATGACAAATAGCACAGAGCCAACTGATCTTGATCTACAGTGTTTGCAAAAGTAGGACATATCCAGGTTCAGCAGGACTAGGTTTAAGGTAAATGAAACTATTTTGAGATTTGCCGCCATGTTAAAAGACAGACAACCTTTGCAGACAGGAAATTGTTTGCTTAGTGTTTGAATCCTTTGTAAAGGGGTAGGGCACTATCCGAAAGAAAGAATTTGCTATCAGAGGGGGGAAGTCTTTCCAATAAGAGTAGATTCCAATGAAACGGTAATTAATTCCATGTCAAAGTTACTTCCCTTGCTGGCCGTGGATACGCAGATGAGTCTTTGCAGTTGGTATATGGAAACAATACGGGCATTATGTCAAAAAAGCTGTCCATGACAAATGTAAACAAGCACGGGAACCGAAGTCTTAAAGTTAAGGTATACAGTGCCAGTGTCGTACAGTGAAGGTTTATCGTGATATTGTTGGAATATGTGCGCACATGTAGTGATTATGAGGCCATATCAACCAGTCTTGCACCCTGTTTCAGACGGATGGACTCTGCTGTCTTAGCTGCAGGCTTGGCAAATATTTACTGGTTATCATCCGTTTATGTGATACTTTAGAAAACATATGTAACACGATTTGTGGAACATAATGAATCGCAAGCTCATGTACTGAAATTGTTGGTAGTAACCAAGAAACGCATTACGCCTGCATTAGACTTCGGAACTCAAAGTCCTATACAGAACTAACCATAATTAACCCGGCAAACACACAGCATTGTAACAGCATGTTATCGACATCGAAACGACGTTATCACGACGTTGTGTATGTACCACAGCGACGTCGAGGGACATTATTACGACCTTGTCTGTTTACTGGTTAGCCTTTGATATCCGCTTTAGGACTGAGGCAACATAGGATCGTGGTCTGGTCAGTCTGCGCGCATGCGCAAGTTGATCTGAGTCTTTTCTGGGTGCATATGTTTGAAGATATATTTTCTCAGTTGATCATTTTACAAATTACCTTAGATTACTCCGATTTATCCATATTGTTATTCAAGCCAAACTTTGTTTTAAGAGGGCATCGGAATCGAAAAAAAATTAGCCCTATTATCATATTCAGTATAATTTTTTTTTTAATCGTAAAAGTCTACTTGTGGCCCAAACTGTTAAATTTTAAGCCCAAAAATTCTCGAGTCATTTATTGTTTTCGCTAACCAATAAATCCCTTTTAGGCCCTGAGAAAACCATTGACTTATTGTTCTGAGAAAGTTTCTTAAATTGTCTTGGCTATATATATTCCCAGAAAAGAAAAGGGTAGCTAAATTGTTGTTTGCATTGAAATTATAATTCATTGGCAATGTCTAAGTTCAAACAACTAACTAACACTTACCTTTCTATTGCCAAGGAATGATACATAGGTTGGTTAACAGGAGAAGGGTGTGCCATCATAGCGACATCAACGTCACCAAAAACATTGGCATCAATCATTTTAATTTTTCCACCTCCACCTTCTTCCGCTGGGGTTCCGAGGATGGTTAACTAAAACACAAAAATGTCATCAGACTTGTGTAGATATGTATCTCAATGCTGTAAGCATACAAGCTAACATCATAGAGATGATTTCAAATAGTTAATGTTTATATGCAATCTTTAGAATCTAATTAAATATTATTACATGAAATGTGTAGATGTTCACCTGGCAATGGATCACCTAGCTTCCATTAGAAGATAATGAGTACATTTCGAGAGCAAAGTTATATCGTCAGAAAATAAAATCTATAAAGGTTGCCACTGGAAACACAAATAAATAAACAAACAAACAAACAAACAAAAAAAACAGCAACAAGAACAATAACAAAAACAACAAAAATAACAAAAAAAAAAAAAAAAAAAAAAAAAAAAAAAAAACAACAAAAGAACAACAAACAGATTAAAGAACGAAAATCGGGGTATCGGATTCATCGAGACTCTTCTTATAAGAAGAGTCATCGAGACTCTTCTTATAAGAAGAGTCTCGATGAATCCGATACCCCGATTTTCGTTCTTTAATCTGTTTGTTGTTCTTTTTGTTATTTTTGTTGTATTTTGCACGGCTGCATATGCCCCTAGCATCAGCTCAAGAGGAACACGACTTTCCAAGATACCAGGATGGGCCTAGTGATCCTAAAGAAAATAAAGATAAAAACTGCACTACAAATAAGTAAGGATAAACTTTTTTATGGCCACCACACGGCACTTCACACGCTGTAGTGAAATCAAACAGAATCAGATTAGACCTCCAGAGAGGCAAAACAATTTAAACCATCTCATGACACAACCAATTAAATCATATGTGCGCCCAGTGAGGACTCAGATAAGCCTGGACATCTGCCCAGTCTGATCAGAGTCTTCGCTATCCGCATGAAGAAAGCTTGGGTCCTTAAGTACCCATTGAACATACAACATAGACCCTGATCAGACTGAGTGGATGCTCAGGCTGATCTGAGTCTTCATTGGGCGAACATGCTATTTTGTTGTTTTTGTCATGAGGCAGCTCAGTTATCATGTTTGGTACTTACCTAGAATGAAGTAAAATAAGCAAACCAGAGTTAGAATCGACACGGGAAAAGGTATCTTGGGGCATTTTGCGAACAGCGAAGACCAAGCCCATCCTGTGCATCTACACAGTCTGATAAAGGTCTTTGCTGCACGCTAACAGAATCATTAGTTACTATGGATATTGATGTTAAGTATTGGTGGTTAATTTGGTTCATAACTTATCGCATACTGTAATAACCCAAAGTGTTGGGACATATAGGCCTTTGCAAACAGTGTAGACCCAGATCAGACGCCGTATATACAGCAATATTTCAAACACATAAAGAGGTAGTAGAATTTCAATTTTTAGGACAAGTATGGTAAGTAGATAAGGTGTCCCTATACTTAGGGTAAAGGTGTCCCTATACTTAGGGTAAATATGATATTCTCCGAAAATACCTTTTCTCATGGCTCGGCTCAGATGCAGGTACAGTGAACCCTCGTTACAACGACAGCATTTGTTCCCAGAGACGTTGCCATTAAAATGAATTTGCTGTTGTAAAGAATACTTAATGAGCAGATTAATATGTAAGAAAGGTTTTGTTTTGTTCTTATTTCCTCATGTAACATGTTTTGGATATTTGTTAACAAATATCGAAAACATATGATTCTTTAAAGCAATACATACACTATTTTGGTATAATTTGTGACTTATCGTTTCCTCTTTGGCGAAGGTCTCGTAACATTCAAATTGTCATTATAACGAATTTTATCGTTGTATCGAGTGTCGGTATAAAGAGAGCTGTCTGTACAAAATCACAAATAAAACAATACCTTTCCTAGAGGTTTACCATTTGCCTTAAACGCTGCGATAACACCAAGCCCTGCCGCTATGCCCACTTCAGCGATCAAATTATGACCACACCCATGTCCGATCACCGGAAGGGCATCGTACTCACATAAAATTGCCACGTGCGGTCCGTCGTCACATGATCCTGTCACACTTCTAAATCCCGTATTCAAAACATAATTCCGCTCGACCTTCAGTCCTCGACGTTCTAGGAAGCCAGTAAGAACACCATGTGCTCGCACTTCCTGAAAATTCTCTTCAGGGTGTTTCCAGATTTCTTGGCTTAATTCATTTAGAGCCTGTGCATTTGTATCAATTTCGTCCCACGCCGCTTTATATAAAGGATTCATTCTAAAACCAATCTTATCTTAGATATATGCTTAGTATTAGTTTTATAAAAATGTATTAAACACAGGCGTTTTTGAAAAAGACGTTTTCACAGGCAATGAAAACGATCTTCAGGTGATAAACTGAAACCCAAAACTATGACTTTTGTTCCAGTTGTTTGTATAGGATCATACCATATTTACCGTATGTATTCGGACAAATAGGCCTGAGCAAACAGTGTAGACCCAGATGAGACGCCGCTGAACGCGGCGTCTCATCTGGGTCTACACTGTTTGCCACTTATCCAGCAAGTTGAGACACAACATCGGGGAGTAAATTATACTTGTTCAAATCATAGAACAAGTAAGGTAAGGAGTTGAGGTGTCCGAATACTTTAATAGGGTATATACGGTATTATGCAAATTAACGCAGATTTATGTATGGTCATAATCTATGCAAAATGAGCCACAATATGAAGAGAAACGTACCTTCTGACATATGCGTCCAACAAAGACTCAAATCAGCCTGTGCATCCGTGCACAGATTCTTCGTTGTCCAAATGAAGAAACTTTGCATCCTTGACAATTTAAAATGCGCTCGGTGAAGATTTTGATCAGACTGCGAGTTCACACTGCGCGATCAGAATCTTCGCTGGGCGCTCATGGCCGAAGGTACGTTTTCTGCGCTGAGGCTTAATATTTTAACATTTATGTCATTAATTCATGTGCAAAGAGGATCCATATAGTCCGGTTTAGGGTCTACACGATGGTTAGTAGAAGTCATACGGGAACAGCAAACTCTTGAATAGCCGCGCGGGTATCATAAACCAGTTGTCGTTTCTGTTCCTGTACTTTGTTATCAAGCATTTACCGCAAATTAGTTTTATGGCCCAAAATTGGTCCGACCTATATAATTTCTGCAGTAAACTGGATTTTTGAATTTTGTAGGAAAAATATTTTTTAGCTTTTCTTCACTAATTTTTAGTTAACAATGTTCCATAAGATTATTGTGAAAATTTCTGAAATTTTGAAAAAGTGGAACTTGTTGAAAACCTACTACAAAACTACCTACTCTATAGATTTTATTATATATTGCAGCCATTATTACTATGGGGAAAAATGTTCATTTTTTAAACACCAATGACTAGAATAAAACATTTTTGCATAGGTAGTTACGACAAATGGTTTTGCATTAAATTAGGCTAAAAGTTTGCAAATTTATATCTTCTGTTTAAATCATAGAGCAAAAAAAAAAAAAAAAAAAAAAAAAAAAAAAAAAAATTCCGAAAGATGTCGAAAGGAGACAGTAGGCTGGTGCACGATAGCTTCGCTGGTGCTTTTTCTCATATCAAGTAATATTTTTCCGCCACGCATCTTATACCACAAATCCAAAAACGAAAGGACAAGCTGTGATGATGCCTTTGCGAAATGAGAAGGCCCAGATCAGTTTGTACATACAGTTTTTGCTGTCCATTGTTGTATCCGGTGATCTTGTAAGCGGACAGTGAAAGCTCTGATCGGAATGCGCACACACAACGCAGTATGATAACATATACAGGCACTAATCTGTCCAAATATTTCAACTCGGTGATGTCAAAACTCATGTAAAGTACGAGAAAACATAGAAGTACATAAGAGATAAAAATTAAGGAAATTGATATACAGTCAAGAAGAGATATCTCTATCTTACCAATCATCTGAAAAGGTGTCGACTCTATAAGAAAAGGATTTGCTCCACCTGTAAATGTTTTACTTGAATTAACCCCTTCTCAGAAGGGACTTGGTGTGCAGAAAAGCAAACAGAAAGCCTTCTCTGTAAAATAAGTTGGAAAACCTTCCAGTTGTATCAAGTCACTTAAAAACATAGGCGTAACGCTCATTACGCACATTACGCATATGCGTAACATGCGTACGAAAAATGTTTATAACCCCAGTGGGCACACAACGTTAAATGACGTCGTATCAACGTCGATGCGACGTGATCACGTCGCATCGACGTTAATACGACGTCATTTTGATGTTGTGTGCCTGCTGGGATAAAGTGGCATTAACATATAAAATATTTGCTTCTTTATCATTGGGGCTGCTCTTAAAGCAAAGAATTTGCTCCTTCTGCCACACATAAACAGTATACAGATTTATTTGTAAAATGTAATATGAGAGCAGAAAGCCAGCCATATGCCACTGACCTTTTTTTAGCATTCTGCAGATTTGGTGACTTGTTAGAGATAACATTTTAATGAAATTACCCGGGACAAAAGAAATCATTTTCAAAACGTGTGCCAGACATTATTTTACCGACACTTTCAATAGCTTAAGATTAAATCATATTAATGCAACCGTTTTCGGTACTGGATATCCCTCGAGGGGGCGGGGTGTGTGTGTGTGGGGGGGGGGGGGGGGGGGGGGGAGGGGGGTGGGTAACTTCGTATATATGACATAGTACGGATGTGCGTGCCGAATAGCCCCCTTTTTCAGCGCTATCAGGTATATGAATGGCCCCTTTTTTTTTCAACAAAAAGTATATGAATGGCCCGATTTTTCTGGATTCCTATGTGAAAGGCGCCATTTTTCTGGTATATGCACATATTTTTCGCTCAGAGATTTTTCGAGGCTGCTTATCCTCTTGGTATTACATGAATTGACTGTGATATTTGTGTAAAAACCAGCAAAAAATGGGTACAAAAAATCAAAGGGCAGTATATGAATAGGTCAACATTTTGGATGATCAAGTATATGAATGGGTCCGTTTTTTCGAAGGCCAGGTATATGAATGGGGTAGGTTTTGAAATACTGGCTCGCACACCCGTACCCCTAAGTTACCACCCCGAGGGATATCCCCTTTTCGGCGTTAAACTCTTCTTTATAGAGTCACTGCACATAAACAGTATACAAATTTATTTGTAAAATGTAATCTGAGAGCAGAAAGTCTGCCATACGCTACTGACCTTGTTTAACATTTTACAGATTTGGTAACTTGTTATAGATAACATTTTAATGAAATTAACCGGGACAAAACAAAGCATTTTCAAAACGTCCAAAATGTTGACGTATTCATATACTGCCCTTTGATTTTTACACTCATTTATTGTTGGTAGTTAAACAAATATCACAGTAAATTCATTGAATACCAAGAGAACAAGCAGCCTCAAAAAATCTCTGAGCGAAAACTATACGCACATACAGGGATGTCAGAAACGTGGGACTTTTCAGATACGAAACAAGAAAAATCGGGCCAGTCATATACTTTTTGTTGAAAAAAAAAAAGCGGGGCTAATCATATACCTGGCAACGCTAAAAAAGGGGACCAGTCGGCATGCCATATATAGGAAGTTACCACCCCCGCCCCCGCACCCTGAGGTACTGAATAGGATTTAAATCTTATTTCTTCAAAAGTTTGAAGTTTTCTTTGGTTTTGTTTATTTGTTCGTTATCTATAAGAATCAAAGTGTATAATAAAAATCTAAACGGTTGCATTTAGAAACAAAAAACATACAAA
Organism: Anodontia alba; assembly: GCA_964016985.1. Taxonomy (NCBI): domain Eukaryota; kingdom Metazoa; phylum Mollusca; class Bivalvia; order Lucinida; family Lucinidae; genus Anodontia; species Anodontia alba. The sequence continues at coordinate 110,233,979 of OZ024824.1, forward strand.
AGACCGGAAATCGGAGACTCGGTTTTATAAAGTCTCTTCATATACAACACTGTAGTTTGCAAGGCTGTATCCAGGCTTATATGTTGGGACGCAGAATGTAGTGTCAGCAGGGAACTACTTGTTAGGTAGCACCGTACTATTAGTATTCTTGACGTGTATATTTATCATAAGGATACTCGTATATTTACTCTCGAAAGAAACAAAATACCAGCTAGTTTGTTTTCAACAATACTTTATTGAAGGCATGAAAATGATTAAAAAAACAATACAATATAATTAACCGGTGATTCTGTCAAGCATCTTCTTGATGGCTGCTTCTTGAACACCTTGTTTTGTAGCTGCAATGAAGGAAAATCAATTTTAGATAATATAAAAAAATAAATAAATAAAATAAAATAAAATAAATAAAAAATAAAAGATAGGAACAATTATGCACCTGAAAGGAAAAAATGTGTAAACTGATTTACAAGATCACAACCGCTAACTGATTAAACTTGTATTTGTTATGAAACTCTAAAACATTGAAACTTTTTTTAATATTCAAAGTTAAGGTAACATTCCATAGAAAGGGCCACAAAGGATCTGCGTTCAGCGGCGTATGATCTGGGTCTACACTATTTGCTCATGCCTATCTATCACAATATTTAGGGTTATTACGGTATTACTTACCAAATGTTTTCCCTGCATAACCCCACCAATCAAAGCATCCATTGATGTTTCCATTCATCATACTGGCTTGGGCTTGTGGGTAGAGGATAATGATATTGTTGAGGTCGGCTACCTCATTATAGCCAGCGTGTCTGACGTAAGCATCTCCGACAGTCTTCCTGTAAATTAAATTGAGCCCCTTCCAAGTAGAAATTGACATCGTGGCATACAAGACCAGTGTCGACTCAGATCAGCCTGCGCATCCGCGCAGCTGATCAGAGTCTACACTGGTCGTGAACCTAATGAACAGACCCTAAACATTCTCTTAGAGAACATAATTGACCCTGGTCAGACTGCGCGGATACACGGGCTGGTCTGGATCTACGCTGATGGACCACTTCTATCGGCTGATTTCTATTTCGAGAGCGCTAATGATGAAAACAGTCTTAAAACTAGGCTGTGCTGCAGATGAAATCACCAGATATCGATTTATGGGACTTCTTACTGGAAATAGGACGGGACATTTTGAAAGGAACACCAAACGTTCGACTCAAAATGACATGTCCTATTTCGGCATTACATATAAAATGCAATGGTCTATATTTTGCGGCAAGACGATTATCAAGTATGGAAACATACGTATGTTGTCAACAGGAACGCTCGAAGATATGAAGATCTAATAAGAACCTCACTGGAGTTTTTTTTTTTTTTTTTTTATCGAACGCAATGTCTAATCAGGGTCTACGATGTTAGCATTAAATACAGGAACATTCTATTCGTAAAGGCATGAATAGGTTAATAATAATTATTTTATTGATAAAACTCTTGGTGAAGTATAGTCTTTGAATACGAGTATGCTCATATTCTACCTGTTGATTTGTTTAAAATGCTGAATGTGTAACAAATAGTCTAGACTTAGATTAGATTCTGTGGCGCCTAATCTGTGCCTAGACTATTTACTCAGCCATGTCTGTCGAAACATAGGCTGAATTGATATCGTATATTCCAGTTTATTTATGCGGAGATAAACAGAGAGGATCTTACCGTCCCTGCTTGCAACCATGGAAGGCTATGTGAAGCTTGCAAGCTGCAAGAAAGAAGGAAGGTTGCGTTAGTGAGCAAATCTGTATATCGTAGTCTTGTCACATCCAAACACTAATCATTACGTTTGAGCCACGTCAAACAGACACATTTGTTTCCTATATAAAGTGCACTAAAAATACGCTATTAAGACAACCCGAAAATAAGACCACTTCGCTATTAAGACCACTCGAAAATAAGACCACTTCGCTATTAAGACCACTCGAAAATAAGACCACTTCACTATTAAGACCAGCTTTTGCCAGTCCAAAATTGTTATCATTTTTTGTTATTCAACATAGCTCTAGATAAAAAAGTGTATCTGCATGACAGTTTTCTTATTTCTCCACAAAAAATTTGTTGTTGGTACTCATTAGGCGCTTCTAATGAGTACCACAACATTTTTTTTGTGGAGTAATACGAAAAATATCAGTATTTTTTGGTTGAAAAATGCACCTTATCTGGAGCTATGTTCTAGATTCGATAATAAGACCGCCGAGCTTGTAAGACTACTTTTAGGCAATACCAAAGGTGGTCTTGGAATTTTACTGTAATAAATCGGGTCTAATTGTGTTTAGATAAACACAATGATGGGTCCTCCCAGGGATTTTGGGAAACAAGGGAACATGGCCATTTATTTTCAGCGAACAAGGGAAGAGTTGCAATAAGTTTAGGAAACGAGGGGAACAATCTCTGGATTTTCACTTAATTTTATACAACAGCGGGGCATTTGCAGCCTTGAGGGAAAAAGGAAAATGATCCATTAATTTTACGGAAAATATGGATCCTGGCGGGGTGTGCCTAACTAAGGGCTGGGTGAAGATTAATGGCAGGACACAGTGCCTGACTAGCAGACGGATATACTGATTGATAGATAGATAGATAGATAGATAGATAGATAAACTATATTTACCATTGCCGGCATTTTTGCATGCTTGTGGGACATAGACGTAGCCTACTTCATCCATTCCATTTGAGGCAGCTGATGCAATGAATTCAGTTTGGGAAAATGCAAGCAACTAAAATAATTCAAAATTTAGAAACTATCAACATGTCAAACGGAAAAGGAATTAACACTTATGGTACAGTATTGGACCAAATTAGCCTGCACATCCTCTGGGCGTAAGTACTTGAGTCAGAAAGAATACTTTAGAATCTGCTAGTGAACGTAAAGGCTTTCGTCTACTTAGACAGGCACGCAGATTGAATTGGGCATTGGAATTTCGCATACAGTTGACTCTCGTTATCTCAACCTCCCTTATCTCGAATAACCGCTTATCTCGAAGTGAAAATCTTGTCCCTGACTAAACATGAAAATCTTACAACAGGTAAAAAAATATTGTGGAAAAGAGGAGAAATTGCTCCTCAGGAGCAATTTCTCCTCTTTTCCACAATTTTTTCGATATATCTCTAAACTCAAGAGTTCAATTACGTATAAATTTGTTAAATGTGGTTGTTTGAATTATGTTTTCCTAACTTCTGCAAATCTGATATGTCGAGGTACGGATATCTCGAAGTATTTCAGAGAGTCCCTTGGAATCCGAGATAACGAGGGTCGACTGTATTTCCTACATACATTCTGGAGGAAACCCAAACCCCTAACCATACTTGTCCTAAAATTTCAACGAGGCCATTTTACTATCCACTAATATGTCGAAAACCGATGGCTAAGTAGCCAACTGTGTAGACCTTGATCAGACACCGCGTTCCGACGTCAGATCTGGGTCTACACAAGTCATTTATATGAGCCTTTCCTTGAACAGATGGTCCTTGGACATTATGCGAACAGTAAAGGCTCAGATTAGCTTGTGCCTGCATTTTCGCATTCGCATAAAATACTCAGGACCTTCGCTTCCCATCGGAAACTTTTACAGAGTCCAGGATTTGTCTTGACAACAACGAAGCCAACCCTCCTTACCTCAACAGTTCGCACTTGCTTTAAGGCTGTTTTAGGTGACTCTGTACAAATTATCTATTATTTGGATACATTTGCTGATTTTTCCTCCATTATGTCTTATAAGGGAGACGACTTTTGTGAATTTTTGTTTGCGTTCATGTACACCGTATATCTTTCCGATGTTTGGGTTACGTTTCTTTTGCAAGCTACAGGAATTCAGAAACTCGACTAATTATCAGGCGGTAGACCGTTTCGCATTTTATTACATATGTGGTTCTTTCTACGCCAGTTTCTAGATATAGAGAATAATTTGATGTTACCATAGAGAAACGCTTTTAACACCCGCACATCACCATAATGTCATTATAGACTTAAAGAAAGTCTTCGACAGGGTATGATAATTCCATAGGCTTCTTTGTGACAGTTTAAAGACTAAGTCATGGAGGTAAGTTTGATAGAGGAACGTTTCGCACATCGACCGCGCCACCAACAATGAGGAGGTATGAAAGCTACTATCCTCGGAGGATAAGTTGACAGTGACGTCACTGGTTGTTTATATTGTCAGACCAAGTCCATTTTAACAAATAGATAAACGCCATCCGAATAGCTACCTTCAATAAAAGTTATAAGCAGCGGAACCCGTAAATTCGCAGTAGCTCAGTGGTAGTTTTCCTAAACTACAAATCTGGACATTATGGTTCGAATCTTAGTGTATCTTTTTGTTTTATTTTATACTTCTAAAAAATTAAATATAAGAGAAAAATATGTTAAGAAAGAAAATGTATTTTGCTTTTATCAGTTATGAAACATTTTCAGTGCAGCCTTTAAGCCAAGAAGAAAATCGGTAAGTCTAGTTAACTTTCATTTTGAATGACTACCACGTCCTGACAGTCCGTGTAAATACACATGGAGACAAGAAAGTTGGAAGCATATCATTTGTGTAAAAATATCAACAACACCATAATAATGTCTAATAATACCTATTTAAAATAATAGAATATGTAACATACAAAAAAGAACCATAAGCGAAGTAAGTAATTTAGAAAAAAAAAAAGATGAGGTGCTGCTAGGGCCTCATGTACGAGGGATGTTCGAAATGAATTGCTTATTTCTATCTGGAGACTTCAAATTTCAAGTTAGCCCAAAAGTACTCATTTCATGCCCTCGAAGTACTCCCCGTGGCTAGAAATGCAAAGTTTCAGCCGATGTATCCACTTCTTGAAGGCGTCACGGTACGCTGATTGGGTCACAGTAATAAGGTACTGATGAATGGCAGATCCAAGTGCCTGTCGGGACTGGTATTTCCGCCCAGCAAGGAATGCTTTCAATTTCGGAAACAAAAAAATATCACATGGGGCAAGGTCTGGGGAATACGGGGGTTGAGGCAAAACAGTTACTTTTTCTTTCTTCAAAAACGCCGTAACTACTGCGGAGGTATGAGCTGGGGCATTGTCATGTAGAAGACGGACAGTGGCAGGGCGTCGTTTCTGATAATACTTTTTTCAGTTTCTTCAGTACTACGTCTTTGTAGTACTTTCCGGTGATGCTTTTGCCCTTTTTCACTGGCACTTTTATTGCGACTCCTTCACCAGAGAAGAAGATTGCATACTAAACCTTCTTTGTACTCAAAGAACGTTTGGCAATTATTGGGCGTTTGCTGTGTTTAGTGACCCAGATCTTATTGCTAACCTTTCTGACGGGCTCAAAATAATGGACCCAGGTTTCATCACCTGTGACGACATTGGCAAACTGCTTTTTGTCATATTTTGGAAACATTAGAAGCAGCTTTTTGGCCACTTTAACCCGTTGCCTCTTTTGCTCGTCAGTCAACAGATGTGGCACCCATCTAGCAGAAATCTTTCTGACTTTCAAATGCTTCTTCAAAATAAGGTGAACCGTTGATAGTGATATGCCTACCTTTCGTGCAATATCACGAACTGTAAATCTGGCATCTCCTTCAATGATTTCCTTTATTTTGGAAACGATTTCTTTACGAGATGCAGATTTTGGCCTACCTGATTTCGGTGCATTTTTGATGGACTCTACACCAGACTCAAATTTCTTTTTCCACCGCCGAACTGTGTCATAAGACACACAAGAAGGTCCAAAAGCAGTAGAAATTTCAGTCATCAGCTTCTTCAAAGAACAACCAAGTTTTGAGCGAGCTTTGATGTAATCCCGTATTTCATCTTTTTTTTTTGTCGACGCTTCTACCAACCATTTTTACTGCAGTGGTCAATGACTGCGTGTATTCAAATGGCAAATTTTATGTCTTACACTTAGTCTAACATGTACAGTTATACACCATTGTGTAGATATTGAATAGCCCTATACAGGTATGTATTGGTTTTTATCGTGCCCCACGTGGATATCGAGCTAGAGGACAATAAGCAATTCATTTCGAACATCCCTCGTATACACCTAATCGTTCGTCCAGAGGGCTTCGCTCTACCAGCTGCACTATTACAACATACTAACTAAAACATACTTGTAGCTACAAGATTGTATACGACATAACATTATTAATAGTAACGTTTTCCCGATAATTCATGCAAAACCTGCTTTACCCAGGTAGAATGGTAGGTGCCGTGACGTCACAGTCAAATAACTTCCGAGCACTATAATTCTATATTGGCATGATTACAAAGATGAAACGCGTACATTACAATTAATGAAAGACCAAATATTTACCTCCCCTGTTTGCGTTGCTCCCTGGGCTGGTTTCTGAAATTAAAATAAATACAATATGAGTCAACACATGTCTTTGGATATATGCAAACTGCGCATATACAAATGATACCGCGTTCACGAGCAAATCGCCGAGGTTATATTGGTGCCTGTAGGTATGTCGACACTACGCTACGTACGTCAACAGCATGTGCTTGTCACGCGCACTTCGCATATGCCCACACACAAGGCTTATAATTGCGCGTCGTGTATGAAATGATGGCTTTGATTGTGTTTGCAAACAGAAAATGATGATAACAATGATAGTACATTTTGAGATTTTTTATGTCCAACTTATTCATTATGGATAGCCGTAGACCTAACTGATTACAGTTAACTTCCACTTCCTTCTTCATGTAATAATAGTTTTGCTGGACCTGAAACTCCTATTATTTCCTTGGATTTTAAACCATACTAACAAAGTCTAAATTTCTTATATTTGCAGGGTTCATTAGCCATGCTTTGCATTTTTGTCATTACATTAATCCCGTAAAGTTAAAGAATTGGATACTTTCAATAAACCAGGTCACGCAATCAACCTTGGTTGTACATAATCGGCCACATTCCGTAGTCCTAGTGCATTTTTTTTTTAAATTTTCTTTGGGATCATTGAACTCGTTCTGGTATCTTGGAAAATGGAATTCCTATTAAGTTGGGGCTAAAGGGCCTATGTAGCCATCACGAAAACATGCCTATATAATGATGACCCCCTTAAACCCACTTTTATGGGGTTTACAGGGGTATATATTATTTTTCTTATTTCTGTTCAAAACATAGATTGTGGCTACTCTTTAGAACCGCCTCGCAGAGGCGGTTCTAAAGAGTACCCACAATCTATGTTTTGAGCAGAAATTTGAAAAATATCAGAATTTTTATCTGAAATTTTTCATATTTTGGTGGTAAAAAATTCAGAATATATTTGAATAGGCGTGTTTTCGCAAATGCTTTTAAACAAAATGTTGTCACATGAAGAGTCTCAATGGAACCGATTTTCGTCATTTATAGATTTTATTTGAGTACTCTGTAGTTGGTATTAAGTGCTTTATGGTGGCCGTGAAAAGTCTCCCCGTACTTCCTCAGGGGCTTTAAAGCCTTTTGTAATTCTGAAATAGACTATATCATATTCTATTCATCATAGTACTTTTTTTGTTTTTATTTCTCTGGGGATCATTAAGCCCGTTCTAGTATTTTGGGAACTCGTGTTTCTCTTAAGATGGTGCAAGAGGTGTATGCAACCCAGCCAACAACAATACTGTTATATGAAGACTCTCAATGAAACAGAGGCTCTGATTTTCGTTCTTGTTTGCATTCTTTGTTTCCAAGGGCAACCTTTATAGATTCTATTTTGTCATGTTATGGTGATATGTATTGTTTGAGGTGCTTTTTTACACGTACATCTGACCTAATGTCCAGTATCTGTTCTTTTTATGATTTCCCTATATCGTAATTGTACAAATCTGGTATTCCTGAAGGTTGGAACATCCCCACTGTTATATATTAATACTAATGTTGCAAGTATACAATATCAGCCGAGCCAAGCATTTCCTACAAGATTGCATTTTCGCACAGCGATGACTCAGCTTAGCCTGATTAGAATCTTAGTTGTTAGCCTGAAGACGCTTTGGATCCTTTGCTACACACAGAGTTCCCTGCGAAGACTCTGATAACACTGCGCGGATTTTAGACTTCACTGAGTACACATGCGATATTGCTAGGAAATGCTGAGCATCGGCTCATATGTTAAGACAAATCTTAAAAACCAAAATTCCGTATTTACCCTCAGTATTTGGACAGAAAGAGCTTAGCTGTTTAGAGAAAGCTGCGTCAGATCGGGGTCTATATTGTTTTATTTCACCCAGCAGTCTGACACATAAATGCAGTGCTCATTACGCACATGACGCATGTGCGTAACATGCTCGTAAGAAACATGACACGTGTGCGTAAGATGCTCGTAAGAAACATGACACTTGTGCGTAAAATGCGTAAGAAAAATATTTATCATAAAGTGGCAAAAACATAAAATATTTGGCTTCTTTATTATAGGTGCTTCTCTTAAAGGAAAGAATTTGCTCCGAGAGGGAGCAAATTTTTTTCTTTAAGAGTAGCCCCTGTTTCAGAAGTGATTCTAAGCATAGTTTTCAAGACTTTTCCTGAGTATGTGTTAAAAAAATCTCTTTTGGCTACGCTACTGTGACACCAACAGGCGGTAAAATACACATAAGGGTAAAATACGAGGTTAAGGGTCCCATTATAAAAGATAAATAAGGTACATACAAGATAATAATAATGAAAAATAAACCCACTTGCAAATTTCCGCCGTAGATGAAGTTAAGGAGATCATAGGCTGCGGAGTAGCCACAGTTATTGATCCACCTACTGTTCTTCATGTTACATGTGCCCTCACGTGGATCGTCCACAGGCTGAAAAATAAATAAATAAATAAATAAATAAATAAATAATAATAATAATAATAATAATAATAATAATAATAAAAAATAGACGTATGTAGTTTGAAATGGGACGCGTTTGGCTGGAAAATATTTTCAATGATTGCAGTCCTACATATTGTACATGGAAAGTCACAAACTTTGTACGTTACGTCAAAGAAAGAGAAAGAAAGAAGGATGTAAAAAAAGATTTCATGTTTCCTAAAATAAAAAAGTTGGTACAAAAAAAAACACCAACAACAACAACAAAAAAACAAACAAAACAAAACAGAAAACAACAACATCAACAAAAAACATAAAAAATAATAAAAAACAAACAAACACAAAATAAAAACAACCAAAAAAAATACAATAAACAAACAAAGAAAAACAGTGGTTCATTGCATGCATGCATCATGATATCAAATTCTTATAAGTAAATTAAACATAGAAAAACATTCAACATGCGTAAAGCCAGATTTGTGTCAAAGTTAGCCACTTCTACATTTTGCGACCTTTATTCGTATATAGGATACGGATTAATGCTATTATAATCTTTTTTAAAATACATATTTTGGGTAAATTAACTTTGTGGCAGAAGTGCACAGAACTTGATTTCTGTGTGTTTTCTGTCATTAACACTTAGCACTCTGGGTAATTTTTTCAGCAAAAGATATACTGAAATATTTTCTTTTCATTTGTTTCAGAAAACAGGATTCGATATTTCATGCAAATTGACTCCTATGGATAATTTGTAACTGAAGACATTTTGCATGAAATGTCAAATCTTGTCCTTATGAAAAACAAGAAAAACATCACCACTTTGTCATCTGCTGAATTAGTCCAGAGAGTGGTCAAGCGTAAATTTCACTTGACTTACTCACCTTCAGTTGTTTAGGCCTTCATTTTACGGTTTCTGCACAAAGAGTGGTATCAGAAAAAAATACCAATACTCTAGATCATCTAAGATGACACCAGTATTTGTTTTCACTCATAACCCGCATATATGCATTCGTCAATTGGCATATTACAAGCGTATATTTTTTTGCATGACAAACTCCATCTGATGAAATGTATGAATATATTTATTATATTCTATAAAGCGAACTTGACGCATTTTCTGCATTTCATTACGAAAACACGCCTATTCAAATATACAGAAAATTTCACCTCTAAAAACTGAAAATGTTTAGATAAAAACTGATATTTTTCATATTTCTGCTCAAAACATAGATTGTGGGAACTCGTTAGAACCGCCTTGTCAAGGCGGTTCTAACGAGTACCCACAATCTATGTTTTGATCAGAAATAAGAAAAATAATGTATACCCGTGTAAACCCCAGTTTTACTATATAAAAGTGGGGTTTAAGGGGGTCAAAATTACATAGGCGTGTTTTCGTGAAGAAACTTAGATCATAATGATGTTTGTTTTGGTCAAAATTTCGTATATAGAGCAATCGTTTCCATTCAAATTAAGATAAATCGTATTTCTCCGTTTTAAGCAAAGAACTGACATGTTCTTATTTCTCTTTAAAACATACGTTGTGGGTACTCAAAAGAAGCGCCTCTGTGAGACGCTTTAATAAGCTATTGGAACATATTTTTTGGGGAAATAAAAATATTTATCTTTACACCTTTCTTATCTAGAGCTTTAAAAGCCAAGTCGCCACTTGTATCTTCGTTGCAACTAATCAGAAGACAGAACTGGACAGTTTTGACATCAAAGATGAACATTTTGAAGGTTGTTACAAACTGCGTTGACTTAGCTTTTTTGGTGATTTTCGGTTAATATCACATTTACCGAAACTTGTAACTTTACAAACTTGAACTTCTCAAGGATTCCCGAAGTATATGTGGTTTCTTCGTTACAACTAATCAGGGGACTGAACTGGACAGTAAATTGTCCAGTTCTGTCCCCTGATTAGTTGTAACGGGTTTATTACAAATGGTGACAAAGCCATTGGGATTTCAGAAAAAAATGCTACAAGAAGTAACGCACAAGTTGGAAATGCAAAACTCTGAAAATCTGTCAAATAATGTAGACTCCTGTTTTCAATATGTAATATGGGGGAACATAGGGGTAAACATTATTTAGACTGTTAAGGTAATGGTGCTATTGCTCAGGCTAATCAGGATCTTCCTTGTACACGTATGGGATAAGGAGCTCTTTCTCCCGTTGTGGCCCACATTTAATTGTTTCATTACGAAAACAAACCTATTCAAATATACAGACAATTTTACCACCAAAAAAATGATAATTTTCAGATAAAAATTCTGATATTTTTTTTATATTTCTGCTCAAAACATAGATTGTGGGTACTTGTTAGAACCGCCTCGCCGAGGCGGTTCTAACGAGTACCCACAATCTATGTTTTTGAGCAGAAATAAGAAAAATAATGTATACCCCTGAAAACCCCATTTTTTTTCTATAGAAAAGTGGGTTTTGAGTGGGTCATAATTATATAGAAATGTTTTCGTGATGAATTTGGTTTTCCATACACCATATATTTATATTGCCAAGAAATGTCAGAATTTATTAAACGAGTAGTTTGTATTTTTTTTTTGTGAATTCTTAATATCAAAAATTAGCTCTTCGAGAACGGACTTATAAATACCTGTCCATGTTCGGCATTGTAGCTGAAGACAGTCTTGATGTTGGCTTGGGTAGTAAACTGTTGATAGAACTCTTGAATCTTAGGTCCAACAGCTAACAATAAATAGAATATATTATAAAATACCTACTGGTACAGTCTGGATAAAAAATCTGAAATATTGTTTTGTTTTGTTTTGTTTTTTCTTTTTCAGAAAATAGGCTTTGGCACTTCATGCATACTGTCTCCTCTGGAGAAAATATCAACGGCTATTTTCTGGAAAAAAAAATAACAAAAATATAATCAACTAGTCGTGGTAAATGATATTGGTAAGTGATAATGAGAAGTTGTCTGTTTTTTTTTTTTTTTTTTTTTTTTTTTTTGCACAAAAAATATATCTTGCGGACGATAATCACTGGCAGTGCTGTAGTTTGAACAAACTATTTCTACACACACCCATGAAAACTCTAGAAAAAAATCCCTAATATCGCTTTCAAAATGCGAACTACTATTAATTTAAATACTATTTCCTGACAATTAACAGAATAAATATTATGATCTTCGAGTTTTCAAAAAAATAAATTATGCTCTGAGCGAGGTTCTGAATATTCTGCAAATATATTTATCATAACAGTATATTAAAATGCAAATATACAACAACATTTTTAAAACATTTAGAATATAATCACTATTTATTAATAACATTATTGTCTCCTTTGACCAAACTTGGCTACATACCCTAGTTAGCAAGCAGCCAATATGGACGAAATTTCCTCCCATAATACTTTATTACCCAGTCCTAGTAGCATTTCATAGCAAACTTTGGACAGTTGAATTTCATTTGGAAATTGTCTTTCCAGATAACAACATGTAAATTTGTATCCAAATCCAAGTGGCAACCTTTAAAGGAATGAATTTGCTTCCTAAATTAAAAGAGTAAGATTTCTGTATGTTAGGTGATTTCGTTTTTCTGCAAACATTGTTCCGGACACACATAGCAGTGAGCATACAGCGCTTATATAACGTCGCCTCAACGTCGATGCAACGTCATGACGTTGCATCGACGTTGAGGCGACGTTATATAAACGCCATGTGCCTGCTGGGATGTATAAAGTGCTTAATGAGCGCTACACAAATGTCTCCGCGATCCCAGTAGTTATCCACAAGATGTGTTTTAGTGTACAAAACCATTTTGATTACTCGCATTATCTGAAATTACTTATAATGTTATAAACCTGGACTGTGTAACTAATTTGTCTTTGCTCAAACTGCTAAAACTAAACAGAACTACTGTCATTTTGGTATAAACACCACTGATGAAGAGATAATAGCCTAGAAATCGTTTAATTGGAATATTGACTTTGGTTTAAATGAAACGGATACGCTTTCAGAGAAGGTAACTCTGCTAAAAATAGTTTTGCCTCCCTTCTGGTAAAGGGGTACACTCTAAAAGAAAAAAAAAATGCTCTAATTGTAAGAACATTTTTCTTTTAGTGTAGTCCCCTTTTCAGAAGGGGCTTGTTAAGCAGAAAAGAAAACATGGAGTTTCAAAATTTATCTAACTTAATGGCGGAAAATCTTTCAAATGTAACCATTGCCCTAAACAACAATACTGTATTTCAGTTATTTTGAATCCTCTTGAATGAATTAGTACCTGGATTGACAACTGTATCAGCTCGACCGTCGAAGATATAGACTTTGTCATTCTGCATGTTGGACGTATCGTCAATCTGCCCACTAGAAGCCCCCTGTTTGGTGGCACTCACAATGTTTGCAATGTTGATTCCCTGTGGTGTCTTCATGCAAGTGGTCAGTGCTGTCATCACACCTCCTCCCTGGGTACAGTAGAACGGAACTGAAGTATACAGTAACATAAACAGTAAATGGTAAAAACAATAGACCCGCTAGCATTCTGCCATAATCTATCTATATTGGTAGAATGCTAACTGGGAAAGGCTCTCACTTGAACTTAATCTTAGAACGTTTCTTCCTTTAGCCTCGCAATTAAGTGTTTAGCACGATTTTAAAATCTGATAAACAAACACAAAGCGGCCATTTACGATAGTCTTGCAAAACGATTTGTCACTATTCTGGTATATTTAAAACGCTACACCACTTCAGTCTTATTTCTTTTTTCAACAGCCAACGGTACCCGTTTATTTCGTGACCATTTAGTAAATCGCCTTATAACATGGACGTAAAAACTAAACTTATGCCATATTAGGCTTGCTATAGATGCAAAGCAGATACTATGTGACGAGCAGGCATTTGATGAGATATGTATTTATATATGGATCGCAGTCTTGGTAAACTTAACGCCTCTAGTACCAAGGCAAATGGTCATCGCTGTAAAGTCTGTGATGGAACGGGATGCCCAGTTGTCGGTTAAAGATATAACCAGTGGTACTAGGTATATCAGAAAGCAGAGTGCAAACAAGTCTGAAGAAGTATTTGCACCCTAGAAAGATTTATGCTACTTTGATTAAGGATTCATTGTATGCATGTGCTATAAGGGGCTATTTTGGACCGCGTCAAGCGAAACGCGTTTCGAGCATGCGTAAATTGCGCGGATTCAGATAAGCCTACGCATGCGCAAGGTTTCATCCATTTATACATTCTCTAGTAGCCAATGATTCTGTTAGCGGACACTGAAGACCCTAATCAGACTGTCCGCATATGCCAAAAACAAGTTTACGCATGGCGCTACCAATTTATTTTTTTATCTAAATTTGCCCATAGCATCCTAAATGCTAACGAATCGTGTACTTAATATTTTACTTACGGCCAGCAATTATCCCAGCACCCATTATGTCACTAGAATATATCACGTGGAATTGGGTTGCCATGGCAGCGCCGGCAGACAGACCGGATACTGAGATTTGTGATCTGTCCACATTGTAATGACCTGCAAGAAAATTATCAGCAAAACATAAGCCACGTCACAAAAAAAAAAAAAAAAAAAAAAAAAAATGAAAAAATAAAATAAAATAAAAATAATGCATACACATATATGTGGGAACAGCAAATGCCCGGATTAGCCTTCTCACCAGCGCAATCTGGTCTGAGTTGTCGATCTTTGTCAGTAGACGTTTTAGAACCGAATATTTCTGTAGCCTAACAACAAAGACACTGATCCGATTTTGCTGATATCCACGGATACGCAGGCTGATTTGGGCATTCACTGATCTGTTTTTTTCACAGTTCCTAAATATGCATATTCTACAAAGCATATTTAGGAACTGCGAAAGAAAACCCCAACAGATCAGTAAATGCCCAAAAATATGTATAAAATGTCATCTACTGATATTCGACAAATTTATGCCGAGAGGACTCTGCAACCTCAACTCTTTGGAAAGGTCCGTTTCCAATAGAAGGAGTGTGACCAAAAATGTGATGGTCCAACAAACGCTTGGGTGGTTCGGTGCTTATCCAGAATAAACGTTCCGTGATTTGGCAGAGACTATTGACACTGCGGCCGTGCCGATAATAGCAACAAAACAGCCAATAACGCCAAGTATTACAATTATAAGGGGTTGAATCACGTGTCTTATGACGTTAGCCTACAAAATTTGTGATCGCGGCCATTTTGAATTTTGTCTCCACTTCGAATTTTATTTCTATCCATTTTCTGTCTATTTACAAGCTAAGCACGAATCAATTTGTGCATAGGATACACTATGATATAGACTTTCAGATAACACACAGACTTTACGCTCTTTTCACGTGATAATATGAAAAACCTTCGACACAATAATGTGTGTGTTCGACCGGTTTGTAAATTGTTGTTATTTTTATATTTTATTTTTTGCTTTTCATAAAGGGTAGTCGAGCGCAAAAAAAAAAGAAACAAAGGCAAAACGTACGCACGGTCAAAAATCTTTAAGAAAAGTCCTGAAGTAGTAAAATGGATTTCAGGTAAGGGAACGATAGTTTATTGTCGTTGTACCTGTCACCGGCATACACTAGTTTTCGGTATTCGGAAAGCATGGCCCCCGCCCATCGGGGCCCGCCAAATAGATGGGCTGCCTAAAGCCTCCATGGCAGAGCTGCTAGTATCTAAGCAAGACCCGAATTCATGTGATCGGATCGTGTAAAAGTCCAAGAAATTATGAGGCAATGTCTCTAAACTACTGAAATATTGTTGACTTGGACGTTATATTGCAATTCATGCAGTGGATTCAGAAGTCAGGCGTGGTCTGAAATCAAATTCAGTTAGATCTGGCCAAACACCTATGAGGTATGTGATGATATTTTGGACGCACGGATTTAGGTAGCACCTATTAAATTCATATTAGTATTACATAATTAATGTATATAGTTGATCGACCTCATCAACTTGGATTTTAAGGGAGAATCTCCGCCTTAATCGTAGATGTCCTTTCCACGGTAGACAAGAGACATTTCTTCATATCAGGCGTATGATGCATACAGTTGAAAAAAGTTTTTTTTAGCCAAAGCGAACAGGGAAGGCCAGATCAGTCTGTCTGTGAATTGTGATTAGGATCGCCTCTGTTCGTCGTTATTATCTCCTGCATATCCATTTATTATATCGCGACCAGCGGGAACACAACGTTGAAACAACGTAAATTCACGTCAAGACGTTGAATCGACGTTAAATCGACGTTGTTTTAACGTTACGTGCAGTTGAATTACGGTTGAGTCGCCGTTGTTTTAACGTTGTTTGCTTGCTGGGGAGTAAATGAGGCTAATGCTCAGACCGATCTGGGCCGGCGTTAGCAACATTCTACAGAGACTATAGGATATGAAGTAGGGTAAATACTTGCCTAAATTAGAGCCACCGGAGGGCAGCGATCCTGAAGAACCACCACCAGTCAGAAGACCACCAAGTGGGTTACCACCGCTACTAAGTCCAGGCAGAGTGCCCAATCCGGTGTTCGTCTGCCCACTAGTTCCAGGTAAATTAAAAAGAGCGCCCATCACATTTTTCCAGTAGTTGGTTATGGAACCTAGTATGTTGGTGCTACCACCCAGGAAGAATCCTCCGCTACTGCCACTACCTGTGAGACCTGGAAGACTGCCACCTGTCAGACCTCCAGTTAGACCACCGCCTGTCAGACCACCGCCTGTCAGACCGCCACCTGTCAGACCGCCGCCGGTTAAACTACCTCCAGTTAGGGGATTAGTGAAGGAATCAAGAAGGTACTTCTTGTCTTTAGCAAGACAGACGACCAGCATACAAAAGAAGAGACCAAACCTCAACCCCGCCATGGTCACAGTCAGTCACTTATTGCAGTCATTGAAAGAAACTGAACTATATATTGAAGTATGTTGTTCCGAGAGATAACCATCTTATCACATAATAAGTGCCACTACACCAGACAATGTACCTTCTGGCATATGCTTTCAGACGCTTCCTACTCATTCACAGTCTGACCAGTCTTCGCTGTCAGCTGAAAGAAGTTTTGGATTTAGAGTAATAATAGAGCGACCAGCGAAGACTCAGATCAGACTGCGCAGACGCGCAGTCTGATCTGAGTCTTCTCTGGGCGCACACCTTCGAAGGTATATCTTCTCACGTTCGGACGCATCATTGTGACATGAACCGCAAAACAAAACTAGAAACAAAAGAGAAAATAAATTATATGGTTTGAGGGTATATGAAGCAGCTATGGGCCAGACCAGCCTGTGTATACACATGTTCATGTTAGAACTTTGGCAGTCCTCTTTCAGATGTCACCTGTTGTTCACCCCAGCTAGCATTCTACGTAAATCTACATCGGGCCGTCATCGGCCCGTCAGCTACCCTGACGGGCCGATGACGGCCCGATATAGATTTACGTAGAATGCTGACAGGGACTGCACTTGAGCAGCCCCACCTGGTCCTTCGCCTTTCACTGATATGTGAAGACCCCGTTTCGATTGACTTGGCTTATGTTATTCTGCAGTTTAATTGTCTTGTGTCCTGGCCCGGCTGTCCTAGTAATACGAAAAGCCAGAAAGTGCAATAATGACGTGCAGAAAGCTAAGGTGGATGGACATAGTTTGAAGATAAAGCACTAAATTGAAAATTAATGGAAGAAATGGGCCGCGTCAAGCGAAAACGTGCTTTCACACATGCGCAAACTGTGCAGATTCAGATCATCCTGCGCATCTGCAAAGTATCAGCCGGTCTTTGCTCTCCATTCACACATTCTGTAATATCCAACGCGTCTATTAGCGGTAGGTAATACCCTTATCAGACTGCGCGGATGCACAAGCTGACCTGGGTCTTCACTGTCCGCAAATACCTCGTAGACATGTTTTCGCATGGTGGGGACCATCTCAAGTTTGCTCCCTACGAGAGCATTCATATCTATGTTTGTAGACCCCTTTTCAATCGATTTGCTTTGTTATTCTGCTATTTCATTGTCTGGTGTCCTGATAAATGATGAAAAGCTAGAATGACATGCAAAAATCATAAGGTAAACATATATACAGAGCACTTAACTGAATTTTAATGCTTAATACATTTTTTCGCAAAGGAATTAATGTAACCCCCTCCCCACGGGAGAACATTCTCCCCTTTCATAGCCCCGCTTTGAGACGAGATGCTGATACTGTCTTGATAGAATGATTCCTTTGGCAGCGAATCTATTTATCTTAAGGGAATAGATACACAGCCCTGTCAGAATTGTTTTTGTCTCCTTTCAGAGAATAGACGCAAGTATACCTTTTTATAATTATATTAGCCGATACGTAAAATAATATTTCTTATGACAAGTGCGCCAAGCGAAGACTCGGGTCAGTGTACGCATCTCCGCAGTCGAATCAGTCATTGTTTTCTGCCCGTAGAGGACTTAATTTGGAGAATTAAGGGTAAGGTTTTGCGAGATTAAAACTGGTTGAAGCTCTATCTACCTCCACCTCCTCCCCCCCCCCCACCCCCACCCACTAGAAGGCGGCTCCTCTGTTGCAGTCCTTCTTTCTTTAATTTTAAACCTGTATTTCTCCTAAATTCATGTTTTTGTTTTATTCATGGCCAATATATAGTTAGTTTTTCAAGTAAACGGCTCCTAACTTTGATTTGAATTTACTTCAGACCAATCCCCTTTTACAAGAAGAAATTGTAATTTTGGCATCTTATTTGTGCCTATTTAAATTTTGGTGACCTGATCAAAAGTCAATATACATTGGAACAGGTATATTTTTAGTATAATTTAACCTGGTTTACACAACAAATGATTAGTTTGCTAAATTATCCAAAGTGTGGAAAGTAATTTTGAAATGGATGATATAGTTTATGATATAGTTTACTCTGTTTTTGAGCAGCAATGGTTTTGATCATTTTGAGCAAAATACAGCTTTAAAGCAATACAATACAACTGATAAAATACATCTGGAGCTCTTACCCCTTGTCCTGCTGAACCCGGATATATCCTGACTTTGCAAACAGTGTAGATCCAGATCAGTTGGCTTCTGAAGAAGCCAACTGATCTGGATCTGCACTGTTTGCAATTACGTAGGTGAATTTATATAAAAAACCTGGTTCAAGTAATCTGATTGGCTGAAAATTAGAACTGGGTGTGGTATCTTAATTTATTCAGCAGGACAAGGTTTAAGTAGTTCTACTGTTTCCCATTTTGGTTATAAGTATTAACCCTTAAAGCGCCAAGAAAAACTGCATCTGAAAATGTCGTATGTTTATGTCGTCTGCTGAATATTCTTGAAAACTTCTCAAAGCTATTTTTTTGCATACCGGCAAACAGTGTGGACCCAGATCAGACTGCTCCAGTCTGGTCTGGGTCCACACTGTTTGCAGAAATGCCTTTTAAAATCACAAGCAGAAGACAAAGCAGACGACAGTTGTTCTGATTGGCGCTTTAAGGGTTAACTGTTTAATCCCTGCAGATCAGAACAGGTACCTTTGCAAACAGTGTAGATCCAGATGAGACGACCGTCTCGTCAGGATCTACACAGGATCTACAGTTTTTATCATGTAGTGTTTTTTTTTTAATTTTTGACTAACCCCTCCCTTTGCAACAATGGACAGATCCAAAGTCAAAGATGGAAAAGTCTTTTTCATAAAGTCAGGAGTGAAAGGATTACCTGTAAAATGTGTAGGAATGCGTGGCACGGGTATAAAAACAATTAAGTTGATTAAGAGTGGGTGGCTGCTAAGTCCCGGTTTGTTTGGCAAAACACTACCCTGTAACATACTGACGTCAGTTTATTGTATTTGGTGTATGCACGTGAACGTCCTAAATGCCATCTGCGTATGGCCAAGGAAGAACATTTACCTTAAATAAAGTTTTTGTTCTGTTCTGTTGTTCTGATTAATCTGAAGTATTACCATCAAAGTCACTTCTCTCTCTTTCCTATCGTTCATCCTTCGGAGAAAGTGTGGAGAAGCGATGTTCGTTTTGCATCTCGCACAATTTACCTGCCAATCTAGCCTTTGCCGTTAGTGAACCGATCATGCTTTATCATTATATTTTAGAATACAGTAAAAAAAAAAAGTCCGGATGGACTGTTATAATTTTATTTTCCTTGTGAACTTTGTTCATTGAAGCGCGTCTGAGTTTTAATCCTCAGTAGCATGCAGTAAAAAATTTTCAGCAGACATTTTTTTTCCCAGAAAATAGGCTTTGACATTTGATGCAAACTATTTCTTTAGAAGTTTTCAAATATTGTCAAACCCTTTTTGTTCTGAAAAATAAAACAATATATATATAATCAACTTGTCGTGTGCTGAATAAGCACATAATATGGCAAGTGTTAATATGAATTGTATCAAGATATTTCGGGGTGCATTCTCGACCCTTACACTTTCCTGTGAAAGCAATTTCTAATGCAGTTTTTAGTTCTTCTTTTTTGTGCGTAAGTAGGTTAATATATGGCATTTGTTTTATGGCATTTTTTTTTTTTCATTATTTAGTCCTCATCTCTCCTTCTTTTGGTGTCTCAGGATGGCTGTGCTTCGTGACTGTGCCTTTTCTTGGGTATCTTCACTTATATTTTTGTGTGGAACGAGTACATTAATTGCCACGAAATGCAGTAGAAATTTTTGAAACACATGACTTCCATTAAATGCTGTGGAGTACAGATATGAGCTTTAACGTCAGTAAACGTACCTTTGGACATTTGTACGCGCCTAGCGAAGATTTAAATCAGCCCGCGCATTTGCACAGTCTGATCGGGATCTTCACTGAGTAACTTTCGGATAGCTAAAGACTTAGCGGAGCCGCAGGCTGATTTGTCTTCATTAGGCGCAAATGTCAGAAGGTACGTTTTCTCACTTTGTTGCTCAAGCTATGTTTCCGGTTAAGATTTTGATTTTGTACGTGATATAAGTGTACATGTAATAATTTGTATAAGTTACTGCTGAGGATGTCGTCTGATCAAGAAATGAAAAGACTTACTGATTTCAGCAAGGTGGAACAATGGGTATTTCATTGTCGCAGTATCATTTCCAGAAACTGCTCCTACTACTACTACTACTACATGTACTTTTAGAGACATGCATCGTTTGCACGAGTAAAATGTTATGCATAGTTCTAAAGTTCAAACAGTAACAGTGAGTTAGTGATAACGATACTGTATGTACTCTATGATATTTGCATAGCAAGATAAATTGCCAATGAATAGCTCTAACTTTTCCTGGAGCAGGTTATCCCGCTCTCTTCTATTTTCGTAGGACTTGGACAGTAGATAGGTTTATCCAGTTTCAATACCAGCCGATTACTACGCACAATTCGAGAAAGCGATTAAGTGGTGGCTCACTCGTCCGAAACCTGTTTAAAAAATATTTTCTGAGCAGCGTTTTTAAATAACTTAAATATATGTAAAAAATCAAAAAAAAGTATTTTCAGCTATTTTAACCCTGAAAACGAAAACCTGCATCTGAAAATGTCGTCTGTTTATGTTGTCTGCTGAATATTCTAGCTAACTTTCAAACCTATTTTTGCATACAAGCAAACAGTGTGGACCCTGATCAGACCACTCCTAGAGGAGCAGTCTGATCTGGGTTCACACTGTTTACAAAAATGACTTTTAAAATCACAAGCAGATGACAAAGCAGACGACTATTGTTGTGATTGGCAGTTTAAGGGTTAATATAAGTAAACCCATTTATTCGAGGCAGCTGAAGAGGTTTGGTAGAGGCAGCATTTTTCTTACGTTTTGCGTACGTACCTCCTGCCTGATATCTGCGGCCTGTGCGTTTCCTGGAGCATGACAGATAAAGTGTGATCGGCAGGATATGCTGAGCTTTCCTACGTTTGGGTTTAGTGTCACTGGCAAAGATACATACAGAAGTTTGCGAATATATGGTCTTGTTACAATTTCTGCTGTACACATTATATACAGCTATTCTAGATTTACAACCAACCAGGCTAACAGAAAATGACAATTTTATTTATTCATTTATTGTATATGTTTTTTTTTAATTATAATCATTCCCTAAGATGCTACCATTTCTAAGCATATGATCAGGACAGATAGAAAGTCGATTGTCAATGGGCTGCGTTTAATAAAGCGGAACCATCGCGAATGTGTTTCACAAACTATTCTGCACTTCTGCACAGGTTGATTTGAATCTTCGCTTGGTGCACATGTCCTAAGGTACGTTTTCTGACGTCGCAGTTTACTTTATCCGGCACAAGTATTGCATGTAACAAATATGCTGTACACGCCTGTTTATAGTTTCAGCTTATTATTTATCCAAGGACCTGGCCTTATGAAACCTGTCCATAGATGCTAGAAAGAATGACCCTTAAGACTCAAAAAATAAAAACAGTTGAAGTGTCGTTTTCTAGGTCAGGCTAGCTAGTCTCTGAAAACTAAGTCTCATTAGTGACCCCGGAAAAGATTCATTTGTAGCCAGGGCCCAGTTGTTCAAAGCATCGTTAGTTTAACGAGCTCGTTAGTGGTCAAAATGATACTGTTCTAGTAAGTACAATATCTAATTCACAGGTATATTTGCTGAAAAAATGTAAGTAGCTTTTGCAATGGACAAGGGCCCAGTTATTCAAAACTAATGACGTCGTGAGTCAAACTTTGATCATTAAATAAGTGCTAATATTTTTGCTGAAAACAATTGAGTAGCGTTTGCATTTGCAAAAGCTACTCACATTTTCAGCAAAAATACCTGTGAATTAGTTATTGTACTTACTAGAACAGTTAACATTTTGATCACTAACGAGATCGTTAAACTAACGACGCTTTGAACAACTGGGCCCAGAAATATAAACTACACTATAGTGAAGTACAGGGAGACTTTTACAGCCGCAACACGGCACTAACATAAACTGTAGTGAATATAAATGTATTCTAAAAGGAATTAACTTGAAACCAATGAACACACTCGCAGTACTGAAAACAGCTTAAGTGTCTATACTTCTGGGCCACAAGGCACTTTCGGCCAATAAGGCCTCAGTGGCCCTTACATAAATACTCTAACATTACAAATATTTCATTTGTAAAATATGAACCTAATTACACAGGACAGGCAAAATTCACGAAGTACAGCCCTCCCGAGGCTCAGTAAGAAGATGATATGAGGAAGAAACAAAGATACGACACAATGGCATAGCTGAATAACCGACATGCAAACAAAGAACGACAGAAAAACCGCCTTGGAAGAGTCAGCAGAAAAAAAATACTGGTGGCTTTAACTATTCTTACTCGATCAAGACACCATCCTTAATTATCTTGCAGCTTTAAATAACAAATACATATATGTGTTATTTCCAGAAACTACTACTATTACTATAACTACTACTATTACTATTACTACTACTACTACTGATGATGATACCTAGAAAAGTCTACACACATGGAGCATAACCTCCTAATGAGCAACATATATAGGTTTAGTAATATGTAATACCAACATAAAAGAATAGTTTTCTAAAATTAGAACGTTCAAACGCAAACATGAACTGCAAAAGACGATGGTCTGGCTCGAACTCGCAACCTTCAGCATTGCAGTCAAACACTCTAACAGCTCGGCTACAGCGCCTCTGCCAGATCAAGTGAAACGAATAAGGATGAGCGTTGTCAGGAAAATAATTACAGAAGAACAGGAGGTTTGAAACGTTTATTGGTTTTCTTGTTCCATTCAACCAGTTATTTTGTCAATCATTCTCTTGATAGCACTCGGTTGAAAACCTTTGTTGGTTGCTGAAATAATAGATGAAACAAATACAGTGAACCCTCGTTGCAACGACATCATTTGTTCCCAAACATGTTGCTGTTAAAATGAATGTTCTGTTGTAAAGAATTCTTAAACGCAGCAGAATGATATGTAAGAAAGGGCTTGTTGTATTCTTATTTACACACAGATGCTTTGGATATTTGTTCGCAACGTTAACAGGTTCACGACATTATTACACATATGACTCTTAAAGGGAAAATGTTGTTATGGGTAGGGTGCCAAAATTTAGTAAATGTAAGTGAAGCTACCCAGGAAATGCCACAATCACAAAGCACAGCCTTCCCGAGGCACAAAAAGAAGGAGAGACGGGAAACACATCATGACGAAACAAACGCCACATTTGAATCCACCGATGCACAGACAAAGAAGAGCTGTAGCTGTAACAGAGGAACCGCCTTTGAAGGGACAGCAGAAAAACTACTAGAAAGGGTATGAGACTAACTCAGTTTTACTCGCGCGAAACCTCGCCGTACCTCCTGATACTGTTCCAAACATTAGAACGATACCAACAGAAAGAAAACAGAAAGCAAATTTAGCAGTCGGGCTGTAGGTGTCCACAATACTAAAATAACAACAAAGATAATCAACATCAGCACATCCGCCTTGAGACGGACAGTGCTATAAACCATTGTGTGCCGGCCTCGGTGGCTCAGTTGGATGCGCGTCCGACTGGTGATCAGGAGGTTGCGGGCTCGCCCCCGCCTGGTCGGCAACATTCTTTCATATGGTCATTCACTCCCTTCTGCTGATTCAAGAAGGACACTGGCAAAAGAATGTGCACAATACTGGTTAACCGCTTAGAAGACTAAGCCTGTCCAGTAAAAGTGTGGTAAGGTAAACTGACTGCGTTCGACATGATCCCATTGTGTTGATTGGGCCGTAAAACCTCAACACAAACAAAACCACTGTGTGGGTGTGGTGGCTTTGATTCAAAGCTACTAAATAACCTGAGTTAATATTGCTGTTGACCATGTGACTCTTGCTGACCAATAAATTTAATCCACCCATATAGCGTTGGTGTGAAATCCATGTAACGGTTATTTATAGCCGCGCTGTTCTTCTCGCTGTGATGTCAGAGTTTATGCAAAGAGAGTTACCTGTAAAACCTGGACTTGGCTTAGTGCTAGGATATTGGCAGATAATGGTGTCTGATCCGGGACTGCTTAAATTACAGGTAACAGCCAACACTCAGAGACAATCGACCGACCAGCTATGTCAGTGCTTTAATCTTTTTTTTTTATTTGTATCTGCCTTATGTGCTGCATAAACTTTATCTAATATACTTGTAGCCAAAATTGACTCTTGTTTTTCATGAGACGCTTATGATGAGTGCCACATTATATACTTTTTGTTGAGAAGTTACTTAATTATCAATATATTATGGCTGAAAAATGTCTTCATAGAGTAATGGTTTTGAGGTATCAATTAGACTTTCCATGTTGAATGAATTAAAATGTCACGTCTACTTCAAAGTTGCAACCAGTCAGATTACACGTTCCAGGTTGTTGATACAAATTTACATACTGAATGACGAAATGTGTATATCTAGATCAGTTGGGTTCTTCTAAAAGCAACTTATCTGGATATACACTCCAAATGCAGTGTATATCCGGTTCAGCAGGACCAGGGTTAATACTCGTAGTAGCCAAATGTGCCTCCTTTTTTCCATGAGGCACTTCTGATGAGTATAACAATGTATGCTTTTTGTTGAGTCAGAAAATGATCAATACATTATGGCAGAAAAACGGATAGCTTAGAGTGATCCCGGCGGGCACATGACATTTATATAACGTCGCACTAACGTTGCAACGTCATGACATTTATGACATTAAGTTGTATAAGCGTCATGTGCCCGCTGATTGGTGTTGATCTTACTCTTTGTTGCTTTGTGGTTTGTTCTGTGAGGCGATTTGTTTTATGTCTTACCTTGTGTTATTTTGTTCTTGTGTTTTTCAGTCCTTTTAGCATTGCGATTTACCTCGCTTGGGGAAGAGAGAGCTAATCTTAGTGCTTTTCATACGTTTGTTCGATTTGCGCTTGTTTGGTTTTTTCTGTTTCCTCTTCCTCTTAGTGTATGGGAAGGGCTGTGGTTTGTAATTGTGGCACTCTCTGGACTTTTCTCTTACCTTTTTAGACGATAATTTACTCATAAGTGTTTAACATAATGCACTGTTCGCATGCACACAGGCTGGACTGGATCTTCGTTAATCGTACATGACACAATGTATATTTTGTTTTAAACAAACTGAAATGTTGCTACAGAGTGAGTGATGACAACATAACAAAAAAGAAATAATATTAAGCGTACCATATGAAAGTCCGGTGTATCCAAACCAATCCCAGCAACCATTCAAGTTATAAAGACTACTAATAGCTTGTGGGTAAAGTATGATAATATCATTTAGATCAGCTACTTCATTGTATCCAGCGTGACGCACATAGGTCTCACCAGCGAATTGTCTGTAAATATACAAATTATGAATTAGCAAGCCCTTTCTATCATTGTCTTACGGAAACAGTAAATAGATACAGGTTTTACGCAACAAGAATGGCACAAAGAAAACAAACGTTAGATTATAGCATTGTGGTCACCCACTTTATAACTGCCCACTTTGCTTTCTGTTTTGTTCTCGTATTGTTAGTGTACATCTTCTTGAATGGCTATAAATAGTAAAATACAAATAGAAAGAAAACAGAAAGCAAACTTTGCTTTCTGTTTGTATTTTACTATTTATAGCCGCATCAGATGATAAGGGAGAGGTTTCGCGCGAGTCATACTGGTTTAAGCCCCGGGTAGTTTTTCTAATGACTGTTCCAATGTGGTTTCTCTATTGCAGTTCTTCATTGTTTGTATGGTGTTTGTTTTATCATTAGCTGTTCCTCATCTCCCTGGTTTTTGCTTTTCTCCTGTTTGTGTCAAGTCCTGTGTATCTTCACTTATATGTTTTCGTAGGTTTCGTACATTTTGTAAGAAAATAATTTTGTATATTTACTCAAGGAAGAAAAGGCATATATTAGCAAAGATAGAGGTGAACGTTTCGAGCAAAACAGATGTTAATCTTCATGCATGAAAAATATTTATAAATACATTTTGGATAGTTCTTTGTTGATCACAATTCGACGAATACAGTATGTTTGCCTACTCTGTTTGCCATCTGTTCATTTTGTGGCTGCTTAATAGTATTTGTCTGACTTTCCCTTTGGTGTTTCTCTTTCCCTTTGGTGTTGAGGGCTTGATGTCGATCTGATTGTATCAGGTCCCGAGTTCACTTATTTACTTTACATACCACGTATATTCAATTTTAAATATCGAGTATTGCTATTTAGAAGCACTGAAGACAAAATGTAGTCTCACATGCAAAGGAACAGCATCAGCAAATGGTTACATATCTTACAGAAAAATACAGCGCTTAGCAAAACACTTTACATTCAAATGTCGGACAGTTAAGGCTTGACCCGGCTTACAGTCTGTCGTTAGGTGCTTGTGTGGAGAGCATTAAACGTCACCACGTACTTCGGTATAGTGCTGACATGACAGATATTATTAAATTGTCTTATCATTATTGATCTATTGAGCTTAAACTTTAACCTTTAACTTGACAATATTTTTCTTATTTTTCCTCAGAGAATAGACTTTGATATTTCCTGCAAATTGTTTCCTCAGGAGACAATATGCATGAAATGTAAAAACCTGTTTTCAGGGAAAAAGAAAAATATTTCAAAATGTCGCCTGCTGATAAATGTATAAATAAACTTAAGCTTAAAGCTGCTAGGGGTATGCAATTCTTCATTAACAGACTTATCAAACCAAGCCGGCTACTTTCTGTTATTGGTTTGTTTTATATGTAAACAATCTCCATTTCAGATGACTTTTTAAATATACCTATATCTGTTGATACTTAAAACAAAAGTATTTAACTTACCGTCCCATTTTGCATCCATGGAATGCTACGTGTAGCTTACAACCTAAAACATTGAAATAAACAAAAAAACAAAAACGAATTGTGAAATAAATTAGTACATGCAGCTGATAAATTAGCACATGTGACTTTGAAGAAAGAATAATGTGGAGTTCAAAAGTTGAAAAGGATCCCTGCTCATGAATATTTTGTGATATAACAGTTGTCGTTAAGTGTTTGTGTGGAGACCGTAAAACGTCACCCCGTACTTCGATATAGCGCTGATATTATTGAATTTTCTGGTACTTTGGAACTACTTATTTCAAACATTAAACTTGAAACTAAAATTCTGCTCTCGACTACTAGGTGGCAGAGGGTGTTCCTTTTTTTCATTATTTCCTATTAATAGACTCAATAAATCCTAGTCTTCTTTTTTTGTGATTTTGGTTTGTCCTGCAATTCCAAAGGATCCCTCTTAGAAATATGTTTGATAGAGCAAGCTGAAACGGTTCCGAAGAGACTAAACACTGGCCAAACCTCCAACGTGAATGTGACTATAAATAGGTGTTACGTATGAAACGAGCTTAAGCATGTCATGCACTTTTTTTTCATCAGGTATGCAAAGTCGCGAACCAGACAAAACCTGTTTAAACGTAGGTCCGAGGCAAAGTGCGCAACATCGAACATTTTTTTTCCATGACATTTTGTCCATCAGTGTGTCACGGGTATAGGTATATGATATTCTTGTACTGCTTTGCGGTGCAAGCCGTACTTTATAGCGACGTGGTAGAGTGGCCGCCTGTCACTCGGACGGCCCAGGTTCAATCCCCGGTCGTGATATTTTTTTTTGTTTTACCTGTTACAAGTGTTTAAATAAATATTTAGTCTTATATTAAAAGAAATTATGCATGTACCCCGAAAATTTTTTTTTATAGGCTGATTTCGTCAAAAAAAACAAAAAAAAAAAACAACAAAACAACTTGATATCTCCTTTTAGCTACATACCGCGAACGATCAGCTGATCGCCAGTCAACTGAAATCAACGCATATGCTACCTTTATCATGTTGTCAGAGATATTTTTTTCTCCATGCATAATATATCTGTTATGTGCTGTAAGAATGTAATCCATTTTTTTACGGCAAAACTTCAGTATTTACACTTAAATATGCGAAAATGTTGTTTAATGCGAGAGAAGTCACATACTAAATATGGCGGCTAAAACTCAGATCAGTCACGCATTTATCCGTATCACTGTCGTAAAAAATGTATCCTTCTATTTCATTGGCTATACGACTCATTACTGCCAATGGGATCGCCATGTTTGCAGCGGAGCGTATCTGATCATCATATTTTTCGGAAACGAGGCTGGCAACGGACATAAATCAGCGTTGGTTTTCGGGTTCAACATTAAGCCGATACATTCCGCTGTAGATTTGGGAAACCAGTCAGCCGCCGCATGCGAATTCTTCTGCATAGTATGTGAGAGACTCACGATATCTCTAGTACAAGTTAAAGCTTCGCAGGTCGCTTAAGCTTGTTATTAAGAAATATATAATACAGTATGGATGTTCTGGGTTGATTTTTCGCCTTTGTTTTACAAGAGAGACAACTTTTGTGACTCTCGATTAGCTTTTATGCACCTCACGTCCCGTCTGAAAAGGGATCTACTCTAACTTGAAAGAATGTGCCCTCCTGAAAAGGAGTCTAATCTAAAAGAAAGATTTTGCTCCCAATGCGAGCATATTTTCCTTTTAGTGTAGATCCCTTTTCAGAAGGGAGCCACATCAATTTTGTGAGGGATTCTTCTTTTGAAAGCGTATCCATTCCCATTGATACATCAATCATAATATTATGATAGGTTTTGTCAAATAATACAAACAACTACATGTACAAAGGACCACACAATCAGATATTAATGAAGGTTTTGTACGTGTCAACAAACTGGTTCGTCTTGGAACGTTGTGCAGCGAGTAAATCTAACATTTGGTATAAGGCATGAGCAAGAAAATCATTATGACTTATGTATGGCTGATATATAAGCCATTGTATTGCAACAAAAATGTATTTACTCTAAGTATTCGAACAACTTATCAGCTTACTATACTTTTCTTCAAATTAGAACACGTACATATTACAACCTGCTGGTGTGTCTAGAAACTGATCAATGAGTGGCAAACAGAGAAGACCCTGATCGGACACCGCATCATGCGGTGTCCGATCTGGGTCTGCGCTGTTTGCTCAGGCTTGTCTGACCAAATACTTATGGTAAATACGTCACAATATAGTTGAGAAAATAGGTAAAATTTGTTAAAATTTGATATTAATGCTTTATATCATGTTTTTAGGAACCCATCTTTATGAAAAATTCCCTGTTCGTATGATTTTTGCATTGGCTGTATTTATTCTTAAGGAGTTGTGACAGTCAGCAGTCAAAAAACGAATAAGTGTCTATTTGCAGTCAACTGTCAATAGCCACAAAACTTTAAATGGCTATTTATAGACATATTTATTACAAAGTTGTTCTCGAAAAAAATCGGGAGATCCTAAAGGACGCGAGCTTACGATATCGTAGCAAGATGCTTGAAGTGGTATGCTTGCAATTCTGACAGCTTGATCCCAGTAGGTAGACTTTAAAGCATATGGAAACGAACAATGTAGACCCTGAACAGTCTGACCTTACATTCAAACAATCATTCATCAAGTATACAAGTAAATTAAACATAAAAGGCACAGATCAGATTGCATATATGTATTTGTTACCAATAAAACGAGCCGAGTACCCTGATCAGACTGTATGTACGCACGATTTTTTATTGCGTACTACCTCACCAATAACACATCGCGGCTTCTGGTGTTCACGTGATGTGTGCTGTTGTTTGTAAAACTTGGAATATTTTGGGAATATTCTTTCACTTACTGAAAGTAAACATTTTGAAATTCGTGTTGCTGACTTCTATAAAAACGGACTTCGCCAAAAGAGACTGATGCTTAGTTACTATTTGCAAATGTACAAGTTGGTCTGGAGAAAAACAAACCTAATAAATCCCAAATCAGCCAGTTGATCTTGGTCGTCTCTGTTTGCATATAAGCATAATTGGTACAAACTTAGAGAATAAATAAAAAATATAAATGAATGATTTTGTATATAAACAGTATAATCAAATAATATTTATAAATATAACCTAAGTACATTTTGAACCAAAGTACATTTTGACTGTAAATAGCCATTTTGGCTTTCTGTCTATTGACAGTTGACAGTAAATAGCCAAATTTCTTTTTTGGCTATTGACAGTTGCTTGCAAATAGCCTCTTCTTTATTCTAAATATTCGGACATTCAGGCCCACACAAACACAAATCAACTGCCCAAATATTTAGAGCAAATGTTTTGTTCATACGTAAGTCAGGACAGGTTTACAGAAAAGCAGGAAGATGTGTACCGAGGGAAGTATATAGCAGGCTAGAAAGAATGTCATTTAGTTGGGTATGTACATAGTCTTGCGAACTATCGACGGAATCTATTCAAGTACCCTCTCTCTCTCTCTCTCTCTCTCTCCGTCCGCCCGTCTATTGATCTATCCATCCGCCTTCCTACCTTCCTAAAGAAGAGAGCAATGCTTACTAATTCTTTTGCTGGCGCATCTTTGAGGCACATAGATATAACCATAAGTATCCAAACTGTATAGAGATGGACTAGTCAGGGTAAAGACATCGGATTGGTAGAACTTTATCAACTAAAAAAGTAGAACACCTGGGAAAACTAAACAAAGGGGACTGGATGCAGTTGGTAGCTCTTCCGCCATTTCTGCCAAGGGAGGCAACTTTTATGACTTCCCGTCTGTTTGATTTCATTTACACCTAAAGCCTTGCTGAATAAAGGTCTACTCTAAAAGGAAGGAATTTGATCCCACGTGGAGCATTTTTTTTCTTTTAGAGTAGACCTTTTAAAAAAACGACAAATGAACAGTAACATGCATGGATCCAGAAATAGTTCGTTAACGAACCAGTATTTATGGAAACCGTGTAGCTATTTATCCATTTTTATAGACGAGCTGTTACTAGAGTTTCCTGTTTAAAGAAAAGAGGCAGTTGTTGTTTAGAGTTTATATAAATGTTATTACTTTTTGCAAACTTTACAGGAAAGGTGTAGTCGTCGTTCTGAGTTAATGGAAAGAAGCCTGATTATTATTCTGTAGTTATGGAAAAACTATAGCTATTGTTCGTGATAAATGGGAAAAAAAGGTCAGAGACACAATATAGAGGAATGTAGAATATATTGTGTAAGCAAAGGAAAAGTCCTACTGGCGGGCCAATTAGCAATCTAAAATATAAAACACTCAGATTGTCTTAGTTAAAGACTAATTATAGGGTAACGATATTTTATACAATCATAGTATTGTTAATTATACAACAACGACAACAACAACAACAACAACAACAAAATAAATACAACAACTGCACAGCAAAATTATAAATGAAATTACCCAGTTATGGCCATAATCAAAATCACAGCCCTCCGTAGGTTCCGAAAGAAAAAGAAATATGGAACTGATAAAGACAAAACAGCACATTTGCAAAAAAAAAAAAAAACAAAAAAAAAAAAAAAAAAAAAAAAAAAAAAAAAAAAAACATAAGGATAAAAGAAACTACAACTGTGGAACCGTATTAAAACCGTCAGAAAAACAACAACAACAACAAAACACAAATAACTAAAACCACAGCAACGATCACAAAAATAGAAACATCCGTGTTTGTGTGTATATGTATGTGTATGTGTGTGTGTGTGTTTTTTTTAAAACTGGCTTCTGTCACGCAAGACCTCGCCCATTAATGCTGATGGCGCTCTAAATACAAGTACGCGTTTGAATCTTCTAAATCATCAATCAGCCAACATAGTAAAATAATACCATATTTGCCCTAAATATTGGGACACCTTAACTCCTTGCTACATTTATCCTAAAATTGTAACACGCTCACATGACTACCTATAGTAGTGTATAAAATAGCTTAATTACTGGCAAACAGAGAAGACCCTGATCAGACGTCTACACTGCTAGCTGAAACTAGGCTGTCTTAGGGTTATTATGGTATAATCACAAGCGTTACACAGAGAAACAAAATTGAGGACACAATATCAATCTGAAACTAGAGCTTTTTACTTTGTCCCTTTTCTTGTCTTATAATTGTGTTTGGTGGGTCTGTCTGGAATAATTGTGACCATCTCGTTGGGGAGCAGAGAGCTGCCCAGCAGGCACATGACGTTTATGCAACGTCGCATTAACGTCGATGACGTTGCATCGACGTTAATACGACGTTGTATGAACGGCATGTACCCGCTGAGTGATTGCTTTGCTTTTCTCTGTTTTTTTTTTTTTGTTTTTTTTTGTGATGTGTGCTGTCTGTCATGGTTTATTTGCTCTTTCTTTTGGTGCCATTGGTAGGCTCTGTGATTGGGGCTCTTCCTGGACATCGTCTATACTATTTTTGAAATAATCTGGGCCCAGTTGTCCAAAGCATCGTTAGCTTAACGAGCTCGTGAGTGGTCAAAATGTTAACTGTTCTAGTAGGTACAATATCTAATTCACAGATATTTTTGCTAAAAAATGTGAGTAGCTTTTGCAAATGCAAAAGCTACTCACATTGTTTTAGCAAAAATATAAATGTATATGCCATATTTAATTATTTAATGATCAAATTTTAACGATACGTTAACTAACGACATCGTTAGTTTTGAACAACTGAGTTCTGTATTTTATACCTGTCCTGTTTGAGCAGCTCCTCTTACAGGCTTCTGAAAACAGATAAAAAAAAACAAACTTTCTAATGATAAGTATCGATGAGAATTTATGGAGACTGGATGTGCTTGGTAGATTTTCCACTATTTTTACAAGGTAGACAATATTTGAAACTTCATGGTCGCTTTTCTGCACACAAATCCCCTTCTGAAAACGGTCTACTCTAAAACATAAAGACTTTGCTGTCTCCTTTCTTTGGGAGCAGTTTCTTTCATTTTGGAGTAGGTCTCTTTTTAGAAGGGAGACAATAATATTTTGACAGAGTAAATTCCCTTGGAGGTGTACCGATTCCTCTTAATTAAACAAAATATAATAAAGTATGTCATTATTGAAACAGCTGTTACTATGAAGGCTTTTGAGACCGTTTCCGAAAACGTATTATGTGACGTACAATGCCATGTTGTGTACGAAAATGTTGTATTACCGGATGAGAAGTCCATCAAGAAGCTTAGATGGAAGTCTGATCAGAGTCAATGCAGATCATTGCTACAATACTGAACACTGCTAAACATTTATATGTTTCATTAATCATGTAACAGGTTAATTCGATGGCTGGGGTTCGAGCGCTGACTTCCGTCAGGCTTACTGTGATTGAACTACTTGTCATTACGAAAACTCGCTTACGACCAAAATGGAAAAATTTCCGATAAAAAATCCTGATATTTTTCATATTTCTGCTCAAAACATAGATTGTAGTACTCGTTAAAACCGCCTCGGCGAGGCGGTTCTAACGAGTATCCACAATCAATGATTTTGAGTAGAAATAGGAAAAAATAATGTATACCCCTGTAAACCCCAGTTTTACTATATAAAGGTGGGGTTTAAGGGGGTCAAAATCATATAGGCATATTTTCGTGATGTACTTATAATAGGTTTCTTTATGATCTGACGGATCTCCATAAGTCGAAGTTTAATCCTTTGTAATATTTACTGCGGATCGTTGTTGTGGGTTTGTGCATGTCGTGTGTCGGTCCAACGTTTTACTTAGTTCTTCATCTGACGCCTTTTCTGTGTTACCCAGCAATGCATGTTGCTGGCCTTTCAAAGGCGGAATGTTCTGAAGTAGTTTTAGCAATACAGTCACCTATTTACAGATGTCTGCTTTGCCCTTTGCCCTCTAAATTGGTTAAATTTCGTTTCATATGTTTCCACAATATCACTATACCAGAATGTGTATCTGCCTACTCAGTTTTCAATATTTATGTTTGTGACTGGACTGTTTTTAGCAGACTGTTTATCTGCCTACTTTGTTTTCAATATTTATATATGTGACTGGACTGTTTTCTTGGTGGATGTGAGGTTCTGCTTCAGAAGTTTGGTGGCAGTAAATCAGGTACTAGTACCAGTAAAACCCCGCCTTCTACCCACACAACGCAGCTGTGCTGTTAACCGTTCTTGTGTGCTATGTCTGTTACAGTTTCTCCCCATTTGTCCGTTCTGTTTATGTTGCAGTTCTGTTTTATAATGTTGTTTCATGGTTTCATGGCATTTGACCTTTATCTGGTGCCTCGGAAGGTCTCTGTTCCTTGATTATGGATATCTCCGCATTAATCGCTTGGTTTTACGTGACTGGGTTCATAATAAATGCGTGTAACTAAGGTAACCAACAAAATGAACGACTGCTAAAACATACCACTAAATTATGATGTCCCATATGGCCAGCGTAAATAAAATTCAAAAGATCATATGCGGCAGAGAAGTTACAGTTGATAAGATAGCTGGTTTTCGAGGACAGCTGGTTACATGGTCCTCCGTAATTTAAGGTAGGCTGAAAGGATAAGAACTGTGTTTTATGACGTGTAAGTAGCACAGCTTTAGTAAAAATTGATTACTATAGTAGGTTACTAATTAAACTGAGTACGCCAAATACGTAAAACACAATCATACTAGGTGACTAAGTAAGTAACTAAGTAAGTAAGCCAACCATCAAAACTAACTAACTAACTAACTAACTAACTAACTAACTAACCAAGTAGGGGGTGGTCGGGAGTGGCAATGGTGTCGTGTATCTTACGTCACCGGGGCGTCCAACTGAAATTGGCTTACAGTTGGGCAAGGCCTGCAATCCTTGTAGCAGGTAAGGGTAGAGGGGGAATGTTTTTATTTCTTCTGTTTCTTCACTTTCATTCCTGTTCCTATTTCTTCCCTACTCGTCTCTTTCATCTCCTCTACTATCTCTTCTATCTCTTTTCTCCCTTTCTCTGGGAGACGACACAAAATGACCCGCAAGGGTTGACGTATCGTTAAACCCCAACACAATCAAAAAAAACCAACCAAGTAACTAATTAACTATCTAACGAACTGTAAGTAACTGAACAAGTCCATTTTACTACATATGTCTAAAATATCTAGACAGGATCTCTCATATTTGTTCCGAACATCTTAACTGCTTACCATAATTGTCCTAAAACTACTGACGGGTGCCAAACAATACAGACCCTGATCAGACCTCGTTTCTATGGTATTTGTTCTGGGTTTACACTGTTTGGTTTTGCCTGTCTGACAATATGAAATAACCGTTCTTGCCCAAAATACTTGGACGCCTTCACGCCTATCTTACTAAACAAATCTAACGCCCATTATACCTCCTGTGTATGTGCCTGAAAACTGCTTGATGAATAGCAAACAGTGTCCATCCTGTTCAGACACACGATCGGCGGCCCATGATTTGGGTCTGAATTGTTGGTCAGGCGACAAACTGATACTATTTTTCTTATTTTTCCCAGAATTTAGGTTTTGACATTTCATGCAAATTGTCTCCAATGGAGACAATTTGCATGAAATGTAAAAAAAACCCCTAATTTCTGGGAAAATTATATATATATAAACACGAATCCAATCACTATGTAGCTGGATAAAAATCTTTTTGTTGTGGCCTAACATCGTTTTATATGAAATCAAAGCAAGCACATCAGGGAATATATATTCATGCCTTGTTTCTGCCAGAAAAAGTGTTCGACATTTCATAGAAAAACAGTCTTCTCAGAAGGTGCCAATGATGTCGTCTGTTTAGTTGCTAAGCATTGAATTGCCTGATCATTTTCAGCATTATTGAAGATGATCAGTGCAAAGTGTGCGTCAACTGACCTGCCCATTTTAGCATTATTGAAGATGATTTTACATCCCTTTCAACATTATTTTAAGTCATATCGAAACGATGGCAGGATGATAATGAAGGTCTCTGTGTATTGAAGCGCCGTATAGTCATGAGCTGAATTCCACCTCCAGCGGGATTTAAACCCGGGACCTCGTGATCCGAAGTCGGGAGCGCTAACCACTCGGCCTCCCGAGAATTAATCATGCAAGGTAAGCGTTAAACTACCTGCCTATTTTAAACATTAACTATGCAAAGTCAGCTTTATTTTTACCTGCCAATTTTCAGCGTTAGCTATGCAAAGTAAGCGTACAATTTCTTACCAATTTTCGTCGTTAGCTATGCATGGTAGGCGTTAAATTACTTGCCCAGTTTTAGCATTAAATATGCATAGAAAGAGTTAAATTACCTGCCCATGTTCAGCATCAATGTTGGAAACGGTCTTGATATTACTGGGAAGCATCACGAAATGTCCATAGTATTCTTTTGTCACTGCTCCAAGACCTAAAAAAAGGAACATTTGCCCTTTAGTCCAATTAAAATCAGAGGAAATGAATTTACTATGACCTGCGCTATTTGGAAATATGCCTTCGGGGCCTGCGGAAGGCCATGGCATGGCATTATTTGCATCCCTTTTCATTGGAGATTACTCTTTAAGGTAAGAATTTGTTTCCTCTGGGAGCAACTTCTTTTCTTAACCCTTTCATTCCTATAAACCAAGACAAATACTTTTTGTAAACAGTGTAGATCTAGATGAGACGGCTCATAATGAGCCGTCTCATCTGGATCCACACTGTTTGCCAATGTGTTCTTGATTGAAAACTGTCACCCTTTTGACAGCAATGGGAATAGTCTGTTTCAGAAATTAAGGATTGAAAGGATTATGGTAAGAATATGTTGCTCTTGGAGCAAGTTATTTTGTTAAAGAGGAGTTTCTAGGTTTGATAGGTTTCAGTTACAAGGAATGAAACTTCCTTTCCGCAAAATTTTTATCCATTTACAAAAATGGCGGCATTGTTTTCACATATATCCGTTCCTCTGAAAATAGACAGATGTTATACTTTCTTATACCTTATATACCTTCCGAACAGAGGTCTACACTAAATTCTATGAATACTCTAGTGCAGAACATATTTCAGAAAGCAGGTAAAACCATTTTGAATGAGTTGCCTCCCCTCCATGAGTAAACATTGCCATTAAGAATAAATTCTGTGAAAAAGACTTTTATGTCATATGGGAAAATCTGAATGTGCGCAATTTGATCAGGACCTTAGTTATTAGTAGCTATATATTTTAGCGTATACCTTGATTCTGTTAGCAAGTGTTAGCAACTGTGCCAATGCATTGTTTGGTCTGAACTCCCGTTGCACTCTCCCCATCTCGTATGTCAGTGGAGTTATTGTCTTGTCATGTGGCTCAAATAGCAACACAGACGCTGAATATGATTCCTCTCTACTGCGGACGACAAGTATTTAACTTTTACTCTGCTATAGCTCTATGAACTTTCGGGCAGGTTCAGTGAAAAGGAAAGAAATCATAAGCTGAACTCCCCTTTTCAGATATTTAAAGGAAATATTAGTGAAGAACCAGAACAGAGTAGCAGTCCTTGGTTAGACATAAGCTCTCTATATAACTGTCCATATCGTAAAAATTCCGACCAAAGTCCATTTCTGATACATCAGTGACAGATAACTCAAGACCTGAAACAGCCAGAATAACTGTCCTTTGCCATAATTTTTAGCCGAACGTCTCCTGCGTATAAGTGAAGTTTCATCTATATATTTCTTAGTCATATGTTTTGCTCGCTAACAATCCCAATCCACTTATCCATAAACTACTAATATGATTGCGAAATTTAAACGGAATCCCTGGATAAATGCTTAACCTTTTTAGCCTTTCAGCCCTGCAGACCAAAGCAATACCTTTGCAAATTCATGCTTATAGCACGTCAACACCTGATATTGCTTTCAGCACAAATATTCAGTTTTTTTTCTTATTTCTCCCCAAAAATATATTTAGTAGGAACTCATTTGAGTCGCCTCGTTAAGGTGTTTCTTATGGGTACCCACGGCATACGAAGCGCAACGCACAAAAAGGGTCTTTATGCAATTTGCGGACAGCGCAGGCCCAGATCAGCCTGCGCAGCATAAGCGCAGGCTGATTTGGGACTTCATTGTCCGCTAAAAGAATCAGTGGATACTGTAGTATATATCGACGAATGGAGAATGCTCAGATCAGACTGCACGGATGCGCATGCTGATCTGGACCTACGTTGTCCGCAAACTGTATAAGAATTTAATAAGGGCCTTTTTCGTGCTTTGGGCATTGTATGTTTTCAGGGAGTAATAAAAAATGAAACATCATCTGTATACCCCATTCTCTAGAGATATGGTAAGCTTTCGCATCGTGCAGTATAATTTTGGCAAAATGTAGAAAATTAAGTTTATACGTAGTTCATTTGTAAGCTCTTGCATTTTGCAATATAACATTGGCAAATGAGGACAATTTAGTTTATAGTTTATTTTGACAGGCTTGTTCAGTGCGAAAATTTGATAGAAATAACAAATAAATTGAAATAGGGCTTAAGAACTGTAAAATTCTGAAAAATTGCACGAAAAATATGCAGACCACTGCATATCCCTGATTTCACTATATATTATGTGGGGATTGTTTTTTTGTGTTGAGGTTTTACGGCCCAGTCAACCCAATGGGAACATGTGCAAATACATTACAGGTACATTGACATGTTACCGTATTGTACTTTACCTGGATTCATTTGTGTATCATTTCTTCCATTGAAAATCCAAATTCTGTCATTCTTCATGTTTGCGGTATCGTCAATGAGTCCTGCAGCGTCCTCCGATAAAGTTGTTGAAGCTTCCAGCGTAGTGGAAATCAAAGATGGTAGCGTCATACACGTCAGTGCGCTCGTAACGCCGCCTACACCCGGGCAAACGTAGGGAGCTGGAATACAAGAAAAAACATACATATAGCGGCAGCCTGTAAAAAAGAAGAGGTGTGGGAGGTCTTCTTAAAGTCATCCAGGACATGTAGAGGAACAACAATATGCTGCAAAGAAAAACACACAGTAGGAGCCAGGTCGTTCTATGTTTGTAGCCCTGTGTTTCTAAAATTGAATCTTCCATCTCTGAATTTGGACACATCCGTTGTATGCAGCAATTTAATATGCGGGGCTGCATATGCCCCTTAGAACCGGCTTAAGCGGTAATTCGATTTTCAAAGTAACCAGAATGGGCTCAGTGGCTCCAAAGAAAACCATTTGTAATAATAATTATAAAATAACTATCGCACACCATCGCAAATCCCAGTGCTCCGTGCTAATGTTGCTAATAGCATGACGGATGGATGGATGGATGGACGGACGGACAAATGGATTCACTCTCTCACACATCCTTACGGTAAGGGGAATTCATGTTGCAAGTTTGGTTAAATTCCGTCAAGTGGACGGACGGAAAAACAATGTTGCTCCCGCACACCCTTACCATGTGGAAAATTCATGTAACAAGTCTGGTTTAATTCCGCCCAGTGGTTTAGGGGGACATAGCATGACAGCCAGATGGACGGGTGGCCGGACGCCAGACAGACGAGCGGACGGAAAAAAGTAATGTTGCTCTCACACACCCTGACCATGAGGGGAAGTCATGTAGCAAGTTTGGTTAAATTCCGGCCAGCGGTTTAGGAATAGGTAGTATGACAGACGGACGGAGGCGTACATAATATTCCCATTGTTTTTTTTTTTAAAAATTGCGAGGATGATAAATGCTTGACCACGGTTTATGATATCAATGGGTAGTATTTCTTATTTATGTATAATTACTCTTCTGAAATCCCCCGGTGGTTTGCTCTACTGACCGTTCTAAGGCGGTGGTCCCGGTGTTAGTCTTACTCTTTGTTGCTTTGTGGTTTATTCTACGAGGCGATTTGTTGTATGTCTTTCCGTGTGTCATTTTGTTCTTGTGTTTTTCAGTCCTTTTAGTATTGCGATTACCTCGCTTGGGGAAGAGAGAGCTAATCTTAGTGCTTTTCGTACGTTTGTTCGGTTTGTGCTTGTTTAGATTTGTCGGTTTCCTCTTCCTCTTGGGGTCTGGGAAGGGCTGCGGTTTGTGATTGTGGCACTCCCTGGACTTTTCTCTTACCTTTTTTTTGCCAAACTAAGCTTTTTTTGTTTTCC
Source organism: Anodontia alba (assembly GCA_964016985.1). Taxonomy (NCBI): domain Eukaryota; kingdom Metazoa; phylum Mollusca; class Bivalvia; order Lucinida; family Lucinidae; genus Anodontia; species Anodontia alba. The sequence goes on from OZ024824.1 coordinate 110,274,480, forward strand.
TGATACATTTTCGATGGAATCAGAGAGCAGATTAGAATACTTACCTCCTGATATCATTCCGACGCCCATAATGTGACTGGAATAGATAACGTGCATCTGGGTTGCCATGGAAGCGCCAGCACTGACACCAGAAACTGATATCTTAGACTTGTCCACATTATACTTCTCTGTGAAAAAAAAGAAAAGAAATTCTTTTGTTTTTTAACCAGCGTTTAGAACTAATACTATTTACCACTCTTTAATTCAGCAGACAACAAATTGATATTTTCTTTATTTTTCCCAGAAATCCCAGAAAACAGGTTTTGACATTTCATGCAAATTGTCTCCATTGGAGACAGTTTGCATGAAATGGCAAAACCTGTTTTCTCGGGAAAATAATAATAATGGAAAAGACAACAACATAAAAAAACAACAACAACAAAAACAACAACAAAAAAAAACAACAACAAAAACACACGCACACAAAGAAAAAACAACAACAAAAAACATATTTCAATATGTCGTCTCCTAAACTTTTACACAGAGTGCTAAACATTCAGGGGAGGAATTAATGCACTTTCACGAGGGAGGTAATTCTATCAAATTTGTTTGCTACCCTACTACTCTTAACGGAAAGACTTTGCTTCCCGTGAGAGTAAACTCTTTCCTATTGGGTAGATACAGTTTTAAGAAGAAGATACATACGCATATAGCAAACAGAACGTCATAAAAAGTGTCTTCCATGAAATTCAATCAATTTTGCAATCACATCACCGAATCACAATAACAGATACAGTTACACCAGCAGATTGCAATACATAAGTGGCAGTTACATCTGCCAGCCACACTAACAGCAAAAATAACATCAGCAGAACTGCTTTTTACATCGGCAAATCAACATTAATAGAATTGCTTTTTACATCGGCAGATTACATTAATAGAATTGCTATTTACATCGACAGATCACATTAACATAGTTGCTTTTTACATTAGCAGATCACATTAATAGAAGCAGTTACATCAGCAAACCACAATGACAGAATCAATTACATCACCAAATTTTATTAAAAGAATTGCTTTTTACATCAGCAAATATCAATAAGAGAAGCGATGTTTCAGCAAATCACACTAAAACAAGCAGTTAATATGGTTTTAAACATTACACTTTAAAGTAATTCCTAGACTCTTGCAGCTATACGATGGGAGAGTCCACTAATCAGATGTTGGTATATTAAAGGACTAATATTGCAGCTTTTGGAATAGAACACATTACTGTCTGTTGAAAACGGGTTGCATTTTTTTAAAGTTTCTTAAAATCAAGGCTACAAGTTATTAAAGTCTCCTTTTGTAGGTGATTGGAATAAAATACAACTATTTAATTTGAAAAATAGTTGAACTAAACTTCTGATGCCTGTGTTATGGGATAATAAGGAAAACCACTGTTATTCACAAACCTGCTTCCGACTGAAGATAGGTCTACTTTAAGAGAAAAGAATTTGCTCCCCATATAGTAAATTGTTTCCTTTTAGAATAGACTTCTTTTCAAAACGGGGTTGTTTTTGATTGTTGAGTTTCACAGATGAGGTAGAAGACCCCTGTGCGTACTGAACAAATATTTGTAAGTTGAAGCTGCATCAGAACTAAGGGTGAGGTTTCGCTCAAGTAAAACTATTTTAAACCTTTTAGCCAGTAGTTTTTCTACTAACTCTTAAAGCGCTAAGCAAAATCGTAGCAGACACCATTCTTATCGTTTTCTTTAATACTTTTCAGAGAAAATCAGACAGAACATTCCATGTGAATCGTCTGCTTTTCTCTTAAAATTATAGACAAAACCAAAACGAAAATGTCGCCAGTTGTAGTTGTGGTTATCGCATAAAGAGTTAAAGACAATCATCATCATTCTCCTCCTCCTCCTCATCATCATCATCATAATCATCATCATCATAATCAATCTGCGTTCGTTTAAAACTCAAAAGATGAAAAACATACCTAAATGTCTTGTACCAGACTGTCCTCCATGTAATGTGCTTAGCAGATATCTTTTCTCTTCAGCAGCACGCGCGTTTACCAGTAGACACAACAAAACGACATGTAACATATCCATCTTGTTTAACATCAGTACATATTACTTTCGACTTGTTAAGTAAGAGTATTTGATGATAATTCAGGGATGATTTTCTCCTGCTTGTCATAAAAAACAAAAACAAAAAAAAACAAACAACAAAACAAAAAAAAAAAAAAAAAAAAAACAAAAACAAAAAAAAAACCTCATGGTGTGGGTACTCATTAGGAGCACTAATGAGTCCCACAACATAGGTGAGATAAGAAACATTATCCCAGAGTTATCACAAAATACTCATCTCCTGTAAGTCCTTTCTATACATTTTAGAACTTAAAGACTTGATAATATCACTGTAAATTTCTTATCAATGTATCAATTTTGTGTTGAAATACATGTTCTAATTTATTGTAGAAAGGTCACAAGTCTGTCAAATGTAGAAGCCATTATAGTTTGTCCAGTATAAATATTAACTCAATTAACTCACGGCTGTCAAAGTCTATTCAAGCAATTCTGATTCTGCTGACGTATTTTGATGTACGACTTAATTCGTCAATTCGTACCTGTTCTGAAAATATTGTTTCGCATTTTATCGTATAGTTTCTTATAAGTTCTATGATTATACTGGAAAAACGTTACTGTATTTTGTTTGTGTTGAGGTTTTACGGCCCAGTCAACCCAGTGGGGTCATGTCGAGTGCGGTCAGTTTACCTAACCACACATTTACTGGACAGGCTTAGTCCTCTATGCTGTTAACCAGTATTGTGCACATTCTTTCGCCAGAAAAAAACTTTACTGTAAGTTAGTCCAATAGAAGCTGTGCACTTGGGTATACTTGGGTATACAAGGAGTTAAGCAGAAAGGAATTATTTTACTCGATCTAAAAAAGGTAAGAGAAAAATCCAGGGAGTTCCACAATCACAAGCCGCAGCTCTCCCCAAACACCAAGGGGAAGAGGAAACAGATGCAACCAAACAAGCGCAAATCGAACAAACGTTCGTAAAGCACTAAGACTAATGCTAAAAAGACTGAAAACACAAGAACAAAATAACACAAGACAAGACTTAAAACAAATCGCCTCGTAGAATAAACCTAAAAGCAACAAAGAATAAGACTAACAACGGGACCACCGCCTTAGAACCGTGAGTAGAATAAACCACCGGGGGTTTAAAGCACTTTTACAGCTAGCCTTAATGCTGATGCAGACCAAAAATACAAAATTGTTCTTCTACCTCACCAGTGAAACAAAGGTAAAACACAAGTAATTAACCATTGTCATGCTGAATAAATTGATGCCACGCCCACTTCTAATATCAGCCAATCAGATTACTTGATCCGAGCTTTTGATGGAAATTCACATATTCAATGACATACAGTGCATATCCAGATCAGTTGGCTTCAGAAGCCAACTTATCTGGATCTACACTGTTTCGTAAGACAGGGCATGTCGTGTGTAGCAAGAAAAGGGTTAAAAACTTTGAAACATAGTAGAGGGCTCCATGGTAATCTGATCCCAGAGCAACAAAAAGTCTCAAGTTGGACAATGATGGACCTGACCACAGACAGAAATAGTTAGGTGCCAAAAACTTTCGAAACAAATTGAAGAAGGGGCCGACATTCAGTCAGACACTTGACCACTGTCATGCAATTAAAGATGAAAACAAAATTATCAACCATTATGTGGTTTAACAACCGCCCATGCTTTTGCCACATAACGTTTATGGTCTAACATATCTTTTCGTAACGACTGACACATTATTCTAATTCATCCGAAAAATCAGTATCACCAGTATCCTTCTGAATATATAGACTAAGTTGTCATAAAATTCGTGTTCCGATAGATCTTCGTGCAAAAGTGTTTCCAAGTGAACGTTATATAAGGAAATTAATTAAAAACGGCATCGATAAAACCTAGAACAATTTTATTTGAAAATTAATTCAGAATGACGACGATAAAACCGTTTATGATACCGATGCCCTGTTTTAAAAGTTTAGAAGTTAAAAGTTTATTCCGATTAACAGTCACTGACTCGACAGCTGCTCTAGAACGAGGAACGTAGCCCGAGGGTGGATGTATCCATCAGAAAAGAAAAAAAAATATAACAATATAAAACTGTAAGCCATCCAGGTTGTTATAAACAAAAACATATCTGCGAGCAAGTGGGGAGGGGGAACAATTAGTACCCTTCGATATATCCACTGTTTGTTCGAAAATTTTTGTACCAAATAGAAGAGATATTTTTAAGAAGAATTCATAACTTTCTAACGATACCAATGTGATTCTAATGAGTACGCTCAACATATCATTATTTATAGAAGAACAGAAGATAGAAAATAATCTCCTAAATAATCTCCACTGACCTGGAGCTATGATTTACCCTCAGTGGCTCGAAGAACCCATGTCTAGAACAAATTTGTATGGTCCCAAAGATGTACGAGCCATTAAAATTTGACTCTAGTTAGGAATTTCAGAGTGTTGATAATAAAATTAAAAGTTTACTATGTCGACAGTCTTGTTTCAGAAATTTATGGTTTAAAAGCTGTATCAGTCACTAACGTTTGTGTGTTTGTGTTGTCGTTTTTACGGCCCAGTCAACCCAGTGGGGTCATGTCGAGCGCGGTCAGTTTGCGTAACCACACGTTTACTGGGCAGGCTTAATCCTCTAAGCGGTTAAACAGTATTGTGCACATTCTTTCGCCAGGAACTTACAACTGCCCTTCTTGAATCAGCGGAAGGGAGAGAATGACCGTAGAAAATATTCCATGATCAATCTCCACGACGAAAGAATGTTGCCGACCTCGGCGGGGGTTGAACCCGCGACCTCCTGGTCTCCAGTCGGACGGCGCATACGTGATATTGTTTTGAACAGATTTGTTATCGGAAAACACTTTTGTTTTCAATGAACAAATAACCTTTTAAAATTTTATTGGAACTACATGTACGTAGTAACTGGCTAATTGTTTATTCGTTAAATTACCGGAATCAGTTGTACAACACTGTACTTCGCAGGTGCTACTATCTAAGGGCACATTGTAGGTATTCTCCCCGCCTTTGATTTTCTGCCATTTGAAATATTAAATGGCGTTGTCTAAGTGTAACTTTAGTAAACAGATACGTGCTTGTTTAAAAGATACTGTAGCAAATGAAATCTTGTTCTTATAACATTCGTTTATATTTCGTAAAAATTATCTAATCAATGCATTAACTCTTCTAATGTTTTTTTCTTAAAATCAAATACGCAATATTGTGAGTGTAATGGTAAAAATGCATCGTAACATACGTATATATGGCGGTTATACATAACCTTGTAATGAGAAACAGACTTTTGTCACCTCTGAGGATCTTAAACGTTAAACCTCGTGACGAGCTAATTCTAAGAAGTACACACACAACAATTTTGAATGACAAAATAAGACAATTTCCATAAAAAGTATCAAGTATTTGCTTTCTTGAGCTATCGGAAGAATTTCCTGTGGATTCAAAATCAGCCACGGTAAACGCGTCATTGTTGTCCAAGTCATTAAGTTTTATTGTATAACGTTGACTTGAAAAAAAAAACAAAACAAAAAAAAAAAAAAAACAAAAAAAAACAAACAAAAAAACAACAACAACAACAACAACAAAACTGCCGCAATAAGGCATATCAGAACTTGTAGTAAGTAATCTCTCCTTTTTAGAGCCTTGGGAAGGCTAGGCTTCTTGATTGTGGCATGTCCATGGCATTTTCACCTATACAGTCGAACCTCAATGGCTCAAACATCTTCGGGACCATGGAAATTCGCTCGAGACATGGGTAGTTCGAGCCACTGAGGGTTAATCATGGCACCAGATCAGGAAGCCAATAGTGATAATTTAGGGAAATCTTTTCGATTTTCTACACAATGATTGTATGTTGAGTGTACTCATTAGAATCGCCTCGATGAGGCGATTCTAATGAGTACACACACAATATACAATTTCATGATATAATAAGAAAAACATAATTAACTATTTGTTTTCTTGAGCTATTGGAAGAATTTTGTAGGAACTGAAAAAAGAGTTCGAATCATCCACGGTAAACGAGCCGTGTTCGAGCCATTGAGGTTATACTGTAGTTTTATATGGTGACTTACTTTCACAAGGTCAGGAGGGTTGGTACTACCAACGGGGTTTTCAGAACAGTTAAACAAGGTTACACACACACACACACACACACACACACACACACACACACACACACACACACATATATATATATATATATATATATATATATATATATATATATATATATATATATATATATATATATATATATATATATATATATATATATATATGGTAGGACATATAATTCTAATTAGATTTTAAAACCTGATTCAAACCGCCCAGTATTTTTCCTACTGACCGTAAATGGCGGTTGTCTGTGATTCAGTTTTTCTTTGTTTGTGCGTTGGCGGTTTCATATATGACTGACTTCACGTGGTTAATCAAATCAAAGTTATTGACATTACTGTTCGCGTCAAGTTGCAGACGCATTGTGTCAGCCTTAATGCTTAACACTCTGGGTAAGATTTTCAGACGACATTGATAATATTTTTTTCTTATTTTTCCCAGAAAACAGGTGTTCGCATTCAATGCAAATTTTCTGTACTGGAGACAATTTGCGTGCAATGACAAAACCTATTTTCTGGGGAAAATACAGAAAAATATTATCAATGAGTCGTCTATTGAATTAGCCCAAATAGGTAGTGGTAAGGGTTAAACGTTATCTAGAAGTGTTGTGCTTGTACTAGCATATCGACATTATTCTTCTGTATTGTTTTTTTTTGCTCTGGCTTTCAGTTTGAAGTCGACCCTCATCTTTCTATCATCCCAATGTCGGAAAGTTACCCTAAAGTATTTAGTCTAAGTATTAGGACACCTTATCTACTTACGATACTTTTCATAAAATTTGAAATAGTCCTTTCCTTTTGTGTATTACATATTGCTTTATGTATACATGTAGCAAACAGTGTAGACCCTGATCGGACGCCGCCTTATAAGGCCTAAGCGTCCCAATACTGAGGGTTATTACGGTATATGTTTTTTTTGCCTGTGTTAAGTAACTCTGATTAGTTGAAATTATGAAAACACGCCTATTCAAATATACTGAAAATTTCACCACCAAAAACTGAAAGTTTTCAGATAAAAATTATGATATTTTTTAATATTGTGCTCAAAACATATATTGTGGGTACTCGTTAGAACCGCCTCGCCGAGGCGGTTCTAACGAGCACCAACAATCTATGTTCTCAGCAAAAATAAGAAAAGTAATGTATACCCCTGTAAACCCCAGTTTTATTATTTATAAAAATGGGGTTTAAGGGGGTCAAAATTATATAGGTATGTTTTCGTGATGAGATGCAACATCTCTTCGTTTGCTCTTCTGTTTTTGAGATGGAGTTGTTTTATGTTTTTATTTCATTGCATGTCATTAAAGAGTGTCTTAGAAGGGTACTCGCCCTTTCCAATCTTGTATTTCAGGCGTCAACTCGCCATTAAACCCTATCCTTTTTTCATCATAGGTTTATGACTGTATGTTTCCCTGTGATGTTTTGCCGGTGAAGTAAAGAAAGCTCAACGCGGACTGAACATATGTTTGTAATTTGGAGTTGCATCAGAATTAAAGGTGTGTTATCCCGCGAGTATAACTCATTTCAGCCCCCACGCCCCCCCGCCCCCACCCCCCATGAATGTTCCAATGCGAATGCCCTATTGCAGTTCTTCTTCGTTCGTTGATGTTTTCCTTAGTGGTGTTTGTTTTGTCATTGTTTCTCATCCCCTTCTTTGGTGCCCCGGGAAAACCGTGCCTCGTGATTGTGGCATACCCCATGTATCTTAGGGTGTTTATCCTAAAACATGAAGCAATCCACTGACAAACTGGGCCCAGTTGTTCAAAACTAACGATAGCATAAATTAACGTATCGATAAAACTTTGATCAATAAATATGAAGTATAAGTTAATATTTTTGCTGAAAAAATGTGAGTAGCTTTTGCATTTGCAAAAGCAAAAGCTACTCACATTTTGTCAGCAAAAATACCTGTGAATTAGTTATTGTTCTTACTAGAACAGGTAACATTTTGACCATTAACGAGCTTGTTAAGCTATTGATGCTTTAAACAACTGGGCCCTGGTATTCTGTCTTAATGTGCTGGCTAAATGGCAAACAGTGTAGACACTTTAGAAAAACAAACAACAGAAAACCAAAAAAAAAAAAAAAAAAAAAAAAAAAAAAATAAATAAATAAAAAAAACAAAAAACAAAAACAAAACAACAAACAAAAAAAAAACAAACAAACAAAAAACATAGGTTCTTCACTATTGGATCAGGCATTGCTGCCCGGATATTTAGGGGTATTACGATAATGCACAGTATGTGTAAACTGATAAACTGCACTGGCACAGGAGAATTTTTTTAACTCTTAAAATGTCAATCCCGATCGCAGCAGCCGATATTGTGGAATATTCTTTTAAAAATAAAAGCACCGCAAGCATAATACCCCGCCATAGCAATTATTTGTTTATGTATTAAAGTTATCGTTGCGAAAATGTCCGGAAAGAAAATACGGAGGGACAGATAACAATCCTAAACCAGATCTTGATAATATCAATGGACAGATAACAATCCTAAAGCAGATCTTGATAATATCAATGCATATAGCAAGTTTGGTTAAAAGGCCTTGTTATTTACTCAAGTTATGGACGTGTCTCGGGCAGATAACTCCGTAAACATTTTACGAAATTTGCCCATTAGCAATCCCAAACCAGATCTCCTTAATGTCAATGCATATAGCAAGTTGATGAAAATCCCTTGTTATTTACTCAAGTTATCATCCGGAAACGAAAATATGGGCGTGTCTCGGGCAGATAACTCCGTAAAAATTTGACGAAATTTGCCCATTAGCAATCCCAAACCAGATCTCTTTAATGTCAATGCATATAGCAAGTTTGGTGATTTTGTTTGTGTTGAGGTTTTACGGCCCAGTCAACCCAATGGGGTCATTTCGAGCGCGGTCAGTTTACCTAACCACACGTTTACTGGGCAGGCTTAGTCCTCTAAGCGGTTAACCAGTATTGTGCACATTCTTTCGCCAGAACCTGACAACTGCCCCTCTTGAATCAGCGGAAGGGAGAGAATGACCGTAGAAAATATTTCATGATCAATCTCCACGAAAGAATGTTGCCGACCTCGGCGGGGGTTGAACCCGCGACCTCCTGGTCTCCAGTCGGACGGCGCATCCAACTGAGCCACCGAGGCCGGCACAAGTTTGGTGAAAATCCCTTGTTATTTACTTGTTATAGTCCGGAAACGAAAATATGGGCGTGTCTCGGGCAGATATCTCCGTCAAAAATTAATGAAATTTGCCCATTAGCAATCCCAAACCAGATCTGCACAATATCAATGCACATACCAAGTTTGGTGAAAATCCATTGATGTTTACTCAAGTTATCATCCGGAAACGAAACACGGACCGACGGACGACGGACGGACAGACGGACGGACTCACGGACGACCAACGTGAAAACATAATACCCCGCCACTATTGTGTGGCGGGGTATGAAAAGGGAGAAAAAAAAAAAAAAAAAAAAAAAAAAAAAAGAAATAAGGCTTGGCATTTCATGTAGCTAGTCTGTCCAGCCGACTAGTCACACAAAATAACTCTTGACTTATTGTCTCTGAAAATAATACAAAAAGAATATCGTCTGCAAATTGCCTCCTTAGAAGACAATTTGCATGAAGTGCCAATGTCTATTGTCTACAAAAAAAAAAAAAAAAAAAAAAAAAAAAAATTGAAAATGTCGTCTGCTGAATTGTTTACCCGGTGTGCAGAAAGTTAAACGTTAATATTGTTGGATCGGACGATTATCCTATTTAAATTTTCTAAGCGATCCCATACGGAGACTTGCTACTTTGCATGCTGCTGTTTAATGCTGTTGGTTTAATGTCTGCATACTGAGTTGAAATTTCAGCAGTCGACATTTTGAAATGTTTTTCTCAATTTTCCAGTAAACAAGTTTGGCCATTTTATGCAATAAGGAGACAATTTACATGAAATGTCAGAGCCTGTTTTCAGGGGGAAAGATAATAAAACAATATCGCCAATTTGTCGTCTGCAGAAATAGCCCAGAGAGTGTTTAAGGTTAACCAAACCCTCATTAATGTTCAGATGAAAATTATTCTCTGCGCCATTTCCATTTTAATGGTGTTTGTTTCTTTCTCAGCTATTTAAGTTGAACTGAACGCTAAAAAACAAGAAAAGTGTCAAGGAAAACACTTCTGACTCAAAGCCCCGGTATGCATGTTTATGTGTACAAGTACGCAAGTTTTCGTCTACTAGAAGATTATTTGCAATATGCTGAAACTGCCAATGAGCCTTTAAGTTAACCCTTAAAGAACCAATCTCAACTGCAGCAGACGGCAATTAGATTTTATATTCATTCTTCAGAGAAAATTAGGCTTGAAGTTTCATGTGAATCATCCGCCTGCATACAATTTAGCTTGTCGTTGCTGATAACTTTTTGCAAACAGTTTGGACCCAGATCAGGCCAGACAAAACGTCGGGCCTGATCTGGATCCAAACCGTTTGACACTCTGATGGTATGCCTGAAAGATGTTTTTTTGAAAAAGCTATTTTTAAAAAATATCCACTGACGACAAAAAGCATGCAAAATTACCCAGCATGCAAAGAGTTAAGGGTTCAGTGTTGGTAGGGTGAATGGTTAAAATGATGCGCAACGGGTTCTTATTGCAAATGCGGATAATGAAAGCCCAAATCATCAAATTGCTTGCTGTCAGATTAGGGCTTTCGTTGCGAGCTTACACTAAGAACTATCGGATACTGCGGAATACACCGACGAACAAAGAACATAATGAAAACATGCCTATATAATTTTGATCCCCTTAAACCCCACATTTATATAGTAAAATTGGGGTTTACAGGGTATATATTTTTTTCTTATTACTGCTCAAAACATAGATTGTGGGTACTCGTTAGAACCGCCTCGCCGAGAGTACCCACAATCTTTGTTTTGAGCAGAAATATGAAAAATATCAGAGTTTTTATCTGAAAATTTTCAGTTTTTGGAGGTGAAATTTTCTTTATATTTGAATAGGCGTGTTTTCGTAATGGCCTTGGTGGGATTACGCGGATGCGCAGGCTGATCTGGGACTTCGTTGTTCACATGGCATAAGGCCCTTTCATCAAGATGCGTTTCAAATACAAGGCAACATTATTTTTTTTTAATTAGCTGTGATTATAAATCTATAGGCAACGCAAAATAGGTGAAAAATGAGTTATCCTGTGACTTTGTCAATCATCCTCTTGATAGCCGTTGGTTGAAAGCCTGAATTGATTGCTGAAATAATAGAGAAAATACAGAGAGTACAACCTGCACAGCTGGATATAACAGCAATACAACACAATATTGTATTATAAGAAGAAAAGGTATACTTTGAGAGGAGGTTACTCTGTCAATACCCAGTAAGGATTCTTAATAAATCTATAGCGGCCCGCTATAGATTTATAAAGAATGTAGCTTGTAGTGGTTTTACTTTCCTTCTGAGAAAGGGATCTACTGTAGAGGAAACTAATTTGCTTCCCTTAGAATGGAACTCTTTTCAGAAGGAAGTTAGCATGCAATAAAGGAGACATTGAGTCATAAAAATCTGGCATACACAAATGTACAAACAGTTGGGTTAATGGGGAAACAGCTTGACATGTTTTTGTTCCTCAAAAGGGTCTACTCTTAAAGGAAAGAATGTGCTTGAGAAATTTTTATCAGAAAGGACTTAAGTTACAGAAACGATCCGGAAGCCACAAAGTAGTCTTCCTTGTAAAAACGGTGAAACATCTACCAATTGTATCTAGCCCCTTAAACTATTCGGTTTTGCAGAAATTGGCTTGTATGTTTCACTTTGAATAAATATCATGACTTATGACTCAAGAGCAAGTCGAGATATATAATCAAACTTCTATTTTTAAATCATGGCTCATGCAACAGCACATACTGGTTTTGCTTGTATTTATTTATTTATTTATTCATTTATTTTTCTTCAAAACACTAATAAACAAATCTTCAACCTACTGTTTACATACACTTTAAGTTTTGTTTCTATTTTATTATTGAAGGACACAGAACTCGTCCTGCAGTAATGGGTCAAGATGAAATGAACACACACACACACACACACACACACACACACACACACACACACACACACACACACACACACACACACACACGATACACCTATTTACAGTAGTTAAAAAAAAAAACAAAGCAGACTTACCAAATGTTACCCCGGTGTATCCAAACCAGTCCCAACAACCATTTGGGTTGGCGACGCTGCTAGTCACTTGTGGGTATAAAATGATGATATCGTTCAGATCACCAACTTCATTATAGCCAGCGTGACGCACATATGTATCGTTGATGTACGATCTGTATATACAATAATAAATACATATAAAATGTAAACCGTATCAATCAGAAATGGCCTGTACTCATGCTGGAACATCGAAAGTCTATGTCTACTCAACCCATTTATGCCGAGTGGACTGCTACCTCAAATCTTTGGACAGGTCCTTTTCCAGAAGAAGGTTGTCTGTTGTTTTTTTTTACCATATTTTATAGAAATTCCTGTATTTAATGCAAACAGTGCAGACCCTGATCAGACGCCGCGTTCTGCGGCGTCTGATCTGGGTCTGCACTGGTAGCATAGGTTCCTTTTTATGGTACATTAGACATAAGTGGATACAGGGAGCTAAATACACCTTGTATCGATATTACGATATTAAGTCACAAGGGAGACAACTTTTGTGATCTTCTATTTGTTTAGTCGAGTCAGTGACTTTAATAACCGAAATAAATTTTTAACTACTAAACTTCTTAAGCAGGAGTGTCGGTATCATAAACTACGTACATGAGAAAGATTTTCTAGGTTTATCGCCGCCATTGTAAATTAATGTCCAAATATGGCAACTTTTCTGCACGAGAGTCTGTCGGAACTTGAATTGTATGGCAACTTTGTCTATAAAAGGAGTAAGATTGTTGGCAAAACTGATTTTTCGGATTTATCACTTGCTACATAAAAATAGGTTACAACATTGGTATTCTGTGGCAAACTGCATGCATGATTGTTAACCAAATTATGACTGATAACTTTGCTTTCTTCTTTAAAAGCTCCATATTCCTCAAAAAAGAACATTTTTTATCCAAGAAAAAAAAAATCTAATAAAATGATATATGGTATAATACTATCATAAAATGTGGCATCTGACAGCCTGTAAATTTCATTTAGTTCCTCTTTTTTGAACTGAATAAAAAATGAAATGATTTTTATCGTACCTCTGAATTAATGTTGGCAACATTAATTCAGAGATTCGATAAAAAATCATTTCATTTCAAGAAGAAGAGACTAAATGAAATTTTACAAGCTGTCAGATGCCACATTTTATGATTGTATTATTACCATATATCAATTTATTAAACCTTTCTTGGATAACAAAATGTCTATTTTTGATGAATATTGCGCCTTTAATTGCATAACGATGAGTCTTTTTTCAGACTAAATGACGGCTCCCTCTTCAATCAGATGGTTTGCGCTTGGCTATCAATAACTATGGTCGGTCCCATCGTGGTCCTGTTTGTGGTTCTGTCGCGTTCTTGCTTTAGATTGCCATTGAGCACTTTGCTTTATTTTGCTCTATTTGATCACGATGTTTGTTATTATATGTATTTCACTGGTGATGTTTCACTGATGGATTAGAGGACCTTTAAAAAATCTTCAGAATTCATCTCCAGTATCATCAGCCCAATTGCCCTGATTATTGCATTATAATTCTCCACAAATTGCACGACCCGCAGATTAGTCGTCCGACCGACCGTAAAGTTAATTTTTGAAGTGTGCCCTGTAATCTACTTGTACGTCTGTCCATTCGTCCATTCAGTCAGTGAAAATAGCATTAACTCTTGAACCGTTAGAAATATTATAATCATTTGTGCAAGCAGATTATAAAATCTATCAAAAGCCAGAAATATGAAAATACGGAAATCTCCGCAGGTCTTCAATCATACGAGATATTTTGATAAAATGTTTGGTATACACATTAATATTGATAAGATCAAGCCAAAGTAATTGCAAAATACCATTTTCCATTGTCCGAAGCAAAGCCGAGGTAAAAATTCTTTTATGTAATCAGTTGGTGAAAATGGTCATAACTCTTCAACGGTTTTGAATATTTTGATTATTGTTCGCACAGAGATTGATACCAAAGAGCTCTAGCAAATGCGTGTGCCAAATGCCAGTTTGGCTTAACCGAGACCACAAATGTGAAAATAAAATTTGATAATTGTTCATTGTTAAGGTCAAATATCAAAGCTCCAGACAAGTTTTCTTTTCAGAAAGTATTGATATTTTTTCTTATTTCTCTACAAAAGTATATGTTGTGGGTACTTATTAGAAGCGCCTCATCGAGCCGCTTCTAATGAGTACCCACAACATATGTTTTCATGGGAAAAAAGAATAAACAGATTTACAGTACCTGACATCATTCTTATGTGGAGCTATGAGACATATGTTGGTACTGTATAAGGTATGAAAACATAATGTATTTCATAATCTTACCGTCCCATTCCGCACCCATGGAACGCCACATGTAATTTACAGCCTGCAATATAAAATCAAGTTTACCCTTGTATGATGAATAGTCTTACGTTTACAATGTCCATAAGCGTAACACAAATAACCTAAGTATTCATATACCTTGACTCCTTACCAGACCTGTCCTTAAATTTTAACAAAATTGATTTTACTACCTGTTAAGCCCACGCGGACCGAACACATGTGTAATTGTAATGTACATCCCAATTAAAGATGAGTTTGAGGCATTGTGTAAAGCCAGTATAACCCCAGTAGTCGTTCTGTTTACTGTTCCAGGGCGATTCTTCTGTTGAAATTTTTATTCATTCATGTTTTGCTTCCTGCAACTGTGTCGTCGCCACGAACATGCCTATATAATATTGACCCCGTTAAACTCCACTTTATATAGTAAAACTGGGGTTTACAGGGGTATACATTATTTTTCTTATTTTTGCTCGAAAACATAGATTGTGGACTCGTTAGAACCGCCTCGCCAAGGCGGTTCTAACGAGTACCCTCAATCTATGTTTTGAGCAGAAATATGAAAACATATCAGGTTTTTTTTTTTATCTGAAAATTTTCAGTTTTTGGAGGTGAAATTTTCTATATATTTGAATAGGCGTGTTTTCATAATAATGAGTATTGTCATTGTTACTCATCAATTGTTTCAATGCCTCGGGAAGGTGGTGATTCGTGGTAGTGTCCTTTCCTAGGTAACTTCATTTAGAAACTACTATTGAATGACAAACGTAGACACTGATCAGCCGTTCGGTGGCCTCTAATCTGGGTTTACAGTCAACACTATTTGCTCAAGCATTACTGTATTTATCCTAAATAAATGGACACTTAACTGCTAACCATACTTGACCTAAAAATCGAGCAAATCCACTTTACTACCCCTGCTGTATGAGAGGCGAACTGTCCTGGTCGCGTTCTGCGGTGTCTCATCTGGTTCTTTACCGTTTGTTAAAGCCTTTCCTGTCCTAATACTAAGAATAAACACGACATTCTTGACATTGCCAGTTCTTTCCTGTTTGCGTAACACTTGAATTAATTTTGGAGTAAAAATAACTTGCTGCGTTTCAAACCTAATTTAAGAAACAGTGTGTCATTTCATTATATGTATGTAGAATATGAAAACATCATGATAATAGTTATGTTTATTTGTAATATTTAGTTTAAGAAGACAACACCAATAAAATAAGAAACCATACCTTTTTAGAAAAAAAATGCAAAAAATATCTCAATATGTCGTCTGCTGAAGGTTTGATCCAGCATGTATAGCATTGTCTTATACCAGTTCTACTTCTTTTAAAGAATACAAATGTGTGTGTGTGTGTGTGTGTGTGTGTGTGTGTGTGTGTGTGTGTGTGTGTGTGTGTATGAAATCTGGACTATTTAATAGGATCAATATCAGACATTGCATCGCCACCATTCTATAGTAGATACAACATTATGGTTTTAACCCATTTATGCCGATTTAACCCATTTATGCCGAGTAGAATCTTCCATCTCAGTTGTTTGGTAAGCTCTATTTGCAACAGAAGGGGTGTGAGGTTATTTTCTTTTATCATCATGTTTTATAGAAATTCCTGTTTTTAATGCAAACAGTGTAGACTCTGATCAGACGCTGCGTTATGCGGCGTCTGATCAGGGTCTACACTGTTCGCCAATATCCCTTATATAGCACGCCGGGCATAAATGGGTTAAGGGAAACTGATACACTTTCAGGGGAGGCAACTTTCAAAATTATTTTTGTTTATTTCTGAAAGGAGAGCCACTCTACTCTCCAAAGGGTGCAAATTCTTTACTTAGGATAGACGCTTTTTTCAGAATGGGCTTAGCATGCAACAAAGTAAACATGACTATAGAAAAATTGTCTCCCTTGGCGGAAATAATCTTCCATGTGCATCCAATCCCATTCCAATGGTTATCGGCGTCATGTTTATGACTGTTTTTTTTTGGACGTTAGACTGGTTGTTGATAGACAGGACAGTGAGCTTCCACCATGAATGACACCCATTCGTGATATTTCCATTCTCTTATGTTCTATCTCCGTATTCTTCAAAAACAGACATTTTATTGTCCAAGAAAGGTTTAGAAAATATTAATACAATCATAAACTGTTGCACCTGACAGCCAGTAAAATTCAGTTAGTCTCTCGTTCTTGAACCGGATCAAAAATGAAAAGATTTTTATCGTATCTCTGAATTCATGTTGCCAATATTAATTCAGAGATAGATAAAAAAAAGTCATTTCATTTGTGATCCAGTTCGAAACAAACGCGAGACTAACTGACTTTTTCCAGGCTGTCAGATGCCACATTTTATGATCGTATCAATACCATCATATATTAATTTATTAAACCTTTCTTGGATAAAAAAAAACCCTCCCAAGAAAAAAAAACAAAAAAAAAAAAAAAAAAAAAAAAAAAAAAACAACAACAAAAAACAAACAAACAAACAAACAAAAAAAAAACAACAAACAAAAAAAAAAAAAAAAAAAAAAAAAAAACAAAAACAAAAACAAAAACAAACAGCTAGCATTCTACACAAATCTATAGCGGGCCGTTATCGGCCCGTCAGCTACCCTGACGGGCCGATAACGGCACGCTATAGATTTATGTAGAATGCTTACTGGAAAATATCTAGTTTTGAGGAATATGGAGCCTTTAATCTATTTGCCTATGTCTATCAAGACTAAAATAGCAAACCTTACTTATTGTTTTCGTAGCACATGTTCTAGGGACATAGATATATCCAGTGTCATCCATACTGTACATAGATGGCGTTGTTAGATAGAAGACGTCGGACTGGTCAAACTCTAGTAGCTAAACGAACAAAACCTTGCTTTTTTTACCCATAATATTGGAACACCTTATTTCCTTACCATACTTGTTCTAACATTTGAATAAGTCCATTTAACTGTCTGTTGTTGTGTTTAAAAAGAGTGGATGAGTAAATAATGTAGATCCTAATTTGACGCCGCATTTGGCGTCCATTTCAGATCAGCTCTATTTACTCAGGCCTGTCTGTCCCAATACTTAGGATTTATACGGTTATTTTGATCATCGCAACTCAGAACGGAATTTACTACAGTTA
Source organism: Anodontia alba (assembly GCA_964016985.1). Classification (NCBI taxonomy): domain Eukaryota; kingdom Metazoa; phylum Mollusca; class Bivalvia; order Lucinida; family Lucinidae; genus Anodontia; species Anodontia alba. The sequence goes on from OZ024824.1 coordinate 110,292,284, forward strand.
ACCCCTCGATACAACTATAAAATTCGTTGTACGGACAATTTGAATGTCACGAAACCTTCGCTCAAGATGTTACAGTTAATGATAAATTATGCAACAATGTTACATTAAAAGTTCAAACTACATTTGTTTTAGATATTTGTTAGAATCGCCGCAGTGAGGCAATTCTAACAAATATCCAAAACATGATGTTCTATGATGAAATAAAAAAAGGTCTTTCTTACATATCATTTTGTCCATCAAAGCATTTACCGCTTCAGCCCTGAGTTTCTGAAGTGGACTCTCTCATCCTTTAACTTAGACATTGGTCCACTGATGCGAAAAAGGGTCTCAGCATGAAATCAGAAACAGAATGGCAAACAGTATAGATCCAGATAAGACGGCTCGTTACGACCCGTCTCATCTGGATCTGCACTGTTTTCACAGGTATCTGTTTTGGGGTCTGCCGGGTTAAAATAATTAAAATTCGTACTTCGATATTAGATATCGTGCTGGTTTCATTTAATAACCGAGTCCTTTCTTACACCTGAGCTTGTTTATTACACATCTGAGCCGCAACGTCAGAAAACGTACCGTCGGACATATGCGCCCTGGGAAGATTCAGATCAGCCTGCGAATTCGCGCAGTCTGATCAGTATCTTCACTGAGCGTAATTTGGATAACCAAGAATGCAAAGTTCATGCGGACAGCGAAGACTCTAACTCGAGTCTTCGCTGGGCGGATATGTCAGATGGTAATATATTTCACTTGTAATGGTTCATATCATCACGAGAACACGCCTATATAGTTTTGACCCCCTTAAACCCCACTTTTATACAGAAAAACTGGGGTTTACAGGGGTATACATTATTGTTCTTATTTTGCTAAAAAAATTTGGTTGTGGGTACTCGTTAGAACCGCCTCGGCAGTACTCGATAGAACCGCCTCGCCGAGGTGGTTCTAACGAATACCCACAATCTATGTTTTGAGACAAAATATGAAAAATATCAGAATTTTTATCCGAAAATTTTCCTTTTTTTGGTTGTAAAATTTTCAATATATTTGAATAGGCGTGTTTTTGTAATGTAGATAACATTTCACTTAAAACTGCTAGGAGCCATGAATTGTTGACTATTTTACTCCACATGACCAGACTCAAATCGAGTTTGTTATTTTCTGTTATTGATTTGATTCGTATTTTCAATGGATCCCAATTTACTTTAAAGCCTACAGGTGCAAATAACATCACTGCATACTGCCTATGCGTTGACCAGATCGTGTAGTCAGGGCATGCGCAGTTCGAATATATCCAAACAGAAGTATTTTCACGGGGACTGGATGCACTCAGTATATTTTCTTCCACATCTTACAAGGAAGACAACTTTTATGACTTCCTGTTTTCTTTCTTGTACAGCTAAACCACGTCTGAAAACGGAGTCTGCTCTAAAAAGCAGATACCTTTTCAGAAGAGAAGCAAAACTAATTTGACAGAGTTGTCTCCCATGAAAGTGTATCCACTCCCCTAAAGTGTTACCTGTCCTTTTTGAATAGCGTCTTTACGAGGTTCCTAAAACATAGAACGAAAACCTCAATAAATAGGTTCACCAGGATAGAATATCAGATTCAACCAAAGAATTTTTGATCATATCCAAAGAAGAAATCTCACTTACTGTGACAGCTTCCGTTCACAGTCTAGTGGTAAGCAGTTCAAGTCCCTTGACATCACGAGGTCAAGGTCATAGTCTGGTGATGATTCTCCATGAGAACCGAAACTGTCACAGTAAGTAAAAAATCTTCTTTGGATATAAGAATTCATTGGATTAATAGAACGACAACGTTTGAAACCCCATAGAAGATCTTTAGAATATAAAATTATTTTCAGTTATCGCTTTTTGAAACACTATTTATCCCAGCAGGCACGCAATGTTGGGACAACGTTGCATGAACGTCGATGCAACGTCATGGCGTTGCATGGACATTAATGCGACGTTTATAAACGCCATGTGTCCGATGGGAAGCCTCTTTAGACTATGATGTTGCTATCGTTCATTGCTTTTAGAGCAAATGCTGTTTTAATGGCTGCATGGTCAAAATAAGATAGTTCAGCAATGTCAATATAACGAATAGTAAACTAGATCAGTTCGCTGAGGAGCCTGTCAGGCAAATCATATGTAGTATTGGTGGAGAAATGGTGCAGGAAAAACACATTGAAATTGAAAGAAAAAAAGATAGAACAAAAGAAAGAACAAAAGAAAGAAAGAAAGAAAGAAGAAAGAAAGAAAAAAGAAAGAAAGAAAGAATGAAAGAGATAGTTTATCCTTCCGTGAAAATTTAAGTCGGTTTTGTATGATGAATGTTGTTTCTTTAATTACTTTATATCCTTAAAGCGCCGAGAAAAAATTGACGCAGACGACATTCGATTTTTTTTTTTTTTTTTTTATAGAAAATAAGTCTGGACATTTCATGTGGCAGACAGAGTCACATGAAAAATCAACTTATTGTCTATGAATAATAAAATATGTATTAAAACAAATGTCGCCTGCTGCGGTAGTGTTCGGCGCTCTAAATGTTAACATTAGGAAATTACGTGTAGCAGTAATTGTGCAATCGTTTCATTGATTCATCAGCAGAAATACAGTGAACCCTCATTGCAACGACAGCATTTGTTCCCAAAGATCTTGCCGTAAAATTATTTCGCTGTTGTAATGAATCCTTATTGAGCAAAATGATATGTTAGAAAGGGTTTGTTTTATTTCCATTTTCTCATAGAATACATGTATATGTTTTAGGTATTTGTTAGAATCGCCTCTAACAAAGAGCCAAAATTGAAGATTTCTATATAATATAACTGCACAATTTCTCATTAACTGTCACTTCTAGAGCGAAGGTTTTGTAGCAGTCAAATTATCATTATTACGAAATTTTGTCGTTGTATCGAGTGTCGGTATAAAGAGGGTTGACTGTAATAGGAATCTGTGAGATTTACTTTGCTACAAGTATAAACCAGTTATAAAATCCTCAGCCACTTGAATTACTATAAAGTGGAACCGAACAATAAAAATTTCGAATAAACACAACAAGGACCTGAATATAGTTCATTTGTTTTCAAACTTCAAAAGTTTATTCACTTACGTATATACATATATTCGGACTATAGATATAAGTACAAGATTTTCTGTATTACCTATACAATCTTCACCAACTCTATTCGGCAAGCACACGATGCTGAGACGACAGCGTACGATTCCTAATCGACGCAATTTCAACACCGTGTCCTTGACGGACGGGAAAAACACCTTTACACTGCGAGAAGGTTTGCACTTCTCCGTGACTTCTTCGGAGGGTCAATATTCAAGGCTTGGCCAATTCATGGTCTTACTCATAAAGAAAGGCCATTTATTGGCCTCGTCATCTACAACAACATCACTATCTCTCCGCCTTGTCGAAACGAAACACACGGTCGGAGCGTCGGAGTCATGAACAGGTACAAAAACAGAATATTTTTATGGTGTACTTAATATAATACAACAATACAACTTTAATATTAGCTTCAGAAGTTCTATATTTAAATGATTGTATGATAAACCTAGCTATTTTTTTTAAATAACTGCATTAGTTTATTCATATTTGGACGTGTATAATGATGCTATATATATACTATATTCTATACCGTTTAGATTACAAAATAAACATTTTCTGTCATTTCTCTCTGATTGTCTGTGTCTACCGGTTTCTATATGTAAACTGTGTGATGGTTATCTCAAACCGCCTTTATAACAGGTTTAATTGCTCTGTATAGTAACTAAGAACTTGACATTGGAACTTCCATTATGAATTGTACTGAACTCTTATGTATATATTTAATGGAGGTACAAGTACTTTCGTATCTACTGCATTGAACCAAACATCGTAAAACCCTGTTCTTTGTAATAAGTTTCTAATATTCGAAACCCAGTATATTGCATTTTCATTTCTCGTTAATTCATTTACAAGAATAGAAAACACTACTTTACCTATTCAGTTACCATAATCGGGGTTAAATTATTTCAACCCATATTTTATAATTCTCATATACCAATCTATAAAAAAGGAAAGCGACCCGTTTGAACATACAATGCAGCGATGCTGATGCTCATTTTGACACCAAATATCCGCTTTAAATACTTCCTATGTACCCTTTCGCATATCCCTGCAGACGAGAAACCCCATATGTCACAGCTGTTGTCCAAGATAGACTTAACAAAAGTGTCAATATGTCACAGCTGTTGTCCAAGATAGACTTAACAAAAGTGTCAAACAGTTGTAACAACATTTAACTGGAACCTGAATTTGAAAGTAACAGACCCTTTGCTCTTTCTGTCTGTCCGAACATAGCCCTTTGAATGGTTCCTCCATTGCTAATAACATAACCAAGGTAGTTTAAATCTTTTACTATTTCAATATTTTCTGCATTATAGATAAATTTATCCTTTGGAATGCGTCCATCCTTTTGAACATCATTGTTTTTTTTTTTTTCAACTTTTCAACGCTAACAGTCAGCTGCCAAACGTTGCAATATAATTCAAGTTGTACTAATGTAGCGGACGCTGATAGTGATGTGCTAATTGCGGTTTATTTACCCGTCTCCGCTTCCGAAACCACACGAGATATCCAACATCTTTTTGTTTGGATTGCTATACGTACCGTTGGGCGCCAACAAGACCCGGGACCCTGAATGGAGGGTAGTAAGAGGTTTGCGTAACTGAACTCGGTCAGCTTACCGAAAAATAATCATATCGTATATTGCTAGTCATGTGTATGGCAGATCACTGTAGAATGCTGCATGCATACGATGTTTTGTCATACAATTTCAGCTAGACTAACTGTGAATAAAAAAAAAAACACACACAAAAAAAAAAAAACAAAAAAAAAAAACAAAAACAAAACAAAAAAAAAAAACCAACAAAAAACAAAACAAAAAAAAAAAAAAAAAAACAAACAAACAAACAAAAAAAAAACAAAAAAACAGAGGACATTGGTGATTGGGTGTTTTCACTAAAAGGTATAATTACCTACCGTTATTAACTTTTCTAATCGATGATGTACTTTGTAAAAATAGTCTTTCTGTAGACAATGTTTCAGCGTAACCTTGACAGCTCATATTTAACAGAACTACGTTCTTAGTATGTAAGATATCAGTTCACTGAACATTGAAACATACCAGTAAATCACCTCCATAAATGAAGTTCAAAAGATCATAAGCAGCCGAAAAGTTACAGTTGTTTAGGTAATCTGTACTCGGAGAGAAATGGTCACATGCACCGCCATAGTTATTTGTTGGCTGAAATATTAAGTAAAAAATGAGCCGCGTCATGAGAAAAGAGTCGTTTCAGCATATGCGAACAGCAAACGTTCAGACGAGCCTGCGCATTCGCGCAGTCTCGTCTGAACGTTTGCTGTTCGCTCAGATAAGCATAGGCCAAGGAGAAAGTTCAGCCAAAGAACTAAGTATGAGGCCTTCCTAAGGGGTCAAATATGAGAACTGAAAGATTGATTTGACGGAAAGTCCGATGAGACATTTTCTCTCGACGAGTCTCTAAAGGTAGTCATAGCATCAGGCAAAATCTGAAACTCACGTTATCATGGTTATTATTTTATCGAAAAATATGATTGAAGATGAGATATAAACTTGTCTATCGTACATATTCTTTGATTCAGACAGACATGCCTGAACAAGCAGTGTAGACCCAGACCAGATGCCAGAGAATGCGGCGTCTGATCAGGGTCTACTTTGTTTGGAATACATCCTGCAGTATTATAGACACAGCAACAGGTAATAAGATAGACATGTTCTTATTTTAGGGCATGTATGGGAAGGGGTTAAGATGTCAGAATACTATTCGTTTTTACTTGTGCTGTTGACACTCGCCTGCTTCGTTTTTTAGATGCTGATCACAGCTCAATAATCGCCAAAAATAAAGGAGAAGGACATTACGTGTTACAATCAGACTTGAGAAACTAAAAGATATACGAATAGAAATTAAAATCGTTTATCTCTTAACCCCTAAGTATTGTGACACCTTGAACTCTTTATCGTACTTTTCCTAAATTTGAAAAAGTCCATTTTACTACCCGGTTATCGAACTGTCTTAAAAGCTGGACGATTATCAAACAGTGTATACCCTGATCAAACACTGCGTTCTACGGCATCTGATCTGGGTCGACATTGTTTGCCTGTCTATCCCAATATTTAGGGTAATTACGGTATAATATTATAAATAACACGTATACATTTGTAGTTTTCCTTGCTTTGAAATATTGAAGGACAATTCTCATTTATTTGGGAATAACGTGATCGGAAGAAAATCAGTGTTGGTTAGGACAGATGACAACGTATCAAAACAGATCTTCACACAAAAAATATTGGTAACGTCTATTAATTTCTTCGCAGCTCTGTAATTCTATGACACTACTTATTATTAATTTGTTCCTTATTATTTTCTTGACGGCTCTCTAGATCTTTGACAGTAGCATGAAATGGGCCGTGCCATGTGAAAACGTGTCTTCGGGCATATGCGGACAGCGAGGACCCAGATCAGCCTGCGTATTCGCACAGGTTGATCTGGACCTTTGCTGTCCGCAGGCAGAATCATTGGACACTATAGAATGCATCAATGGAGAGTAAATGACCGAATGACTTTATGCATACGTGGGATGAATCTGAATCTGTGCATTTTTCGCATACTCGAAGACATATTGTCGCATTCTTCACAACTATGTATGCCTGTAATAGAGGTACGCATTAACATGTTCGTTTTTATGCCACTAAAACAACCAACTATCTTTTTTTTATTTTAAATGATTCTCATATCATCCTGGCTTACCTGGACCGACAAATGTGGTATACATGTTTTACCTTTTACTTCTAGAAACATGTTGCTGTTTAGTGTGTCACAGAGCATACCATCCTGCATAGTCTTCAGTATTTCTCATTTGTAAATACGAGGGATGTTCGAAATGAATTGCTTATTGTCCTCTAGCTCGATATCCACGTGGGGCACGATAAAAACCAATACATACCTGTATAGGGCTATTCAATATCTACACAATGGTGTATAAATGTACATGTTAGACTAAGTGTAAGACATAAAATTTGCCATTTGAATACACGCAGTCATTGACCACTGCAGTAAAAATGGTTGGTAGAAGCGTCGACAAAAAAGATGAAATACGGGCTTACATCAAAGCTCGATCAAAACTTGGTTGTTCTTTGAAGAAGCTGATGACTGAAATTTCTACTGCTTTTGGACCTTCTTGTGTGTCTTATGACACAGTTCGGCGGTGGAAAAAGAAATTTGAGTCTGGTGTAGAGTCCATCAAAAATGCACCGAAATCAGGTAGGCCAAAATCTGCATCTCGTAAAGAAATCGTTTCCAAAATAAAGGAAATCATTGAAGGAGATGCCAGATTTACAGTTCGTGATATTGCACGAAAGGTAGGCATATCACTATCAACGGTTCACCTTATTTTGAAGAAGCATTTGAAAGTCAGAAAGATTTCTGCTAGATGGGTGCCACATCTGTTGACTGACGAGCAAAAGACGCAACGGGTTAAAGTGACCAAAAAGCTGCTTCAAATGTTTCCAAAATATGACAAAAAGCAGTTTGCCAATGTCGTCAAAGGTGATGAAACCTGGGTCCATTATTTTGAGCCCATCAGAAAGGTTAGCAATAAGATCTGGGCCACTAAACACAGCAAACGCCCAATAATTGCCAAACGTTCTTTGAGTACAAAGAAGGTTTTGTATGCAATCTTCTTCTCTGGTGAAGGAGTCGCAATAAAAGTGCCAGTGAAAAAGGGCAAAAGCATCACCGGAAAGTACTACAAAGACGTAGTACTGAAGAAACTGAAAAGGTATTATCAGAAACGACGCCCTGCCACTGGTTTTAAACATGTCCGTCTTCTACATGACAATGCCCCAGCTCATACCTCCGCAATAGTTACGGCGTTTTTGAAGAAAGAAAAAGTAACTGATTTGCCTCAACCCCCGTATTCCCCAGACCTTGCCCCATGTGATTTCTTTTTGTTTCCGAAATTGAAAGCATTCCTTGCTGGGCGGAAATACCAGTCCCGACAGGCACTTGGATCTGCCATTCATCAGTACCTTATTACTGTGCCCAAATCAGCGTACCGTGACGCCTTCAAGAAGTGGATACATCGGCTGAAACTTTGCATTTCTAGCCACGGGGAGTACTTCGAGGGCATGAAATGAGTACTTTTGGGCTTACTTGAAATTTGAAGTCTCCAGATAGAAATAAGCAATTCATTTCTAACATCTCTCGTATATCATCCATTACGTTAGAAAGTCTGTAAAGTAGAACCCAATTGTCCCCATAATATGCATACCTGCCCATGTTCAGCGTTGATGTTGAATACAGTCTTGATCTGGCTGGATTGATTCACGTAATGCTCATAATATCTTTGTATAACAGGACCAATACCTACAAAAACATTGAAAAGAAATGACTGAAGATTCTAGACAGTAAATATACACCTGGAAAAATGTTAAGCAACCTCACAAAAATCACCGAAAGTTTGAAAGTAATCTCTCTTTCTCTCTTTATAATAATTATATATAAGTATAATATCAGAGCGTTCATAGTTTGGATTTTAAGTGACTCTGATGGTTGTACAACCATCAGAGTCACTTAAAATCCAAACTATGAACGCTCTGATAGGTATTGGCCACAGTATTCATTAAAGGTTCCATATCCCTCAAAAATAGACATTTTATTGTCCAAGAAATGTTTAATAAATTGATACATGGTATTAATACAATCATAAAATGTGGCACCTGACAGCCTGTAAAATTTCAGTTAAGTCTCTCGTTCTTGAAATGAAATGATTTTTTATCGTATCTCTGAATTAATGTTGCCAACATTAATTCAAATATATGATAAAAAATCATTTCAATTTTGATTCAGTTCAAAAACGAGAGACTAACTGAAATTTTACAGGCTGTCAGATGCTGCATTTTATGATCGTATTGATACTATATGTCAATTTATTAAATCTTTCTTGGATACAAAATGCCTATTTTTGAGGGATATGGAGCCTTTAAGTTAAGCATGGTGGATATTTCAATATAAAAATAAAAATGTCATTTATTACCCACATATTGCATAAGCAATACCTTCAGTACCGTGAATGACTGTTGCGTGCCCAAGTTACTGCTTACCTACGCCTAATCCCTCCAGTTAAGCGCCAGACTTTCTGCCGAGGCAATTCACGCCAAATGTATATTATGGACAGCGTCACGAAAAACTAGCCATATTTCTGTTATGGAATGTTATTCATTATTACGAAAACATGCCTATTGAAATATATTGAAAATTTTACAACCAAAAAGAGGAAAATTTTCAGATAAAAATCTATGATATTTTTCATATTTCTGCTCAAAACATAGATTGTGGGTACCCGTTGGAACCGCCTCGCCGAGGCGGTTCTAACGAGTACCCATAATCTATGTTTTTGAGCAGAAATAAGAAAAATAATGTATATCCCTGTAAACCCCAGTTTTACTGTATAAAAGTGGGGTTTAAGGGGGTCAAAATTATATATAGGCGTGTTTTGGTAATGTGTTAATCCTGGTCCTGCTGATCCCGCATATACCCTGCCTTTGCAAACAGTGCAGATTCAGATCAGTTGGCTTCTGAAGCTAACTGATCTGGATCTATACTCTTCGTCATTGAGAATGTGAATTTGTATCAACAACCTGGATCAAGTAATCTGATTGGCTGAAAATTAGAAGTGGGCATGGCATTTTCATTTATTCAGCGTGACAATGGTTAATAACAATAATGATCGTTGATATGCATTTACATCTTACCAGATCGGGGTTTTCTAGGGATGTTTATTTTTTTTTCCAGGTGTGAGTATATCTAACAATACATTTGACATTATGTAACAGTGAAGTTTAGGACCAGATGGTCATCGAGGTGGTTTGGTCACGAATATTTCCTAGACGCTGCACGCGTCCTTTAGAGGGCACATTCAGCAGCAGCTATGAATATTCTTGACTAAACGTCAATAAAATGTATCTCAAATAAAGACCTTAGCAAACCATGCACTTCGATGCAAATCATTAAATACAGATAAAAAAGAGAATTATCGAGATTTGAATATTTCATCACGAAAACATGCCTATATAATTTTGACCCCTTTAAACCCCACTTTTATATAGTAAAACTGGGACTTAAAGGGGAATATTATTTTTCTTATTTCTGCTCAAAAACATAGATTGTGGGTACCCGTTAGAACCGCTTCGCCGAGGCGGTTCTAACAAGTATCCACAATCTATGGTTTTGAGCAGAAATATGAAAAAATATCAGATTTTTTTTATCTGAAAATTTTCCTTTTTCGGTTGTAAAATTTTCAATATATTTGAATATGCGCGTTTTCGTAATGCCAATGTTTTTTCATGGGTGCCACGGTTTTAAATTTTAATGTATTTCAGTAGTAACTAAATCTCAATTTTCCGTTTATAATGTGTGAAAATATCATGGCTTTACCGACCGTTCTAAGGCGGTGGTCCCGGTATTAGTCTTACTCTTTGTTGCTTTGTGGTTTATTCTACGAGGCGATTTGTTGTATGTCTTTCCGTGTGTCATTTTGTTCTCGTGTTTTTCAGTCCTTTTAGTATTGCGATTACCTCGCTTGGGGAAGAGAAAGCTAATCTTAGTGCTTTTCGTACGTTTGTTCGGTTTGTGCTTGTTTAGATTTGTCGTTTCCTCTTCCTCTTTGGGTCTGGGAAGAGCTGCGGTTTGTGATTGTGGCACTCCCTGGACTTTTCTCTTACCTTTTTTACTAGCTCTAGTCATTTCGTATGAAATTTATGAAACGAGTCTTCGGCGAGTTTAATAGATTTTAATTAAAATAACTACAAACATAAGATTCTGTTTATTATACGGCTTTTAACTGTATTTTATGCCCGTAGAAGTTAAAACGGTTTTCAACAGAAAAGATAACTTTGTCACGGAGGGCGTGATGACGTTACCCACAGGTAACAAGTGTTATGTAACGTTTGGTCATATCATTTTAAGACATTACGTTAACCACAGAATAATACATCACGAAAACATACCTATATAATTTTCACCCCCTTAAACCCCACTTTTATATAGTGAAACTGGGGTTTACAGGGGTATACATTATTTCTCTTAGTTCTGCTCAAAAACATAGATTACTAAGATCTAACGAGTACCTACAATCTATATATGCTTTGAGCAGAAATATGAAAAATATCGCAGTTCTTTTTTTTGTCTGAAAATTTTCAGGAGTTTTTTAGGTAATTTTTTTCCAAATATTTGAATAGGCGTGTTTTTATAGTCGAGACGTCATATGATAAAGAAAAGGTATCCAGAATAATATGTTTCTTATTTATCCACGAAAAGATCTGTTACAGATACGTATTAAAAGCCCCTCTGAGAAGTATATTGTGGGTACTCATTCTTTTTTCATGGACAAATAGGACAAATGGCTATATTTTGTTGGGTGTAAAAATGTTTGACCTACAGCTCTGGATACTAGGAAGCACATATTTCATATAAACAATGTATTCAAGGCATTTACTATTCGCCAGTATATTTCATAATATTCAAGGTTTCTATCTGTAATGTAGTCTTTGTTTCCAAAGGCAACCTTTTAGATTTTTATTTTACTTCACTGCAGCCGGTGTTGGTGCCGTGTGGCGGTCGTAGAACGTCTCCCGTACTTCGCCATAGCGCAGATTATATTTTTGTTTCCTTTGGGATCACCGGGCCCACTGTGGTAGCTTTAAAAATGGAACTCTACTCATATATACGCTAGAGGGCGTAAGCAGTGTTGCAAACTTCATAACTCCCATTTTCTATCTGTAATGTGTTCTTTGTTCCCAAAGGCAACCTTTTAGATTTTTATTCTTAAGCGATTAGTAAATGATGCGATCTGACAGTGCTGACGCGCATGTGTTGATGAGCGATGTTCGCTGTTCATATATTTATTTTATATCATATATGCCCAAATACAACGGAACTTAGCCGTAGCAATCACAACAGCCCTACCCTCCATCTTAATGTTTAAATATTAGGACAAGCGTGATAAGGATTAATTGTCGCAATATGAGGTACTACTAACCTGGATTGACTTTGCTGTCATTCCTTCCGTCGAAGATCCAGATCCTGTCATTTTGCATGTTATTCGTGTCATCAATATTTCCAAGAACGTCGGCTCCGGCAGTAAGAGTTTCAAGGTAGGTGACAGAGATTGTAGACGGCATGTTCATACAAGATGTCAAGCCTGTGACTGCCCCGCCTCCACCAGTGCAGGCGTAGGGAACTAGTTGAACAATGGATAAAATATAATGCATTTGATACTGTTTAACTTTTACCACTCTCTAAGCTATTTCAGCTAATGACAAACTGATGATATCATTTTATGTTTTCCTAGCAAATAGGCTTTGAATTTGATGCGAATTGTTTCCTTTAAGATTATAAGTAGAATAAAATGTCATTTTAAGTAAGATACCCTAGAATGCCACAATCACGACGCACAGCAAAGATACCCAGCAGATGCCACGATCACGACGCACACACAAGATATCCAGGAGATGCCACAATCACGACGCACAGCAAAGATACCCAAAGATGCTACAATCACGACGCATAGGCAAGATATCCAGGAGATGTCACAATCACGACGCACAACCAAGATACCCAGGAGATGCTACAATCACGACGAACAGCCAAGATACACAAGAAAGCCACAATCACGACGCACAGCACCCAGGAGATGCTACAATCACCGACGCACAGTCAAGGTACCCAAAGATGCAACAATCAGGATGCACAGCACCCATGAGATGCCACAATCACGAAGCACGGCCTTCACGGGGCACTAAAAGACGGAGAAATGAGGAATTCATAATGATGTTTTAACACCACACATGAAACAATCGACGCTCAAGCAGAGAAAAGCCGCAGCAGTGAAACCGCCTTGCAACTTCACTACGGGTGGCTGAAATCAGTTTTACTCGCGCGAAACATCGCCCTTAATTTTGACGCAGCTCTAAATTACAAAAATATGTTCGATCCGCATAGGGGTTTTCTACCTCATCTGTGAAAAATCACAGTTAACTACATATAATCACAAACAATATGAAACAAAGTGGCTTGACAGCGATCTGAAGCCAGAACACAAGAAAATCACAAAGAGGACCACACGATAAGCCCGACCACAGATATTGACCGTCAGGTGCTAACCATTTAAAACAGATTGAGGAGGAAGCCGTCATTTAGTCTGAAGACCGACCTATTATCTGAGAAAAATAAGAAAAAATATATTTGTCGCCGTCTGAATTTGCCCCGAGAGTAGTAAAGGTTGAGCTTCAGAACTTATTACGCTATCTCCTTACCTGATGAGACAATTTGCATGAAATTTCATTACTTCAGAGTAGGGCTGGCACGATTAATCGGATAATCGATTAATTGATCGATAAATTCCACAAAAACGACTATCGTTACAGATTTGCTAATAATCGATCATTTGATTTCTGCGTTTGTTACTTTACCGTATTTACCCTTAGTATTCAGTCACCTAAACTCCTTATCATACTTTATCTAAAACTTGAACAAGTCCAATATACTACCAACTGTTATGTCTAAAATAGCTGTGCCGTGAAAGTCTAACAGCCGCATTTGCGGCGTCTCATCTGGATCTACACTGTTTGCTCAATATAACATGAAAGGATTATAGGTAAAATTAAGATAAAATCTTCAGCGATTACTAATCGATTATCAATCACAATGGCAGGACTGATAATCGATTATCTTTTCAGCTCTGATTAGCCAGCCCTACTTCAGATTGCGTCTACTATTAGTTTTACCTAGTATGGTATGCTATGCGTTAAATACGTCCCACGACAAGTTATCTTCCCTTATTAAGCGGGAACTTTACCTCAAGCTTTCCAGTACGTTGACAAACACATGCTCAATCTTTAAGAAAAGTCACAGGACCCTGGCCAGTAATTAAAGGCCTGGTTTCCTAACAAGCATCCATTGCAAGCTGGTGGAGGACAATATGGGTTCCTAGTTCACAAGTCACTTGGTCAAACAGACAGAATTATACAGTTGGCTCTCGTTATCTCGACCTCGCTTATCTTGAATAACCACTTATCTCGAAGTCAAAACCTGGTCCCTGCTTAAACGTGAAAATCTAACAGCAGGTTACAAAATATGTGGAAAAGAGGAGGAGCAATTTCTCCTCTTTTCCACAATATTTTCAATATATCTCTAATTTCAGGAGTCAAATTATATATACATTTGTTAATAGTGGTTGTTCGCTTTATTTTCTCATCAATTCTGCAAACTGATATATCGAGGTACGAATATGTTGAAGTATTTCAGAAAATCCCTTAGAATTCGAGTGTCGACTATATAAAAAAAGCAGTTTTTCGACGACACTGAAGCTGAGCTGGTAACAGCTAAAACGATTGGTCTACACTTTATGAAACGTGAAGATCAATTTGCCACATTCATATTGGATTTTAAAAGGGGGTTTAGATTCGCCTTCATATAGAAAACTGCTGAAGTACAAACTACATGCATATGACATAGAAAAGAAAATTCTTTAAATTGATTGACTCATTCTTGTGTTTTAGGCAGCTATGTGTTTTCGTAAATAGGGTGAAATCTGGTTGGGCTCTTGTCTTGTCTTCTCTCGTGTTCCCCAAGTTATGGTTCTGGGCGGGCCTACTGTTGTTCTCTCATGACAGATGAAGTGTCCGCGGTCCATTTGTGCTGATGACTGTGTTTGCTACAAGCGAACCAGAACAGTCGAGGATGTACAAAAACCTCAGAATGACATCAACAGGCTTGACATATTGCACATTATAACCTCATTTATCATGTTCTTGCCCATATGGGCAAGAACATGATGAATGAGGTTATACTGTGCAATATGATGCAGTTAATCAAGAAGCAGATTAAACAGATCCATCAGATACATACCATGTATATCCTTGAAGGTAGTGTTGAGACAATAACCCTAAGGGTACACAATGATACTTCAGAAGATGCAAAATAGTTTGTGAAACGAATTCGAATACTCTCGATAGTTGGCCCCGAGGTTATAAAACTTTTTTTACTTGTCAACTTAGCTGAGCATAAACTGTGTACTGAAACGTTTCGTGCGTGTGATCGATTTGCGCTTGTTTGGTTTTGTCTATTTCCGCTTCCTCTTGGTGTCTGGGAAGGGCTGCGGTTTGTGCGGCAGACTGCATGCCTAGTTGTCAACCCAATCATTGTTGATGGCTATGCTTCACTCTTTAATTGCACGACGGCGGTTCGGGCCTCAGACTCAATGACGGCCTCTTCGTAAAACTTTAACCAGTGGGTTTGGGCTTGACGATATGTCTTTGGCTTGGCCCGCCGAGGTTCAGCTATTGGTTTTCATTTACTCTGGCACACAATAGAATTAGCCATGAGTACTAGTCTTTGTTTATTATAGTGATTAATTTAATTTTTATGTTTTCGCTTTGATGAATTGACTGAGTTGGGAGCCTTTATGCGAACCGAATTTTTATGTATTTCTGTATTAAATGCAGCATCGGGACCCAGGGTGAAGTTGGCTAGCTGTAAAAGTGCTTTAAACCCCCGGTGGTTTACTCTACTGACCGTTCTAAGGCGGTGGTCCCGGTGTTAGTCTTACTCTTTGTTGCTTTGTGGTTAATTCTACGAGGCGATTTGTTGTATGTCTTACCGTGTGTCATTTTGTTCTTGTGTTTTTCAGTCCTTTTAGTATTGCGATTACCTCGCTTGTGGAAGAGAGAGCTAATCTTAGTGCTTTTCGTACGTTTGTTCGATTTGTGCTTGTTTGGATTTGTCGGTTTCCTCTTCCTCTTAATGTCTGGGAAGGGCTGCGGTTTGTGATTGTGGCACTCCCTGGACTTTTTTCTTACTTTTTTGTGATTGTGGCACTCCCTGGACTTTTCTCTTACCTTTTTTTTCTGCTAATAAATCTCAAATTGCTAACAGTTGCTAATTCTTGCTTGCTAAACATAGCTGAGCATGAAAATTTCTCTGCAAACAAAAATGAAAATATCAACTATTGCTAGCATTTTTATGTCTATTAGCAGAAAAAAATCTCATGCTCAGCTGAGATGAGTACGAAAACATTTTTATAACCTCGGGGCCTGGAGTATGTTTGTTCGCTCTGGGTTCCTCGTAGTGTGGGTCTGCAAGACGAGTTGGAAAATAGGCAAAATAGGGCTGTCAGGTTTGTGACCTAGTTATGGAAAGGTGGTATGATGAAGTCTCTATGGAAAGGTGGTATGATGAAGTCTCTCCAAAGCGGTAGTTGGAATCACTGAAGCAGCGTAGGATAGAAAGTAGACTGAGTTTCTTGTAAAAGGGTCTGACGGATAAAGCCAAAATACCGAAGTCGTCCACATATATTAGGTAGGAAACAAAACTCGCTTGCTTCTTAAGCGCCCTTTTCCCGAACATGTATGTAAAAATCCAGTTTCTTCCCATTCACAGAGATTGCAATTCACTTCCAACTTCAACAGTGTTCTCTCCCTTATGAAGCATCTAAGGATGGTGTTTCAAGACTTGCAACCCTGATTTTATTTAGAGATTATTCTACTTGTTGCTTGTCCTTGGTGGATGAATGTGTCACCGTAACTTACGTAATAACACTAAGCTTTGTTTTGTGTTGAGCTTTTACGGCCCAGTCAACCCAACGGGGTCATGTCGAGCGCGGTCAGTTTACCTAACCACACGTCTACTGGGCAGGCTTAGTCCTCTAAGCGGTTAACCAGTATTGTGCACATTCTTTCGCCAGAAACTGACGGAAGGGAGAGAATGACCGTAGAAAATATTTCATGGTCAATCTCCACGAAAGACTGTTGCCGACCTCGGCGGGGGTTGAACGCGCGACCTCCTGGTCTCCAGTCGGACGGCGCATCCAAATGAGCCACCGAGGCCGGCTAATAATACTAAGTATCGAGACAGATTGTCCTTTGCAAACAATGTAAAATCAGATCAGACGACGCAGAATTCGGCATCTGATCAGGGTCTACACTGTTTGCCATACAGCATTATTTTAGACACAAATTTAAGGACAAGTATGGTAAGTAGATAAGGTGTCCCAATACCAAGGGTAAAGACGGTAAATCAGATTCAGCTACAGAAAAGCCTCACTGCACTGTGGGGTATTTAGGTCGAATACTGCATTACTTACCTCCGGCAATCATTCCAATCCCCATTATATGACGGGAATAGATAACGTGGATCTGTGTTGCCATGGCTGCGCCAGAGGACACGCCAGAAACGGAGATCTGAGTCTTGTCCACATTGTACTTTTCTGTTCATATATGTAAATATACTATTAATAAAATTTTGATCAGTACAAAGATAGCTTTTAATGATATATACAGCGGACAATGACAAGACAGGTTGCTCTGGGGCTTCGTTGTTCACATATGTCAGTGACTTATGGGATACAGTGACTGGACACTATAGCTAAATGGATGAATATGCAATTACGAGACTTTTCGTGTCCGGGAGTATTGCTTCCATTGTATTCATAAAAAATCTCCGATTCCGTGCCGTGTAATACAGTCAAACATCGTTATCTCGAAGTCGCTTATTTCGAATTACCGCTTATCTCGAAGAGAAATCTGGTCCCTGTTTTAACATGAAACTATGACAACAGGTAACAAAATAATGTGGAAAAGAGGAGAAATTGCTCCTAAGGAGCAATTTCTCCTCTTTTCCGCATTATTTTATATATATATTACTAACTTCAGGAGTCAAATTACATAGTCATTTGTTAAATGTGGTTGTTCAATTGATTATTTTCTTCACTCTCTGAACTCTGATATGTCGAGGTACGGATATCTCGCAGTAAGTACCTTGGAATTCGAGATAAGGAGAGTAGATTGTATATTCATTTCTCATTGTACTAGAATTTTCAGTCATGTTGTATAGTAAAATACTTGAAAATTCAAGGTGTCGAGAAAGTGTGTCCTATACATTCAATGTAACGGTAAAATATCCGGAGTTCAAAATTTCAAATTTTATTTCATTTTTATTTATGAACCCTTTAAATAAAGTAAGAGTCCTTTCCAAAACAAATTAATTTCTGACTGCTTATAAAATGCAAGTTAAAGGTCTGTCACTAGATGTTATGTCAATACCATTACAACTTCATCTAGATCTTGTCATGAAGCCCCTATATTTGCATTGGACACAGTTGAACGTCAACAACACTTCTTTTACTACATTATTCAGTTTACAAGTGGAAACGCAACCGAAGAACATAACAATATCAGGAAAAAATGACTATGGAAAGAAAACTTTTACATGTTACATTAATATTCCCCTTTACCGAAACACATTTTTGTAAACTTTTTATCCAGTCGCGAAAAGCAGATAAATAGTCTTCTTTTGGTATCTGTTGGAGACACTGATAAATAGCGCTGCGAAGAGAACGTTATTTCCAGAAAGCATTAAGCATTTTCTTAAGCCTTGGAAATAATACAGAAGTCACAGGGACTCAGGTCAGGTAAATAAGGTGGATGGTTTAATACTGTCACCTTTTCAGAAGCCAAAAAAGACTTAACAATCTCACATTTATGGGAGGAGGCGCTGCCATGTAAAAGATTGACTCCTGACCATCCTTTGCTTGGACCATGTTCCAATATAACAAGTAAATTGATCAGTGTATATGACTGCATCTGTTTCAATTTGAAATAACTCGGTCAGTTGGAAAGCAATTTGCACAAAATAAACGGGTAATCGTTAGCTATTTAACACACCATTCAAGTGCAGCGAAGCATTTTAAAATATACTTGGGATAAAACTAAAGAAGCCTATTAGTGACAGAACTTTTTGAAGGACCCTCGTATTTCACGTGAGCGTAAATATTTTTCATATGAAACCATTTTGACATAAATGGGGAGGATATAAACTGAGTGTTTCTTACCACGGACACCACTCTGTCTGTCACAGGAGCTTGACGTTGGATAATTTCTACTTATAGGGCCTGTCCCTACGATTATGAAATAATCCAAGGACGGGAACTTCAGCCATGACAACCTTTTAGTGTTTAATGGTTTTCTTATGCTCTTTCGGTATGTATTGTTACCATAAATCTTCCGCCGCAACTCACTGATTAAAATTTTTTGCTAATACGGAAGGAAATCCTTTGATGCGTCGAAAAGCTGTTTACACAAATGCTGGATACGTCTCCATTTTGTTTTCCCACGGCCTGGTACTCATCGCGAAATCTCATTGGTCAAAAATATGATCGTCATTGATTGGTTAAAAATAATAATAATAATAATAATAATAATAATAATAATAATAATAAACACAAAGATTTGACAGCTGAGCGCGCACATTTATCATTTTTGGTCTTTGTTGTTATCGCTAGAATAGGACACTCAAAATTTGAAAACATGTAAATTTCGATGAAACATGAAAAAAAATCAGCTGTCGGATGTTTACATTTTACGGTTTTGTCCAATAGAACGGTAGCGTTCATGCAGACCAATCAAATGGCTAGAAAAATTCGGCCTGAATTAGTACACAAAAACAATAATGGCGGACATATCCCGCAACTGTGTAAGGAGCAAATTTAAACAAAATACCGGTTTACAATGCAATAAACAATTCTTTTCATCTATCATCGGCGGCGGAATATAAATGGTAAATTTATTGATTTCGACATCGATGCATTAAACTTAAACGCCGAATTCTTATTGAAAATTTCTTCAAAAATAAATCGAGTTTAGCGAAGAGTGTCCGTCCTTCGATTATTTCATAATCGTAGGGACAGGCCCTATAAGTAGAAATTATCCAACGTCTAGCTCCTGTGCTGTCTATTGGTACATATGTGTAATTTTCATAACGAATACTGAATGTCCATACCGTCACTGTCTATAACGTTACTTTTTAAGTCCACACCGTTACTCTAGTGAAGACACTCTCATGTTTATTTTCTTGTATATGCATTTTATTGAAAATCCTTATTGAAGTTATAGTTTCCTGTGGATCGCTTGGAAGACATTTAACATAATATGCCAAAGTTAATTTTAATCAACAGATTTATCATCAGTGTTTTTTTTTTTTTTTTTTTTTTTTTTTTTTGCATTTAATACCCTTATCCACTGAAATAGATTAAAAGCGCCTGAGGAATACTTGTTAACAAGCCAAAATGCCATCTTGAAGTGGCTGTATCTTTATCGTTACGGTTGCCATGTACCGTTACGACTGTCCGTTCCGTTTCAAACGTAAATAGAAACGAATTAATTCAAATAGAAATATTCTAGGTTTCTTCTCATGACTAAACAGACGTATACAAAGACGTGTTGACCACAGCAAGTGTGACGTCTCCCCGTACATCATCATAGTGCAGATTATATTTCATTGCCTTTGTGATCATTAGGCCCATTGTGGTATATTTGAAAATAGAGTTATGTTCATGTATACGCTCCTTACTAGTGTTGCAAACTTCATTACTGCTTATGAAGAGTCTCAATAAAACCGAGACTCCCATTTTCTAATCCGTAGTGTGTTCTTTGTTTCCGAAGGCAATCTTTTTTACTTTTATTTTACTACACTACAGCTGGTGTTAGTGCCACGTGGCGGAGATGGAACGCCTCCCCGTACATCACCATTGTGCAGATTATATGTCATTGCCTTTGGATCAATAGGCCCATTGAAAATGGAGTTCTGCTCATGTATACGCTAGAGGGCGTAAGCAGTGTTGCAAACTTCATTACTGCTTATGAAGAGAGTCTCAATAAAACCGAGACTCCCATTTCCTAATTCGTAGTGTATTCTTTATTTGCAAAGGCAATCTTTTTGATGTTTAATTCATAAAAATTCCCTTTGGATAGTCACAGAGAAATTTTGTTCTAATTTCACTTTTTTATTACTGTCCTGTCCTTACCGTTCATGCACTTAATGTATTTTATTTTTAAAAAGTAAACGTCAACTACCAACTTTGGAGGAATTACTAAAGCCTAATTTTCAAACAATTTGCCAAAAATTACTCAAGTAAGAAAATGTAATGAACCCTGATGTGGATTACGTAAATATATAAAAGAAGGATCCACATATGATTTTAATGGTGAAACCTTTACGGTAAACTATGATGTGTCATGTAGAGTTAAGAAGTTATATATGTAACTGAGTGCAGGGGCTGCAATAAATATTACATTGGGGGAAACAAACACTTCGAGAAAGAGAACAACTTTACATAACTAACATATTAAGCACAAACACTTGAGAATGATCCCGCATAAAGGACATATTGCTTTATGCTCATCAACAGAACATAAATATCTCATACTCCCATTTAAAATGATTGTGAAAACGAACAGTATCTTTTACAGAAAAGAAAATCAAAAGTATTTTTATACAAAAACGATAGAGCAAAATTAAATTAAGCTAGAAACATGTAACTAGAGACGCCAGATATTACTCATTATTCAAAATTTTAACTGGTCGCGGTTCATCATATGCAATGCGTTAAACAATTTATGCATACCGGAAGGAAGTTGGTAATGTAACGTTCCGTTAGCTTCCTTTTTAACATTATGCCATTATATCTTAGTAGACGCCTTTTGAAAATGGCTTTGAAAATTTGACTTTTGTCATGAAACCGGTTAGCCAAAACATTTTTATTAGGCATCTGCCTTGTACTTAATTCATTACTATGTTACTCAGAATCCATGAGATGTTTCTATTTACGTCTAAATTTAAAAATTCTGTTGGCTTCTGCGGGGTGGAAGCGAAACCCCAAGACCCTTATGTAATTTGTATTCCATTTGTTATGTCCTCTATTACTATCTAAACAGTATCTGCTAGCTTTTATTTCTTTCTGTTGCTGTAACCCACGGAGACATAGGAAACATGTGAACACTCCTAATCCATACATGAAAAATACTTAACATCAACAATAAAATAAAATGAAACATGTTTGGGCACTTCCCACTTCCAACCATTTCGTTTCGTCTGTCACTGCAGTCAGGTATTTCTGCTTTTGATTGCTTTGGAAGGCTGTAGGTTATGACAATATATCTAGCTTTACTTCTAACCCAGCTAGCATTCTACGTAAATCTACATCGGGCCGTCATCGGCCCGTCAGCTACCCTGACGGGCCGATGACGGCCCGATATAGATTTACGTAGAATGCTGACAGGGAAGTTACTCCTTTTTTTCTAACAGAGATATGTTCGTACATGTAACAAAAATGATACCTAAATGTCCACCACTAGAATGTCCACCAAAAAAGGTATCGAGCAGGAATCTCTTATCTTCAGCCGAATATACGGCTACTAATAGAGACAACAAGATGGTGTGGGACGTCTTCATGATATATCACTTCTTCCTAAAACATTGAATTCAGGGTTTATACCTAAAACAGGGCTTTCCTTATCATCCTGCTCTAGATACTTAAAGAAAGTAGGTGGCCTATTTTATTTAAAGACGGACACAGCAATACCAACCTTCGGTTTTATTTCTGTTGGATAAGACCAAGATTATCACCAACTAAACTCTTACCTATGTTTTGTTTAGATAAAGCAAAGGAAAGTGGACCTTAAAATTTGCGACCAAAATGGCGTCGATCAGCTCAAGCAACCGCGCAGTTCGGTCAGCGGCAGCGTTGTTCATCGGCTTCGCATTCATTCTACACTACTGTAAGCAGTAAGTGAGTAAATGTATCCGCCTGCGCAGATGAGAAGGCTGATCAAGACATTTGCTTTTCGCTTAAAAGATAAATAGATTCTAAAGGATGTGATCCGTGAGAGCAATGAACACACACAAGACTGGACATTTCTTAGTTTTACATGCTTTCTGGGCCAGACCAGCTAATTTCGGCCGGCCAATTAGGTCTCATCAGTGACCCGCATAAAATTTTCCAGTATCCCGGAAAGGGCACAATGATAACAAAAGACTAGACAATATAAACGTATCTTTCGGTGCCTCGAGTTGGTTGTGCTTCGTGAGTGGAGCCTTTTCTGGGTAACTTCATTATATTGTTGTTAAAACCATCACTGGACCATTATACACAATTGTGCAGTGGATTTAGTGACTCTAAATTGTTCATATGAACCTGATCCATAGTAGTTCATTTATTGATGCTAACCTGATCCATACTAGCCAAGATAAAACATTTACACCTATTCAGTGGATCTTTATGCAGACTGAGTGCCAGATCATTTAAGAATAGAATCGATATACTGCAAAGTTAGAAGCTGAAAAATATCTCATGGTAGTTGCGTAAATGGCGCATTATGCTAAATGAAAAATATTATTTATGAATTATAATATTCTTATCAGCAACCATTTGTCTCTGGATTTAAAATTATAAATATCTAATGACATAATATCTACTAAAATTTATTACAAACGGGACGACTTTGACGTTCATTTGATTGTGTTATTTCTTTCAGTTAATTCGTTTTGCTAGAGCATCTTGTTAAGTCTGTGATTTTAAAAATCGAAATAAAAGTTTAACTGTCAAACGTCTTAAGCAAGGGTATCGTTATCATAAACTAGGTAGTTGAAGTTATGTCCAAATACAATGCATGTTTGAAACACTTCTGAAAGAAGGTCTGTCCGAACCAGAATTATATAGCGACTTAGTCTATAAATTCAGAGAGATTGTTGGCAAAACTGATTTTTCAGTACAATTTAAAACTTTGTCACTCACTGCAAAAAGATAGGTACAGCATGTATTTTGCGGTAAACTGCATGCTCAGTTATGGTTGATAACTGTTTCCCTCTTTAATTGTGCGATTGCGGGTCGGACAGACTACATGACGGCTTCCTCCTCAATTCTCTCTATCTGTTTCAGACGGCGCCCGACTATTAATATTTGACTTTTATTTCTTATATTCTGGCTTCTGATCGCCATCCAGTCATTTGCTTTGTTTCATCGCAGTGTTTTTTATTATAAATATATTTCACTGTGGTATTTAAAAGATGAGGTAAAGGACCCGTATGCAGACCTAACACGTATTTGTAATTTGGAGCTTTGACAGAATTAAGTGACGTTTCGCGCGAATAAAACTGGTTTAAAATCCCACCCTGACAATTTTCCTGCTGACCGTTCTAAGGCGGTTCCTCTACTGCGATTCTTCTTTGTGCATCTGATTTTTTATGTATGGCGTTTGTTTTGACCTTATTTGTTCATTATCTCTCCTTCAGTTGGTGCCTTGGGAGGGCTCTGCGTCGTGATCGTGGCATTTTCTGGGTATCTTTGCTTATACTTCCTTTATGTGTGTGTGTGTGTTTTAAATATTTACCATAAATAAAATTTATGGCAGCACATTGATCTGACTTATATATATTCGCCTCTCATTTAAATTATTGACAGCTTTTTTTTTTTAGTTTTTGGCATGTATACTGTCATGGTTCGTTATTGACAGCTTTTTTTTTTAGTTTTTGGCATGTATACTGTCATGGTTCGTTTGCTCTTCCTCGTGGTGTAAAAGGTAGGTTTATTCTGAGATCGTGTATCTTTCTACATATCTTCTATACTATTTCTATAACAATGTTGCGATTTATTTTGGAAAGTTGGAACAGGTCTAATTGAAAATCTGCATTGAATATTACCTATCCTATCGCTATTTTGCAGCCGCTTTTAAAATGGACACCCTTGTTTTATAAACAAATGAACAGAATAAAACCACTGGTGCATAAGTAGTTATGAGAAACAGTTTTGCTTTTAATTATGACACAAACTTGTTAGTTTACGCTTTTGACGCGCAGGCCGAAAATGAATATCTAAAATATGTAGAAAGCAGGGTAATGATACCTGCTCATCCAGGACAGTATTTTCACGAACAGCGATAATCACCTAGTGTAACAACTGTCACATAAAGTGCATTGTTACTATTTTGTCCAAACTGGGATAAAATACTACAAATGATAAGAGTTAAGGTGAATCTCTAACCACAATTCTGTATTACTTGTAGGTTACACATTAAATGTACCATCATAAAAGTAATTACAACTCTCCGTCCGCTCTTTATGTTTGAAAAATATAAATACAAAATGAAAACATAACATTACTAAAAATCATACATAGATTCCACATATTTATTCCTATAGTTTAGTGCGTATCACCAGAATAAACCAAACCCACTTTATTTTTCTATATAATTAATATGATTTCATTCGACCGTAGAGAATGTCTGTCAGTATCCTTCTATATTTAACCAATTAGCTTGCCCACGCTCTAAGCACCTCAAACATTTTATCTTGTTGTCCCCAATAGCTCAAGAGATATTCTGCGGACAACCCGACAGTTGTCCATATAATAAATACCTTGTTGCGTTATGCCATCGTTCTGTTGTGACCGCTTCATATGAAGCGGTCACAACAGAACGATGGCATAACGCAACAAGGTATTTTATAACCAGAAACCCCTTTGAAAATGGGGGCGGGGAGAGGGGAGTGGCGAAGAGTTTACACTGGATTTGTCACGTCCATGATTCTATCACTCTGTCCTTCGCGATTACCTCATATTGAAGCAGTGCGATCTAGGATGGCAGATCCACTGACAGTTTCAGATAGTTCTTGCTCCTTTTCGCCAAAGCATTCTAGTTATATTAGGCAATAATGTATTTGATTTTTTAACATCGAATACTAATATTTGGTTTGAACATATTTTATTTCCAATCAGTCAATTGACATGCATATGTTATTTACATAAAATGACACATTAATGGGATTGGAATGGAAGGAACATGTTTATTGAATCCCTTTCCCACTAACCTTTCTACTAATATTTCTAAACACAATTATGGCACACATACTGATAGTTTAATTAATTAAACTAAAGTATACACGATGTGTTCGCATCAGTTGATTCTTATCATTTCAATGTATTTTTCAAAAAGTAAATAAGAGAACTCAGGAACTGATACAATCAGATCAACATAAAAAAAAGTAAGAGAAAAGTCCAGGGAGTGCCACAATCACAAACCGCAGCCCATCCCAGACCCCAAGAGGAAGAGGAAATCGACAAATCTAAACAAGCACAAACCGAACAAACGTACGAAAAGCACTAAGATTAGCTCTCTCTTTCCCAAACGAGGTAATCGCAATACTAAAAGGACTAAAAAACACAAGAAGAAAATGACACACGGAAAGACATACAACAAATCGCCTCGTAGAATAAACCACAAAACAACAAAGAGTAAGACTAACACCGGGCAGTCTCAAACACTAAAGGGAAAGCCAGAGAAACACAAAAAACAGCCACAAAATGAACGGACGGCAAGCAGAGTTGGCAACTCTTTGCCAGATAGGTGGGAACTCTATGTCCCAAACAACTAAATTTATAATCAACTGATATAATTATTAAAAAACAACAAAAAAAAATAATAATAAATAAATTAAAAAAAAAAAAAAAATAAATAAAGAAAAAAAAAAAACATTAGAAAGTGAAACACTACATAAGAAGTAAAAAAAAAGTACCATAATGAAAGTATCGTCTTGGAACGGTCTGTAATGAATTACTTTAAGCTAGCTTTACGGGATCCCATCCCTCGCCCTCAGCTTCCATAGGGGTAAAACATGTATTTGTTCGGTCCGTGTGGAGGTCTTCTTACTTATCCAAGAACCATAAAGGCCAACGGATAAATAACAGATAAATAAAAATCTAAAACAATTGCCTTTGGAAACAATAGCACATTACTGATAGAAAAAAAGGAGTCTCGGTTTTATTGAGAGTCTTCATAAGCCGTAATGAAGTTTGCAACACTGCTTACGCCCTCTAGCGTATACATGAGCAAAAATATCACAATGGGCTCAATGATCCTAAAGGAAATGAATATATAAGCTACAGTAAGGTGAAGTACAGGGAGACATTGACCGGGCCGCCACACAGCACTAACACCAGTTGCAGTAAAGTAAAATAAAAATCTAAAAATCTCCCTTCGGAAGCCTATAATGAAGCACAGATAAGAACTCAACGGAAACAAGTGTTGAATAGAATAAAGCAAATTCTTCTGAAACTGAAGCCCCGTTTTTGGATTTGCATTTGTCTATTTTATATGGGTTTATTTCATGCAAAATTTATGATAAACGCGATGATTTTAATTTTGAGAGAAATTACTTGGATGGGGATGTTCCTCGTCGAGCATCCTGCGGTGCTTATATCTCGCAACTAATTCGGTTCGCAAGAGTGTCTAGTCATGTTGCTGACTTCAACACTCGACATGAGTTATCGGTGCCATAAACTCTGTAAAGCTTTTTTTTCTAAATTTTATAGACGTTATTTCGATTTAAATCTCTTTGCAACAAGGCCTATCGGAATCTGAATTTTACGGTGACTTAGTATATAAGTTCAAAAAATATATGCTTGCAATGATTTTAGCACATAATTTCGTAAAATCACTCCTCGATATATAAAGATTGGTTACAACATAGTATTACATTTTATGTTGTAGCCAATCTTTATATATCGAGCACGCCGGCTGGTCGGACCTCAGACTCTATGATGGCTCCAGCATAAAGACTTTTCAGTAAGTCGGTCGGTGTCTGATGCTCTGGCTCTAGTCTGGCCCACTGTAGTCCCATTGTTGGTTTTCTTTTGCTGCAGCAATTCAGTTATTTCTTGATGTCGAGTCCTCATCGTTGTTTCATCTCTGCATTCGTTTGATATTTATGCTCTCGGAGATTTTGCACTGATTAGTTAGGAACCCATAATGCGGACTGAAAAAATGTCTTGTGTATACCACGGTAGAACTAAGGGCGAGGGTTATGGCCACGTAAAATCGATTTAAGCTCCACCCCTTCACCCCCCACACACACGCAGCAATATTCTACTGACCGTTCCAAGGCGGTGCTTCTGCTGTGGTTTACTAATTCTGTCATTATATGTTTTTGCATATATGTCCGGTGCAAAGTTTATTTGGATAGCCATTTGGTCAATTCTAGGAAAGAAGCTGTCCTTTTGGCTATCTGCTTTTAGTGTTTTGATTGTGGTGCCGTTGCTGTAAGTACGTCCTTCTTTCCATTTGTTGTCTTGGACGGAAACTGTTAGGTAATTGTATCGATTCCTGCTCATTGCCTTTCTTTCTATTGAGACTTTTGGAGATCCCTGGGTTGTCAAATAATACCACCAGAATACTGGAGCGAAAGAAAACCCCAGTGAGCGGAGAAACAGACATAAAAAGCCATTTTATAACTAAATAGGCACAAGTATTGCTCGGCAACACGAATTGTCTAATAAACTGACAAGAGTAATGAAAACTGTTCATCTTATAGACTTTATTGATATTTCAAATTCCATGAAGCTATCGTGTGTACTTTTTTTCATAAGAACAGGATCAGAAAACATGAAATCAACACATGCATATTTCTTTTTCATTTGTTTTAAAGGATTGCATGTAGCATGTGTCACAGCGCATCTATCCAGTTACTCTGTCGATCATCCGCTTCAGAGCTATTGGTTGGAAACCACTGTTGGTTGCTGTAAAAGTAAGATAACTCTTAAGGGGTAATATGTGATACACGATGTGCTTTCAGGGAAGACAACATTGTCAAAATTATTTTGTTCCCTTCTGAAAAGGGGTCAAACTCTAAGGAAAGCATTTACTCCCGCAATTCTTTCCTTATAGAGTAGATCTGTTTTTAGAAGGCGTTCAGTAAAGCAAACAGGAAGCCACAAAATGTGTTTCCCTCGTCGGAAATGTTGAAAACTCTACCACGTGTATGCAAACCCTTTAAGTATATGACACGATGTATGAGCTGCAACATGCAAAAATATATGTATCCTATGTGCGGACACAGAAGTGTCGTATTAACCTGCGCAGACTGTCAGTCTAATCCTTCGTTATCAACTAACAGAGTATGTACACGCACAGTGACGTTCCTAATCAGACAATGCTGAAATGCTGATTGTATTGGATCTTCGTTGTTTATATACAAAATTAAGACGGTTCAACTCGAGTTTTCATTAGCTGTGGCTGTCAGGGTATGAAGTGATTGCCACGAGCCCTTAAACTTCATCGCAAAGATTTAATTTGATTTACACGTTTTATCTTTTTGATGTTTCACTGGCTGACTTAGGAAGCCTCTATGCTAGCCGATAAACCATTTTGTAATCTTTACACTTGATACCAGTAAACCCGATTTAACCTATCCCCTCCTAACTGTTTTTACTACTGACAGTTCTAAGGCGGTGATTCTTGTATTGTTTGTTCTTCGTGTGGTCTTGTAGCTGTTTTTTTTTCCGTGCGTTGTCATAACTTGATGCTTAGCGGATCCTGTCTAACATTTTGATTACCTTGCTGGGAAACGGGAGCTGGTTGCTTTGCTTTTCTTTGACTTATTGCTTATGGAATGTCTGTCATAGTCTGTTTACGTTTGCTCTTGATGTCATTGGTTGGCTATGTACTGTGATCGTGGCTCTTCCTGGACATCGATTCCTGATCATTGCCTTCCTTTCTGTTTTTTTATACTATTGTTCTCATAGGGCTCAAACTGTCCCATTACGAAAACACGCCTATTCAAATATATTGAAAAATTTACAACCAGAAAAGGAAAATTTTCAGATAAAAAATTCTGATATTTTTCATATTCTTTCTCAAAGCATAGATTGTGGGTTCTCGTTAGAACCGCCTCGCCGAGGCGGTTCTAACGAGTACCACAATCTATGTTTTTTAGCAAATTAAGAAAAGTAATGTATAACCCTGTAAACCCCAGTTTTACTATATGGTAATGTTTTATGAAGAACACAAATCCCCCCCCCACATCCCCGCCCCTACAAAAAAAAAAAAAAAAAAAAAAAAAAAAAAAAAAAAAATGCGAGGTTAAGGAGAGTGCATGGTATATTGTAAGAGGA
Source organism: Anodontia alba (assembly GCA_964016985.1). Classification (NCBI taxonomy): domain Eukaryota; kingdom Metazoa; phylum Mollusca; class Bivalvia; order Lucinida; family Lucinidae; genus Anodontia; species Anodontia alba. Next base: position 110,322,149 of record OZ024824.1, read on the forward strand.
ACAGCTCTAACAAGGTAAAATTAAAATTACTTTCCGTGTTTTAATAAACAATAACCGTCCATCGATATGTGGAAACGGAAAGGATTATTTTTATAAATCATATACCGGATCAATGAATAAAATAATATGGAAGTTACAGGATAGAAGAAATCAAAATAAGTTAAAGAAAATAACTAAAAAAATACATTGCATTCGTACTTAGGCCTGCTTGCGTGTTTTGTTTTGAAATTAACATAGCTGAAGACAAGCCAGAGCAAACAGCGTAGGTTCAGATCAGAACGCGGCATCTGATCAAAGTTTACACTGTTTGACACACATCAAGCAGTTTTAGAAGCATAAATATGTAGTAAAATGGACGATCAAATCTTAGATCAAGTATGGCAAGAGCTAAAGGTGCCCTTATTCTCAGGGCAATTAAGATTGATTACCAAATAAAAGTCCAGTATATCCCCACCAATCCCAGCAACCATTCGGGTTAGTGGCCATTGAAATTGCTTGCGGGTAAAGTATGATCATGTCGTTGAGGTCCGCTACTTCATTGTATCCACCGTGACGAACATAGTGATCACCGATTCTAGTCCTGCAATGGAAAGTCAAACAATTAATGTAAGTTGGTAAGTTTAGATAGATATATATTAATAACATATGTAAACAATAACGCAACAAAACCAAGCTCCCAGTAAGCATTCTTTATAAATCTATAGCGGGCCGTTATCGGCCCGTCAGGGTAGCTGACGGGCCGATAACGGCCCGCTATAGATTTATAAAGAATGCTAGCTGGGCTGCCAAAAACGACATAAATGACGTACTTTAGGCCAGGTTTAAATTGAAGGATATTTCACACTAAAGTGTCTTAGTGAAATCATCCTAATAAGAGAATACCTTTCACCGAGCCCTGACGTTTATTAAGTAAATATATAAAATTCCAGAGAGGAAACTGCGTAAATATTGTTTTCATCCCTTCCGAAAAGGAGTCAATTCTAAACGACTAAAGGAAATGAATGCTTGTTATAGCAGGCGCCGTTTCAGGAGAGGCTTGATGGGCAGGAAAGCAGTTACCAAAATATAAAAATGAATATAATTGTAACAAACTTTATACTTTCCGATATGTGAACAGCAAAGAGTCAGACCAGCATGTACATTACTTTGCAGATGGGCAGTTGTTCACATATGGGATCAGGATGGAATTGAATTATGATGTAACCGTTCTAAGGCGGTGGTAACGGTGTTAGTCTTACTCTTTGTTGCTCTGTGGTTTATTCTACAAGGCGATTTGTTTTAAGTCTTGCATTGCGTTATTTTGTTCTTGTATTTTTCAGTCCTTTTAGCATTGCGATTACCTCGCTTGGGGAAGAGAGAGCTAATCTTAGTGCTTTTCGTATCTTTGTTCGATTTGCGCTTATTTGGTTTTGTATGTTTCCTCTTCCTCTTCGTGTCTGGGATTGGCTGCAGCTTGTGATTATAGCACTCCCTGGACTTTTCTCTTACCTTTTTTATATATATATTTGTAGCTCAGTTTCTTAATGCAGTTGATGTGAGTCGTCATTATTGGCAAACTAACTTATCTTTATGTCATTTCCAAGGTAGCATTCTACGTAAATCTACATCGGGCCGTCATCGGCCCGTCAGCTACCCTGACGGGCCGATGACGGCCCGATATAGATTTACGTAGAATGCTGACTGGGTTTGTAGATTGTTTAAGTTCTAGCTCATATACTATAACTTACTGTCCCATCTGGCAACCATGGAAGGCTACATGTAGCTTACATTCTGGAAGATAAAGGAAATAACTGATAGCCACTGAGACGTAAGCTGGCTTTACTATACTATACAACATGTCGTTGTAGATAATGACAATGTAATGAACAAATTAATAATACATGATCCATCCGCCCTCAATATGCAGTAAATTAGGTCAAATTAATTCGTATTTGTATGTGTTATTTTACGTGAGTTCCACCATTATATTATTATGTTATATTAACACATTCACAACATCTGATCCAACATACCTGCGTTGTGTTCCGTTTTGGTTAAACAAAGATGACATAATTGCAAATGGTCGTCTAGCAACCATAAAAAGCCTCTCCATACTTCACAATTATGGTATAGTTTATACTCGCTGGTTCTTTGTTCCGTAAGTGGAACCGTCTCATCTGGATCTACGCTGTTTGACATTCAGTCTTTCAACTTTAAATATAAACGTCTTGCCAAACGATATTTTGTTAAAGTAAAACGGCAGACGACAAATGTTTTCTGAAATATGGCGCCAAAAGAGTTAAGTATTTGTCCTCTTTGACGTCTTGTTGTTGTGTTTAGTGAGTCATATCTGGCATTGTGGTCTCCTCACTGGAGAAACTAACTGGTTGCTTTGCTTTCCGTTGTTTTGTTATATGTGTGTTGTCCGTCATAATGTGTTTACTCTTCTCCGGGTGCATTCAAAAGCTATGTTCTGTGACTGAGGCATTTACAGGGTATTTCTATTCATTTATGTTCCTCGAATTCAAATCTTCTTTGTTCGTGTGTCAGTTATTGCAGTTGTGTTGTTCAACTAATCATTGTTTTCCTCATCTCTTTTCAGGTTTAACCCTCTCACCCCTGGCTTTCTAAAATGGACTCTTCTTTTATTGAAATTGGACACATCTATTGTTGCCAATAAAAGTTTCAATCAAAACTGAATAACATAATGGCAAACTGTGTTGATCAAGATGAGACGGCTCCTTACGAGCCGTCTAATCTGGATTTGCATTGTTTTCAAAGGTAGCTGTATTGGTCTGCTGGGATGAAAGAGTTCAACTACACGAAATCATGTACGGTGGGGAAATAGTAACTGACTTACTGTGTGTTTGACTTTCACAGTTTCTTGGTACGTATATGTAGCCTGTATCATCCATACTGTAGAAGGATGGTGTAGATATATAGAAGAAATCTGACTGGTGAAACTGTTTTAACTGTATGAAAGCAAACAAAGTTACTTAACAATTTCATTCCTGAGTTTTTGAAGTGAACTCTTCTAACTGGGCATACACTGGTGCAAATAGAAGTTTCAGAATTGCAAACATTGTAGATCAAGTTGAGACGGCTAGCTTTGAGTCTACGCTGTTTGCACATGCGTCTACTTTGGTCTGCCCGGCTGCCGGAAAGGGTTCATTTGCGCCACAGTGCGAGAAAAAGCACATTATGACATGTGCGCTCTGTAAAAACAAATCATTCTGTGCATCCGCTGTTCACCAAAGGACGCCTTTGATCCATGAACTCCCAGCGACGATTTTTATCAGACTGTGCGGATTGAAATCTTTGCTAGGTGCACATTGTGTAAGGTACATTTTCTTATGCTGTGGCTCTGTCAGCATTACATTACGAAAACAAGCCTGTTCAGTTATACTGAATTTTTTACCACCAAAAAAATAGATTGTAGGTACTCGTTAGAACCGTCTCGGCAAGGCGGTTCTAACGAGTACCCACAATCAATATTTTGAGCAGAAATATGAAAAATATCAGAGATTTTTATCTGAAAATTTTCAGTTTTTTTTTTCTAGGTGAAACTTTCTTTATATTTGAATAGGCATAATGAAATGCCATAAAACGTTTCTCGCGTTGCGGCTTAGTTTGAGCAAGGACTAAGGACCTTATCAATAGACACAGATGCACTTGTGGGCATATGAACCTTTTATGTGCATATGCCCTGAGTAACTTTGCATTCAATAGACATCTAACAACATTAACCCATTTGTGTCTAGCGCCCCATAAATGGGACATTGGCAAACAGTATAGACCCAGATCGCGGCGTCTTATCAGGGTCTTCACTGTTTGCTTATATCAACTACAGGAATTTAAACAAAACATAATTATCAAAATGAGCAGACACCCCTTAAACTCGAAATGGATTGGTCCAAAGAGTTCAGGTAGAAGAGACGACTCGGCATAAATGGGTTAGTGACCGAGACTCCGATTTTCTTCTGTTGTTCTTTGTCTCCAAGGGCAATTATAGATTTTTATTTCTTGTTGTCACCCTTCATAAGGTCATAATTAATTCTCTCTTAATGTCCTATATAGACTTAAGTAGAATGATAGCTGGAAAGTAACAGTAGCATATAACCTACCTGTCCTGTTTGGGCTGTATTTGGACCAGGTTTCTGCAAAAAAAGAAAGAAAACTTCAATGTGCAATTGTAACTTTCAATCAAATGGGAGGTACTCTACTTGCGAACAGCGATGGCCTAAACTGATCAGTACAATGCGCAACTGATCAGAGGTTTTGCTATTCCAGCATTATTTAATACTTGCCATGGCGAACATCACAGACTCTGATCAGCCTGTATGGATGCAAAAGCTGATACAGTACTAGGGCCAGGGCACAGGGCACGCATTTCCACCACGACTGCATGCGCGCCCAGCGAAGACTCGCACAGTCTGAGCAGTTTTCGTAGGGCGATCTGAGGAGAGCCAAAGTTCGACTGCAAAACTGAAGCATAATGAAACACATAACTGCTAAAAAGAAAGGAAGGGACTGAACATCCTTAACATTTGTTTTTTATTTATTTATTTTTTTTTCAAAATAGATATAACAGCCATAATATCATGATTACGTACATGGGAGGGAAATGTTGGGCAAATTGTATACTCGTAGTTTAATTTAACCCTTTCCACCCTGACTTTATGAAATGGTCTTTTCCATCACTGAATTTGGAAATGTCCATTGTCGCAAATAGAGATGTCAGTCAAAAATTAAAACAAAATCGCAAACAGTGTAGATCCTGATCAGATGGCTCATTATTAGCCGTCTCATCAGGATCTACACTGTTTGCACAGGTATCTGTTTTGGTCCGCCGGGCTGAAAGGTTTAAAGGTGTTTTATTTAAATATTTACAAATAGTCCTACGTAAGATTTACAACATGTACAGCTGAAATTAAGGAAAACATCTAAAGACAATTATGAGTCCGTTTTCCATACATGAATAGTAAGCGCTGTTTTAACAAATCGTGTTTATGACAAGCAAAGTCAGAAACACTGTTGCTTGATCCAATTTTATCAGACAATAGAAAAGTAAGTATTATTAAATGAAATATGTACGTAAATAAAATCAAATGGTGAAATTAGAGAGAGAGAGAGAGAGAGAGAGAGAGAGAGAGAGTGAGAGAGTGTGTATGTGTGTGTGTGTGTTTGATGTAGTGGCTAAATGCTAATCACCAAATGTCAAAGCCTATTTTCTAGGAAATATATCATCAATTTGTCGTCTACTGAATTAGTTAAGGGATTGGTAAATGTTAAAATACTTGCCGTCAAACTCCCACCATAGATGAAATTCAGGAGTTCATAAGCAGCTGAATAGTTGCAGTTGTTGAGGTAGTCCGCCTTAGACAGTTGGTTACATGGTGCACCGTAGTTATAAGTTGGCTAAAAGAAATTGAACCCATTTATGCCGAGTGGACTCTTCTGTCTCTCTATTTGGACATATTCATTTCCATTTAAGGGGTACCTGGTTTGTTTATTTTAGCGTTATTTGTTAGAGATAATCTTGTTCTTAATACAAACAGTTTATTCCCTGATCAAACGCCGCGTTCTGATCTGGGTCTATACTGTTTCTGATCTGGGTCTACACTGCCAATGTCCCTTTTTATGGGATGCTCGGCATAAATTGGTTAAAGTTTATTTTAAGCAGACGACATATTCAAATAGTTGTCTTATTTTTCTCAGAAAGAGGTTTAGACATTTCATGCAAATGGAGACAGTACTTTGCATGAAATGCCAAATCCTTCTGGTTTTCTGGAAAAAATAAAACAATATCATTAATTTTTCGCTTGCTGAATTAACAGAGACTTGTACGGGTTAAAACTGAATTAAAGAATACGGAACTTAACCCATAAATGTCTAGTCCCAAAATAGGGACCCGCGCAAACAGTGTAGACCCTGAACAGATACTACAGAAAGCGATGTTTGAACGGGGTCTACAATATTTGCATAAAACTAAAAGTGAACCTGTACAGAGAGAGAGGTACATGTAGAAGAGTCCACTGGAATACTGCAAAAGTTTTACAAAGAAGATTTCGGTATTTAACGTCCCATAATCTCTGAAGTAGCAAACGCTGCTTAAGTTTGATTATTTTCTAGAATTCGCTTAACTTGCAAAAGAAAACAAAAACAAAAGAAAAAAAAAAAAAAAAAAAAAAAAAAAAAAAAAACACACACAAAAAAACACACAAGACGTTCTTAACACAAAACAAATGCAAACGCAAAGCAGCAAACAAACAACAAATAATTAAACAACAACAACAACAACCAAAAAAAAAAACAAAACAAAAAAAAAACAAAAAAAAACAGGTACTCGACAATTCTATAATCAACAAACGATGTAGAATTCTCGGCGCGAACAGCTAACTAGTCAGTGTGCAAATTGCGCAAGATAATCTGAAACTTTGTTTTATCGCGCATACCGTGTTTGCTCTAGATATTTGGATACCTTAACCTCTTACCACACGTAACCTAAAGCATAAAACAGTCCATTTCAGTATCCTTTTTTGTGTCCAAAAACAGCTTGATGAGTGGGAATCATGAGATAGCACGTTCTGTGGGGTCTGATCAGGTCTACTGCTTGCTCAAGCTGGTCTGTCCGATTACTGAGGGTAAATACAAGATTATTGGTTTTACATTTATCTGTCTTAAATGTCACCTGTATTAAGCAATCACCTGTATATAAAGGTAATTTTTTTCTGATACCATCAAAGGAAAATAATTATAAAGTTACCGGTAATAAGCAATCACGTGCCTTAAGCAACCTTTTCTTGGCTTCCCGTAGGAGCCTGCTTAACACAGATTTGACTGTATATTGTTTTCATACCTGTCCGTGTTCAGCATTAATGTTGTACACTGTTTTGATCTGCTGGTCAGGATCTGCCACATAGTGTGAGTAGTAGCGTTTGATTACTTGTCCAATTCCTGTATAAAATTATTAAAAATCTTATTTTGTTTCAGATAGATATTGTACATTTAAAGCATACATTCTGGAAAATCAAAGACAACTACCTGCTTATTAAATACAGCTGGTTGGTTTGGAGTTTAACGACCCTGTCAACACTATTACAGTCATGTCGAGCCGGTCAGTTTACCTAACCACACTTTTACTTAGGCTTAGTCTTTGTGTACATTCTTTCGCCAGAAACTGACAACTGCCCTTCTTGAATCAGCGTAAGGGAAAGAATGGCCGTAGAAAATATTTCATGGTCAATCTCCACGAAAGAGTGTTGTTGGACCCGGCGGGAATCGAACCCGCGGCCTCCTGAGCACCAGTCAGGCGCGCATCCGACTGAGCCACCGAGGCAAACTATTCATTTAAGGAGAATTTATACGCTTTCAGGGCATTTGTCAAAATTCTTTCGCTTCCCTTCTGAAACCGAGTGTGATCTAAAAGACAAAAAAAAAAAAAAAAAAAAATGCTCCCAAGGTGAGCAAAATATTTCTTCTTACAGACCCCTTTGTAGAAGGGAACTGGTGTGTAGATAAGCATACAGGAAGTCAGAGAAATTGTCTCCCTTCTAAAAATGGCAGAAATCTACCAAGTATATCCAACTCTCTTAAACTTGATGAACAGCGGGCGCGAATGGATCTAGAACAGCCTTACTGATTACAGTAAACAGAATAGCACTAAAGCTTTCCAATCTAGTGGTTAGCACTTTGGGTACAATTTTTAGCATAGGACACAATGATATATTTTTCTTATTTTTCCCAGAAAACAAGATTTGACATTTCACACAAATGGTCTCAATGGAGACCATTTGCATGAAATGTCAAATCCTATTTCTGGGAAAAATAGAAAAATGTCACCAATTTGTCGTCTGCTGAAATAGCCCAGAGAGTGGTAAAGGTTTAAACATATGTAGACAGGTTTAATATTAAACAAATTTTAAGAGCAATCAAAGAAAATTAAATTGCACATACCTGGGTCCACTACCGTGTCAGATATACCGTCAAAAATATAAATTCTGTCATTGAGCATGTGCGAGGTTCTGTCGATGTTGCCCGCCACAGCGCCCGCATCAGTTAGTGTTTCCAGATACGTTGTTGATATGGTTGAAGGGTGTTGCATACAGGATGTCACAGCCGTGATGGCACCACCACCACCAGTACACGCGAACGGAACTAAATAATAATAATAATAATAATAATAATAATAATAACAAAAAATAATAATCAAAGACTCGGTCTTCATATACAGCAGTGTAGTTAGACTGGCTCCAGTCTCTAGTGACAAAATATTTTTTTTCTTATAATCTATTTGATAATCCACTAAAATAAAACCAAAGTAATATCATGACTGTAAAGGGTGATCACTAGAGTGACCAGCCTTTATAGTCATGATAGTTTTTTTGGTTTTATTTTAGTGGATTATCAAACAGGATTATGAGAAAAATATTTAGTCACTGGAGACTGAAGCCAGTCTACAGTGTAGTTTGCGAAGCTGTATACGACCCCTAGCACCGGCTTAGTGGTATTTCAAAGTATCATAATGAGCTCAACGGTCCAAAAGGAAATTTTAATCTACACTATGCTATGGTGGAGTACGGGGAGACGTTTCATACAAACGAAACTAAATAATAATACTTATAATAATGATGATAATAATAATGATAATAATAATTTAATAACAAATAAATGAATAAATAAGCAATGTCTAAAAACTGTTGGAAGAATAGCAAACAGCGTAGATTCTGATCAGGCGTCTGATCTGTGTCTGTATTGTTTAGGTACCATAGTTATCTTAAATATTTGTACACCTTACCTCCTTATCATGCTTATTCTAAAATTTGAACAAGTCCATTTTACTACCTCACAGGTAGGGAACTTCATAATCGGAACCAGTGGCCCTGGTAATCAAATGTTAAGTGAATCTTCCGGTTCCGAATATAGCGGCCCAACGTTGTTTTTGAAATGAGTCATTTACAATCATAATCATTGTTGTAAATTATGTTGTATTAGAAGCAATCAAAATAAAGTTTAAACTGACCATAATCAAATGTTATGTGAGTCTCTGGCTCCGAATATATATATATATATATATATATATATATATATATATATATATATATATATATATATATATATATATAAAGGTAGGTTTATCATTCGTTGTATAAATTTGTTTTTTGTGACGGAAATTTTCAATAAAGGTGATTATCAAGCAATATTCTAGTCTTTTAACTTGTTTTCTACACTAAGAAGAGTTGTCAAATGTGTACGATCTAGTTTGAATCATTTGTGGCGTGGAGTTAGTACTGGTCAATTACAGATCGCCAAGCAAACATCGACACATTACGCTTGATTTAGTTATTTAATCGACACATGCGTGAGAGTTTTTGGCGTTCTTAAAGGGTGAACAGATTGCCAATTCTGTTTCGACTGCCAGGCAAGAATTGAAAACAACGAACATAGAGAATTAATAAACAAAGGCTCCGACCATATCGAGTGGCTATGAATCTATCGGTCGGCTCCGATGTCTGAGAGTATTTTGTTTAAGATTTATTCAGTTCCATCTAAGTAAATCTATAGGTCTGACTTGAAACTAACTAAAAACTAAATACCCTCAATATTTTACTCTTCATTTAGAAAGCTTTCCTTTCTGCAAATGAGAGGTTTAGACGACAAACCCTCCAACATCAGAGCCGACCGACATAGTCAGAGCCTATCGACATAATCGAAGCCTTTGTTCATGTCAATATTCGTCATCCGGTTCCAATTCTTAATTTATCGCCGAAATGGGTAAAAATCAGACAATCAGTTCACAATTTTAGATTACCAAAATCATCAAGCTTATATCAATTTGAAGGCAAAATCAAACTAAACTGACTTCGATGTTTGCTTGGTGACATGTAAATTAACCAATTCTCACTCCACGCCACAAATGATTTAGACAAGATCGTACACATTTGACAACTTTTCTTAGAGTAGAAAACAAGTTAAAAGACTATTACATGACCTGCTCCTTTTTGTGAAAATTTCCGTCACAAAAGCAAATTTATACTACGAATAATAACACTACCTTTTTCGATCGTTGTTTTGGGCCGCTATATTCGGACATAACATTTGATTATGGTTGTAAATGAATCATTTCAAAAACGATGTTTAAAAAAATTAAAACATGAATTTCTCTTCTACGAGTACACTTCAACAATGCATTACGTGGGTATTACATGTAATCTAACGCTTAGCACTCTGGGTAAAATTTTCAATAGACGGCATTTTGAAATATTTTTTCTTATTTTTCCAAGAAAACAGGATTTGACATTTCATGCCAATTGTCTCCACTGGAGACAGTTTACATGATATGTCATATCCTGCTTTCTGGAAAAAAAAATAAGAAAAAATATCATCAAACCTTCAAACCTCCAACGTCTGCAGCGGAATGACAGGGCAGTGATCAGACAGATCTGCAATGTCAAGCCGCAAAACATTGTCACCATCAGGTCCAATGAGCTACTTGCGCAGCTTGGCATTGAGGATCTGGACCTCATCCTGAATGAGAGAAGGGTCCGTTTGTATGTACACGTGGAACGCTCCAACGGTGCAGTCAAGACAGCCTGATGGAAAGCGTAGGCCTAGGAGGCCCAAGATGACATGGAAGCAGCTGACAGAGAGGGATCGCAAAGAGTGGAAGCTTTCGGTTATCGACCCTCATGATAGACACACCTGGAATTCTGATGTGAGATCTGACATGCGTGCAGCAAGCCAGGTACCTGGAAGGGGGCCCACTGATGTGGATGTTGTCCCTATACCTGCCCGTTAATAAAAATACGGTGTTGATGATGATGATGATGAATTTGTCGTCTGCTGAATTAGCCAAGACAGTGGTAGTGTAATAATGTATATTATCTGAAGATTTTATAGTAGCGAGTGGAGGATGCTAATATCCTATATACCAATTTGAAAATAAATTCTTCGAAATATCCCATTTCTTAAAATTGGAACATAAATGTTCCTAAATAAGCTGTGATACGATATCCCCATTCCAAAATTCATAGGTATCACATTAAAAATCAAAATGAATAAATAAATATCCGATATCCCAAAAACTTTAAGCAAGCCTATATTTACCTCCTGCAATCATCCCGACACCCATGATATCACTGGAGTAGATCACGTGCATTTGTGTTGCCATGGCTGCGCCGGATGAGATACCGGAAACTGAGATTTGAGTCTTGTCCACATTGTACTTATCTGTTAAAAATCAGAGAATATGTTTACAGATTCTTCACAAGTAAAGGAATTGTTTCCAGAACATTACATACATTGTACTACGCCTCTTCCATCAGTAGCTCACCTAAAGTGTAAATCTTGTATAACCGACCGACAATCGAGTGTGACCGACCGATAATCGTGTGTAACTAGACCGACAATCGTGTACTGTATTTTGACAATCTTGAGAAGCAATCAGATGTATGCATTATCCGGTCAATGTAATTTTATCTGGATTTGTAACATGACAGAATCTATCACAATCTTCAAATAATATCAAAATTTATTGGTCCAAGAAATATATGACATAGCAGTAAATTCCGATGTTACTACTGCAAATCAGCATTTCCCATATCATTATAGTGAAGGGCCATGCAGACAAACTGGGCCAACTGTATAATATTTATCACAAGACAAAATATTTAAACGTAAACGTCTAAGTACCGTCGCAAATTTTGTTCTTGATTACTTAGAAATATGGGAGAAGGATATACTAAAGTTTAATGAATTTTCAAAGTAACAGGTAAAATCGAACAACAATGTGATTCTTTTCCACTGCCACAGGCGATAATAAAAGGCTTTTGCAAACAGCATAGATCCAAATGAGACGGCTCATATGAGCCGTCTTATCTGGATCTACGCTGTTTGACATTCAGTCTTTGACTTTACGTATAAACTTCTTTTCAAGCGATAGTTTGTTAAAAAAGAAAAGCAGACGATATTCTGAAATTTGGCACCGAAAGAGTTCATGTTTGCTTTTATTAAGCTTTATGAAATTTCTGGATTGAAAGGAAAATAAAATAGACATTATATATAATCTGCTTATAATACATTTTTAAGATCTTTTTTTATATTTGCCGGAATCGTCACAAACCGACGTCCCGGCAAATATAAAATGTCCTCAGTGTGCTAATCGAATAGTCTACCATATATGTAAAAATACAAAGCTATATTAAGAGACCGGTGCGATTCGCGCGCCGGTCAATAAAATGTTAGCATACGTCATTTTAATGTTATACTATATTATTTATCTATATATATAGTTTTAGTTGTTTTGGCAGCCACAAACCTATGTAGCCCTGCAAACTACATTGCTATGATTTGAAGTGCCCCAGTATTTTTTTTTCCAAGTGCAACCTTTACAGACGCTTTATTTTAATATGAAAATAGGCTTAGCCTAAATGCGAGCACAGTACAGCCCTATCTATAGTCTCTTCAAAAGTCTTTCACAGCATCATTAAAGAATGACTATCAGTATATAAAAATATATGTAAACAAATAATAAATAATAAAAATATTCAGTAATATAATTATGTTCGTGACACATACTGACACTCGTTTTTGTCGCACCTGCGTTAGCACGCAGGTGCGATATAGGCGTGCCGTGACCCGTCCGTTCGTCTGTTTGTCCGTTTGTCCGTTCGTCAACAACTGACTTGTGAGCGCAACTCCTCCTACAGTTTTTGACCAATCATTTTGAAACTTCACAAATGTTTTGGCAATAGCGTGTAGATGTGCAAGTTGTTTGCTCATAATTCTCAGATTTTTTCTTTCAACTTTGTCCGCTTTGTTAACTTAGTCGTTTTTTACCTAAAACCCTTATAGTCAGTGGGTCTCTTGTGAGCGCAACTCCTCCTACAGTTTTTGGCCAATCATTTTGAAACTTCACAGATGTTTTGGCCATGGTGTATAGATGTGCATATTGTTTGCTTATAATTCTCAGATTTTTTTTTCAACTTTTTTCCGCTTTGTTAACTTAGTCAGTTTTTACCTAAAATCCTTATAGTTAGTGGGTGTCTCGTGAGCGCAACTCCTCCTACAGTTTTTGGTCAATCATTTTGAAACTTCACAGATGTTTTGGTCATGGTGTGTAAATGCCCATATTGTTTGCTCATAATTCTCAGATTTTTTTTTTTTTCAACTTTTTTTGCTTTGCTAATTAGTCAGTTTTTACCTAAAACCCTAATAGTCAGTGGGTGTCTCGTGAGCGCAACTCCTCCTACAGTTTTTGGCCAATCATTTTGAAACCACAGATGTTTTGGCCATGGTATGTAGATACGCATATTGTTTGCTCATAATTCTCAGATTTTTTTTCCAACTTTTTCAACTCTGTTAACTTAGTCAGTTTTTACCTAAAACCCTTATAATCAGTGAGTGTCTCGTGAGCGCAACTCCTCCTGCAGTTTTAGGCCAATAGTGTTGAAACTTCACAAATGATTAGGTCAGGGTCTGAAGATTTGCATATTGTTTGCACATAAATCTCAGATTTTTTTTTTCAACTTTTTTCGCTTTGTTAACTTAGTCAGTTTTTGCCTAAAACCCTTATAGTCAGTGGGTGTTTCGTGAGCGCAACTCCTCCTGCAGTTTTAGGCTAATAGCTTTGAAACTTCACATATGATTAGGTCATGGTCTGAAGATGTGCATATTGTTTGCACATAAATCTCAGATTCATTTCAGCAGAGTTGATTTATGCCCAAAATTGGTTTCCGCTCAATATCTTGGGAAAGAATTGATAGATTAGGATCATATTTTGCATACATATTGTTGTTAACAACACCTAGCTTGGGATTTCGTCAATTTTCAGCTGAATTACTGGATTTGATTAATGGGCAAAAATGATATCCGCTCAATATCAATATCTTGTGAAATAATGGACAGGTTTAGATAAAATTTTGCAAGCCAATATTCCAAATTTTCTATTTTGTCCATTTTTCTAACCCATCAATTTCTTGAATACTGCAAAATAGATTTTTTTTTTCAATACAAATAGGAACTTTTATGACTTAATCCCGCAGGTGCGACATCGCTTTCCGCGGATTTCTTGTCTTGTCACTTCGTGACGCTTATTAATATCAAGTCCGCTCCAGTCCTGTCAACTTCCGGATTACAACTTCCGGGAAGAAAACGGGAAGAAAATTGGTCAGAGCGATTTCTGCTTTGTATGTTACTTTACCTTGATCATATTCTCTACCGTAGAGCTAACTTCGCGCGTCGCGAGCTGTGCTCGCTATAAACACAACTGGCATTCGACATCACGTGCAGAACCCATCATCCGACTAGGTCGGGTCAGGGTCATGGTTAAAGTTAGAGTCATTTAGTATCCGCTTCATAGTTTCTAAAGGGTGTGATGGATTGCCATGAAACTTTGGTAAATAACATATTCTCTCTCTCTCTCTCTCTCTCTCTCTCTCTCTCTCTCTCTCTCTCTATCTCTCTCTCTCTCTCTCTGACTCTCTCTCTCTCTCTCTCTCTCTCTCTCTCTCTCTCTCTCTCTGTTTGACAGGCATTCATCTATATATACTCTCGGACTTAATAATGGGTCCAAGATATACTATATGTTCCACAATTACGCAGGAGATGATTTTATCAAGCTTTTGCTTACCGTCAGATCCTGCACCATGTGTTTGTACTTCCTATTACTGTTGCATTCTTGTCAAATAAAATATTGTTTAAACCAACTTATATCCTTGAGTTGATATGCAGAACTTGCAACCTAACAATGTTGATCTACAGTAAAGGTCAATCTAGAAAAAGGTCAATAAATAGTATTGGGAATAGTTTCCACTCCATATCTCCGAATAACCTTGAGGAATTTTCATGTAACTTGCAAAAGTGTTTATAACAGCCTGATGATGTCTAAAACCATAAACCAACCATGTCGTTTCAAGGTCAGTGTCAAACACGTTTTATTCCTCATTGAAGTTCTCTCCATATCTTATATGGGGACTGAGTGTAATAGTTTTTCTGTCATTTTATAAGAAGTGGGCCAGCTCTTGTAACTTTCTGATTAACTAACTGCACACCAAGTCCCTTCTGAAAATGGTCTTTACTAAAAGGAAATTAAGAGAAGAGTCGTTTCAGAAGGGAGGCGGGGACGGGGTGTGGTGGGTAGGGTGGGGGAGGGGGAATAATTTAATAATTTAACATAATTGCCTCCCTGAAAGTGTATCCATTTCTGATGGATTGCCCTGAAAGTTTGATGAAAGTTTGATAAAATGTTTATATGATCGGGGTGATGTGCGGAAAGCAACGCCCAATCATGTTTACTCCGTCAAGACCGTCTCTCCTAGTGGCAAATGATTTGACACTGTGGACAGACATGTACATGTATTTCTACTTCAAAACCAACCGTTTTCTTATTGTAAACTATTAATATCATGACAAACATTACATAACCTGATCAGATTCTGTGGCGTCTTATCTGGGTCTAAAGTGTTAGCAAATGCCCATTGTGCGTCTAGCAGACAGCATGGACGTCTAAGCTTTCTCTATTCTTCTGTAGTGTTTGTAGCTTTAAATGCTTCTGTGCACTTAACTACAGTCGACCCTCGTTATCTGGACTTCGCTTATCTCGAATAACCTCTTATCTCGAAGTGAAAATCCGGTCCCTGATTTACTTGGAAATCTAACAAGTACAATATTTTCAGTATATCTCAAAGTTAAGGAGTCAAATTACATATTCATTTATGGAATAAGGTTGTTCAATTCATTTGTTTCCTAAATTCTGCAAATCTGATATGTCGAGGTACGGGTATCTCAAAGTATTTCAGAAAGACCCTTGGACTTCCGAGATAACGAGAGTCGACTGTATATGTACTCTAAACCACTGTAGTAATTGACCTAAGAATCTGATCTTTAAAATTTCTTCTGCATTAACGATTTTTTTACAGTATGGTTTAAGATGAAACTACAAGCTGATGATTTAACCGGTATTCATATAACTTCCCAATGACGTCGATACGACCTCAGGTGTCGAAACGACATTGTTTCGTTGTAGTTGCTGGGAAGCTAGTGGTGTTTGTCAGTCTTAGACCATTTTAAACAAAGTTTAAACGCTTAACGCTAAGCATTCTGTGTATTTTTTTTCAGCAGACGACATATTGAAATCTGTTTTTTATTCTACCCAGAAAACAACTTTGACATTCCATGCAAATTTTCCTCATTGAAATGTCAATAAACGTCAAAATGATTGCCTTTGGGAACAAAGAACAAACTACAGATTAGAAAATGGAAGTCTCGGTTTTATGAGATTTTTCATAAGCAGTAATGAAGTTTGCAACACTGCTTACGCTCTCTAGCGTATACATGAACAGAATTTCATTTTCAAAGATACCACAATGAGCCCAATGATCCCAAAGGAAATGAAATATAATCTGCACTATGGTGAAGTACGGGGAGACCTGTTTTCTGGAAACAATAAAAATTATCAATGTGTCATCTGCTGAATTAGACCAGCGAATGGTAAAGGTTAAAGCGTTAAGCAACTTTGTAGCAGACGACATTCTAAAATTTTATTATTTTTCAGAGAAATTAAGACTTATTTAATGTGAATCATCTGCTGAGGCTTATCATGGTTTAACTTACCCAAACTGTTCCCAAATAAGAACCTTTTATCTTTAGCCAGACACAAAGCGAAGAAACAGCTGAAAAGAACAATGCGGAACGACATTTTGTCCGAGAGAAACACAACAGAAATTTGACACTGATAAAACTATGGTATCTTGTTTCATAAAATGTCGGTGAGCCGTGACGCGAGAAAGCCTACCTTCTTACATGTGCGTCCAACAAAGACTCAGATCAGCTTGCGCATCCGCGCAGTCTGATCAGAGTCTTTGTTATCCGCATGAAGAAACTGTAACTTTGGCTATCCAAAATGCACCCAACGAAGATTTTGATCAGACTGCGCGAATGCGCAGGCTGATCAGAATCTTCGCTTGGCGCGCATGTCCGGAAGTACGTTTTTGGACATTGTGGCTCTGTCTTATCAAATCAAAGCCTTAGAAAACATTACCGTTTTTAACCTAAGTATTCAGACACCTTAACGCTTAGCACTATGGGTAAAAAATTTTCAGCAGACGACACATTAAAATATTTTTTCTTATTTTTCCAAGAAAACAGGATTTGAAATCTCATGCAAATTGTCTCTAAGACAACAGGATTTGAAATTTCATGCAAATTGTCTCAATTGGAGACAATTTGCTTGGAATGTCAAAGCCTGTTTTCTGGGAAAAAATAGAAAAAATTTCATCGTTTCCTATTTTCCCTGAAAATATGCTTAGTCATTTCATGCACATTGTCTACCAAACATGTTAAGGTATAACCATACTTGACCTAAAATTTGAACAAATATGTGGCGTCTGATTTGGGTAGGCACTGTTTGCTCAGGCCAGTCTGTCCCAGTATTTGGGATAAACAGTAGAGAGAAACCGCTATATTATAAACGCGTTAGCGCTGAAACATGTGTTGTAGGTACTCATTAGAATTACATCACTATGGCGATTTTACATATGTTTGTATATTTTTAGATAATCTCCGAATTTTCGCGAAAGTCACTTATCTGGAGCAAATGCAGGTGTTTATCATGTATATAAATAACATTGTCTTTACGAAAAAAGTGTCCACAGTACTGTACAGACTATTCTTTACACCTAGTTAACCCTGTCCTGCTGAATAAATTAAGATGCCACGCCCACTTCTAATTTTCAGCCAATCAGATTACTTGATCCAGATTATTGCTATAACTTTGCATATTTGATGGCAAACAGTGCAGATCCAGATCAGTTGGCTTCTTCAGAAGCCAACTGATCTGGATCTACACTGATTGCAAAATAGGGTATATCCGGGTTCAGCAGGACAAGAGTTAACTAGAAGTCGACCAGGAACAGACTATGTCTACACATCAAAGTTAACTACAGGTAAACTGTGAGTTAACTTTTTATACTCAACTATATTTAATAGATTATAGTTAACTATGTAGTTGACTATCATTCATTCCCCCATATTCGACCTTCGACCTCTGAAGCGTCAACGTCTAGAAAGATTAACTAACGAAGAATCATGTCCGAGTCCGTTATGCCTGGTGTACTCCTCAGGGCCCTGAGGGAGTACAAGTTCATCGGCACTCCACTTTGGAGATGTCCGACGGGAAGGACCTAGTTCGGGTTGAGCTAACCTTCCATAAGAATCAACCAACGACCAGATACTACAAGAAGTGTGTGTGGGGTGAGGTGGGGGTGGGGGAAGGGGCCGAAAGCAGGAGGCAGCCTGCACCCTGCCCCCTCTGCTGGCCAGTGACCCCGCCAGCCTACTCCAGCTGCTAGATCGACCAGAAGACAGTCGCCAGCTCGCCGATCACCGCCCTGCCAGGAGAAGGAGACGTCACCAACATCACCGCAGACTCTTCCAGACCCTTTAAGATAACACATCACACACGACCGCACGCAGAAGACAGCAACCATCCAGCCATCGCCGATAATCACCAGACCAACATGTACTTCTCCTGTCAGCCCACCGAAGAAGAAGACACGGACGCAGTCACCATCAGCGCCAGCCAGCAAGAAGAAGAGCCGTACCCGCTACATCAGCTACGACTTCACATACCTACTACATGAGGAGTACGACCTCCAGGAAGTCACCAATGTCAAGATGATGGATTCCGACGTCGTGATCGTCAAAATCCAGCGTCTCCAACTCCCAGATGAGACGATCAATATAGATCTACCAGCCTTCTTTATCATATGTACCAGCTTAACGTCAGAGACAAGAAATGGATCGTGAAAAAGAGACCCACCAGCAAGTACTACGTTGAACACATATACGAACGCATAGAGAAGGAAATGGAAATGGACAAAGAACAGGAAATCAAGGGTACGACCACCTTGAACAAGCCTGCAACGACCCTGGGGTACAGATACGTTTCTACCGGCTGGCAAATAACAAGTAGATCGACGCGTCCGCTAAAGAAGACACCTTTCGGCACTGACCTACTTAGGGTGAGGACACCCTCTCGGCACCCTGGTGAGGACACCCACTTTGCATCGTTTCCGGCGACGACTGACATGTGACTAGTGAAAGAACCTTACTCACGGCCCGAGCTGAGTACCAAATGCATTATGCAATTGGAACTGACACGCATTAGGTACGAGATTAAAAGCTCAAACTTTTCGGCTGACTGTCAAAATTCTGCAACTTACAGGCTGGACTAGTATTCACGCACGAGATCTGGGCACACCGCACGATTTCTGGACATGCACGCAGACCGTGTCTGGGCGAGGTGACCTAGTTATGAATTATAACTAGGCACCGTTTCAAGCCAACCTAGTAGTCCAGTGAAACTACTCCAGATTTGTCTGGCGTAGTCCCTATGTGACTCAGTTGCCCAGCTACGTTAAAAATCTGACTGATCGATTGTAGTTGACAAGAAAAAACCTTGTCTGTCTGTAGTTGACTGCTAGTTAACACGGGTGTCAAGAATAGTTTGACCAGTACTGTACAGGTTATGTACCAGTCATTTGTAGCCCTAGCCCTACGGGAATAGTGGGTCTTTTAACTTTTCAGTTTGCAAAGCCCTGCTAAAGAACCTGCACTGCGAGGCCACATTTATGGTAAAATCCCTGCTAAAAGCCCCTGTCCCCTTAACAATAATGACGAACAATAAATAATCTGGACCATTTAGATAAACTCTCTCTTACCCTGCCCCATGAAGGTTCCTCATGAAATATAGCTTCAGCTGGCCAAGTGGTTTCAGAGAACACACACACACACACACACACACACACACACACACACACACACACACACACACACACACACACACACACAACAACAACAACAACAACAACAACAACAACAACAACAACAAACACACACGGGACATTAAATAAACGGTATCATTGCACACCAGAACATAACTTCTGAATACTGATCTAGATGAAAACATATGGGGGTCATTGAAGGGAGCGCTATATTTTTATCCACAATCAATGTTTTTGAGCAGAAATAAGAAAAATAATGTATACCCCTGTAAACCCCAGTTTTTCTATACAAAAGTGGGGTTTAAGGGGGTCAAAATTATATAGGTATGTTTTCGTGATGAAAAAACAGAGTTAACGAAAACAAGAGGCCCACGGGCCACGGCTCGCTCACGAGTGACACAGCCCCTGCAGATATGCAGATGTCATGTAACATTTTTTCCAATCCTATCATTGCACCTTATGAAAGGATCATCATTTAAGCAGTTCTTAGTTTTGAAGAAGAATATATGGGCAGGACAGTCAATGGAGATAAGATTCTAATGATGATTAGAACAACCTCTCAATCACATTTCGACAGTAGGATCAATGTGAATTCTGGTGGAAATTGGCTAAACGGTTTCTGAAGTTTAACAATGTCATGATTTTATACATGTAAACAGCACTGAGGCAGGGAAATATAATAAATGTAAAAAAGGATTGCCTTGAGAAACAACAGATTAGAAAATGGGAGTCCCAGTTGTTTTTGATTCTTCATTAGCAGTAAAGAAATTTGCAACACTGCTTACTGTGGTTTTGGTGGAGCTGTCATTTATTAGTGTAATTTAATGTTGCCATGGCAACCAAACAAAATCATCGCCGGTCATAAAACATATAAACTGGATAGAAAATCATCCAGTGATCATAACTGTCAAATATAGTTTCACATCACTTCACTGGTTATGGAGAAAATGCAATTTAACCTTTTTCTCATTATAAGTCTGTGGAAGTTTTCTGTTGCCATGGCAACCATACCAAGAGGCAGATTGGCAGACTTACGGGTGTTTTCAACTGCCCTTAGCCATTTAACACTTGTACCAAATAAGAGTCCTACTGCTTCAGTGGTTTTGGAAGAGTAGTCATTAAAAAAACCTTTTTTTAAAATTAATGTTGCCATGGAAACCTAACAAAATGGCCATGCAATGCACGAACTGGGAAGAAAATTATCAAATGATCATAACTGCCAAATATGACTCACATCACTTCACTGGTTATAAAGAAAATGCTCTTTAACCATTTTTCCATTATAAGTCTATGGGAGCTTCCCATTGCCATGGCAACCAAACCAAGAGGCAGATCGCCATAATTTTAGCCAGTTTGAATTGTCCTCTAACCCAAGCAACATTTGTGCAAAATTAGAGTCATACTGCTTCAGTGATTTTGGAGGAGATGTCATTTAGAAAAGTCCGTTTTTAAAAATTAAAGTTGCCATGGCAACCAAACAAAATGGCCACTAGACAAAAACACATGAACTAGGTAGTCTATCATCCAATTATCGTAACTGTTAAATATGGTTTGCATCACTTCACTGGTTATGGAGAAAATGCAATTTAACCATTTTCCCATTATAAGTCTATGGGAACTTTCTGTTGCCATGGCAACGAAATCAAAAGGCAGATCGCCATAATTTTAGCTACTTTGAATTGTCATTTCCCAAGCAACATTTGTACAAAATTAGCGTCATACTGCTTCAGTGGTTTTGGAGGAGGTGTCATTTAAAAAAAAACTTTTTTTGAAATTTAATGTTGCCATGCAACCAAATAAAAAGGCCACCGGTCATAAAACACATGAACTGGGTAGACAATCATCCAATGATTATACCTGCCAAATATGGTTTACATCACTTCACTGGTAATGGAGAAAATGCAATTTAACCATTTTCCCATTATAAGTCTATGGGAGCTTTCTGTTGCCATGACAACCAAACCAAAAGGCAGATCACCATAAGTTTTGCTACTTCCAAAGGCCTCGACCCAAGCAACATTCTTACCAAGTTAGGGACAAATCGCTTCAGTGGCTTTGGAGGAGTTGTCGTTTGAAAATATTAACGGACGGACAACCGGACGGACGACGGATAAAAAGTGATCACTTTAGCTCATCCTGAGAATAGCTAGGGAAACCCCCCCCCCACGCCTGAGGTCAGCTATCGTATTTAAAGGCCATTGACCTAGATCAATACAGTTTATATGGTGGTTGATACACCCAAGTAAATGACAGATTTCAAGAACATAGAACATTTTAACTGTAGTTTGGATTTTGACACGTTTATTGACTGTTGGAGTCATGTTATCCTCCAATGTTTTTATTTGATTGTGTTGGGGTTTAACGACACGTCAACCCTTGTGGGTCATTTTGTGTCGTCTCCCAGAGAAAGGGAGAAAAGAGATAGAAGAGATAGTAGAGGAGATGAAAGAGACGATTGGGGAAGAAATAGGAACAGGAATGAAAGTGAAGAAACAGAAGAAATAAAAACATTCTCCCTCTACCCTTACCTGCTACAAGGATAGCAGGCCTTGCCCAACTGTAAGCCAATTTCAGTTGAACGCCCCGGTGACGTAAGATACACGACACCATTGCCACTCCCGACCACCCCCATCCAATGTTTTTATGGAGGAGGTGATTTTGTTTTTTCAATGACTGTTTGACGACATCGATGTTGAAATGGCCTCTAAATATGTTGCCGGAAAACATCGAATTTTAACCACCAGGAATGTTTCTGGTAGCTGTTATTCACACTGTGATCGTTTTGTGTCTTCCCCTTCCATTTGTCTGAAATTTATCGTTCATCTCTAAGTCATCTCAAAATTTAAGACAGAAATTATGCAAGAAGTTGTATTTAATACTTAAACATGTTTGGATAACTGTTAGAATTGCCTCACTGAGGCGATTCTAATAATTATCCAAAGCATATGTTCTGTTAGGAAATAAGAAATTAGAATAAAATAAGGCCTTTCTTACATACCATTCTGCTCATTAAGGATTCTTTATAAAAGCAAATTTGTTCTGTTGGCAACATCTTTGGGAACAATTTAAATGCCGTGGTTATAACGAGGGACCTCTGTATAAAACCAACACAACACAGTCAACTAGAACAATCAATTTAATGAGCCTTTCACAACAATAGAACATACATTTCACAGTTAATTGTATTAAATTTAAGTACAGGTATCTCAATTTATACAATCGACTCTCGTTGTCTCGGCTTCGCTTATCTCGAATAACCGCTCATCTCGAAGTGAAAATCTAGTCCCTGTTTTAATATGGAAATCTAATAACAAGTAACAAAACACTGCGGAAAAGAGGAGAGCAACTGCTCCTCTTTTTCGCAATTTTTTCACTATACATGTATCTGTAACTTCAAGAGTCAAATTATTCGTTTATGAAATGTTGTTCGATTTAATTTTTCCTCCTTTCTGCAAATCTAATATATTGAATTACGGATAGCTCGAAGTATTTTAAAGAGTCCCTTGGACTTCAAGATAGCGAGAGTCCACTGTTTTTTTTTTGTTTTTTTTTGACTCGGGTTTTACGGCCCTTTCAAGAATATTTCACTTATATCGAGCCGATCGTTCATCGAAGGTGGGCGAAAACCGGAGTACCCGGAGAAAAACCACCTGACCATCCGTAAGCAGAACTTGGCTTTCCCACATATGACCCGAGCTAGGCTCGAACCACAGCGGTGAGAAACCTAATGGATTAAGAGTCAACTCTCTTATCCACTAGGCTACGGGGGCCCGCTGAGAGTCCACTGTACTTTACTTATTGCTGGTAAGTAGAGGTATTTCAAAGCAGCTTAATTATTTATAACCGGTAAGTACATGTATCTCAAAATATATTTATACCGATAAGCACTGAATCTCAAGGAATCTTTATTAGTTATTAACAGTAAGTACAGATATCCCAAAGCAGCTTGATTATTTATAAGTGGTAAGGAGAAGTATCTCAAAAAATATACTGAGAAAAATAAATTTAGCATTTCTAATGGTTGTGATTGCTTCTCCAGCAAATGTATTCCAGGACTGTTCATCGTTTTAGGTTGAAAACTTGAGCACAAATCCAACGCAAGTCAGCTCTGTAAATTTCTTTCTCGACATTAGCGTCTTTGCAACCTAAAATGGTAAATTCACTCAAAAGAAACAAAATAATATCCCTCTTAGCAAGTACGTCTGAAATATACGCTACTCTGTAAAATATTGCTAAATTTATTACCCTCAGTATTTTTATACCTGTAAGCACTGAATCTCAAAGGATATTTATTAGTTAATAACAGTAAGTACGGGTATCTCAAAGTATATTTTACTTATTACTTGTAAGTATTGGTACCTTAACCCTCAAAGCGCCAATCACAACTGTAGCAGACAACATTTTAAAATATCTTTTTTTTTTTTTTTTTTTTTTTGATTTTTCAAAGAAAACAAGTCTTGATATTTCATGTGAATCGTCTGCTTGGCAGACGATTCACATGAAATATCAAGACTTGTTTTCTTAGAAAAATTAAAAAAATAAAAATAAATGTCGTCTGCAACAAATTTTGCTTGGCGCCTTAAGGGTTTAAGTATCTTTATTAGTTAGTTATAACATCACTTTTCTCTAGCATAACTAACATGAGCTATGGCACATAAAATATAAGCTTAAGGCAATGGACACACCTTCAAGGGAAATCACTCACATGACAATAATTATCTTCCTTCTCACGGGGGAGGGTGCTACTATTAATGGAAAAAAAATAGCTCCCTCTGGGGATTTTTTTTTAAAGAGTAGTCCCCATTTTTGGAAGCATTCGAAAACTTAATGAAACAAAATTCTATCTGCAAAACTTATCTACCTTTGAAAAACAGCAACAAAATCTCCCTCTTAAGGGAAATGGAAACACAGCCCCTAACCTGTAGTATTTGCCTAAAAATGCATTCCCTCTAGAAATGAATTCTTAGAATAACCCCCTTCTTTGAGAAAAGATTCATAATTGTTAACTGTTTTTTGTTGTAATGGCTTCACATTTAAAAAAAAGACAATGATTTATAGTTTTAAGATGTGTCCATTCATCATATATGCACAAACAGCACCACAACATGCTGTGGGTATTCGGAAGCACTGTTCTCTCCAAGTGAAACTGTAATGAAAATTGCTATAGCCTCAGTATTCGAACACCTTAGCTCTTTTCCATATCTATCGTAAAATTTGAAAACCATTTATCTGCTGATGGGTTTCAAAACTGCTGGATGAGTGACAAGCAGTGTAGATCCTGACCAGAAGTCGTGATCTGTGGTGTCTGATCAGGAACTATACTGGCATGTTCAGGCCAATCTAGTCTAATGTGCTTTTACCCAAAATTTGGATATCTTCACTCCTTGACAAATCTGTTCTAAAATTTGAACAGTGAAAATCTAAAAGTTTGCTTTTTTGAACAAACAAAAGAGCGAAATTGGAGACTCCGTTTTATTAAGTCACTTCATATACAGCAGAGGAGTTTGCGCCCCAAACCCATTTCACTATATATTGTATCTGAAAACTACTGGATGAGATGCAAAGATGTAAACTCTGATCAGATGTTGTGTTATGCTGAGTTCTAGGGTGTCAGGTCTAGGCCTACAATGTTTGCTCAAGCCTGTCAGTCCAAACACTTGAGAATAAATATGGTATACAGGCTTTATTGCAAAATTAACCCTTGTCCTGCTGAATAAATTAAGATGCCATGCCCATTTCTAATTTTCAGCCAATCAGATTATTTGATCCAGATTGTTGATACAAATTCACATACTTAATGACAAACAGTACAGATCCAGATCAGTTGGCTTCTTCAAAAGCCAACTGATCTGGATCTACACTGTTTGCAAACCAGGCCATATCCGGGTTCAGCAAGACTAGGGTTAAAAACATCATTCGGTATCAGCAAATACATTAAAACCTGTCTTAACGGGCACCTTTATTAAACAATCAACTGTACTTAACGGTCTATTTTCAGGGCCCATGAGTATAAATGTATATGAGTATAAATGTAATTTTGCCTATATTAAACAAGCACCTGTCTTAAGCAACCACTTTCTGGCTTTCCAGTAGGTGCTTGCTTAACAACTCTTTGACTGTAACACCAAATCTGAAGCTGTGCATGAAATGCACTGTTGTAATCGGTGATGAAATGGGAGACACCTACAAGGCATTCTTTCTAGAGTGACCTTGAGATATAAAAGAACTGACAGCAGCCATGCAATATTCTTATGACAGTCCAACCACCTGGGCATGTTTCACACTCATTTCTTAACTCGTAAAGTGCTAAGCAAAATTGTAGCAGATGACATTCTAATTTTTACTTTATTATTTTTCAGAGAAAATAAGACTTGGCATTTCATGTGAATTGTCTGCAAAGGCAGACAATTCACATAAAACATCAAGCCTTATTTTCTCTGAAAAAAATATTGAAGAAATCAAATTGTCGTCTGCTGCAGTTGTGATCAGTGCTTTAAGGGCTGAAAGAGATATTGTTTCACCAACAAGAAATCTAAATGGTATTTTATAATGATTGACATACAATCCGATCTGTAACCTGATAATCACTTGAACATAACATAAAATCACAACTTTATCTATCATTATCACCCTTGAAGACACATGCAAAATTGTAGTAGATATTCTGAAATATGCTTACTTTGTTGTTTTTGAGAGAGAAAATAAGGCTTGACATTTCATGCGAATTGTCTGCCACCTTGCACACAATTCACATTAATTGTCAAAACCTTCTTTTCAGAAAAATAAAAGAATATATATTTCAGAATATCTTCTGCAGTTGCAATGGACCCTTTTAAGGGTTAAGTTTTCCTGATTTCTAGTCACAAACAATATATTACTGACGATCAAAACAAGACCATACAAATGTTCAAAATATAGAAATTCACAAATTAATTCTATTTCAATCAGCTTTTTAAAATACATATTCAAGCTGTCATACAATACCTAACTTATTTAGACACAACTCTAGACAAGATTATCCATATAATAGTTCTTTCTCTTATGTCTCCATGAAACATTGTGATTTATTAGAAGTGTCTTTGATATATTGTGGGTACTCACTAGAAGGCACTTCTAATGAGTACCTACAATATATTTCCATGCAGAAATAAGAAAAATATAACTACTTTTTGGAGGAATAAACACCTTATTTTGAGCTCTGTTCATGCATTAATACTTAGAATTTCAAAACTGCCCATAAATGGAGCTATTTACATGTATATAGAGCATGGATGCATCAGTGAAGTCTTGAATGGTCTTGGCTACCTGCTTACAGAATTACTGAATATTGCAAAAAAAAAAAAAAAAAAAAAAAGCCTTAATCAGGCTGTTGTGTACAAACTGATGAATGTCCCTGCGTGCTCTTATGCCCCTGACAGTTCTTTCTCCTGGTCTAGTTCCTGGCTACAGTCAAACCTGTGTTAGTGGTCACCTCTATTAAGCAGCCAACCTGTATTAAGCAGCCAGAGGAAAGTTGCCCCAAAATTCAGACATATATTTTAACTGTATTAAGCAGCCACCTGCCTTCAGCAGCCACATTTTAAGCTTCCCATGGGTGGCTGCTTAAGACAGGTTTGACTGTATTTTGTATTCTGTAGTATCTGCTATATTTACCCTAAGTATTCAGACAGACAGACATGAGGAAATAGTGAAGGCCAAGATCAGATGCCAGAGAATACTGATCAGGGTCCATACTGTTTACCAATCATTAAGCAATCTTTAGACACATCATTAGGTATAAAATGGGTTTGTACAATCATCTGTCCAACTACAGTAAAATCTGTGTAAGAGAGCCACCTTCGAGACTGTCTTTAAATAGTGGTTGCTGTGGAAAAAGTTGTATGTCTTATAAAGGTACATGTCATGTAATTTTGCTAGCAAAATTACATGACATGTACCTTTATAAGACAACCACCTTTCCACATCAACCACTAATGTCAATTTCAAAGGTGGCTGTCTTACACAGGTTTTACTATATTGGTTTTCTTTTGCTTCAATATCTCAGTTATTTCTTGCTGTCGACTCCTCATCCTTGTTACATCTGTATTTGTTTGATTTTAATGTTCTCAGAGATGTTCCTCTGATGAGTTAGGAACCCTTCACGCAGACTGAACAAATATCTTGTATATACCACGGCAGAACTAAGGGCGAGAACTGTGGCAACGTAAAATCGATTTAAGCCCCCCCCCCCCCCCCCCCCCTCCCATTAATATTTTTACTGACCGTTCCAAGACGGTGCTTCTGCTGTGGTTTACTATTTCTATCATTGTATGTCTTTGCATGTATGTCTTGGTGAAATTTTTATTTATGATAGCCGGTTAGCCAATTCGTTTGGGAAAGAAACTATCCTGTTGAATTTCTGCTTGTAGTATTTCGATTGTGGTGCTGGCGCTTGAAGTGCCTCCTTCTTTCCCTTTGGTGTCTAGGACAGGTGTTGAGTAATTGTATCGATTCCTGATCACTGCCTTTCTTTCAATTTCTATACTAAGTTATTACGGTGTCTGATTAGTTAGATAAAAAACAGCATTCAACCAAGAGCAAAGGCCCAAATCCAAATATGTGGACTTGTATGATGGTTTCAGCATGCTGCGAAAAAATTTTGTGGACAATATTTTGAAATATTTTTCTTAGTTTTTTTTTTCTAGAAAAAAGGCTTTGACAATACAAGCAAATTGTCTCCTTAATATGGAGACAACTTGCATAGAATGTCAAAGTCTATTTTCTCTGAAAAATAAGAAAAAATATCATCAATCTGTGGTCTGCTGAATTTGTCTGGAGAGTAGTACAGGTAAAATGATCTGAAATGTAATAAAACAGTCTTATTATGACCTTTTCCATTTGTCAGTATCTATTACCCAACAAAACAGGAAATGACCTGATCAGCCTTCACTGATGTAGAGTTGCTAGGGTCCTTCACTGTTCTCATATTGCAGAACAGTGTAGCCCAGTTTGAATTAACCCTTAAAGCGCCAAGAAAAACTGCATCTGAAAATGTTGTCTGTTTATGTCGTCTGCTGAATATTCTTGCAAACTTCTCAAAGCTATTTTTTGCATACCGGCAAACAGTGTGGACCCAGATCAGACTGCTCCTAAAGGAGCAGTCTGATCTGGGTCCACACTGTATGCAGAAATGACTTTTAAAATCACAAGCAGAAGACAAAGCAGATGACAAATGTTGTGATTGGCACTTTAAGGGTTAATGAGTATCTTGAGTAACCCAACTAATAGTTAAAATAATACTACTGGGCCAATTACCCTTTTGGGGGTTTCCCAACTAAAAAGGGTTAATATATAGATAAAAAAAACTCCTCTTACTTACCCTAAAACTTCAACAGGATGTGTTCTCATATTCATACTAAATGGGAAACATTGCTGACACTGATCAAACAGTTCCTTAGAGAAGCAAGTTTGATCTTGGTCTAGAATGTCTGCTCAGGCATATCTGTCTGGGCCCAGTTGTTCAAAACTAACGATGTCGTTAGTTAACATAGCATTAAAACTTTGTTCATTAAATATGGATTATGCGCTAATATTTTTGCTGAAAAAATGTGAGTAGCTTTTGCATTTGCAAAAGCTACTCACATTTTTATCAGCAAAAATATCTGTGAGATATTGTACTTACTAGAAGAGTTAACATTTTGGCCACTAACGATCTCGTTAAGCTAATGATGCTTTGAACAACTGGGCCCTGAGTATTAAGGTTATAGTACATTTACCAGATACAAAATATTTTCTAAGTCACAACCAGAAAAGGGGTATCTTATCCCATGCTAATGATGTACACTTAGATCAGCCTACATGCTAATGTGTTCTAGCTAGGAGATATTCTAAGTTATTCTGATTCCACTTAGTCCAGTGTTTTGGTATGGATGATGTTTGTTTGTATTGACATTTTATGGCCCAGTCAACCCAATGGGGTTAAGTCGAGCGATAATGGGCTCATGTTGAGTTTACCTTACCACACTTTTACTGGGCAGGCTTAGTCCTCTAAGTGGTTAACCAGTATCATGCACGTTCTTTCGCCAGAAAATGGATGAAAAATATATCCAGCTAAGATTGCATGGGCATACAACATCTCTTTAAAACACTATTGCTGAGATCCAAAGGAAAAACTGTGTTAGCTGGTCATTTCTTTCTATATAATCTATACATTTTTGCTTGGCTACAACACTTTCAGTGTCCACCTTTTAACCATCTTATATTCCAAATTGTCTTCTAATGAACTGCCATATAAAAAAGTTTCTCCATGAAAAAATACATTGTAGGTATATTACAGGAAATGTCCTCTGTGAAGCAATTCCAATGAATACCACCACAACATATGTTTTTATGAAAAAATCTGAAAAAATATAACAAAAATGTTTTCTGGTTGAAAAAAAATAATACCATAATAACCTATGTATTGGGACAGGCAGACCTGAGCAAACAGTGTAGACCAAGATCAGATGCCGCAGGAGGCGGCATCTGATCTAGGTCTACACTGTTTGCCACTAAGTCTAGCAGTTTTTATACAAATCCTCAGGTAGTAGAGAATGACATTAACATTTTAGGAAAAGTATGGTAAGCAGTTAAGGTGTCCCAATACTTATGGTAAAAACAGTATACCTTCTATAGAGTTATAGAGTTTCATACAGGTACACAATAAAATGCCTGTTTTGTTTGTAGAAATGTAAAGATACATATATAAGCACCACAATAAAAAATCAAGCACAACCAAATACAAATGGCACATTAGGAGGGAAAAAGGGCTATTTCCCTAGCAATCTGTTAATGTTTAAAGATGATTTTAAGGTTCTACATTTTGCTTTCAATCCCTGTCTGGATTGGGACAGACAGACGAGCAGTGTAGACCTAGATCAGATACCTCTGAATGCAGTGTCCAATCTGGGTCTACACTGTATGCCCCTCATCCAGAAATGCTTGAGATACATCAAATGATAGTTACATGGATATGGTCCAATTTTAGCAGTACACCAAGTAGTTGTCTTCCAAATACTTAAGCTGAATACAGTATTGAAATAAAATGGGGCCACACCATGCTAAAATGTATCTTTGGGCCCATACGGACAGCGAAGGCTGATCAGGGCCTTTGCTATCCACAAACAGAATCATTGGATACTAAAGAATGTTTAAATGTAAGCAAATGCCCACATGAGACTTGCAGGATGATGTGAATCCGCACATTTTGCAGATGTTCGAAAGCACTTTTTCGCTTGACGAGGCCCAAATAAGCACCATCTGTAGCTAGGAATATACCAGAGTGGCTGAACACATCACAGAGACTTTTAAAATTGTTTACTTTAACTCTTTCACTACCACAGGCAATAATAATAGACTTTTGTCAACAATGTAGATCTGGATGAGATGGCTCATAATGAGCTGTCTCATCAAGATCTATGCTGTCTGACATTCAGTCTTTCAACTTTACATATAAACGTCTTTCCAATCGATAGTTTGTTTAAAAACACAAAACAGGTGACAAATGTAGTGAAAATTGGCTCCAAAACAGTTAAGAGTAGACCCCAATTTTTTTTTTTCTTTAGGGAGTAGCCTTTCATGAAAGTACATCCATCTCTCTTAAGTTAAAGATAGATACCAGACAGCACATGTAAATCTACATGCCATAAGTGAACAGTTAACCCTGGTCCTGCTGAACCCGGATATGCTTTGCCTTTGCAAACAGTGTAGATCCAGATCAGTTGGCTTCTAAAAAAGCAAACTGATCTGGATCTGCACTATTTATCATTCAGTAAGTGAATTTATATCAACAATCTGGATTAAGTAATCTGATTGGCTGATAATTAGAAATGGGCGGGGCAACTTAATCTATTCAGCATGACAAGGGTTAATAATCAGACCAGACTGCACACCTACACAGGCTGGTCAAGGCCTTCACTGCTCACACACAAACTATTCAAAACATACTAAAAATAAACAATTGCCAATAAAGGTCAAAGTAAAGAAGTATAGCCATTCTTTTATTGATATGCCAAAATACACAACAAAATCAAAATAAACTCGGCTCCAGATAAGGTGCTTTTTTCAACCTAGAGGAATTAGTATTTTTTTTTTATTTCTCCGTGAAAACATGTTTTGGGTACTCATAAGAAGCACCTCGCCAAGGTGAGGTGCTTCTAATAAGTACCCAAAACATGTGTTTGGGTAGAAAAAAAAAATATGTGGATATCCCCTACTTCTAATGAGTACCCACAAAGTATGAAAACTATTATGTGGATACCACCACCTATCTGGAGGTATGATAAAACATTTGAACACATGATATATTGCAAACACAGGAGAATATCATTTCAGAATTGCACCTCAATTAAATAAAGTATAGAGCTCTAGATAAAGTAAAAGGGTATCCAACTGGACATCTTTCCTATTTCTCAATGCAAATGTCTGTTGTGGGTACCCATCAGAAGGGCCTACAAGTATAATATATGTTTTTGTAGAGAAATAAGAAAATCTATCTGTTTTTTTGGCTAAAGAAAAAAAACTTATCTAGAGCTCTGAAATATTAACTAATATTGCAACAACTATTCTAAGCCTTGATGATAAGTATAATGAACCATCTTTCACAAAACATGGGTTTACAGAGTGTATATGTTTTTGTAAAGAGCAAAGATCTAGCCCCTTTTGCATTACATAATTTATTATGAAAAAAATGTTACAATTTTTACCCTAAATATTCCGACACCACATCTCCGTACCATACTAGTCCTAAAATTTGAACAAGTCTGTTTTACTACCTGTTGAAATCTAAAAACTGCTAAAAATGATACAAACAGTGTAGACCCTAATCAGATGCTGCATCTTGCAGCATCTGATCTGGGTCTATAGTGTTTGCTTAGGAGTGTCTGTTCATCTCCTTAGTGTAAATAATATTATTCAGCCCTGCGGTTTGCCATTTTGAATAGTGCTCAGTAATGAACAGTTATGGATGAAAATACTGAAAAGCAACCTCGTGTTACAAGTAAGAAAAATGCAATTATAAACTAGAACATCAACATGGCTATTGCACTGAAAACAAGTGAATTTATCTATAAAGCTATTCAAATAAAGCATCAGTATAACTTGCCATGGACTGGCCCATTTATGTAGATTATATGGTAAATGAACACTTCATTCCAAACTTTTTGGCCTTAAATAGCTTTGTATGCAGTGGTTTCTTAACCCTTGTCCTGCTGAACCTAGATATGCCCTGCCTTTGCAAACAGTGTAGATCCAGATCAGTTGGCTTCTGAAGAAGCCAACTGATCTGGATCTGCACTGATTGGCATTCAGTATGTGAATTTATATCAATAACCTGGATTAAGTAATCCGATTGGTTGATAATCAGAAACTGACATGGCATCTTAATTTATTCAGCATGACAAGGGTTAAACTACTCAGTGGAATGGCAAAGAGAGTAGATCCTTCAGGAGCAGTCTGACTTGTGTCTGCACTGTTTATAAGTCATTTTGTATGAAACTTTAGTACACAACATTTCAGGACATTTACTGTTAATACTCATTGACTTTTATTTATCTGTCTATACTACTATAAATGTCCTAGAATTTGGAATATTTTATTCAATACTTTTTAGCCTAAATTATGCTATATGTGCAGTTCTTTCTTGAAATACCATGTGGAATGGCAAATAGTGTAGACCCTGATCAGAGAGTCTCTCAGGGAAAGTCTGATCTGGGTCTGCATTATTTACATATTAAAAAGTTTTGTGTAACTTCTCTTTCAAGACACGTGGCCACGTGTACAGCTCTTCTGTATTGAGCGCAATGCTCCATGCCAGTGAGACTTGGCCATTGACAAAGCCAAACCTCCAAGGTCTGCAGCAAAATGACAGGACAATGATCAGACAGATCTGCAATGTCAAGCCGCAAAATACTGTCACCACCAGATCCATTGAGCTACTTGCGCGACTTGGCATTGAGGATCTGGATCTCATTCTGAAGGAGAGAAGGCTACGCATGTGGAACGCTCCAATGGTGCAGTCAAGAAAGCCTTTGACATACAGGTTGATAGAAAGCGTGGGCCTGGGAGGCCCAAGATGACATGGAAGCAGTTCAGAAAGGGAATGCAGAAAGTGGAAGCTCTCGGCTACTGACCCTCATGATAGACATACCTGGAGATCTGGTGTGAGATTTGCCATGCATGCAGCAAGACCGCTACCTGGAAGGGGGTCCACTGATGTGGATGTTGCCCCTGTACCTGCATCTTAATCAAAAATCCGATGATGATAAGGAATTTTAGAATGAAGGTCAAATATCATCTGATCTTGCCCAATTTTTCAACACAGGCCAATATACAGCAAATTATACTGTACTTATTCTCACAGCACACTTGCAAAATAGATAAAAAACAAAACAAATGTATTTATCACTTAACTTGCAGCTATATATACATAATATATGCTCAGTAATTCCAAATTTTGCTATATTGCCCAGTTGTTTAAAGCATGGTTACCTTAATAAACTTGTTAATGACAAACTCGTTAACTGTTGTAGCTAAGGTATTTTCAAATGCATTGATATTTTTTGCTGCAAAAATGTGAATGCAAAAGCTACTCACATTTTTTCAGCAAAAAATATCGACAATGTATTTGCCATGTTTCACAACAGAAATGTTAACATCACACTACCATTTGATGTATCTCAAGCATCCACATTACATTAGCTAACAACCTCTTTAAGTTTTGAACAACTGGGCCCTGGTCTTTATTATATTCTTTATTGTCCTCTCATGTTTCAGCTTAAACCTCTACCATTCTCTGGGCTTATTCAGATACTGATAGATTTCTTATTTTTCCCAGAAAACAGGATAAGACATTTCATACAAACTGTCTCCATTGGAGACAATTTGCAAGAAATGTCAAATCTTAATTTCTGGGAAAAACAAGAATTGTCAATAAGTAGTGCTCGTTAGATACCCCTTAACCCCCCACCCTCCCCACACACACCACAAATACAGTTTGAAGGGGTTTAATATCTCAATTTCAATATGTCCTCGGCTGAGAATTTTACCCAGAGTGCTAAGCATTAAATAATTTTTTTTTTTTTTTTTTTTTTTGTGGATATCAAAACAACCTAAGCTGAATAAATAAGCCACACCAAGCTAGAAAGGATTCTTCAGGGTATACACTGATTGCCAAGACCAAGCTAGTGAAACCACAATACGATTAGGACCTTCACAGCCATACACAGTATTGTTATGATATCTAATGATTCTGTATGCAGACAGCAAAGGCCCTGATCAGATTGCCCATTTGCTTGCTCTAATATACTGTGTTGGATGAAAATTACCAGTATACAATTATTTTTTTGCGTGTCCAATGTACATCATCCAACATAACTCTTGATATGGCCTTTTTTTCAGCCAAAAAGTATTGATATTTTTCTTATTTCTCCACAAAAACATATATTGTGTGTACTCATTAGAAGCACCTCAGTGAGGCATTTCTAATGAGTACCCACAACATATGTTTTCTTGAAAAAATATGAAAGATATTCACAAGATACCTCCTCTTCACAAGAGCAGTGATCCAACCATAGTTTCAAACATATATCCACAGATGAACATATATACATTGTATATACATATAAATACATGTGCAACTAGCAGTAACTGTACAAATATTCACAGTACCAGTATATAAATTTTCATAACTTCCATGGCTGCCAAATTTAACAGGACCATATACAATACTGTGTTAATTTTGCTGGAATACTATTTCGAAAATTTCTAATTCCTAGATGCAGACTGTCTGACAGATGGAAATATACAGGAATTATCCAAAATAATAAAACGGTAAATATCACCAGATTGAAATTCCAAAAGCTAAATATTCAGTATTATGGTTCCCAAATACATTGGTTTTTATCTAGATATTTTAACACCAACAATGTGTTCTATATTTGGCTCTTGTAAATAAAATCATTTCAGCTGTCAGTGTTTAAATTCTTTACATTTCAGGGCCCAGTTGTTCAAAACTAACGACATCGTTAGTTAACGATTCGTTAAAATTTACATTGAGTGATACGCAAATATGCTGAAATTTTTTGCTGAAAAAATGTGAGTAGCTTTTGCGGTGCACATTTTTTCAGCAAAAAATATCAGAATATTGTATATTGAATCCGCTAAAACAGTTAACGAAATGACCCTTAACGAGCTCGTTAAGCTAACGACGCTTTGAACAACCGGGCCCTGATTGTTTGTTTGAGTTTTAACAGCACTGTCAACAATATTTCAGTCATGCTGAGCAATCTCCCAGTGAAAGGGAGAGAGAAAAGAATAGGAGAGATGGGAAAAGGACCCCACACCTACATGTATCTTACTCCATGTGAGGCAAGAACCTTCCTGCCAAAAGGCAATGACATTACAAAAACATACCTATTCAAATATACTGAAAATTTTACCACAAAAAAATGAAAGTTTTCAGATAAAAAATTCTGATATTCTTCATATTTCTGCTCAAAACATAGATTGAGGATACGCATCAGAACGGCCCTACTGAGGCGGTTCTAACACATATCAACGATCAATGTTTTTGAGCAGAAATAAGAAAAATAATGTATACCTCTATAAACCTCAGTTTTACTACAGTATATAAAAATGGGGTTAGAGGGGGTCAAAATTATATAGGCATGCCTGATGATGGTTGTGTCAATGCTCTGAAAGTTTCGGCAGAAGGGAACAGCATCCTGCTATTAGGTCAAATTGTACAATGTAGTTTGATTAATATGTTTTGCAATGGAAAACCACCAGTGTACTATCTGACTGTTTACAAGACATGAATAATGGTAATCTACCCATCATTATACATGTACCTACATCCCAACTCATTTTTTGTGTCTTATGAAAAAAATCTAATACTGTTATAGTTTATAATACCTAGTGGTTTAAATTTGTTCAGTGACATGTAATTTTTTCTTAGCACTTTCTGGACAAATTAGGCAGACAGAAGTTTTTTTCAAAGAAAATGAAGTTTTTTAAAAGTAAAACATATTTTAACGAGTAATACTTAACCTATAGATAATGTGCTATTCTATTCTGTTTTCACACCTTCCACAGAAAAAACGACCTTTCAGTCGTTAATTAAAGTCTTAAACCAGAAGGTCCCTTAGGCAGTTACCTGTGTGACGTAACTCTTCCCGCTCAATTGACCACGTGTCAGTTTCTTTTATGTGTAAAACAATAGACACAATTAGGAGAGATAAGCGAGGGTGGGCGGAGGGAGATAATTGATTATCTATAGGTTAAGTATTACTCGTTAAAATATGTTTTACTTTTAAAAAACTTCATTTTAACTTCATAATACATTAACCTATAGATAATGTGCTAGAATTTGCAGAATAGGAGGGAGGTGCTCTCCTAATTCTAACACCAATAATATCTCACCACTTCTGGTTAAGACTCAGGAAACTCAAAGGAATCAGATACATTCTAATTCTATATTTAATAGAAAGAATGGTCTAGATTCACAAAATAGCTTTAAGGTGTTATGATCTAACAACCTTATATATATTAGTAGACTCTAGAGGAAGCCAGTTCTTAAGTCTCAGAGACCTAACATCGGCCCCCCCCCCTCTTTTTTTCTTTTTGGGAAACAACAATTGGCTTCAAAAAGAAAAGGGAGTCATTGAGACATAACATAAATATTCCATCGCAAAGTAAGCTAGGAATATAGAAATATTTTGAAAAACAAAATTTGTAAAACAAAAAGCCAAGACCATACACTGTAAGTAGTCTATGTAGGATCTTGAATAAATAAGGAAAAGTCTACTCGGTGGAGTTTCCTATAGATAACTGACATATGTAGATATTTTGGATAAAATTCTAGATATGTGAAGCTATGTAATTGTAATAGTCTAAGCTATTAGAATTATAAACTAATTAAATTCTGTTAATTGGAGCGACAGGACAGTTTCCGATGAACAGACACAGACTTAAAATAACCATAATGTGTAATTATTTCCCTTGATCAAATTAAAGAAGGGGAGATAATAAAAGTAGATGGAGTTAACTTAACTATAACTAAGTTATCCATCAGAAGAAAAAAAAAAGTATAGACAAACATAATGGTTAAAACTATTGCTAGACTAATTGTATAACGAATTTTTAGTCAAGCAATAAAATAATACAGAGTTTGCATATAACTGCTGGGAAGAAAAAACAACTTAAACCATTGATAATTAGTTTTGTCATAGACATATAAAAGCGTTTGATGTCCTGACAAAAAAATAAAGAATAAACTGTCAACATCATAACTAAAGAGTTTGACAGACAATAAAAGAGATAAGAATAAGGTTGATCGCAGCAAACTGTATGACGGTCATAGTTTGGCTAAATCTTACCGTATTGATAAGATTAAGCAATAATAAATAAGCTGGATAGAATCTTTCTATACCAGAAGATTGCCATGAAAAGTACTCCTGAGTAAATAATCATGGAAATCAAGAAATGTTAAAAATCCACTTTGATACGAATCAAAATGTTCATAAAAAGAGAAGGACTCAGAGAAAAAGTAATAGTGTGATAATCTCTGAAGAAAGATTATACAATAATACTGATTATTAATCTCAAAAAACACTTAATTTAAAAATTAAGAGATAGTATTACTATTCTATACGCATATTTAAGAATAGTAAGAAATATATTAATACTAAATAAAAATTATACTACTGAACAAAATTCCCGCTATAAATCATAGGTTAAGCGTAACTATTATTTAAGCAAGGAATTATTAAACATATAACTCTCTATAAAATTACTGCCCAGAAATTTTATAGATAAACATTCAATCAAATTTTTAGAATTGAATATTAATAGAATAAAATCTATGTCTGCATAATTGGTAATTCCTGAAATATCAAATTACGTACTCGCAAATGAGTTCAGGAAGAAAATACATATATATACTCTCGAGATCTATGTGTAAACCATAGAGAGTAATAATATTATTACCGCGATCCCTGACGGAAGGGTAAAAACATGTATATGAAAGAGATAATAATTAATTTAACGTCATATAGGTTTAAGATAAAATTTGTTTAATCTTTAACCAATATGCAGCAACAGTGACTCGATATTCTGTATTCGTACGTAGAAAAGGAGTACTTAGTCATTAGAATTTTGAATGATTGAAATAGAGATAATGGGATCTAAAAGGATGTATCTCCATGAACTGAATCGAAGGATAATATCCATTCTAAAAAACTAGGGCTTGTTTTAGGCTTAGTTTAACAAGCGTAGAATTGAATTATTTTCAAGTATTCATGAAGTCGTTATGCTCTGAATACTGAGAAAAAAGTTAAAATATTGTTTAGGAAATAAAAAAGTGACTGTTCCACAATGTTAGCTAGATTTAAACCTGGAACGTAGCGAGAAGGTCAATCTAATTTAAAAGTAAGATGAGAAAAATAAATAATGAAGATAGATATATAAATATCGGAATAATATATTATCTCCAACAATTATCAAATAATCTGAATGTTTAAAGGCATAAATACTACTCGAAAGTTTATTTACCGAATGTATAATCGGAGAAAACTTTCAGTATGTTCAAAAACGTATCACAAAAGTAAGATCTGACCAGGAACGTAGGTGCAGCACTTACTAAGTTGTGAAGTTAATATAAACATATTTTATATTATAAATTGAAGCAGTGCATTTCAAAAACATCGACATCTTGAAATGACTTATTGTGTGGAAAAATAAATAAATATCCAGTTTCGGAAAGATATTTATCTATATATATAGACCATTTTTGATGCGGACTGGAAATCAAGATATTAATCTTTGCATTATTCGCAAACTGAACTTGAACTCTTAGCGAGAATTACTATGATCCCTTTAACGAATGTAAACATAAAGGAGGGGTAAAGAGATAATTAAGAGTGTCTTAATTCTTTACCGGCTCGTAATTAAGGATGTTTTCCCTTTTGTCTAAGCCTAGACTATAGATTGATTAATATAATTATAATAATATCTGCTATTATGAGGTAAACTCTCGTTAATTAACCTCTAAGCATATATCAAAAATATATATCAACATAATCTAGAGCTTCGGTAAGTTTAGAGGAAAGAAATGATTGACTTTGGCAGTTTCTGAATAGTTACAAAGTCAATAAAACAAAATATCAAAAGGAAAGTATTGTATATAAAATCTAATTTAGGCAATAATAATCTGTCACGTACTGAATAATTAATGCCTTTACTAAATATGTATCCATTGTCAATACCAAAGTGCAAGAAAATTTTGATTGACATGGACTCTAGTTATAAATAAAATATTAGAGGTATAGAGCTAGTCGAAGCAAAACTATTCCTCAATAAGATAAAGTAGACCTATAATATACGAGGATTAATTGGGTCTAGAATTATAATCATAATAAAATTATTATTCCAATATGAAGAATCTTCAGCGTAATAGATTCTTACTGAGGCAAAAATATCTGGTATATTGCTATCGTAGTCTTAAATGATCCAGAAGAAAAAATAAAACAGGCAAAGTAAAGAACGTATCGAATTATATCTATGCCTAAATATAAGATTTTTTTCTTATTTATTATTTTATAGCAGAGTTTAGACAGAGCACGACTGACCTAGACTCTTATATAATCAATCAAAAGATAGTATAAAATAGAATAATAGCTTATCGGATCAACTATTTTCCATGTAGAAAAGGCAAAAGGAAAATATGTACCTCAACTAGAATTTTAAATCGTAGTAATCTAGAGAGGTAGTGAATAAATAAATAAACTGTTTATTTATTTATCTGGTTGGTGTAAATTTCCGATACCTTAAGAATGAAAAATTAATAGAAAGTAGAAAAGATCGATTGCTACTTTCTTGTCAATTTACTCCTTAGATTACATGCTGATTACATATCGGAGCATGTAGAAGAAAAACAGGGGAGGAAAGAAGAAAAATTTTTATATTTCGTGTATATTTTTCTTCTTATAAATAACGATAGTTTTATAGTTCACCTTTGCCCTAGAGCCGAATAAGGTGAATATGTAAGAAGTTAATCTCTTTGTAGCGAACAAACGAGATATAATTATAGCTGGAAGAATCTTCTACACTTAGTGAATGAATTGAGAATTTGATCGTAACCGATAATTCTTAATTCATTTTCAATAATAAATATATATATAGAATTTAAGTCAAGTTAAAAGTAACTGGACAGAATTCAACAATATAAATGGCTACTAGGTATTAGAACCCATCGCTGTCATTCAATAACCTATAATCCAAGACTATACATGTCTATAGTGGTTATATATGAATATATGTTGAGCCTGGAACACAGTAGTAATCCGACACAAAGTCTACGAAACTACTGCCCGGTGGAATTTCGTTAGAATGACCTGGCACTACTCTACGAAGTGCCTCCCGATGAAATTTTCGTTAGAGCCGGAATTTAAACGCTGTCTAGCGAATTAAAGAGATAAAACATCATTTGAATGACCTGGCACTAGTCTACGAACTGCTGCCCGGTAAGAATTTTGTTATAGTCGGAAGTTTAACTCTTTCTAGCGGATAAAAGAGATAAAACATAAGTTAATTTAAAATATTAATGGAATTACACACCTATAATAAGTCAATGGAATATTAAAAATTCTAGTCTGATTTGGGAAAGACTGTACAGAATTTTTTGTATAAAAAGTTATTATGTATTTCACTTAATAACCTATATCCATTGACTTAAACGTGAATGGAGCTCTATGAACGATAATAGATTGTTCGGGAATTAGTAATCATTATTTTGACACTAGTTACCCGACACAATGACCGGACACTAATATTCGTAACTGTTGCCCGGTAAAGTTACAAGAAATTTGACAAATTGATCGGATAGTAGTATTCGTAACTCTAGTCCGATGAAAAAGGGAGATTATATATGAAAACTGAGCGGGCACAAGTATTCGAAACTTTTTCCCGAAGATAATTAATTATAAGGCAAAAATTGACCAGACACTTTCTGTAAAAGTTTGCCTGGTGAAAAATCAGAAATAATATAATAATATGACCGGGTATAAGTATCAGAAATATTACTGATACTTTGCCCAGTGAAAAAAATTTTTTAATAATTAGACATAATGACCGGAAGTTAGTATACGTGACTATTTTGTCCGGTGAAATATGTCAGAAACTAAGTCTTTCCAGAAAATAATTAAATTATTGACTGGAGACTAGTTGACTGGTGACTGGTGACTGGGTGACTGGTGACTGGGTGACTGGTGACTGGGTGACTGGGTGACTGGTGACTGGTGACTGGTGCCTGGTTGACTGGCACCTGGATGACTGGTGACTGGTGCCTGGTTGACTGGCACCTGATTGACTGGTGACTGGTGAAGCTGATTGACTGGAGCCTGGGTGACTGGTGACTGGTGACTGGTGACTGGATGACTGGTGACTGGTGACTGGTGGACTTAGACTTTATAGGATACTAAGTACCCAAAGATGCCACCTTGATGGGTCTTACCCCGGCAGTATAGCCATATGGGGTGGGGCTCCCATCAGTAAAGAATTGTCTTATAACCCATCAAGGGTTGACAAGTTCTTTACAATCAGCTTCTCCACCATGAGAATCTTTAGCCAACTGAAGATCTCTGCAAACAAAAGTCCAGGAAAAAAAAAACATATCGTAATTGCTGAATAACCTGGAACGAAAAGAACAAAAATATTCTGCATATATAAACACGACTATCGAACCGATCGCGCACGAGCGTTGTGCCGAAAAGCGAGAGTCGCCAAAACGCATGTGGAAAAAGACCAGTCAAAAATACATGAAATCGAAAATTGAAAATTTTAAATAATAACACAGAAAGTGAAAGGAGTGATAAATAAACAAAAGAAACACAAGGATACATAAATTTATCCGTGAGGAAAGAAATAATCCAAATTTCTATCACAGGTAAATAATCCTTGTTGAATTTCTTTGTCCACAGAAAAGAAACTGACACGTGGTCAATTGAGCGGGAAGAGTTACGTCACACAGGTAACTGCCTAAGGGACCTTCTGGTTTAAGACTTTAATTAACGACTGAAAGGTCGTTTTTTCTGTGGAAGGTGTGAAAACAGAATAGAATAGCACATTATCTATAGGTTAATGTATTATGAAGTTAAAATAGTGTTTGACTTTTCAAGTACATTGTAAATTGTCTCTCCAGCTATTTTCTGGGAA
Source organism: Anodontia alba (assembly GCA_964016985.1). Classification (NCBI taxonomy): domain Eukaryota; kingdom Metazoa; phylum Mollusca; class Bivalvia; order Lucinida; family Lucinidae; genus Anodontia; species Anodontia alba. The sequence continues at coordinate 110,365,135 of OZ024824.1, forward strand.
AAATAATAAAAATATTTCTAGACATCTGCCAACCTGTTACTCAGCAAGCTAAGCATTAACAAAAATAAAAAAAAAATCCTTTAACTTAAAAGTGTGTGTTTCCTGTTGCCTGACTGTGCCTAATTTTTCCAAACTGACCCTAACGTTTGCGGATTTAGTAGGGATTTCCCTGTTCAGACATATTGCTTCCTATCAATCCTATATAAAGTTTAATAAACAAAAAAATATTCCATTCTACCATCCCTATTTGAAAATTCCATGTAATCTTAAACACACATATAATCTTATTTGTTAGGCCAAATGCTGTGGAAACACCATGCCTGACTTGTCCAACGTCCCATTTCCCTGAGGACAAGTAAGAAATTTTAATGAACTTGTCCTGGGACAAGGACTTCATAGCTCTAGCTTAGAAGAGTATCCAAATTTTTCTTTCTTCTTGAGGAAAACATATGTTGTGGGTACTCATTAGAAGTGCCTCACAGAAGCACTTTTAATGAGTACCCACAACATATATGTATGTATGCTTCAAGAAATAAGAAAAATGTCAATTTTCAGGCAAGTTAATCTTGGGGCTGGACAAGTTGACTTTGACCATTAACTCTTAAAGCGCCAGTCACAACTGCAACAGACCACAAGTTTTTAATTTTTTTTTTGTTTTTTTTTTTTGTTTGTTTTTCAGAGGAAACAAGTCTTGACATTTCATGTGAGTTGTCTGCTAAGCAGACAATTCACATGAAATGTCAAGACTTGTTTTCTCTGAAAAATAATAATAAAAAAAAAATTCAAATGTCATCCGCTACAAATTTTGCTTGGCGCTTTAAGGGTTAATTTGTCCGTGGACAAGTAATAAAATTTATTAATTCCACAACCTTGGGCCTAACCAGTTGTAGTCTCTTACTATTAATAGTAAACTGTAAGCATAACCAATCCATGCCTTTTGTATATAGCTCTAGAAGAGGAAGCACCAGGAATATTTTTTATTTTGCCATGAAAGCATACATTGCGGGTACTCATTAGAAATGCTTCATTGATACAAGAAATGAGAAAAATATTATGTGGATACCCCCACTGATCTGAGGCTATGCATTTTTATATCACCTCATCAAAAGCTACGGAGTGATTATTTTTAAAAATATTGTTAACTTATGCTAGCTGTAGATAAGGTGCCTTTTTCAACAATGAATATCATTATTTTTCTTATTTCTTTAATAAAACATAGGCTGTGGTACCCTAAGTATTCATGATCAGACGCCCCAACTCCTTACCATACTTGTTCTAAAACTTGAAAAAGTACAATTTACTACCCAATGTTCTGTCTAAAATTTGCCATATGAGTGGCAAACAGTGTAGACTCTGATGAGACGCCGCATTCTGCGGCGTCTCATTCGAGTCTACACCGTTTAGGAATATCTGTCCGAACACATACGGTAAATATGGTACTTGTCAGAAGTGCCTTGTTGAGGTGCTTTTCATGAGTACCTGCAAAACATGTTTTCATGAAGAAATAAGAAAAAAAATATTTATCTGGGTATTCCTCTTATCTAGGGCTATTGTAATACTCATTAATTTATGGTACTGTTGTGCCTGGTCTTTCGCAGACCTTCCCCATCATCGCTAACTGGCTTCGCTAATGCCACTGTACGATTAAAGTCAATCATAGCGTAACTCTCTGTCCTTTTGCTCGGCGAGTCAGGCGTTGAGTAGGACACAGAGGTTACAGAAGATGCCATGCCATTTGTGGAATCAGTCTCATTTGTGTTATTTACATCAATTTCAATATAGTTCAACTCTCCTGGATCTGATGGACAGACAACACTCGGGGGGCACACAGGGTTGGTATTTATTACCACTGGATTGGGATTACCATTAAAACTACCACCCAGATTTGCATAATTCTGTTCAATACTTCGCTGACGTGTGATGGACAATCTCGAACCATCAACCATGTCATTTGTAACACTATCACTCCTCTGTACTATAACAGTTTTAATGGCTTTATCTTTTATCTCCCCATCAGCTCCAACATTTATGTAATTTGGCTGTTGGGAAATCTCCCCTGGATTGTCTGTAAATACATCAAGGTCACTGTAATTAAGAGCAACATCATCAATATCAACAGATGGTAAACCTTCATCTAAATCAGGGTCCAACATCCCTGAAGCATTACCAGCCCCTTCTGCTGCACAAGCTCCCTCAACCTGTTCAAATATATCCTCAGTAGACTTAGGTAACTCTAGATCTGCATAATTAACAAGTTCTGTGGGCGGAGGTGGAGCCTGTACTGACGGTGGCTCATGAAGGAAGTCTATTAAAGCTGAAGCATGATCAATAGTGTTGGTATTACGACGACTATTGTCACGATTCTCTCCTGTGTTTATATAGTTAGGAGAGTTTGGAGAGGTATCAGGCACGGCTGATCCATTGATGTACAAATGCTGATCATTCGGTACAAAAGCGACACGAGCATTACTGGACATAAATGTACCATTGATTTCCCTGGATTCTATCAGTGATGTTGGACGGCTTGTCTGTCGGCCGGTTCCATTAGGCATGGGCTGACTAGGCCTGAGGTGACCATGTTGGCCAACATTCTGGATGGACTCTTGGACTAGATTAAACAGTTCAGCAGCTCTTCTACATTTAAAAGCATATATACCCGATCCTGTCGGACATCGTCTACCGCTCTCGAAAGAAAATAGTTCCTCATCAAATCCATACCTCCTGAGGCATCGTAAGGGCCAACGAATTGGCTCCTTGCCTTTCAGATACAGAATTAAGTCTGTAGCACTGACTTCAATTTTTCCTGCATTAAGCTCCGCTCCAAGATCATTCACGATGAAGACTCGAAACAGTCGTGCATTTGAATCATGTGCCCCATTTTTAGACAAGTAACATCCCATCTCTACTCTAGTTTTACCTGAAACTTATATAAAATATTAAAGCATAAAAATACAATTCATCCACATTTAAACAAAAACAACACTTAACCCATTTTATTCTGGAGACCCTTAACCCTTAAAATGCCAAGAAAATCTGCATCTGAAAATGTCGTCTGTTTATGTCGTCTGCTGAATATTCTTGCAAACTTTTCAAACCTATTTTTGCATACAGGCAAACAGTGTGGACCCAGATCAGACTGCTCCTAAAGGAGCAGTCTGATCTGGGTCCAAACTGTTTGCAGAAATGACTTTTCAAGTAACTGGCAGAAGACAAAGCAGATGACAATAGTTGTGACTCGCGCTTTACGGGTTAAAAGGGTAACTGGCAAAAAGTGCAAATCCACATCAGATGCCACAGAATATGGCAGCTGATCAGGGTCTCCACTGTTTACAAACAGTTTAGCTGTTTTTCTCTAGGAATATCTACATGTAAATCACATAGCCTGGAATACATTACCTAAAATCTAAATTGGACTCTTCCAATATATGGTGTGGGGGAGTTTATCAGTCTGAAATGGGTTAACAGAGAGCTTGAGGGGAATGGATGTATTTTCAAGGGAAATATCTCTGACATGGAAATATTTACCTCCTTTTGCATTGGGGCTAATCTTCAAGGAAACAATATGCTCCCAGAGTAGCCTTGATTTTTTAAAGGATTTAACCCATTTCAGACGGAATAAAAAACTCCGTACTATATACTGGAAGAGTCAAATTTAATTTCAGGTTATGTGATTTAGATATTCCAAGAGAAAAATGGCTAAACTATTTGCAAATAAAGGAGACCCAAAAGGGTTATTGGCAAACAGTGCAAACCCAATTATCAGATGCCACAAAATGTGGCATCTGATCTGGGTCTGCACTGTTTGCCAATAACCCTTTTGGGGGTCTCCATACTAAAATGGGTTAAACAATAGGTTGTAAATTTCTATCTGTATCTCCCTTTTGCTTTTAAGAGCACCCTACATTTGAAAGCATTTATTTAAAACTAAGCATAGTTTCTGTCTGCATCACTTGTCTCCCACTGAACAATGGCAGTTGTGTAGCAAAAGGTGCACTCAACAGAGCAGAACTCTTGCTAATGTTTTTTATTACAACCCTTCTCTTGTGACCTCAAATTAAGCCTAGTCCTACTGAGCCCAGATATGTCCTGCCATTGCAAACAGTGTAGATCCAGATCAGTTGGCATCTGAAGAAGCCAACTGATCTGGATCTGCACTGTTTGCTATTAAGAATGTGAATTTTTATCAACAATCTAAATCATTGATTGTGTTGGGGTTTAATGACACATTAACCATTGTGGGTTATTTTGTGTTGTCTCCGAAAGAAAGGGAGAAAAGAGATAGTAGAAGAGATGAAAGAGAGGACAGGGAAGAAAGAGGAACAGGAATGAAAGTGAAGAAACAGAAGAAATAAAAACATTCCCTCTCTACCCTTACCTGCTAAAAGGATAGCAGGCCTTGCCCAACTGTAAGCCAATGTCAGCTGGACACCCCAGTGATGTAAGATACACGACACCTTCGCACCACCCAACCACCCTGTCAATCTGGATCAAGTAATCTGATTCGCTGAAAACTAGAAATGGGCTCAACATCTTAACCCTTATCCTGCTGAACCCGGATATATTCTGCTTTGCAAACATTGTAGATCCAGATCAGTTGGCTTCTGAAGAAGCCAACTGATCTGGATCTGCAATGTTTGTCATTAAGTATCAGAATTTATATGAAAAATCTGGATCAAGTAATCTGATTGGCTGAAAATTAGAAGTGGGCTCAACATCTTAATTTATTCAGCAGGACAAGGGTTAAAGAGTATCCATAATTCTTGCTGACAAGACATTTTTGTCATTATACAACTGAACAAAAAGCAAACCTAAGACAAACAATAAAACATAGTCCAGAGGAACTGTTAAGGAAGAGTATTTGGTGATAATTATGGGATAATTTTTCTTATTTCTCATAAAAATATATGTTGTGGATACTCATTAGAAGCGCCTCTCTGAGGTGCTTCAAATGACTACCCACAATATTTGTTTTTATGGAGAACTCAAGAAAATTATCCCATAATTATCACCAAATACTCCTTAACAATTTCTCTGATACTCTGTGCTGCAATGAGTTATTTTGTACGGTAAATGTTCTAAAAATTCGAACACTAAATTCTATACTATATTGACCTATTTTTTTTTATTTTTATGCAGCTGCTTCTTAGAATATTTAGTGGAATGGCAAACAGTGTAGACCCTGATCAGACTGCTCCTTCAGGAGCAGTCTGATCTGGATCTGCACTGTTTGCATGTCATTTTGTCAGAAACTTTGGTGTTCGAAATTTTAGGACATTTACATACATCAAGTCCATGATAGAGAGCTATTTTAGTCAAATGTTTTTGTCTTTCTGATGCATTTAGAACGTTACTGAAAAACTGCAGAAATGGTGTACTTTAACCTTCACCACTCTCTGGGCTAATTTAGAAGCAACCAATTGATGATATTTTTCTTCTATTTTTCCAGAAAATAGGCTTTGACATTTCATGCAAATTAGACAATTTGCATGAAATCTTCAATGCCTATTTTCTGGAAAGTATAGGAAAAATATTTCAAAAAGACATTTTTACCCAGCACTGTAAGCCTTCAATAACTGTTTATAGCACCTCAGCTGTGCCTTTGACAGTTGCTTTACTATTGTATACTGAAAACAATCTCTTGATGATTTACCTTGAGGGTACAATCAATGCTTTTAACCCTTAAAGCACCAGTCACGGCTACTGTCATCTGCTTTGGCTTCTGCCCGTTACTTTAAAAGTCATTTCTGCAAACAGTGTGGATCCATATCAGACTGCTCCTTTAGGAGCAGTCTGATCTGGTCCACATAAAGAAGCAGTCTGATCTGGGTCCACACTGTTTGCCTGTATGCAAAAATAGGTTTGAAAAGTTTGCAAGAATATTCAGCAGACGACATAAACAAACGACATTTTCAGATCAGGTTTTCTTGGCGCTTTATGGGTTAAAATCAAGTTTCACATATCAAATTCCAACACTTTCTTCACTATTAAAAGCCAGAGCAAAGGAAAATCACAAACTGGACCATGATGGGCCCAAAAAATAAGAAAAAAATATCTGAAGGAGACTGGACACATTTCAGGGGAAGCCAATCTGTTAAAATAACTTGTCTCCCTTTGGAAAACAAAGGATCTTAGGTCGATGAGGAAAGAATTTATTTCCAATGGAAACAAATTCTTTCCTTTTAGAATAGACACCTTTTCAAAATAAAAACGTAAAACATTAATACCCCGCCATTATCGTATCACTGGTAGATAACTCTGTCAAAAATTGACAAAATTTGCCCATTAACAATCCCAAACCAGATCTCAACAATACCAATGCACATACCAAGTAAAAACTGACAAAATTTGTCCATTAGCAATTCCAAACCAGATCTTCACAATATCAATGCACATACCAAGTTTGGTGAAAATCCATTGAATTTACTCAAGTTTTCGTCCAGAAACAAAAATATGGACATGTCTCAAGCGGTTCTCCATCAAAAATTGACGAAATTTGCCTATTTGCAATCCCACACCAGATCTCCACAGTTATCGGCCAGAAAAAAAAAATACGGACATGTGGATTGACGGATGTACAGATAGACACACGGACTACCAGTATGATACCATAATACCTACCCCTATTGTGTGGCAGGGTATAAAAAGGGTTGGTTTCCAGGAAAGCAAATAGAAATAACAAGTTTTCCCCCTTGTATAAATCTGGCAGAATACCTACCAAGTGCATGAAGTCCCCTTAAAATTTTAAAATGAACTCCTTATGGTATGTAGATGTTTCATTCTGAAGTTAAAATGAAGAAATACCAATTTTAATCTTATTCATCCTGTATTGAAATTTCCCTATTAACCCTTTCACTCCTGAGTTTCTGAAGTGGACTCATCCACCTGTGAATTCTGATACATCCATTTTTGCAAATTAGGGTTTCAGTCAAAAATCAAAAACAGGGTGGCAAAGGTCTAGATAAGAGGGGTTATCAGGTAAGTAAGTTTCAATTTTCTCCACAAAAACATATGCTGTTGGTACTCATCAGAAGTGCCTCGCCAAGGCACTTCTAATGAGTACCCACACCATATGTTATCGTGGAAAATGAAAAACATCAATAGTTTTGGATTAAAAAACAGATCTTACCAAGAGTTATACTACAGTTAACCCTTGTTACAATGAAAACAGTTGTTCCAAAAGATGCTGCCATTAAAATGAATTTGCTGTTGTAAAGACTCATTAAAGAGCAGAATGATATTTTTAATGTAAGACATTCATGTAAAAAGTTAACAACTGGACAACTGAATGGTGGAAATACAGCATGACCCGAGATAAATGGGGGTCTCTGGTAAATATTTTTACTTATTTCTACATGAAAAAAACATATGTTGTGGGTACTCATAAGAAGCGCCTTAGCACGGCTTTTCTAATTAGTACCACAAAATAGGCGACATGGCTATTTTAACTAGCACCACAACATGTTTTCCTGGAGAAAAATATGCACCACTGCATGACAAACCTACAATGAAATATGTGCGACCAGAGAAAACTCAGATCAGCCTGTACATCTGCACAGTCTGATCAGTCATCTCTGATCGTATATGCCTTTTACAGCCTCCAGGCTATCCTAAGACGGTTAAGCAAGAATCCTTGCCATACTGGGCTGACGTACATGTACAACTGATCTGAACCTTTGCTGGTCACATAGGTATTTTTGCCAGTTTTATCAATATTTTTTGTTGAAAAAAAGTGACATACATGTATCTGGAGCTATAGTAGAGACAAGAGATAGAATGACAAAACTATATAATCTCTGACCTGTTTTGCATGTCAGATGCAACCTGTTCGAAAGATCATCTATTTCTAAACCCTGGTCCTGCTGATGCCGTATATGCCCTGCCTTTGCAAACAGTGTAGATCCATATCAGTTGGCTTCTGAAGAAGCCAACTGATCTGGATCTGCACTGTTTGCCATTCAGTATGTGAATTTATATCAACAATCTGGATCAAGTAATCTGATTGGCTGAAATTTTGAAAAGGCTGTTGCAGCTTAATTTATTCAGCAGAACAAGGGTTAATTAAGAAAGCAAGAGTAGACTAAGAAAAGTATGTATGAATATAGAAATATATATGTACCTGTACTTCACAAATATCCATTTTCTGATCAAAACATAATTTACAAGGAACATCTAATACAAAGCTGGTTGCTCAGCTGTCGATTGTTGTAGATGACAGTTACTTACTACTATCTGTATATTCAAATCTGAAAAAATAACATGGAATTTCTTCATAGCTAAATGTCATCATGGGTCTAGATAAGAGTGAGTATCAGGTGAATATTTTTCTTATTTCTCCACAAAAACATATGTTATTGGTACCCATTAGAAGCATCTTGGTAAGGCATTTCAAATGAATACCCACAACACATGCCTTAGTGGAGAGATACATGTAAGAAAAATATCAATACTTTTGGACTGAAAAAAAAAGCATTTTATCAAGAGCTAAACGTCATGCTACAATAAGCCTATAATATCATAATTACCCTAAATATAATGGAGACTTCATCACCTTACCATATTTCTCCTAAAATTTGACATTTGTTTTATTCTGGTTTTATGTTACTTTCAGCAATCTTTCAATCATATTGTGACGGTGTCTGGATGTGGCTGGGAACTTGAGACTCACTTTTGGACTGCTGACTTACCGGTATTGACATATCACGCCCAGACACAACATGGTATTTCACCCAGTCATATTTAACAGACAATGGGCTGACCAGTTCTGTTTCCTAGCTCTGCTTTCTTAATGCTGAGTGCTAAGCAAAAGCTGGTACCATTTTTAAAGCCTTTGATATCTCGGCCAGGGATTGAATCCGCTTACAGCGGGTGCTATACCAGTTAAGCCACTGTACCAGTCCTAAAATTTACACAAGTCCATTTGACTACCTACTAATATGTCTAATAATTGCTGGATGAATGTCAAACAGTGTGGACCCTGATAAGATGCTGTATTCTGCAGCATCTGATCTGGGCCCAGTTGTTCAAAACAAATATGTCGATAGTTAACATATCGTTAAAAGTTTGAACATTAAATATGGCATATATGCTAATATTTTTGCTGAAAAAATACGAGTAGCTTTTGCATTTGCAAAAGCTACTCACATTTTTTCAGCAAAAATACCTGTGAATTAGATATTGTTCTTACTAGAACAGTTAACATTTTGACCACTAACAAGCTCGTTAAGCTAACAATGCTTTGAACAACTGGGTCCTGGTTTTTAACTGTTTTCTCAGGTCCTTCTGTCCAAATACATGTATTAAGAGTAAATACAGAAATTGTATTAGCAGTAATTGTATTAGCAAGTCTGAATGAAAACAGAACTTCACCCAAATGCTACAGTGAAATAATCTATGAAAAGCTCAGTAATATTTTTTTAAAATTTCCAAAAACTGTGTGACTTTTGAAACTAATCTGTCAAATGTACCGTAAGTTTTATCCTTTCTTTTTCTGTTAAAGGCTCCATATTCCTCAAAAATAGACATTGTTTTTTCAAAGAAAGGTTTATTAATTTGATATAATTGTATTAATACGATCATTAAATGTTGCATCTAAAAGCCTGTAAACTTTCAGTCTCTAATGCTTTTGAACTTGATCAAAGATGAAATGATTGTATCTCTGAATAAATGTTGGGAACATTAATTCAGAGATAGGATAAAAAAACTTTCATTTCAAGAACAAGAGACTCACTGAAATTTTACAGGCTGTCAATGCCACATTTTATGATTGTATTAATACCATATCAATTTATTAAACCTTTTTCTGATAATAAAATGTCTATTTTTGAGGAATAGGGAGCCTTAAGAGAACATAGTGAATATTTTAAAATAAGCTGTGTCAAGTTACCCTTGTCCTGCTGAGCCCGGATATACATGTACTCTGCCTTTGCAAACAGTGTAGATCCAGACCAGTTGGCTTCTAAGAAGAAGAAGCCAACTGATTTGGATCTGCACTGTTTGCCATTTAGTATGTGAATTTATATCAAGTAATCTGATTGGCTGAAAATTTGAAAAGGGTGTGCATCTTAATTTATTCAGCAGGACAAGGGTTAAAAGTCAAGTGTCAGTTCCAGTACAAGCAAATACAAACTTCAAGCATCCCCCTGTAGCTCCAGACTGTATGAGCTACAGCATGAGAGAAACAGAAAAGATCCAGATCAGCCAGGGGAGATAAATCATCTGATCAGGAACTTTGTTGTGAGTATTGTAACTTTGTTATGTTCTACACTAACCAATGGTTCTATAAGCAAATACTGAAGGTCCAATCTAATGCACATTCTCTAGAATCTGATCGATCAAGGTCTATGATGTTTGCAGATCTGATCAGGGTCTACACCATTTGCTCAGAACTGCCTGTATGGCTTTGTAATGCTTAGATAATTGGTGATATACTGTATTACCTTTTAGCATGCTGTGTTGCATTTAGGGGGGAGGGGGGGGGGAGGGGGGGGGGGGGCATTTGCCTACCTAAAGTCATTAATGACTCTTTCAACATAAAACATGAGGCCCAGATGTCAACCTCAAAACCAACTACATTGCTTATAACTCATGTACAGAAAAGTCCCTTTAAACTATCTTTCAAGGCTCTAGGAACGAAACCCCCCCCCCAAAAAACAATAACTAAAGTTACCGTTTCATCTGCTTACAGAAACGACCTTTGACAAACATAATAGATTCTAATCAGATAGCAGACACATATGCACACACAAACACACACATAGGCGCGCACAAGCTTAGGCCTTTTCACCTAGTCCATCTATGAGGTGTGCCACTACAGGCAGGATTTTTCTCAACAACAGGAGGGGTCACATGACTCAATTTATTTACAAATGGCGCCCTGTTCTACCGATGATGCGACGATCAGTTAAAACTCAAAACAGTAACAGTGGTTTAATTTTTTGTACTTTAGTGCAGCTTATAATCACAATGTTTCTCTCATTGGAAAGTCAAATTTATCCAGCGAAAAACGGACCATAGTAGTCAGTATTAAAAACTTGGCTACTACAACCGCCAATCAACCAGCCTTAAAATCTTCATTTTTTATCTGAATTTTTCGGGTATTTTTTTTTTAATTTTCGGACACGCTTTATTTTGAAAATGATATTTTCCTAAATATTCGGACAAAAAATAAAATAATTATTTTAAAGTGTCCGAAAATATATGGTAAATATGGTATCTATTATACTCCAGCTTATACAGAATTATGCTGTTCGTAAACCCAAGTTTGACGCAAAAGACCCTCAAGGGATTTAAACCCTAACTTATCATCATCATCATCCTTCTTGTCGCTGTGATGTCAGAGTGCAGTGTAAAGAGGTTATCTGACAAACCTGGACTGGGACATTGGCAAACAGTGCAGACCCAGATCAGATCCCGCAAAATGCGGCGTCTGATCAGGGTCTGCACTGTTTGCACTGTTTGCTTAAATTACAGGAAGTTAAGAATTAAATGAAACAATAGTAAGCCAAAAAGTGCTTTGAGCATACCCAAACTGTGCTGATTCAGATCATCCTGCGCACGCCCAAAGTATCATCTGGGCCATTGATCTCCAATGATTCTGTTAGTAGACATTGAAGGCCCTAAACAGAATGTGGATGTACAGGCTGATCTGGGTCTGCACATGCCCAAAGACACCTTTTTTGCATGGCACGTCCCATATACTCAGAGTAAATATGGTAATATATACATGCCTGCTGAATCCAAACAGACAAGTGTTTTTGTCTAGACAACAACATGCTATTTTTTTATTAAAGCTAATGTCAGAGAAATGACAAATATGAAGATGACTAAATTATCTTATAATAAGGCATCACAAAATGTCATATGAAAACAGGACATTAATTTTCCTCTATTATAGAGCAATTTCTTATTACTATACCTTTAGCATACAGAAGGCTAAATATGTAGAAGACAAATCTGTGACATTCATCCTCCCTTCCCACATTCCCTACCCCAAGCCAGACGCAGTAATTAGGACAAGGTATTTCATGCAAACTAAATACAAGGGGATAATTTGCATTTGCATGCAGTCCTATTTTCTGCAAATAGCGAAGAACCAGGCCTGACCCAGAGGTTATAAAACTTTTATTCATGCTCAAGTCAGCTGAGCATTAAATTTGTTTTGTTAAAAAATCTTAAAATACTGACAAAATTTTGAAACTTCTTTCATGCTCAACTCAACTTAGACTTGAGCATGAAAGAAATTTTAAATTTTTGATATTTTTATTTTAATGACCAAGTGAAATTTCATGCTCAGTTGAGTTGAGCATGAAAAGTTTTATAACCTTGGGGCTTGATCAGATAGTGCATTACTGGATAATTTATACCATATTTACCCTAAATATTTGAACACCTTATTTCCTTACCATGCTTGAAGTTGTCCTAAAATTTGAATAAGTCCATTTAACTTCCTGTGATGGGAAAAAAGGGAAACGTCCAAGACTGAGAGATGTGACAATCTTAACATACTTTACTTATGTGGTAAACATTGCAATACTTTAAATCTATAAAAAAATAAAGCAGCGAAAAATTCATGGTTGGATGTTTTCTCTCAGCCAATAATCCTTACATCAATCAATGAAAAATCATGACACTTGTCATGTGAGAATGCATATTTGGGAGAATAATCCACTGTTACAGACAATACACAGGGTGAAAAATCAAGGTGACATCGCTTATCAGAATAAACAAAGCAACGCCTGATGAATAAACACGTTTAAACTATAATACCCCACCATAATCATGTCTTGGTCTTCTGAAAAAATTTGACGAAATTTACCCATTAGCAATCCCAAAATAAATCTCCACAATATCAATGCACATACCAAGTTTGGTGAAAATCCATTGATGTTTACTCAAGTTATCATCTGGAAACGAAAAATGGACGGATGGATGGATGTACAACTGACGGATGGACAGATACACGGATGTCCAACGTGAAACCATAACACCCCGCGGCAGGTCCCGGCCACTATCATGTGGCAGGGTATAAAAATATGAACAAGTCTCCCATGCTACCTGAAAACATCTTCATTGGCTTTTGGTTTTCAGTAGAGGGTAAAAATCTGTTTGAATCTTTACTGACCATGATGCAGCATGGAATTTCCATGCTTAGCAATGGATTTTCACTGTGAGATGTAAAATGCTCAGAGAACATTAATCTATTTATATACATTGAAATAATTTCACTCGCTTTCAGTATGAATATGGTAGCAAACAGTTTTCACCTGTGTCTCTTTCCTTTACTGATCTTGGCAATTCTGTTGTTCCTAGTTATGACTATTCTATTTACCAAGTACATGTATTCTGACATGACAAGCTTACCTACAGAATTAAGCTACAATTTTTGCAGTGTCAACCTACTTAACACCAAGAAACACAATGAAACTGAGTGGACTTTAAACAAGAGAGCCATGATGGCCCTGTATTGCTCACCTGAATATCATAGCACTTACAAAACCTGACTTAGAAATGATCAAGGGGAATATTCTCACCGAGATTCATGATGATTATATTAATAAGTAAGATAATGTAGCATGCCTACCGGACTATAAAATATGTAGGCCAAGGTCAAATATTGATGTATGCATGTGCTAAGAATCACAAGCTGTTGGACCAATAGTCACTGAGAAACTGACTTAAATGCAAAAACTTAATTAGTGCATCCAGTGGGACCTGCGAAGCGGTTTGGTGTGCAGACGCACTACTATTGACTATCGATGTGACCAGTGACTGATGTATGTGACCAAAAATGTGAGGGTCCAACAAACGCTTGGGTGGTTCGGTGCTTATCCTGAAAAACAATAAATGTTCCGTGAGTTGGCAGAGACTACTGACACGGCTGCCGTGCCGATAATAGCAACAAAACAGCCAATAATGCCAAGTATTCCAACTGCAAGGGGTTGAATCACGAGGCTTATGATGTCAGCCTACAAAATTTGAGATCGCGGACATTTTGAATTTTGTCTCCACTTCGAATTTTATTTCTATCCATTCTCCGTCTATTTACAAGCTAAGCATGATTCGTTTTGTGCATAAGGTACACTCTGATGTAGATTTTTAGATAACACATAGACTTTGCGCTCTTTTCATGTGATAATCTTAAAAAAAAAAACTTCGACACAATAATGTGTTTGTTCGACCAGTTTGTAAATTGTTACTATTTTTATGTTGGTTTTTTTTTTCTGCTTTTCATAATGTGTAGATTCGCAAAAAAAAACAAAACAAAAAAAAACAAAAAAAAAAACAAGACCAAACAAGAAGCAAAGATGCACAAACAGTCAAAAATCTTTAGGGAAAATCCTAAAGCAGTAAAATGGATTTCAGGTAAGCGAACAATAGTATACTGTCATTGTACCTGTCATCGGCGTACACTACTGTAGTTTTCGGTATTGGGAAAGCATGGCCCCCGCCCATCGGGGCCTGCAAAATAAATGGGCTGCCTAAAGCCTCCATGGCAGAGCTGCTAGTAACTAAGCAGGCCCCAAATTCATGTGATCGGGTCGGGTAAAAGTCCCACAAATTTGGAGGCAATGTCTTTTAACTACTGAAATATTGTTGACTTGGACATTATATCGGAATTCATGCAGTGGATTCAGAAGTCAAGCGTGGTCCGAAATCAAATTCAGTTACATCTGGCCAACCCACCTATGAAGCATGTGATGATAATTTGGACGAACGGATATAGGTAGCACCTATTAATTTATATTAAAGTCAGTGGGCTGTGAAATATAGGTCACGGTCAAATATGGATGACTGCATTCAAGAGGCCATGCTAAAATGTATGTACAGGGCCAAGGATCACTGCTGTAGGACCACTGGTTACTGAGAAACTGAATTAAACGGAAAAAAACTTAAGAGACTCACTGGACAATGAAATATAGGTCATAAGTGACCCAGTTCCAAACTTGACCTAGAAATCATCAAGACAAACATTTTGAACAAGATTCATCATAATCACTTCAAAAAATTAGAACTAGAGTGTTAACAAGGTTTTCCTTTAATTTGGCCTGGTGACCTAGTTTTTGACCCCAAGTGATCCAGTTTAAAATCTGACCTAGAAATCATAAAGACAAACATTTTGAGCAAGATTCATGATGATCACTTCAAAAATGTGACCACCAGGGTGTTAACAATGTTTTCCTTTGATTTGGCCCAGTGACCTAGCTTTTGACCCCAAGTGACCCACTTTCAAACTTGACCTAGAAATCATCAAGACAAATGTTTTGAGCAAGATTCATGATGATTACTTAACAAGAAATCCGCGGAAAGCGATGACTCACCTGCAGGGATTAAGTCATACAAGTTCCTATTTGTATTGAAAAAAATCTATTTTGCAGTATTCAAGAAATTGATGGGTTAGTTTGTAAGAAAAATGGACAAAGTAGAAAATTTGGAATATTGGTTTGCAAAATTTGATCTAAACCTGTCCATTATTTCACAAGATATTGATATTTGAGCAGATATCATTTTTGCCCATTAATCAAGGCCAGTAACTCAGCTGAAAATTGACGAAAAATGTTATGTGACAATCCCAAGCTAGGTATTGTTAACAACAATGTGTATGCAAAATATGATCCTAATCCATCAATTCTTTCACAAGATATTGAGCAGAAACCAATTTTGGGCATAAATCAAGGGCCCCTAACTCTGCTGAACTGAATCTGAGATTTATGTGCAAACAATATGCACATCTTCAGACCATGACCTAATCATCTGAGAAGTTTCAAAACTATTGGCCTAAAACTGCAGGAGGAGTTGCGCTCAGAAAACACCCACTGACTATAAGGGTTTTAGGTAAAAACTGACTAAGTTAACAAAGCGGAAAAAGTTGAAAAAAAAATCTGAGATTTATGTGCAAACAATATGCAAATCTTCAGACCCTGACCTAATCATCTGTGAAGTGTCAAAACTATTGGCCTAAAACTGCAGGAGGAGTTGCGCTCACGAGACACCCACTGACTATAAGGGTTTTAGGTAAAAAGTGACTTAACAAAGTTAACAAAGTGGAAAAGTTGAAAAAAAAAAAAAATCTGAGAATTATGAGCAAACAATATGCACATCTACACACTATGGCCAAAACATCTGTGAAGTTTCAAAACGATTGGCCATAAACTGTAGGAGGAGTTGTGCTCACAAGACACCCACTGACTATAAGGGTTTTAGGTAAAAGCTAACTAAGTTAACAAAGCGGAAAAAGTTGAAAAACAAAAAAAAAATCTGAGAATTATGAGCAAACAATATGCACATCTACACGCCATGGCCAAAACATCTGTGAAGTTTCAAAATGATGGCCAAAAACTGTAGGAAGAGTTGCACTCACAAGTCAATTTTTGACGAATGGACAACTTGATGAACGGACGGGTCACGGCACGACTATATCGCACCTGCGTGCTAACACAGGTGCGACAAAAATGTGATCTCTAGAGTGTTAACAAGGTTTTCCTTTGATTTGGCCTGGTGCCCTAGGTTTTCAACCTGTGATCCAGTTTAAAACCTGACCTAGAAATCATAAGGGCAAACATTTTGAGCAAGATTCATGATGATCACTTCAAAATGTGACCTCCAGAGTGTTAACAATGTTTTCCTTTGATTTTACCCTGTGACCTAGTTTTTTACCCCAATGACCCAGTTTTGAAGTCAACCTAGAAATCATCAAGACAAACAAGAGCAAGATTCATGATAAATACATGTACTTCAAAAATGAGACCTCTAGAGTGTTAACAATTTTCTTTGATTTTGCACAGTGACCTAGTTTTTGACCCCAAGTGATCCAGTTTTGACCTAAAATTTATCAAGGCAAACATTTTGAGCAAGATTCATGGTGATTATTTAAATAAGATATCATAAAGGCAACATTCACATAAAGTTTCATGAAGACTGAAGAAAAACTGTGACCTCCAGAGGGTGAAACTGGTTTTAAAGAAATCTAACCTAGTGACCTAGTTTTTGACCTGGCGTAGTCCATATTCAAACCTGAACAAGCTATCATTAAAAAAGCTTTCTGGTAAAGTTTCATGAAGACAGAAGCAAAGCTGTGGCCTCTAGAGGGTGAACAAAGTTTTATAGAAATGTGATCTAGTGACCTAGTTTTTTATCCAACATTATCCACATTCCAATTTGACAAAGATATACTCAAGACAAACACTTTGGTAAAATTCTTTGAAGATTAAAGCAAATTTGTGGCCTCTAGAGGGTGAATAAGGTTTTAAAGAAATTTAACACAGTGATCGGCTTGGCCAAGATAAAGGGGTCATTTTGTTCTTTCAGGTGTTATACATCAATCTCTAAGTTCTAAAAAAGCATATATTGCTGGCTGTGACTTTTCTGATTTCTTTGGACACAAACCTTTCAGGCGATATATAGTTTTATAGACTTTAAATTAATTAGTTTCAAGTCACAGGCTTGGAAAGCTTCATAAATTGCAGTTTTTTGTGTGTTATATTGTTGCAAAATAAAAAGGCTGTTCTTTATATTGCTATGTAGTAAGAACTTTATACAAACTATGACAATAATTTAAGATCATCTAACCAAGCCAACTTTACAGGTAATATTACTTTTTATGGCTTAACAATTGACACATATTTTAATGTTTTACGACCAAATATGTGAAGGTACAGGTATGTTATACTTTTTCCATTTTCCATGTATATGTGGAAATGCCAGCATTCAGTATTAAATAGAAATAATTTCAAGAGAAAAATATGCAATTTCATGTATTTGGACATGTTTTAACTCAGATCTTCTAAAACTTTTTTACTGAAAATCTTTTCAATAATGAAAAAAATCAATTGAAAAATGTCAATATTTTGTACAGTCCGTAGCCCCAAAATTTAAGGTGCTGTATTCTGCTGATAATCACATGTATCAAAAAAGTGTTTTCCTCTTTTATTACATGGTGTGCAGGCCTGATGACTGACAAGAGATTTTCCTTATAGCAAATAAGAAGGAAATTCTACATGCAAAAATATGTTGTCCGTAGCCCCGTACAGTCCGTAGCCCCTACAATTTTTGATTTTTAAAAACTTAATAAAGTAAGCAGTCTCTTTTATTTTCAGTTTTAATATTGTTACATGCACAGTATAACACAAAGTGGCTGTGCTGAGGAATTTTAAACACTGATCAGAAGGAATATTGAAAAGTCAATACACAAATGATACTGCACTCTGAGCATAAATCTGGTTATGGCTCACAAAATAATGTACTCAAATAGAATTGATGTCAACAAACTGTATGTAAAACATTGTTCAAGATCCTCTTGTAATAGTATATTAGAATTTAAAGAATAATTAAATGATTTGATAGTTCAACTTATGATAAATGAAAATACCTAGAGGGACTACGGACTGTACATAAATAATGCATTATTTATATGCTAACTAACCATGCTTATATTTTCAGCTCATGTAGATCATAACTAAAATATTTTGTTTGACTTTGACAGACCTCCATACAAGGATGCTCTGAGACATACATTGGCATGTCTGGGCTGCTTTCCAACCTGCGTGCAGAATTTTGCATGTCTGTTGTTGACAAAGAAAAAATAAATAGGGTATAGCATAAAATAAGTTGACAACATAACAATACATTTACTTTCTTATTACATTGAATATATATACGTGCTTTCAAAAGTCCTCAGAAATTTTCATCACCTAAGAATGTATTATTTAAGCATTTAAAATTGTTTGGATATCAATTCATGTGTAAACACATGCCTTATATCTACTCAGGCATAGGGGAGCGGAGCCTGAAGTTTTTCTCCTTTACAGACTGGGCCTAAATTGTGTTAAGGATTTAAAATTATCTTTATTAGGACAACCACTATTTGCCAAGTAGAATTGTGTACTGCACATTATAAGTACAAGCATGCTTTCAGCACTAATTATTTAAGCATTTATTTTTTTTTAATATCATTACATACGTAAATACATATTTACAGAGATTGTAGTGACCTGGAGTCCTAGGTATTTCTCCTTTAAAGACTTGGTCTAAACTCTTATGACTTAAAATTATTAGGAAAACACTGTTTAATAAGTAGAATTGTGTACTGTACATTATAAGTATTAACATGCTTTCAGGACTAATTATTTCCATTGAATACAATATTGTATATCAGTAACGTAAATAACAATTTAATACTTAATGTTGTAATTATACATTTTACCCATTATGGTAATGTAGAAATTTGTGGTACCATAAGTGTACCACTACAAATGCTAGTGTTGTGCCGCTGATCGATTATAATTGATAACTAGTGTTGATTCTACTAACTGATTGTGTTTAGTGATAAAAGATTATAATTAAAAATATGTACATCTAATCTTTTTTGAAGTTTCAGTTCAAATTTTGCAACTTTGATGCAAAATATATGCTAGCTCAAACTATTCGTCTTAAGTATATCAGAAATGCAAAACAATAGTGTTTCTGCAACAACTGGAAACCATATACAGCACAACTTAGAAATTTCAGTAAATTCAAAAATGAATAATGTCTGAGCCTGTTGTGATACAGGTATTGGAACTCAAATCATGCATGTAAATGACAAAGTATGTAGATTTTTTATGGACAGTCTGTAGCCCCAGTTATACCATTAGCTATGTTTAAAAAAAAGTGTTTTTGTTGCTTTGTTGGACCTTAGTTTGAGTTAAGAGTTGAAGAAAATGGTTTCTTGTTTGTTAAATTGATAAAAGTTTGGCACCAGAGTGAATTATTTTATTTTCTAGTTGTTTTTGAACCATTTAAATAGTTTTGAAGACTTTGAATGTCATGTTTTATAACTGACATAATAGTAAAGTTCCTTTTATTTCTGTTTAACATTTAACAATGCTTGAATGATGGAAACATTGAACAGTAATTGCCACTTGATGATAAATATTATTCGATCTTCTGGCTTTTAATACATGTACATGTAGTAAGTTTAAAGTGTACAGTCCGTAGTCCAGGCCACACAGATTATCATTTACATTGAAATGTTGTTCATGCTTCCCTGATTTTGTGAAGATTACTAATAGGTCTTCAAGATAACATAATAATTCCAGTTATAAGTTCATTAAACGTTGATTGTATTGTTTGCCTAGTTATTTTTGTTGAGCTGAATTTAAAGAATGCTCACTCTTGTTTTGTTTCTTTTGAGTAAATTTAGATAAAAGAAAAAAAAAAATAATTTCACATAGTTTAATGTGCATCAGTTACTGTGAAGCATATACCAGTTTGAAAAATGTACATGGCAGCCAGATATCATCTTAGAATTTAGGTTTAAATAAGATTTTGAATGTATTATGTAAATGTACAGTCTGTAGGCCTTTTCAGGGTAAGTTGTAATGCATCAGTACAAACAATAACAACAAACAGTATTAAGTATTGATCTTTTGTATGCATAGAGAGATATCTGTAGATACTGTCTGCATCATATTAGCAATTTAAACACTTATTTTGTAAGGTTCTTTTTAAATCACAAAGTAGTGTTTATTTTGAAAAATACACTACTCAGTGTTTCTCTGTCAAAAAATCAATTGACCTGAAAGGAAGAAATATTTTATGTCATAAATGATAAAGAAGTATTACATACATTTTGAAAAAACTTATTCAGAAAGCTGAAAATTGTGCTTTTGAATATAAATTACCTATGTTATGCTTCACTATGTACAGTCCGTAGGCCACACTGGGTAGTTGCATATGAATTACTGTAACTTTTTAACTACTGTATACAAATAGAAAAAACTTTAGGAGAATCTCTGTGGGGGTTTGTACAAAGAAATTTTAAATATGGCAATATGTTAGTATGAAGTTCAAAAAATGACTTTCTTGCAACATCAGGTGTACCCTTTATCTTGGCCAAGCCGTGATGCATTTTTGATCCGACATGGCCCACATTCAAACTTGACCAAGATATCATCAATTCAAACATTCTTTCCATGGAGAGTGAAGAAAAACTGTGGCCTCTAGAGTGTGAACAAGGTTTAAAGATATCTGACTTAGTGACCTAGTTTTTGATAAAACATGACTCAAATTCAAACTTAATAAAGATATCATCAAGACAAACATTCTGGTAAAAATTTGTCAAGATTGAGGCAAAACTGTGGCCTCTAGAGGGTGAACAAGATTTTAAACAAATCTGATCTAGTGACCTACATGTACCTTTTAACCCAACATGACCCATTTTCGAACTTGACCAAGATATCAATAGAACAAACTTTCTGATAAAGTTCCATGAAGATTAAAGCAAAACTATGGCCTACAGAGGGTGAACAAGGTTTTTAAAGAAATTTGACCTAGTGACCTAGATTTTGACTCAACATGACCCATGTTCTAACTTGACCGAGATATCACCAAGAGAAACATTCTGGTAAAACTTTACAAGATTGAAGCAAAACTGTAGCCTCTAGAGGGTGAACCATGTTTTGAACAAATCTGACCTAGTGATCTAGCCTTCATCGAAAAAGTGGAACTGGGATTTTTTAACAACAAAATTTGTTGGATTTTGGTACTTTCACAAAATTAGCTGATGTTTATAAATACATGTACATGTACATGTTTGTTCATATAGCCATGAAAATAGCAACACAGTGTCATAAATATTATATGAAACCAATTTTCGATATTTCTTTTGTTCATGTTCTGTTATCCAAAAATGAACTTCAACCATATTACCGGTAACAAGGGGGTACATGTTCAAAGAGGTATAAATGATTTTCAAGGCTGAAATGCCACTTTGCTTACGTGATCAACGGTATTGATTTACACCATTTAAAATCAACTTCAAAACAAATCTAATACATCAAAAAAACACCACAAAACTAACTAGAGCAAGTTGATGGCACGCCATTTCATATCCCCGCGCTTTGAATATGATGTTACAATATGGCTCAAAAAGCCTAGGAGGGCAATATCCCCACTTTTTCTTTGAAAAGAGCAGGGATTAGAGTCTAATACAGTCATAAAATTCAAAACTTACCTTATCGATGAAAATAAGATTCACTATCAATAAACAAAAGAAATTGTCAATGCAACATGATATTTTTTAACAACAGCGTGCCAGTAGAGGGCACTTATTTGACCGAAAGGAGAAGAGACTAGTCCAGGGGTGGGAATGGTAACTCAACAAAACCGCTGAAAATGTCCATACCCCCTACCCTCCCCACCCACCCACACACACACACACAAATACCATATTTCAAAAGCTTGTGTCATGATCAGATCTTTTTATTTTCTAAAAAATCATCAAAACCGCTGCATTCAACTAATCCACTGAAAATTCTCACCCCTGCTGGTCACTGAATCTTATAGGTTACTTTCCGTTACCTATCATACAAACAGTGTATCCCGATATACCCGCCAGCCCTGTCCCCAGGGGTTACATCAAAATTATGAATTAGTTACTCCAGTCCTCATCCATAGGGCTATCGCCTGTGAAAGTTTCGAGATTCTAGCTTAAATGGTCTAGGAGCAATATCCTCGTTTTTTCTTTGAAATGCGCTGGGATAAGAGTCTAATACAGTCATAAAATTCGAAACTTACATTATCGATGAAAATAAGATTCACTACCAATAAACAAAAGAAACTGTCAATGCAACATGATATTTTTAACAACAGCGTGCCAGTAGAGGGCGCTTATTTGACCGAAAGGAGGAGAGACTAGTCCATAGGTGGGAATGATAATTCAACAAAACCGCTGAAAAATGTCCATACCCGCTACCCTCCCCCCACAAAAATACCATATTTCAAAAGCATGTGCCATGATCAGAACTTTATATTTCTAAAAGATCATCAAAACCGCTGAATTCAGCTAATCCACTGGAAATTCTCACCCCAGCTAGTCAATGAACCTTATAGTTCACTGATCATTACCTATCACACAGTGTATCCTGATATACCGGTTTTATCGCCCAACCTTACCAAGTACAATGTACACATGTTGCTAATATGTGTTTATTCCATCTCAAGTCATGTGTAAATCAAGTCCTGAATTAAATGTCAGTATTTTAAGCACTTTTTAATAAGTATCTGGCAGTGTTTTCACCTGGTAGATAAGTGCAGCTCTTCACCTGGAAACAACAACATTTGGTCCAAAATACAGGACAAGACATCCGAATCACTAAACAATTTTTTTGGAGGAAAAAATAACATCCTTGCTTGTGTAAATCAGGTGCTCTACAGAATTAACCAGGCTGACTGTCCTGCCAATCACCACAATGTGTTTGAAAGAAACATTAAAGAAATACACTGGTCAATACAAATTTCGGATCTGAAAGTATGCATTCCAATGGGCGACAGTGACAGAATCAGAATTTTTACTGGTGAAATGTCTAATGACATTCATTCACCAGGACCTGTCATATGGGAAGTTAGTTCCCGACATGTCTCAATTAAGGGTGTTGTCGTATGAAGAGATAGTTCCTAGCTCTCACCAGAGAGGTAAACTTAGCCACACCATCTGCTAATAATCAAATCTGTCAGGGTATTCCAATTTCAGATTGTTTGAGGGAAGAATGAGCCTTTGTGAAAGTCAGTTCTTGCAAAGGGGGTCTGAAAAGTGAAGAGTCACTGTATCCTGTAGACCTTTTTAATGTTATTGTTTTCATCCTATTACAATATTATGCTACGTGATCAATTATTGTTGTTGGCACACATATCCTGTTCCATTGATACCAACTGATTCAAGCCAAATTTTACATGGATAATGAATTCATTTTCACTTTAAGAAGCAATTTGACTGCTTTTCCTAAGAATAAATACAACTGTTTCAATGATATTTTGTGGATATCAGCGGGCATGTGCGCAACCATAATAATGCTTTAAGGTGACCAGTTTAATGCCTAATTTTAGCTAATAAATATTTAAATATGTGTAACTATTGTGGTTATGACATTTAAAAGATCAGTTAATAAGAATCTCTTCTTATATGTAAGAAACTTTTGACGAATGAAAACTTCTTTGTTTTTCTGGAAAAAACACCGACCATTTCACTGTCCGATAAACCTAAACAACAACTTTCTGCCAACCACTACCAAAACGAGGCTAGAACATACTCTCCGTTAATGACCGAGAGGTTCCCAATGATTTTCTTCTTCTTCCAATTAAGTGCATGACCCTTGGGCACAGTCAAATAAGTAAGTAAGTTTGTGTATATACATGTCACATCAATCAAAATATTAAATATCTATACAATTAAAATAATTTGATATCATTTAAACAAAATCACAGACAATGACAGTACCAAAAGCACTTAAAAACACAGCAAATTAAGAAAATTCAATATAGCACTGTGAAAACTTATTGTGTGACACAGTGTTTAAATTGGTTGTTAGTGTTGAGGTTTTACTGCCCAGTCAACCCAATAGGGTCATGTCGAGCGCGGTCAATTTACCTAACCGTACATTTACTGGGCAGGTTCAGACCTCTAACTAGTCTAAGTGGTTAACCAGTATTGTGCACATTCTTTCCCCAGAAACTGACAAATGCCCTTCTTGAATTAAATTGACCTATATGTCACTGACATGTAGGTATCGCACAAACAGTGCATCCCGATATACCGGTTTTATCGCCCGTCCTTACTTAGTATACGATGATGATGCTAATATACGAGTAATCCATCTAGTGTTGATAAACATTTTTAGACGAATTCGCGTCAAAAGAGCCGAAATTTAATTCCGAGAATCCTCTTAAATTCAAAGCACAGCAGACACCCACTGTATGAAAATACTCAGTGGCGTTTCTGTTTCTGTCATGAACTGCGATGAAGCACTTTGATTTTGAACACATGGGGAATATTTCTGGTGTTTTCAATCTCTTTCACCAGATAACATTAGGATATGAGGATAAAGTACTTACTATTCTATTAACGTGACTTACATCAATAAAATTTAGTGATTTTTCTTCCCAAAACATTTGCAAGCCATTCATTTTTGCTTTTTTTTTCTCATACTTCCGGTTTGTTTTCGCCGACCTTGACCTTCGGATTTGCTTGCTTGCCTTGTTATTAGAGTTCCAGCCGATGAAGTATCACCTTCGCTTAGACATCACGCAGAAATAGTTTCATCTTTTTCTTTCTTTTTGCTAACACTATTTTTTGCGAAATAAGCATCATTTCAGATTACAGCTTCAGGAATACATGCCAAGTAAACAACTGAAACATAAGAAAACAAAATGTGTATTATCGAGTTACAATGTAAAAATCACATCCGCACAGTCTGATCAGAGTCTTCGCCGAGCCCATCGCGAGTAGCTAGGGACCCAAAACGTCTATA
Organism: Anodontia alba; assembly: GCA_964016985.1. Taxonomy (NCBI): domain Eukaryota; kingdom Metazoa; phylum Mollusca; class Bivalvia; order Lucinida; family Lucinidae; genus Anodontia; species Anodontia alba. The sequence continues at coordinate 110,390,415 of OZ024824.1, forward strand.
AGCGGACAATAAAGACTCTTGTCAGCCTTATTTGTGCAGTCTGGTCGGATGGGCTGAAGAGCTCTTTTTTCCCCCCAAGACAATTGCAACTTGGAATGGCCTTACAACCGAAGCTGTCTCTGCTGAGACAGTTGATGGGTTTATGGTCAAAATATAATATCCTAGGGTTGGGCAGGGGATAGGTATGGATTCCTTCCCCTAACGACTTCATGTATATAGTTTTAATCTGCTTGTGGCTGTGTCACAATACTTTTTTTTTTTTTTTTGTTGTTTTGAAACTTATGTGCCACACTCCAACCCTGTTATCATGGTCAGAATTGACCGAACACAGTATCGGAAGAAACAAAGAAAGGAAGATCTAAGTCTTCGCTTGCGTACACGCAACTTGTAGAAAATCATGTGCCCTGGATCAATTTGTGATTCTTACCGTGCAATATACATAGACAGGAATAGTACATTGTAATTCCTAGAAGATTTTCCACCTGGCATACAGGATGCACCTGCCGGTTCCAGGGGTCTACTATATAAAGTATAGGAAACCGGGGTGCGTTTTACACAGAGAAGTTCCCGTTATGAGTATATTAAGACTAATAGACTAATAGGGAAAATCCACTCTTCTGCGCATTTGTGCAGTCTGGTCAGAATCTTCACTTTTGCTGTATCCTTGGACCCAATATACAATTATTAGGTTCGAGCTGTATCTGATCTAAATTATCTTCTTCTTCCCGGTGAAGGCCAGAAGTCTCCTCCGACAATAAAATTGACCTTGTAGTAAAATTGACCTTGTTTATCAATATATATTTTAGACAAGAGTGAAACCCTAAACATACTTCATGGCTGCGCAGGCTAGTCTCTACCATGCATTATCTTGCCTACTTATTTATTTCTGAACTTTTCATGTGCTAAAAAATGACCGATTAAAACTTTTGATTAATCAATATACACTGTATAATAAATGAAGAAGAGGACAAAATGGATGGCTATTTCGGAGAGGAGGGGTCATTAACAGACAGAACAACAGAACAGAATTATAGTTTATTGATGAAAATACATCTTATGTCACTGTAGGACGAGAATGTCACTGTAAATGTGACGTCATCACCGTCTGTGGGGTTCTGTAATGTAACCGTTAACTACGGGGTGTATATACAATATTTAAAAAATGGTATACAGCAAAGAGGCCTCATCATAGTCCAGTGAAGTTTTGGAGCTCAAGTGGTCACTGAAATCCGACCAGAATGCACATCCGCGCTTGCCAATGAAGACCACTTATAGAATATTTAGACTGTGTAAATGTGACAAATCTCAACGGCCCAGAGCAGATCACGCTGGGTGGCGCAGGCTGTTGCAGATAGAAGTCATTTGAATATTCCCTGCAAACTCATTCATATAATAATGTTTTTACATATACGTATACATTTATACATTTAATAAAATACACACATTTATGGAATTATCAGTAGGCAACATACTGAGTTATTTATTTTATTTTTTTTATTATTATAGTACAAGTTTACAAATTTTGATAACCTTTTCAGTGCAATAATGTTATTAGTTGCTAGCAGATCCTTAAAATTTATTGAAATAGGTCTTGTGTAAAACTATGGCTTAAGCAATTGTTTTCTTTCTGTGGCGGTGACAACATGATAACAAATACATGTAGTGGAACACATCTCCAACATCTTTTTTTGTTACATATGCTATATTTTCTGCCGTCGAAAGATATATTTTCCAAATCAGCCATTTATTGAATGTCTATGATTACTGGATCAAACCTTTTACTAAATTAAAGGCATCCTTGCTAGAAATTTTCATTAAACAGTTTCGAAAGTTAAATTTTGTTTGAAAAGATAGCATTTTTTCCTTCAAAAGATATGTTAATTTTGGCATTCCATTCTTGAAAATAATTGAGAGTGTTTGAGTTATTGTTTGTTTGAATTATTTTGGGTTATCTATAATTTGCATTTCATAGTGATCTATACGACCTGTTGACATAAGTATTTCTTTAATGTATTTAATCCATTTGTGCTCATACGCACCTGTTTTAAATAAATAAATAAATAACTGACAACTTTGTTTCTTTACCATTGATGATAGAAATCCAATACCCAATCACATTAATGCTTACGCCTATATTCGACGCGAAACATACATAAGGTGTTTTCTTTTTTCATTTTCTCAAACGAGTAATGTCTCTAAGGAATTCGTTATGCAGGTTTTTCAATATTGGGATTCTTTTTATACCCCAAGCCTCACACCCATACAATACAATATGTAGTATGGTGTTGTCAAACTTTTGCAGTCGCAAATCGAATCAGAATGTCAAGTTTCTCTTTTATATAGAAGATACATAGCCTTCCTAGCTTGATCGATTATGCTTTTTTGCCTTTCAAAAGCGCCTACTTTTTAATGAATAAAACACTTAGATATTTAAAGTCTTTACAAATTGAAATGTCATTTTATCCCGGAGTAATTTAAATGAAATCTTTCATCGTTGATCCGAAATCCCAGCATTAACTCCTAAGTTGAACCCTGAGAGCAAGAACTAGACATAAACTCTTATCCTACTAGCTAGCCCCCACCCCACGCCACCTCACCCCCACATCTTTCCTTCCTCGAACCCTCATACTATCACCAACCCATCCAAAGCCTTTACAATAAATTTTGATCCTAATTGTTACCTCAACCCTAATAACCTAACCCTAACCATGCCCTACATTGAAACTCACCTTTGTGCTATGCTGAGATTAAGGCCCCGAAATAGTGTATGTGATGTCGTTTATCAATAAGAATAGAACCGATGCGAATGTTGAACTGTTGAAATTTCGAGAAGCAAGTTGATTTTTCAGCAATGCCTACACCACTCTATGCCGTCCCGAAGGCTGAAGTAACCCAGCAAGTAACCACAACCGAAATCATAAACGTCATCCCAAATGACTATACATTTTCAGCCTAACTGTTATCCTAACTGCATATCCATCAAAATGTCTGCTTGTTCATTCTCAGACTAATATTTTTTTTACTGAGCTTGTCCAACACGTTGTACATCACGAAAACATTGCCTATATAATTTTGACCCCCTTAAACCCCACTTTTATATAGTAAAACTGGGGTTTACAGGGGTATATATTACTTTTCTTATCTCTGTTCAAAAACATAGATTGTGGGTACTTGTTAGAACCGCATCGCCGAGGCGGTTCTAACGAATACTCAAATCTATGTTTTGAGCAGAAATATGAAAAATAACAGAATTCTTATCTGAAAATGTTCAGTTTTTGGTGGTGAAAATTTCAATATTGATTAGGCGTGTTTTAGTAATGAAATGACATCTTTTGCAAGTAATAAGGTACATTACATGTATCTCTGAAGAAGCCTATGTAAAATTTAAGGGATAACTATATTCAAAACTGTAATTTCGGGAGGTAAATCGGTGGTTTCACGGTCGGAAGTTACGGAAACATAAATTGCGTGCGCAAAACCGACGATTTAACTCCTCAAATGACAATTGAAAATGCAGTTATCCCCATTCTAACGCATTTATTAATCTGTTTTATTAAAAATTCTACTATTTGCACAAAGCGGCAAATGCCAGCCAATAAAAAAGCGACGTTACGTGATATCGCAGAATATACCGTCGGCAAATTTTTGGCGTTATCCAATTAGACATCCCGTTACATAATCTAGTGTATTAGAATTGTTATTAGATTGAAACTTGAAGACAACATTGTGCTCATAAATGAATTTGTTTCTACAATACTTAAACAATGTGAACAGCGGGGTCTATCAAATTCATTTATAAGCACAAATGTGTCTTCTAGTTTAGAGAATGACACGCATAAAGTTGATATAAAGCATTTTCCCTGACACTATCAAACGTTGGAAATGATAAGTTGTGAAATAAACTCCCACAACAGTTTTAGAGCATTTCAATTTGTCGGGACATACTATCCAATATTTCTCATTCATGCCCAATTATTACGTGTTTGGGAATTGGAAAATGCTTATGAAGGAGACTTATTGGATGCCCCGTCTTGTTACAGTCATTCAATTTGGGCTAATTTTCAAAAGAATGAACTAGTCTTTATACAGGTTTTACTCACTTTATTTGTGTGAAGTTAGTAAGTTGAAATTCCATGATGTGCAAGTTGAAATTTCAAGATACAATGTATTTAAAAAGAAATTTCAAGTTATTTAGTTGAAATTTCAAGATACTTAAGTTGAATTGTCAAGTCAAAAGTTGAAATTTCAAGATACAACAGTTGAAATTTCAAATTACAATAACGAAGTTTAAATTTATTCACGTCTCTGGATATAATTATTTGCCGCTTTGTGACGTTGCCGTCCAAATCAATATATTTCAACAGTTTCTTTAAAAAAATCCACACATCACACCGCAGAAGTAAATTCACGAAAAATACACTTATGAAAGCTAAAAGAAAAACGAAATAAATAAATTTCATGAGTTTCACCCTTTAAGCAATGGAACTGTCACTATTTGAAGCGAGCATTAATTATCAAAATTTAAGATTTCCGTTGACGTTAATGATGATGTCGCCGAAAAATTAAAATCTTGCCTCATTAAAAAAAGTAACGAATGAAAAGTCAGCTGTTGACTACAGACTCTCTTGAAATTATGTTTAATGTTTTTATCAATTTGTCTCTTTTTGGTATACATTTCAATATTGTAGCATTTATATATTTTTTTTTAATTTTAGCGTAGGAATTTAAAGAAGAAGAAAGAAAGAAAGAAAGAAATATACTAATTTAAACGGCAACGTTACAGAATGACGATTTATTATGTTCAGTGAATTTTCAAGTTAATAAGTCCACATTTCAAGATATGTAAGTAGAAATTTCAAGTTGGTAAGTTGAATTCGAAAAAAGAAATGAGTCGGAAAGTCAATAAAGGAAAAAAGCATAATGCTCTTCCGAAAGAAAGTAAACTCACTTTATAAATCTAATTTTAAATGGCTAGCGTTCTCTCATAACGCATAAAATATGAATGTACATGCATGATCATCACAGATTTAACTTAGTAAGTGACACAATCAATTGGATGTCATGCACCAGGATGTAGATAGCAGTATGAGCGGTGCAAACTGACCTGTTTACATTTGACCACATTCCGTGACTATGCATACTAGTTCTAATAATTCACGCAGTCGATACCTAATCAACTGATTTACAGTATAACCTCAATGGCTCGAACCCGGATGGTTCGTTTACCGTGGATGATTCGAACTTGTTTTTCAGTCCCTACAAAATCCTTCCAATAGCTCAAGAAAACAAATATTTAGGGACTATTTTCCTTATTTTATCATGGAATTGTATGTTGTGTGTACTCACTAGAATCGCCTGATCGAGGCGATTCTAATGAGTACACTCAACATACAATTATTGTGTAGAAAATCGAGAAAAAATTCCCTAAATTATCGCTATTTGCTTCCTGACCTGGCACCATGATTAACCCTCAGTGGCTCGAACTACCCATGTCTCGAACAATTTTATGTGGTCCCAAAGATGTTCGAGCCATTGAAGTTCGACTGTTTATAGGCACAAGCAAAAACTGGGGAAATTGACTTGTTTTCTCAGTTTAAAAGTGTATGTTAACCTATTTCAGACTGAAGAAATTCCTCCACACAAATTTATATTGGAAGAGTCCAATTTCAATTTTAGGTATGTCAGACTTTGTGATCTAGATATGCCTTGAGAAAAATGGCTAAAGTATTAGCAAACAGTGGAGACCCTTATCAGACACCGCATCTTTGGCATCTGGTCTGGGTATGCACTGTTTGCCAATTACCCTTTTGGGGTCTCCAGTCTAAAATGGGTTTAACATGAAGCAGTCAAGGTCAGTCTGTCGCATACATAGGAGACTCAGGTCGAAAGTTAGTCAGTTCACTTAATTTGCAATGATGCAAAATTATAGTAGACGACTTTCTTTTTTTATTTTCAAAGAAAATAAGACTTGACACTTCAATTATGTGAATCGTCTTACTAGCAAACGATTCATATGATTGAAATGTCAAGTCTTTACGTTCTTTGAAAAAATAATCTGTCCTATTACATGTAGATTTTCATCGCCAATGTTACCAAGGGAGACACATTTTGTGACTTCCTGATAACTTTCCTGATCACCGGTCCCCTTCTGAAAATGGGTCTAATCTAAGAGGGCTTCCCTTGGGAGCAAATTCTTTCCTTTTAGAGTAAGCCTCTCTTCTATTTTATTTAAGAAACAAATTTACTTGAGTCCTGACATAAATTAACATGCCATTTATTACCCATGGGCTTCTCTCGTTTTCCAGTATATTATAAACAGCTTCCGCTCCACGTGAAACAGACACTGCCAACCAAAATATTCAAAATATTCTAATGAGGAACCTGGAAGATAGGTCGATTTGCATTGATTACAGTATTGACACCATAATTAACCAAATTGTTCGAACAATTTAACTCCTTACCATACTTGTTCCAAAAATTGAACGTCCATTGTATTGTCTGTTAATGTATTTAAAAATGCTGTATCAGTGGCAAACAGTATAGACCTTGATCAGACGCGCTGATCAGGGTCTACACTGCTTGCCTCAGGATTATCTGTCCTATTAATTTAGACAAATACGGCATATAAAATCTAGAACGAAGGAACCATTGTTGTGTACCTTTTGTTTAATGTTGTTCAACGTATGATACCTGTAACATGGAACAGTTATACAAAGCAGCTTGTGAAGAAATAGATAAAGCTGCTGCAGATTTGAACGAACTGAGTCAAGAAATATGGAAAAACCCGGAAGAAAATTTTGAAGAAGTGCACGCTCATCGTGTTCTTACAGACTTTTTAGAAAAGCGAGGATTAAATGTTGAAAGGAATTATACTTTAAACACTGCTTTTAGAAGTGTAATAGGGAGCAGTGAGGAGGGTCCACATGTGGCGGTTCTGTGTGAGTATGATGCCTTGCCAGAGATCGGACATGCGTGTGGGCACAATCTTATTGCTGAGGCTGGCGTAGCTGCAGGACTTGGCGTTCACGCTGCTTTTAAATCACACGGAAAACCGTTAGGAAAGGTAGGTATTGTAAAATGAATTCATGACTGTCGCATTTCTACTGAGTGGTCGGACAGACATGCTTGGGTATATAGTATGGACACAGATCAGACGACGCAGAACGTTGCGTCTGATCGGGGTCTATACTGTTTGCCACTTATTCATTAGGTTTTAGCCAAAGGAAGTGAAGGTAGTAAAATTAATTTGTTCAGATTTTAGGACAAGTGTGGTATTGAGTTTAGGTGTCCAAATATTTTAGTTACATACGGAAGCGTTAAGTCGTGTTCTGCTAGCAAAGTTCCGGACGTGATTGCTAATCCAATACCATAAACGCAGCACTCATTACATGCGTAACGTGTGTAACATGTGTTAAAAATATTGAGAATAAAGATACATCAAGTAATGTAAACACCATGCAAGATGAATATATAAGAGAACTGTAGGCTAAATATATTAATATATTTTTTATATTTTTTAGACGAAGTCTTATAAGATCATTTGTGACCCAAGTCTGTCAGCTTCTGTATGGAAAAATATACGTGCGTTGAAGCGTTGATAAATCTCATGAAACAGTTATTTTTGTCAAATACTCTGATTCAACTTTCATTGTATGCATTTTATATCATCTTTACAATATGATCTTCAAGTTCACGTCAAAGTCAAGGTTTGAAAGTCAAAGACCCTCCCCATCCTCTCTTCCCCACCCCGCCACCCCGTGTCAATTTAGAATAACAATATGATAGAATTAATGATGTACATGGCGCGAATGTGCATTCGTACAAAAGGATTAGTCCGCTAAAACACATGCAACCACCGCAAACAACCCCGAAATACCCCAAACCACATTATTTATTTACCGTTTCACAGTAAACCACTAACTTAATCCATTTTTTCACTCCAAATTACTTTGTTTATCTTTTTTCTCAAGTGGAGTGTGGTATCAAAGATGTCTGATAGTACAGAATAATGAGCAGGCATACTGTTTGATCTGAGTCTTTGCAGCAGATAAACGTAAGTGAAATATGGGCTGGTGAGGACTTTGCAAAAACAAGAATCATAAATGAAATATAAAATGATGTCCACGAAACATCTGACCAGCAAAGTTCCAGATCAGCATATGCAGGTATGTGCATCTGCGCAGTCTGTTCTAGGACTTTCGATCTTTACAGTAGGAAAAAAGACTTACATGAAAAATGGAACAGTGTCCAAGAAAACATATGACCAACAGAGTTCCAGATCAGCATGTGCATCCGGATAGTTTGAGCAGGATATTTATATACAGTCGACTCTCGTTATCTCGAATTCCAATGGACTCTCTGAAATGCTTCGAGATATCCGTACCTCGACATGCCAGATTTGCAGAGTTCAGGAAAAATAATTCGATTAACCACATTTAATAAATATATATGAATTGGACTCTTGAAATTAGAGATATATTGAAAATATTGTGGAAAAACCTAAGGAGCAATTTCTCCTCTTTTCCACAATTGTTTACCTGTTGTTAGATTTTCATGTTTAGGCAGGGACCATATTTTTCACTTCGAGATAAGCGGTTATTCGAGATAAGCGAGTTCGGGATAGCGAGAGTCAACTGTATATGTAAACACGTAAGGCCGTTTTGTCTTCCACTAGACCTGCATGTGACTTTTTTTTTTTTTTTTTTTTTTTTTTCTTAAACACATGCACTCGGTGTGCACGAACGATCACAAGTGCGAACACAGAAACAAAGAAATAAATAAATAAATAAAAAAAAAAAAAAATAAAAAAAAAAAAAAAAAATAAAATAAAAAAAAAAATAAAAGATGAATAAACATTTTACCCTGTAATTTCACATCCAAAGAAGCCGACCCATTATAGAAATTCACATCTTGCATATACTACTGAACAAACAACACAATCATTAGGTAAGGTGCCTTTAATTATCAGAAGCTATGCAGAAATACTTTGTTAATATTTATATAACGTATGCAGATGATTAATCAAATAATATTTATTCATATTTGATTTTCAACTGTTTGATTTTTGACTCAAGAACATTACAAAAACACGACTATCCAAATAGATTGAACATATCCTCACCAAAAACTGAAAGTTTTCAAATAAAAACTCTGATATTTTTCATATTTCTGCTCAAAACATAAATTGTGGGTACTCGTTAGAACCGCCTCGACGAGGCTGTTCTAACGAGTACCCACAATCTATGTTTTTAAGCAGAAATAAGAAAAATAATGTATGCCCCTGTAAACCCCAGTTTTACTATATAAAAGTGGGGTTTAAGGGGGTCAAAACTATATAGGCGTGTTTTCGTGATGTTTTTTTATATTTTTTTATTTTTTGTTATTTTGTGGTATGGTTTGGGTGATTTTAGTGTAGTTTCGGGTGCTTTGGGGTTGTTTTAACGGATCCAGAAGCCTATTTGCCGGAACCTAGCGGGAAATCTTTTTGCGGACTTTCAGTTAAAGCTCTCAACGTCAGAAGATAAAATGAAATTTTGTTTGCTTTGTTTTGTTTTAGCATGTTTAGGACCCTAATTCAGACAAAAGGAAATTTTTGAAACACAACTGTGCAAAGTGACAAGGCCTTTTTGATGACACCAAGAAATATTGGTCTGCGTACACCATAGAGCATTCTTTAAACGTTAAACTAGTGGCGGGTCAGAAGGTGCAACCAGGCATCCTAGAAATTTAAGGATTGCGACAATCATTCCATAGATTTACATTACGTTATGTCTAAATGGCAACGAGAAGCTATCGTGCAAAGAAAGGCGAGTACGGTGGTGAAATTAGATATTAACTTCGTATCCAGCTTTTCATAGAGTGGAATGTGACTATGACAATGAAACTTTCAAAGCTTCGAGTGTGAAGTGGGCTTCGTTTTAAGGACCTCTATTATAATATTAAAAAATATGCCAAAAAATATTTAGTGTTCTTAGTCGCTTATCTTCTTTTTTGAAAATGCTTCTTGTTTAATTTGATTTGCTTTGATTCGCTTATTGTTTTGAATATTTGTACTTTTAAGTAATATGCTGGAATATATTAATAATACACTGCTTGTCTATTTACCATGCAGGGAAAGCGGAGATTCTGTTTATACTAAGTCCTTCTTTCAGCCTGAATCGAATACGAGTAATCTACTCCTCAGCCTCAATAAGCTCATCAAGTTTCAAGACCCTAACTCAGTTATCAGCATGTCTTGCTCACACGAAAAACGTGACGGACAGACCAACGGACGGACGGACGAACGACCCAAAGCAATATGCCCCTCCAACGTCTTCGAAGTTAGGGTGGGGGCATAATTATATTTGCGCAAACCCAGGAAAAATCTCTAAAGATCACCCCATTATCTCTTCCAAAATGGGGGCTACTCTTAAAGGCTCCATATTCCTCAAAAATATACATTTTATTATCCAAGAACGATTTAATAAATTGACATATGGTATTAATACGATCATAAAATGTGGCATCTGACAGCCTGTAAAATTTCAGTTAGTCTCTCGTTTTTGAACTGGATCGAAATGAAATGATTTGTGTCGAATCTCTGAATTAATGTTGGCAACGAGAGACTAACTGAAATTTTACAGGCTGTCAGGTGCCACATTTTGTGATTGTATTAATACCATATGTCAGTTTATCAAACCTTTCTCGGATAATAAAATGTATATTTTTTAGGAATATGGAGCCTTAAAAGGAAAGAATTTGCTTCCGGAGAGAGCAGCTCATTCATTTAAGAGAAGCAGCTATCATAAGGCAGGAAACTATATGCTATGTTTGGTGATCTCTCTTTCACTGCAAACAGTTCTCCTTACGCATATGCGTAATGTTCTGTTACCGTTCACGTAATACAGAAACATCATGATGTACGTATGGTCTGTTTCAAAAGCATACTAGAGTTCCCTTGTTATACACATCCCCTTAAAGGGCTTCCATTAACACTAGATAAAACACTAGATAAAAAGAAGTCTAGAACTTCAGTTATTAACCCTTCTCATGCTGAATAAATTAAGATGCCACGCCCACTTCTAATTTCCAGCCAATCAGATTACTTGATCCGGATTTTTGACAGAAATTCACATACAATGTATTTAATGACAAACAGTGCAGATCCAGATCAGTTGGCTTCTTCAGAGCAACTGATCTGGATCTACACTGTTTGCTAAGACAGGGCATGTCGTGCTCAGCAAAATTTGGAAGTTCCAGTATTGAATGTTGGAAGACTGTACAGCTATTTGTTTTTCTCAAACATGCTGTAGCAGATAGGTTTACTTTTGTTACATGACTTACACCTGGTAAGCTTTCTAATCATTTAAGGGAAATGTACAAACATTCAGGGAGGCAACTCCGTCAAAAATTGAATCGCCTCCCTTTTGAAAAGGGGTTTCTCTAAAAGGAAAACAATTGCTCCTTAGAGAAGACCCCTTTTCAAAATTGGCTTGGTGTGCAAGAAAGCAAGAGGGAAGTCCTAAATGCTGCATCCCCTGTTCAAAATGGCATAAAAATCTGTCATACTCGTATATACATATATATATATATATATATATATATATATATATATATATATATATATATATATATATATATATATATATATATATATATATATATATCATCTAATAAATATTTTCTGTAAGCGCGCCATGAATATAATCTTTGATACTGACTTTCAGGCATTCAAATTTCGAAATCTCGCTTTACTGAATACATGACACGTGGAAGACCAACCGTTCGATTATCTCACTTGATCAGTCTGATCAGGGCCCTCTGTGTTCGCTTACAGAATACTTGAATACAGAATACAGCCTGCTCTGATTATCAGGACTTTATCAAACGAGGAAAACTGCTCACTACAAGGCTGTTGACTTAGGGATATCAAAGGACTAACTGGTGTAAACATTTTTCTAGTGGAGGCATCATGACCTTGTCAATCCCTACAATGTATCTGCTTCCTGATGTTTTTGCAACAGCCAAGCCATAAACAGACTTTCTAAACCCCTGACATTACTGTTCCCTTGTTTTCCTAAACCTCTGTTTAGACTGATGGGCATGGTGGGCGAAGCATGCTTACCTAGTAATGTTTACTTTCCATGGGCGCCTTATTACATTGCATTTGTTTTGGGCACATGTCTGTCTGTCTGATTATTCCTACTTTTATCTTTGTTTAATGCATCACGAAAACATACCTATATAATTTTGACCCCTTTAAACCCTACTTTTATATAGTAAAACTGGGGTTTACAGGGGTATTCGTTATTTTTCTTATTTCTGCTTAAACACATAGATTGTGGGTACTCGTTAGAACAGCCTCGTCGAGGCGGTTCTAACGAGTACCCACAATTTATGTTTTGAGCAGAAATATGAAAAATATCAGAGTTTTTATTTGAAAACTTTCAGTTTTTGGTGAGGATATGTTCAATCTATTTGGATAGTCGTGTTTTTGTAATGTTCTTGAGTCAAAAATCAAACAGTTGAAAATCAAATATGAATAAATATTATTTGATTAATCATCTGCATACGTTATATAAATATTAACAAAGTATTTCTGCATAGCTTCTAACGAGTACCCCCAATCTATGTTTTGAGCAGAATTATGAAAAATATTAGATTTTTTTATCTGAAAATTTTCATTTTTTTGGTGGTGAAATTTGCAATGTATTTAAATAGGCGTGATTTCGTAATGATTATGATTTTCCGGGATATCGTTTTGGTATGTTGACCTCAGATTCATTGGAGCTATAAAATATACCGACGTTTAGCAAAGACCAAATGGACCGTGTCATTCGAAAACGTGTCTTTGCATATGCGGACAGCAAATGCCCAGATCAGCCTGCGCATCTGCACAGTCTGACCAGGGCCGTCACTGTCCACTAACAGAATAATTGGACACTACAGAATGTATCAATGGAGGACAAATGATGAGACCATGATGAGACTTTGCGCATGCGCGGTATGAATCTGAATCTGTGCATGTTCGAAGACCTCTTTTCATTTGACACGGCTCAAATTGTACCGTTGGTTTGTTTGCTTTCAGTTAACTATTCTGGGAACACCAGCAGAGGAAGGCGGGGGTGGTAAGATCGACATGATCAACGCTGGTTGCTTTGATGGCTTTGACGTGGCTATGATGGCTCACCCCGGACCTCTTGATGTTGACGCAATGGAATGGCTTGCCAGAGACACGTAAGACTGATTGAGTCATCAAGTAATGAGCTCTTTCACTACCATAACTCAGCGAGAAAGATTCAGCGTTTCTAATATTTTCTGAAGCGATGTTTGGTATTACGCGATCCGTCTCGAATACATTTTAAGCTTTAATACCCAATAAGTTAATTAGAAGTACTGTTCTTATTTTCACAGAAAAAAAGGCTGGACATTGCATTCAAATTGTCTCCGAAGAAGAGAAAATTTAAATGAAATATCAATGAAAAGTTTAAACGTTTTCCTTCGGAAACAAGGAATACATAAAAAGAACATAACTCTGAGGGAATTAAGTCTTATTATCTGTGAAAAATAAGAACAAAAATGACTGTCGTCTGTTGTTATTTGTATTCAGCAGGTGAATATAACAGATGGCTTGCTTTCAACTCCCGATACTCAATAATTTGCTAGCGCTAAATTAAGCTTCGCCGCTTTTGAAGTGAACCATCTCCTAACTGAAAATGATTCCAAAATTATTTCTGAGGTTTTAACTCTTTCTCTGCCACAGGCGATAATAATAGGCTTTTGCAAACAGCATAGATCCAGATGAGACGGCTCAATGAGCCGTCTCATCTGGATCAACGCTGTTTGACACTCAGTCTTTCAATTTACGTATGAACGTCTTTCCAAACGACAGTTTGTTAAAATAAAAAAAAAGCAGAGGACAAATGTCGTCTGGAATTTGGCGCCGAAAGAGTTAAATATAAGTATACACTTCATTTATGCAGAATCCAGTATTCATCTTGTGTATTCGGATATCCTTACCATATATGTCCTAAAATTTGAACCAGTCCTTCCCACTACTTGTTAATATGGCTCAATCCTGCTGGATGAGTGGCAGACTGTGTGGACCCTGATCAGACTACGTGTTCTGCATTGAACAGAAATTGTATATAAAATAATGCTTCCTTGATCAACTTTACATGCAAGATATATGCTAAATAGAAATGACAATAAACTGCCTTGTCCAGTACCAGTTTCGATCTACATGTATTTTGTTTTCTCGCTTGTTTCGTCGCTAGATAACAGTCTTTCTGGGGGTACCATCAATCTGGTAGCGACTCGTACTGCAAGAAGATATTTTTGTTCCTTTTAACTAGATTATTTTGTCCTGTATTTCCAAAGGATCCCACTTTCTAATTACACTGTTTAAATGACTTGAATAACTTGTACATTTTCGCCAAATCTTACAAGTGAGACAATTTTAGTGACTTTCTGTTTGCTTTTCTACAAAACTATTTCTGAAAAGGAGTCTACACTAAAAAGAAAGAATTTGCTCCCTTTTTTTCTTTTAGTGAAGACTACTTTTGAAAGGTAGGCATAAAACATTTTGACAGATTTACCTCTCTTTGAAATTGTATCCTTTACCCTTAATCATTTTCATCAGACCTGCGTCACTTCTAACAGTTAATCCCATGTAGTGCGTTATTTGTTGTATGTACTCATGAAAGTGCTGAAATAAAATATGTATAAACTAATATTTAATATTATCCCCGTGGGCAGGATCAGCCTAATAGCCGTTGTTACTGCAAAGAAACGAGTTTCTTATTCAGTTCCTTGAGAAGGCTGAGTCCTGTAATTGTGTCCTTCAGCGAGAGTCTCCATATACATTTTTCTGTTGTATTTAATTTTCCTTTGTAACCCTAGGCGTGAATCCTTAAAAGCGAATCTTCAATAAAACCGAGTCTAATATTTTTGTGATTTTTTTTATTTGTGGTTCTTGATTCAAAAGGATTCCTCCTTTCGAAATTTATATAGCTTCACTACTCGTATAGCTGATGTTAACCCTTGTCCTGCTGAGCCCTGATATATCCTGCCTTTGCAAACAGTGTAGATCCAGATCAGTTAGCTTCTGAAGAAGCCAACTGATCTGGATCTGCACTGTTTGCTATTAAGTATGTGAACATACAGCAACAATTCGGATCAAGTAATCTGACTGGCTGAAAATTAGAAATAGGTGTGGCATCTTAATTTATTCAGCAGGGCAAGGGTTAAGTGTTGCAGCAGCCGTTAAACGTCTCCCAGTACTTCTGGTTAGTAAAGTTTGTATTTTCGTATTACAGATTGACATCACTGCATAAGTTATTGCTTCTACTCCAGCTTGAACTAGTTCTACTGGTATCCTATTGACTACCCCTGACTTTCTCTTCTTCAGACAGTTGGACGGATCACTGTTCGGAGTTTCACAATCACAAAACTGATTGAAATCCAGCAGTACTAGAGTGTCCAAAGAAATTAAATGGGGACTAGTGCCCAATATTTCACGAAGTTGAAGCAGCCACCATTGCACTGAAAAGGGGAAACTCGTCACCCCAGCGAGACGCGACGTTGTGACAACGTCATCAACGTCGATGCAACGTTATGACGTTGCGTCGACGTTGATGTGACGTTGTATAAATGTCATGTTCCCGCTGGGACGTTACACTACTGGGCCCAGTTGTTCAAAGCTAACGACGTCGTTAGTTAACGATTCGTTAAAATTTACACTTAGTGATACGCAAATATGCTAAAATTTTTTGCTGAAAAAATGTGAGTAGCTTTTGCAGCACTCACATTTTTTCAGCACAAAATATCAGAATACTGTGTATTGAATCCGCTCAAAACAGTTAACGAAATGACCCTTAACGAGCTCGTTAAGCTAACGGCGCTTTGAACAACAGGGCTCTGATCATTAAAAGACCCGATAAAACCGAATCTGTTTTTGTCGTTCATTTGATGTGTTTCTTGTGTCGACCCTTCAGTATTCAGATGGACAGGACCGAGCCAGATCAGACACAACAGAACGTGGGGTCTGATTTCAAAATTGTCATGCTGAATAAGTTAAGATGCCACGCCCATTTCTAACTGTCAGCCAATCGGATTACTTGAATCCAAATTGTTGATAAAATTCACACACTGAATGACAAACAGTGCAGATCCAGATCAGTTGGCTTCTTCAGAATATCCGGACATATCCGGGTTCAGCAGGACAAGGGTTAAAGTGCTTGTTACTGATCCGTACGAACACGTGTTAATTATGTTGTCGATCAACTTGATTTGCTTCAAACTGACTAGTCTTAGATGACCCGGATTCAGCAGAACCCACAATGTTGCACCTACAAGCATTAACCCAGTAAGCATTCTTTATAAATCTATAGCGGGCCGTTATCGGCCCGTCAGGGTAGCTGACGGGCCGATAACGGCCCGCTATAGATTTATAAAGAATGTTAGCTGGGAAGTGCTGGGCCCGCTCTAGATTTATAAAGAATGCTAGCTGGGAAGTGCTTAGTCTGATCAGTCTTCTGGTCCCATAAAAAATCAACACTACCGGAAATCTATAGAGCAAATAAGCTATACGCCATGCAGACTCCATAAAGCAACAATGAATATTGATCAGACTGCGAAGATGTGTAGACTGATCAGACTTTCCTCTTAGCACATAAAATATAGTCGGATATGCTGTGTTTCGGCTTGGATGTGTTCCCAACTTGAACCACAACAATTGGAATCTAAATTACCGTAGATACCCTAAGTTTTCGAATACCTTACCTCTTTTCTTTATTTGTCTTAAAATTGATCATGAGTCCGTTTAACTTCCTGTTGAAGTCTTGCCGGATGAATGATTCGCGTTTTGCGGCGTCTGATCGGAGTTCAGGCCTGTCTGTTTGTAATATTTGGTACGGATCACATTTGCAGTTTGGATGGAGTCATACTTTAAGAGCTGAAAGGCAAATGATTACCACTTTGTATACTGTCAAATTGATATCGATGTAACTGGAAGAATACATTTAAACCAAAGGAATAATAATAACATTTACATTTTAGAATTAAGGTGAAATACCATGGTAAAGCTGCCCATGCCAGTGCTTTCCCTTGGGATGGTGTAAACGCTCTTGATGCGGCTGTGCTGTGTTATCAAAATGTGTCTTGTATGAGGCAGCAGTTCAAGCCAACATGGAGAGTACATGGTAATGTATTATTGTTGTTATTTGTATTCAGCAGATCTTTTGCTATTTGTATTCAGCAGTTCTGTTGTTATTTGTTGTTATTTGTATTTAGCAGGTGAAACTAGCAAATGCCTTGCTTTCAACTCCAGAAACTCAATAATTTGCTAACGCTAAATTAAGCTTCGCCGCTTTTGAAGTGAACCATCTCCTAACTGAAAATGATTCCAAAATTATTTCTGAGGTTTTAACTCTTTCATTACCACAGGCGATAATAGTAACCTTGTAAGGATAACCTTGTCTTTTTTAATTGTTACAGTGGGACCTCAGTTAACTGTCACATGTCAGTCATAAACATTTCCTATAACAGCCTTTAATGATGCTTGACAGCGATGTTTTAACCCTTTCAGTCCAATAGTCACAAATGGCTACATTTGCAAACAGTGTAGATCTAGATGAGATGGCCGTTGCATCAGGCTGTACACTGCTTACCATTCTGTTATTGATGTTTGACTGAAACCCATATTTGCAACAACAGATGTGACAAAAATTCAGAGATGGAAGAGTTCCTTTCAGAAACTCGGGGTGAAAGGGTTAATTCAAAATTAAACTGGCACGGTCACAACACCCTCAAAAGGCAGTGTCTGCCGTTACGAGTACGCTGTGTAAACTACATTGGGAAAGAATATTGTTTTGAGGATTTGTCTGGGAATGCTGGCACTATATTTTACCCTAAGTATTTGAACAGTTTATCTAGTCTAATCAATACATGCTCCAAGTTTTTCGAGTCGTACAATTGTTAACACTCTGCATGCTGAGTAAAAAAATTCAGCAGACGACATTTTGAAATATTTGTCTTATTTTTCCTAGAAAATAGTTGACATTTCATGCAAATTGTCTCCTCAGGTGACAATTTGCATGAAGTATCAGATCCTATTTTTAGGAGATATATATATATATATATATATATATATATATATATATATATATATATATATATATATATATATATATATATATATATATATCATCAGTTTGTCATCTGCTAAATTTGCCCATAGCATGGTAAATGTAATACCGTATATTTTATTCAATCGGTGCTTACCGTAATATTATATTTCGAATTTAATCAATACTGACCTTAATTCTTATTTCGTATTAATCTAAAAAATAAAAGAAGTTACCCAGAAAGGCCACAATTACGAAGCACACCATTCTCGATGCACCGAAAGAAGAAATGAAGAACAAAAATTGACACAGCCCAAGCGGGCACATGACGTTTATACAACGTCGCATCAACGTCGATGCAACGTCATGGCGTTTCATCGACGTTGATATGACGTTGTTTCAACGTTGCGTGTCCGTTGGGACGGCACAGCTGCAATAATAGACATATAACAAGGAAGAACTACAACAGAGGACCACAATACTTATTGTAATATCATACTTCGATTTCCATCAATAGTGACGATACTGTTATATGTCGAGTTTTATCATCGCTTACTTACTGTAATACCGTATTTCAAATTAAATAAATATTTGCTACATTTTTGTAAAGTGTACTTTGTACAACCTCTTCAATCTTATAAATCCTTCAAGGTGTGATAAGGAATGGTGGTGCGAAGCCAAACATAATCCCAGAGCTCACAGAACTGGAATACTATGCTCGTACTCCGTCCAAAGATGAACTCGAGATTCTAATGAAGAAACTAAACGAGTGTTTCCAAAGCGCAGCTGATGCAACTGGCTGTACAGTAAGTAAAAGTTGGACCCGTTTTATTCCCGTAAAACTTGGACCCGTTTTATTTCGGTAAAACTGGGACCCGTTTTATTCCGGTACAAGCTACTCGTATTACATGGATTCGAATATCTTTCTGTCTGTATCAGTTCGCGCGCCAATGGCAGTATGATTGAAATCGGGAGCGATATAAGCAGTTACAGTTGACTATCGTTATCTCGAAATCCAAGGGACTCTCTGAAATACTTCGAGATATCCGTACCTCGACATATCAGATTTGCAGAAATGAGGAAAAATACTCGAACAACCACATTTAACAAGTGAATATGTAATTTGACTCCTGAAGTAAGAGATATATTGAAAATATTGTGGCAAAAAGGAGAAATTGCTTCCTAGAGGGGGGTGGGGGGGGGGGGGGGAAGAGGGGAGGGAGTGTGGGGGGAGTGGGGAACCTGTTTGTTTGTGTTGAGGTTTTACGGCCCAGTCAACCCAGTAGGGGAAACCTGACCAGGGCATTCGCAAGGGGGTGTATGCAGGCCTTCACCTTACAATGCTGTCGTAATAAGGATCTTAATCAAACTGACCCCGACTTTCCTTCTTTTTTATTATTCTGCGTTTCCAAGGGCAACCTTATGGATTTTATTTAATGACTCCGGTTTTCCCTGTACTTTGACAAACCCATTTCCAGTAATCAAAGTGTTCTTTCAACGTTTCTCCAATGTCACGACATTTTAGTAAAGTCAAAGGGACGTTGTCAAAGCGTTGTATATGCTGACTGAATCGAAGTTCCTTGTATACATGTTTGTTAGCTAGTGCAGATGGAACTAGTCTTCTGACTGACAAAGAAACTATCTTGAAAAGATGGGCTGAACACTTTGATGGTGTCCTTAATCGGCCATCATCTATCAATGATGAAGCTATCAAGAGACTACTACAGATTGAATGTAATCCGCTGCTTGATGAGCTCCCAACCTTCTCTGAAACAGTGAAAGCAATAAAACTCCTGTCATCTGGCAAAATTCCAGGATCAGATGCAATACCTGCAGAGATCTACAAAGCAGGAAGTCCTCCAGTTGCAGAGAAACTGACAGGGTTACTTCACATTATGTGGAGAAAAGAAGCTATCCCTCAAGAATTCAAGGATGCAACAATTATCCACCTATTCAAAAGGAAAGAGAATCCTCAAGTCTGTGACAATCATCGAGACATCTCTTTATTGTCAATTGCTGGGAAGATCCTTGCTAGGGTCCTACTGAATCGATTGAATGAACACTTTGAACAGTCAGGGCTTCTACCAGAAAGCCAGGGTGGATTCAGAAAAGACAGAGGAACAATAGACATGATCTTTACAGCATGACAGCTTCAAGAAAAATGCCAGGAACAGAATGTGGACCTCTATATGACCTTTGTCGACCTTACCAAAGCATTTGACACAGTCAGTCATGAAGGACTTTGGAAAATTATGGCAAAGTTTGGCTGTCCTGCCAAATTCATAGCAATTGTGCGGCAGTTCCATGATGGTATGCTTGCAAGGGTCCAAAATGATGGCGAGTTTTCTGATCCATTCCCTGTGACAAATGGCGTTAAGCAAGGCAGTGTACTAGCTTCAACACTGTTCAGAATGATGTTTTCTGCCATGCTTACAGATGCTTTCCAGGATGGTGACAATGGTATATTTATTAGGTATCGCTTTGATTGGAAACTTTTCAACCACAAGAAGGTTGCAAACTAAATCTAAGGTGCAGACAGAGGTGCTAGATGAGTTCCTCTTTGCTGATTACATGGCAAAGGGTGCTCCAACAGAAGAGAAAATGCAAAAAAGTGTGGATCAAGTATCTGATCCATATGACAGCTATGATCTCATAATTAGCATAAAAAAGACTGAGGTAGTATATCAGCCAGCACCTGGAAAGCCTTACAAGGAGCCTACCATCACAGTGAAAGGTCAACGACTGCAAGTGGGAGCAAGTTCACCTACCTTGGAAGCACACTGTCTAGAGTTGTGCACATTGATGATGAAGTCAATGCCAGGATTGCCAAAGCTAGTGCAGCATTTGGCCGGCTACGTGGAAGTATTTGGGACCGAAGTGGAATCAGACTTGACACAAAGCTGAAAGTATACAGATCGGTGGTGCTGCCAACACTATTATACGCATGCGAAACGTGGACAGCTTACCAACGGCATGCCAAAAGACTGAACCACTTCCATACAAGCTGTCTTAGAAAACTTCTAAAGATCATGTGGTCAGAAGAAGCGATACAAGGACACCCTCAAAGCCTCCATTAAAGACTTCAACATACCAACAGAGTCATGGGAACAGATTGCACAGGATCGAACAAAGTGGCGAGGCTTCATAAGAAGGGGAGCTGGTGAATACGAAGCAAAAATAATCAGCGAAGCCGAGCAGAAACGTGCACAGCGGAAAGCCAGAGCTAAGGCATCACCAACAGAGTTTTCTTCCTCAGATATCTCTTGCATAGGGCATGGGCGAATAGCAAAGATCCAGACTACTCTGTGCATTTGTACAATATGTTCAGAGCTTTCACTTTTGCTGTAACTGATATATACGGCAACTTCGTTTCAACGTCAGCACAGAAAACGACGTTCTCACAACTTTGTGTGCTCGACGGATGCCATTTGCTGGCGACCATATTACATAAACTTGTATGATGAATGTTTAGATATTTACGGTGTATTACAAGTACCTTCCTGTAAGAGCAACAGTTTACAATAGAAATCCTGGCAGCGGCCCAGTTAATGCACAACACCGTAATTGTACTGTACAGTAAATGGGACTTATCCGTAAATTGTACGGGAATCTTTAAGGCTTATGTTTTCTTTCAAATGGCACTCTGAGTGCACCAAATATCTGGAGATAAATGCTAAATAGATAGATAAAATTAACAGGTGGGATGTTCGTTATTGTCGAACAAATACTGCACAGCTGAGTGTTGGTAATTTTGAAATAAAGAAATCTCAATAAGTGCGATAAACGGTAACTGCAAAGTACAATTTCCAATTCAGGTTGATTTATATCTTAGTACTTTACTTACAGGCAGAAATTTGTTGGGAAGGTCGGCCCTACCTTGACGTCATTAACAACTACACCGTGTCAGATTTGTACGTGAAACATGCCAAAAGTGTCGGCGTTGACTTCGATGCCCATGGACCGATTATGAAAGGGGCGACAGGAGCTTCCACAGATATGGGAAACGTATCATATGTTGTACCTAGTATACACCCAATGTTTTATATTGGAGCGAGGGCTATGAATCACACTAGACCTTTTACTGACGCTTCTGGTTTGTAGCAATTATACTCTTAAAATGGGCTGCGTCAAGCGAAAAAAAAATCCTTCGAACATGCGCAACATGCGCAGTCAGATCATCCTGCGCATGCGCAAAAATGTCATCAGGGCCTTTGTTCTCCATTGATACATTCTGTAGTATCCAATGATTATGTTAGCGTACAGAGAAGACCGTGATCAGACTGCGCAGATGCGCAGTATGATCTCGGCCTTCGTTGTCCGCATATGGCCGAAGACACGTTTTCGTATGGCACGGCCCTGCTAATCATTTATTGCCCTATTAACTCTAATAGTCGGACGCCGTACCTATTTACCATACCAGTTTTATAATTTGAACAAAATATTCCAACACAAATGACCCTTCAGAAAAACAATTAACACATAACAAAATTGAGGATTCCTCAAATTAAGGATTCCTCAAATTGCTCCATGCGGAATAGTTTAATAATAGTTAACACTGCTTGCCGAGGCCTGTCCCCGCGAATATATAGGGTAAATGCTATTCTAGTAATCTTATATTGTTCTTTTGTGTAAGTTACCCGCCCATGAGCCATCCTTTGTATGCGTCTTGTTACTTTGGCTGCCTTATATTGTCCTTTTGAGAACGTTATCCGCCCTTAGTTTGCATATTGTTACTTTGGTTGCCTTATATTGGCGTTATTTGTACGTTGTGCATCGAAACTGCAAGTTTTGAATATCTTATATTGTCATTGCTTGTACGTTACCCGTCCGATAGCCGGCCTTATACTTCTTGTTATTATTTGGGTTGCCTAGTATTATCTTTTCTGTACATATGAGCTAGTCGGCATTATAATACTTTTTTTTTTTGATTGCCTCAAATTGTCCTTGTGTGTATGTTACTCGTCCTTAAGCCGGTCTTTTTCTCTGTGTTACTACAGTCGAACCTCAATAACTCGAACAGCTTTTGAACCATGAACATTTGTTCTAGATATGGGTAGTTCGAGCCACTGAGAGTTAATACGCTCGTAATGACACCAGCCACGAAGCAAATTGTGATAATTTAAGGAAGCCTTTTTTTATCTTCTATACAATTATGGTATGCTGAGTGTACTCATTAGAATCGCCTCGATGAGATGATTCTAATGAGAACACAGAACATACAATTTCATGATAAAATAGAAATTTTCCCTATATATTTGTTTTCTTGAGCTTTGGAATAATTTCGTAGGGACTCAAAAACAAGTCGAATTTCCAAGGTGAAAGAGCCATCAATGTTCGAGTCATCGAGGTGTATGATCAGTTGCCTTATATTGTCCTTTTATGTGTGGCTAGCTTTTTACTGCGTGTTACTATTTAGCTGCCTCACAATGACCTTATACAGTAAAACCTCAATGGCTCGAACATCAGTTTTTTTCAGTTTTCAGATTTTTAACGCTGCCAGGCACCTGAGTCACATAGAGGCAGCTCCAGATAAATCTGGATTAGTTTTACTGGACTACTGGGTTGGCTTGAAACGATGCCTAGTTATAATTCATAACTAGGTCACCTCGCCCAGACACGGAGTGCGTGCACGTCCAGACCTCGTGCGTGTCCAGACCTCGTGCGAGATTAGTAGTCCAGCCTGTAAGTTGCAGAATTTTGACGATCGGTCGAAACGTTTGAGCTTTCAATCTCGTACCTAATGCGTGTCAATTCCGACTGCAGAATGCATTAGGCACTCAGCTCTAGTCGAGAGTAAGGTGCACACACTAGCCACATGTCGGTCAGTCAGACGCCGGAAAGGAAGCAAGATGGGTGTCCTCACCCAGGAGCCAAGAGGGTCCCCTCACCCAGGAGCCGAGAGGGTGTCCTCACCCAAGAGCCGAGAGGGTCCCCTCACCCAGGAGGCAAGAGGGTCCCCTCACCCAGGAGCCGAGAGGGTGTCCTCACCCGGGTATCAAGAGAGTGTCCTCACCCCAAAGTCTATTGGGTGTCCTCACCCAAGTCCGCGTGCCGCAAGTTTGACCTACTTAAGAGTAAGTCATACCAAGGTAACTTGGCGGCACCAGACGAATAAGTGGTGGTCCTCCACCTCCCCCGAAGGGGTCACTGAACGATGTGAGGGTGTCGTACCAATAGGCTGAGTTTCGTTGTTTGGTGCCTCTCTTGTAAAGCTCTTCAATGTACCCGTACCATATTTCGTCATAGAACTTGGATGTAGGTCCCTTGATGAGAGTCCAGTGTTGGTTGTCTCTATGGAAGACGAAATAAACTGGCAGGTCGACGTTGATTTCTTCGTCGTCTCTTGGTAGTCGTTGAGCTTTAGCGATGACCTTGTACTTTGTAGAGGTGACATCCTGGAGGTCGTACTTCTCATGTAGAGGGTATTCTTCCTCAATGTCAACATGGAAGTAATGTGTGGGTGCAGTCTTCGTCGCCGGCGACTTTGTTCTCGGCTTCTTCGTCGGTGGTGATTCTGGAGAAGGAGGCGGTGTAGCTGGTCTAGTGATGATCGGCGATGGCTGTATGGTTGCTGTCTTCTGTGTGCGATCATGTGTGATGTGTTGTCTTGTAGTGTCTGGTAGTGTCTGCGTTGGTGGTGGTGGCATCTCCCTCTCCATAGCTGGCTGTCGTCGAGCAGGCGTCGATCTGGTCGTCGTCGGAGGTCTTGTAGCAGCAGCGGGCTGGCGGAGCCATTCGCCAGCAGAGGGTGCAGGCTGCCTCCTGCTTTCAGCCCTCTTCTTGTAATAAGGCTTAGTTGGTAGAGCCTTATGGAAGGTTAGTTCAACGCGAACTAGATCCTTCCCGTCGGACATCCTCCAAAGTGGAGTGCCGACAAACTTGTACTCGCTCAGGGCCCTGAGGAGTACACCAGGCATAACAGACTCGGACATGGTTATTTGTTAGTTAAGAGTTGTTAACACTTCGAAGGCTAAAGGTTAACTGTTGGGGTGGGGAGGGGGGGTGGGGTGGGGGTCGACTCGAACATCTTTGGGCCGATGGAAATTTATACGAAAAAAGAGTAGTTCGAGCCACTGAGTGTTAATCATGACGCCAAATCGGAAAGTAAATTGTCATAATGTAGGGAAGTCTTTTTAATCCTCTATACAATAACGGTATGTTGAGTGTATTCATTAGAATCGCCTCGATGAGGTGATTCTAATGAGTGCACACAACATACATTTACATGATAAAATAAATTTCCTTAAAATATCCCTAAGTATTCCTTTTCTTGAGCAATCGGAAGAATTTTCCAGGGACTGGAAAATAAGTTCGAATTATCCATAGTTTACAGGGGTATACATTATTTTTCTTATTTTTGCTCGAAAACATAGATTGTTGGTACACGTTTGAACCGTCTCGTCGAGGCGGTTCTAACGAGTACCACAATCTATGTTTTGAGCAGAAATATGAAGACTATCAGAGTTTTTTTATCTGAAAATTTTCATTTTTTGGAAGTGAAATTTTCTATATATTTGAATAGGCGTGTATTCGTAATGGGCTCTTATTCTTATTCATGAGCCGTCTCATCAAGATCTACTCTATCTGCCATTGTGTTTGATTTTCGGAGAATGCCCTTGTTTGCAATAATGGACTTCTCCAAATTCAAAGATTGATTGGTCTATTTCAGAAACGAAGTTGAAAGTTTTAATCCATTTTAGATTGGCGACCCTAAATGGGTAACTAGAAAACAGTTCAGACTCAGATCAGACACCGCAGAATTTGGCGTCTGATCGGGGTGTCCACTGTTTGCAAATAGTTCAACCATTTTTCTGTAGGAATATCTACATACTATTGTCTGACATACCTAAAAGTGAAAATGGACTCTTCCAATATATAGTGTGGGAGAGTTTATTCAGTATTTCATGGGTTAAGTGTATTCTGAACTTGGTTGGGGCGAGATAGTTCTCTAAATGTATTAGCAAAGACTCGAATCAAACTGTGTAAATCGAGATTAACCCTTAAAGCGCCAAGAAAATCTGCATCTGAAAATGTCGTCTGCTTATGTCGTCTGCTGCATCTTCTTGCAAACTTTTCAAACTTACATTTTGCATATAGGCAAACAGTATGGACCCAGATCAGACTGCTCCTAAAGGAGCAATCTGATCTGGGTCCACACTGTTTGCAACAATGACTTTTAAAGTAACCGGCAGAAGACAAAGCAGACGACAATAGTTGTGATTGGCGCTTTAAGGGTTAATATGGACCTTTTCTGCCCATACATGGCACAAAATCTCATGACACGGCTCGTTTATCTTTTCCAGGTGATCCAAAAGCCCAGCCGTACACCCTGGCGGTGGCAAAGGCTCTGGCGATGACAGCCATTGATATATTTACACAACCGGAAGTTCTACACAGAATCAAGGAAGAGTTCTCGGAAAGGAAGCGTTAAATACGTGTATCATTCTGCTTCCACTGTGAACACCAAAATAATTTAAATATATGCAATAATGACAATTAGACCATTCTATTATTATGAGTCGCCCCATGCGAAAACGTGTCTTTGGGATATGCGGACAGCGAAGGCCCAGATCAGACTGCGCTTCCGCGCAGTCTGATCAGGGCCTTCTCAGGCCGCTTATAGAATTTGTAGGTGCTGTAGAAAATAACAACATAAGGCAAATTCCTGATCGGACTACATGGCTCCGCTGGTTGATCTGAATCTTCACTATTCAATGCTACCCGAAGACACATTTTTCATATCACAGCTCATTATATACTCAATAAAATAATTTAAGGGTCACTTGGTGTAATTTTCCATTTATGCAAACTTTGACCGGGTCTATGGGCAAAACCACAGCAGATATTGATATATTGTTGTTTCTTAAAGTAGAAACCTAAAAGGAGTGTTTATAACAACAGGTTTTGAAAAGAAAAATTTCGTTTTAAAATTCGTAAAAAATGCTACTTTTTACCCAAAAAAGAAAAATTGACAGTTGAACTTGATAAGTAATGTCTTTACTTTAAACTGCGAGTAAATTAGAGAAAGGTTTAATTTCAATCAAGAAATTCACATTTTCCTACAGGTACCCTCTATAAATTATTCACGGTCTATGGGAAATCATCAAGGCAATTTTAGTCTCTTAAAGGATTGACCTTTTTTTCTGGTCATATGTGTGTGTTTTTTACCCCTTAGAAAGAGAAATTTGCAATATTGTGTTATGGGTTAATCATTGTTTTGACTAAAATAGAAAATTTCAGATATTCTGAAAAAAAACAACAACAAAAACAAAACAAAAAAAAAAAAAAAAAAAAAAAAAAAAAAAAAACAAAGAAAGAAGAAGAAAAAAAAAAAAAAAAAAAAAAAAAAAAAGCAATAAAATAAAAAAACAAAACAAAACAAAAACCACAACATCATTTTGGATTAAAAAGTCATGTTTTTAGAAATTCCCATTTTTCTTAGAATCTGGCAATGTTCCCGCAACTGACACTTTGGTTGCTGAACATATTGCTAACATAGTGAGCTTATTAAAATGGGCTTACAAATAGCTGTATTACCCACAGGATAATTTAACAACTGACGGGTCTCATTTGAATGTTAATCAAAGGGAAACTGAAACTGGTGGCCCTTTAATTATTTTGTTGAGTATATGATTAAATATAATCGAAAAGTCGAAAGGATATATAATTTCCGACTATTCCGGCTATATACTCTCAGAACAATAATAAAACTGTAACTGTATTTGAAGTGAATAAATACACATCCAAAACAGATTACTCTGAATGGAATTATTTGCCTCCCCATTACGTAAACACGCCTATTCAAATATATAGAAAATTTCACCTCCAAAAAATTGAAAATTTTCAGATAAAAAACGCTGATATTTTTCATATTTCTGCTCAAAACATAGCTTGTGGTACTCGTTAGAACCGCCTCGGCGAGGCGGTTCTAACGAGTACCCACAATCTATGTTTTGGAGCAGAAATAAGAAAAATAATGTATACCCCTGTAAACCCCAGTAAAACCCTATATAAAAGTGGGGTTTAAGGGGGTCATTATTATATAGGTATGTTTTCGTGATGCTACACGAAAAAGGGCTACTGTAGTTACCCTAAGTATTCGGACACCTCAATTCTTTACCATACTTGTTCTAAAATTCGAACAATTACAATTTACTATTCGTTGTTTGTATCTAAAAATTACTGGATGCGTGGTAAACAGTGTAGACCCTGATGAGACGCTACGTTCTGCGGTATCTCATCTGGGTCTACACTGATTACTCATGCCTTTCTGTCCGAATACATACGATAAAATACTGTACTGTTAAAATAAAGTACAAATCTATTTGCTCTTTTCATAGGAGCAAAGTCTTTCCTTTAAAGGTAGCTTCCTCCTAATCTTTAGTAGAGATTCGTATACCAGGCATCCATTTACGAGGGATGTTCGAAATGAATTGCTTATTTCTATCTGGAGACTTCAAATTTCAAGTTAGCCCAAAAGTACTCATTTCATGCCCTCGAAGTACTCCCCGTGGCTAGAAATGCAAAGTTTCAGCCGATGTATCCACTTCTTGAAGGCGTCACGGTACGCTGATTTGGGCACAGTAATAAGGTACTGATGAATGGCAGATCCAAGTGCATGTCTGGACTGGTATTTCCGCCCAGCAAGGAATGCTTTCAATTTCGGAAACAAAAAGAAATCACATGGGGCAAGGTCTGGGGAATACGGGGGGTGAGGCAAAACAATTACTTTTTCTTTCTTCAAAAAGGCCGTAACTATTGCGGAGGTATGAGCTGGGGCATTGTCATGTAGAAGACGGACATGTTTAAAACCAGTGGCAGGGCGTCGTTTCTGATAATACTTTTTCAGTTTCTTCAGTACTACGTCTTTGTAGTACTTTCCGGTGATGCTTTTGCCCTTTTTCACTGGCACTTTTATTGCGACTCCTTCATCAGAGAAGAAGATTGCATACAAAACCTTCTTTGTACTCAAAGAACGTTTGACAATTACTGGGCGTTTGCTGTGTTTAGTGGCCCAGATCTTATTGCTAACCTTTCTGACGGGCTCAAAATAATGGACCCAGGTTTCATCACCTGTGACGACATTGGCAAACTGCTTTTTGTCATATTTTGGAAACATTTGAAGCAGCTTTTTGGCCACTTTAACCCGTTGCCTCTTTTGCTCGTCAGTCAACAGATGTGGCACCCATCTAGCAGAAATCTTTCTGACTTTCAAATGCTTCTTCAAAATAAGGTGAACCGTTGAAAGTGATATGCCTACCTTTCGTGCAATATCACGAACTGTAAATCTGGCATCTCCTTCAATGATTTCCTTTAATTTGGAAACGATTTCTTTACGAGATGCTAATTTCGGCCTACCTGATTTCGGTGCATTTTTGATGGACTCTACACTAGACTCAAATTTCTTTTTCCACCGCCGAACTGTGTCATAAGACACACAAGAAGGTCCAAAAGCAGTAGAAATTTCAGTCATCAGCTTCTTCAAAGAACAACCAAGTTTTGAGCGAGCTTTGATGTAAGCCCGTATTTCATCTTTTTTGTCGACGCTTCTACCAACCATTTTTACTGCTGGCAAATTTTATGTCTTACACTTAGTATAACATGTACATTTATACACCATTGTGTAGATATTGATTTTTATCGTGCCCCACGTGGATATCGAGCTAGAGGACAATAAGCAATTCATTTCGAACATCCCTCGTACTTAATAGTGTCATGTTATAAAGTGATGGTATTTTATATGTACAGACCTACGTCCTTAGTGTTCATTCCTGGAGTATATAATAAGATAATATTCCATTTAAATGGAATATAAGACTTTGTACTTGTTTTGGTTCTCTCTCTCTCTCTCTCTCTCTCTCTCTCTCTCTCTCTCTCTCTCTGATAGCAGTTTTGCTATTGTCAAATAAAACACAGTATTACTGTATTTATCCTAAATACACCACAGCCGTATTAACTCAACAATCGTATTATATCCAAACAAAAATGTATCGGTTATGTAATAAATGGTAATAAATTATCTTATTTCTATATAATCTGTATAAAATGTTTAGATTATAAAATAAATGATATATTTTTTTTTTCTAAATAATCCATACACTTTTGATTGGATATAGACTAGCTATTAGTCGGATATCAACAGTTTCATAAATTAATTATAATAAGTAATATACTTGATAAAAGAAAGACCACAGACCGCCCACTTTATGCCTTCGCCGCTTTGAAAGATCTTCGAGATCTCTTCCGGCTGAAATCGCTTCTGCTTGTAGTTTATTTCATATTTCATTTTTATTTTGCCAATGATTGTATCCTTGTTAAATAGTGACGCTTTCAGAAATTACTTTTAGAATCCCGCTGTCAGATTACACCCCTCTCATATTTTTGTCACCTTGTTAAAACATGAATAAACACTGCATACCCGCCACTACAGTCATAAAACTATTGAAGTGTAGATATACTCGTATCATATCATGATTTAAACCCACTACTTAACCTACATGTTTATCACCTTCCAACCACTGACTAAATACATACACACAAAAAGATACAAACAACGTGTCAGCGTGTCAACGTGTCTAAAAGAAGTGAATCTAGCCATTTTACTACCCGTTGATTCTAAAAACCACTACATCAAATAGTGTAGACCCAGATCGGACGCCGCGTACAGCGGCGTCCGATCTTGGTCTTCACTATTTGTGATGGCCTATCTATCAGAATATTTAGGGTGAATACGGTATATAAAATATAGACCATAGAAATTATTGCTAATATCTACATTGTACATGTTACTATTGTTGTTCAACATATAACATGGAACCGCTATACAAAGCAGCTTGTGACGAGATAGATAAAGCTGCTGAAGATTTGAACGAACTTAGTCAAGAAATATGGAAAAACCCGGAAGAAAATTACGAAGAAGTGCACGCTCATCGTGTTCTTACAGACTTTTTAGAAAAGCGAGGATTGAATGTGGAAAGGAACTATACTTTGAAAACTGCTTTTAGAAGTGTAATAGGGAGCAGTGAGGAGGGTCCACATGTTGCGGTTCTGTGTGAGTATGATGCCTTGCCAGAGATCGGACATGGATGTGGACACAACCTGATTGCTGAAGTGGGTGTAGCTGCGGGGCTAGGGGTGCGTGCAGCGTTTAAAGCAAACGGTAAACCACTAGGAAAGGTATGTAATTTCACTGTCTTCAAACAATTATTTAAAACAATCATTACGAAAAATAATTTTGACCCCCTTAAACCCCACTTTTATATAGTAAAACTGGGGTTTACAGAGGTATACATTTTTTCTTATTTTTGCTTAAAAACATAGATTGTGGGTACTCGTTAGAACCGCCTCATCGAGGCGGTTGTAACGAGTACCCACAATCTGTTTTGAGTAGAAATATGAAAATATCAGAGTTTTTCATCGGAAAATTTTCAGTTTTTGGAGATGAAATTTTCTATATATTTAGATAGGCGAGTTTTCGTAATGCATCAAGTTTTAGTCAGTTCTCATGCAGCTTGGTTTGATTTGCATCATGGTTTCATGACAAAGACCTGCTTTTTGCTGTACAAAAGTTACTTTGTTATTCATTCACCAATACAGGTGAGCGGAGACATAAGAGTTTACTAAGACAGTCACAATTTTGATTTGTCTTAAAATGTAGAATCACAGTAGAAATGGGCTCTTACTTTATTTGTGTGTAAGAAAGTTTAGACGAAATACTTCTGTCTAAAAATATTATACATGTAAAGCAAGCATTACGGCTACAATCTTATAATGATACAATGTACATTTAACAAAGCCGTTCTAACGGGATCAGAACTTAGACCAAAAATGGATGCTGCAGCAGCATACCTGTGATTCCATTACGAAAACACGCCTATTTAATTATACTGAAAATTTTACCACCAAAAA
Organism: Anodontia alba; assembly: GCA_964016985.1. Taxonomy (NCBI): domain Eukaryota; kingdom Metazoa; phylum Mollusca; class Bivalvia; order Lucinida; family Lucinidae; genus Anodontia; species Anodontia alba. The sequence goes on from OZ024824.1 coordinate 110,422,427, forward strand.
ATGAAAATTTTCAGATAAAAAACCCTGATATTTTTCATATTTCTGCTCAAAACACAGATTGTGGGTACTCGTTAGAACCGCCTCGACGAGGCGGTTCTAACGAGGACCCACAATCTATGCTTTTGAACAGAACTAATAAAAACAATGTATACCCCTGTAAACCCCAGTTTTACTATGTAAAAGTTGGGTTTAAGGGGGTCAGAATTATATAGGTATGTTTTCGTGATGCAGCCAACTTAACTTCTAGATGTCCATCCACGTACTTGACTAATGCGAGGGATGGTGAGAAATTAATTATAAATATAACTGCTTTAATGAACAACTGTTTTTTATTATGATTTTCCTTGTGGGGTCGTTGCACATCATGATGTTAAATTATGCCAAAGATGACAAACGATTAAAGAAAATACCATTCCAAAAGACTTTAAGCCAAGATTAGCAATTAATTATGACGGAAAAGCGTCAGATAGACGTCTTTAAACAGCCAGAACTCGTTTTAAAGTTGCTGACAGACTACTATAAATGACCAATATTCGTTATATTTGCTGCTAACAGACGTCTGCAAATTGCTATTACTCCTTAAATTTGCCTAAAGTTGTCTATAAATAGCCATTCCACGGAATTTTGATTTGAAGTATTGTTTTAAGACACATCAAACTTTATGAGTCATTTTCCGTCGTCTCCCAGAGAAAGGGAGAAGAGCGACAGAACATATAGTAGAGGGCAGGAAACAGAATAATTGAGAAGAGGGACCCAGCAGGCACACAACGCTGAAACAACGTCGATTCAATGTTGATTCAACGTTGTTTCAGCAACATCGATTTAATGTTGATTCAACATCAAGACGTCGAATCAACTTTGATTCGACGTTGATTGAACTGTATGTCCGCTGTTCAACTTTATTATCATTAACACTCCAATCCATTTTGAGGTTTAAAACCTAAGACCATAGTTGAATACATTGCACAGTTCGAAAAGACACGCAGACACATACATAGATTAGCATAATTAGATGAACTTGACACTTGTTATCAATAAATGGGTCACATCGTGAGAAAATATACCTTTTGGACATGTACGTCCAGCGACGATTAAAATCAGTTTGCGCATCCGCGCAGTCATCAGTGTCTTCACTAGGCATTCTTTGGATAGTCAAGGACCAAACAGTCCTTCAAGGTGACAGCGAAGACTGATCAGACTGCGCAGATTCGCAGCTGGTCTAATTCATTGCTGGACTCACAAGAGTAAAACTAAATCTTATGACTACATGTATAATATTTCTGGGTAGTATATACATATTACATTCCTGAGAGGATGATAGTACAACATGTCACCGTGAGGAATATAATTATCGACCAAGGCGAAGCCGAGGTCGATAATCATTCTCCGAAGGATGACATTTTTTACTATCGTCCTCTCAGGAATTTAATATTAATCTTACTGTAACAAGCTTTTGAAAATGAACCGTACGCGCATCCTTAGCTGTGCTTGTGCTATTATTTTACTATCGCCCTAGGGAAATAGTAAACAATATCACCCTCAGGCCTATAATAAGGATTTTTTGTATGAATTTCATGTGAGGTATAATAATATATAAAATGACCCAGCGCACGAGACAATCTACAACAAGATCTGTGTGACCAGCAAACACTCAGATTAGCCTGTAAATCCACCCAGTATAGCAAGTTCTTGTTCATCCCGGGGGCTGTACTAGGCAAATGCGATCAGCGAAGACTCTGATCAGACTGCGCGGATGCGCAGGATGATCTGAGTCTTCGTTAATCGCACACGTGCTACTGTAGGTTTTGTCGTACGTTGGCCTATATATGTTTTCAGTTAACCATTATGGGCACTCCGGCAGAGGAGGGAGACGGCGGTAAGATTGATATGATTAAAGCCAACTGCTTTGATGAGATAGACGCAGCTATGATGGCACACCCGGCACCTGCTGATGCCGACGCATTAGACTGGCTGGCCGTTGACATGTGAGTGAAGTCCACTCTTGAAAGGACAATTAATATTTGTTCCGCATGTTTCTTCTGGCGTACACGAAGAGTGAAAGCTAAGATCAGCTGCGCACTATACAGTCGACTCTCGTTATCTCGAAATCCAAGGGACTCTATGAAACACTTCGAAATATCCGTACTTCGACATATCAGATTTGCGGAACTGAGGAAAACAATTAATCCAACAACCACCTTTAACAGAATGAATCTTTCATTTGACTCCCAAGTTAGAGATATATTGAAAATATTGTGGAAAAGAGGAGAAATTGCTCCTAAGGAGCAATTTCTCCTCTTTTCCACAATACAGTATTTTGTTGCCTGTTGGTAGATCTCTGTGTTAAAACAGGGACCAGATTTTCACTTCGAGATAAGAGGTTATTCGAGATAAGCGAGTTCGAGATAACGAGTCGACTGTAGTTAGCATCATCAATTCGCTTTTAATAGAAACATAGTGATTCTGTAAGTGGATAACACAGGATCTGGCTTCGAAAAGAACAAACTGAAACTTAGCTTCGCGTGCATAATTTTGTCAGGCTCTTCCCGGACAGAAGCGTAGACTGACTTTAATCGCCCCTTTTGGCAAAAGGAAAACTGTGGATTTGCACTGCCTTATTAAGCTACTCCTTATGACTTATGAGCTACGCAACTAACGTTTTATTAACACACACACACACACACACACACACACACACACACACACACACACACACACACACCAAAACAAGAAAAAAAAAGCAACGAAAAACAAAACAACAAACAGAACAACAACAAAAGAACAATTAAAACAAAGAACAATTAAATTAATTTATACTTTTCGCGGACAACATGAATAAAAGGAATTAGATTATCAGTTGTAGACAAATTAACAGTAATAGACTCTCTCTCTCTCTCTCTCTCTCTCTCTCTCTCTCTCTCTCTCTCTCTCTCTCTCTTTGTGTGTGTGTGTGTGTGTGTGTGTGTGTGTGTGTGTGTGTTCGCGCGTGGTTATCTTCTTAGGTCGAGCCAGTTGATGTGGCTCATTGAGGGCTGCCTGTTTCTTTTTCTAGACCTAAACATTTCTAGACCTAAACATCTCTTGCCTGCCTGATGTTTACAGCTGCGTTTGTGTTTTCAGAACCGTCTATATCTGGTAGACTAAAGTTGATATGGGTATATTTGCTATTTGTATTCAGTAATTAATAAAACCAACAAACCAGGACTGCGTTGAAATAAGAGAGTAGCCGTTATTCTCGTTGACGAGACTTGATATTGGACAGAATAAATTATATCAATAATTATAAATTTTATAAGGAATCGAATATATAATATCAACCCAGTAAATATTTCCATATTTTTGTTACGAACAAACATACAAAAAATTTATTCGCATATGCCGCCATCTTAATTGTGCCAAATTACAGCTTGAGAATAATTTGGGGATCTTCGCTACCGTCCATCGAAAGCTGTCACAACTGAATAGAAAGTTTGCTTTTGTTTTCGAGTAACAGGGGAACGTCTTGGTTAACTGAACGCAGCCCTAGTTTAAGCCCCTCCCCCCTCTCCCCTACGGTTCCATAACAGTTTTACTGTCGATTGTTCCAAGGCGGTATTTTCTGTTGCAGTTCCTACTCGTTTTTTTTTTGTTTGTTTTTTCCATTACGCTTTCGTTGTGGTGTATTTTCCTGTGATGTAACCTTATTTGATTCCTTGGGAGGGTAGTGTTTTGTCATTGTGGCATTTGTATCACTCCTACCATTATGCATAAACTAACTATTGCTATTGCATACTCACCTATCTTATATAAATAATCGTAAACGATACACATAATATGGGCCGCTGAAAAGTGCGCAGATTCAGATCATCCTGTGCTTGCACAAGTATCATCCGGACCTTTGCTATCCACTCATACATTAGTATCTCATTACGAAAACATGCCCAATTCAAATATACTGAAAATTTTACCACCAAAAATGAAATTTTTTCAGATAAAAAAAAATTGATATTTTTCATATTTCTGCTCAAAACATAGATTGTGGGTACTCGTTAGAACCGCCTCGGCGAGGCGGTTCTAACGAGTACCCACAATCTATGTTTTTGAGCAGAAATAAGAAAAATAATGTATACCCCTGTAAACCCCAGTTTTACAATATAAAAGTGGGGTTTAAGGGGATCAAAATTATATAGGCATGTTTTCGTAATGAATGATTCTGTAAGCGGAGAATGAAGGCTCTGATCAGACTATGCGTACTAAATCCATTGTTTCAAAGTGATGTATGGCACATTTTATGAGATATTAGTGCAAATTATAATCTTTATAACATGGTGGCCATATTTCATTTTATAAAAGTATTTATATATATGCATACTAAGAAGACAACTATTCTGATGTGCATCTATTAAAATTACATTCAAAACAAAAAAAGCCGCTGAGGCATATAGTTGACGGATGTGGAAACAGCTTCCCCTGTTCCTAGCATATACGTATACAGTATGAAGATATCATGCTAGATACATTGGTTATAAATACACATTAACAGTTCAAACCCATAAAAGCAATTTAGCTTACAAATGAATATTCTTCATGCTCGCGCATATTAATATTTAAGATAATAATTATAAAAATGACTGCAGTATTTGGCACATAATCTTTTACTGCCATTATAAATCTAAAAATGGAATAAAAAACTGAATATTGCTAGATGCTGAATTGTTTTCTTAAACTTTTAAAATGTACGCTCATGCTCGCGCATATTAATATTTAAGATAATAATTATAAAAATGACTGCAGTATTTGGCACATAATCTTTTACTGCCATTATAAATCTAAAAATGGAATAAAAAACTGAATATTGCTAGATGCTGAATTGTTTTCTTAAACTTTTAACATGTACGCAGAACATAGGAGTTGACAGAAAGGGACGGAAGGAGAGCGTCAGTTCAGGTTCAGGCTCTATTCTGGCCAGAAAGTGTAGCAGATTCTGAAAGTTCAGTCACCCTCTTTATACCGACACTCGATACAACGACAAAATTCGTTATAATGACAATTTGAATGTCACGAAACCTTCGCTCAAGAGGTGACACTTAATGAGAAATTATGCAAGAACACTGCATTTAAACTTCAAGCAACGCATGTTTTGGATACTTGTTAGAATCGCCTCAGTGAGGCGATTCTAACAAATATCCAAAACATATGTTCTATGGGGAAATAATAATAAAACAAGGCCTTTCTAATATATCGATCTGCTCAATAAGATTTTTTGTGCAACAGCAAATTCATTATAGTGGCAACCTCTTTGGGAAAAATGCTGTCTTTGTAACGAGGGTTCACTGTAATTGTCCTTGAGAGCAATGAGCATACACGCAAAAATATAAGTGAAGATATCCAGGAAATGCCACAATAAATAAGCACAGCCTTCTCTAAGAACCAAAAGAAGGCGAGCTGAGGAACAAATAATGACAGAACAGACGCCACAATGAAACCACCGATGCACAAACAAAGAAGATTTGCAACAGAGAAACCACCCTGGAATGGTCAATAGAAAAAGACTTCTGTGGGGAGGGGGCAGCTTTAATCAGTTTTATTCACGCGAGGCCTCACTCTTAACCCTTAAAACGCCACGAAAACCTGCTTCTGAAAATGTCGTCTTTTTACGTTGTCTGCTGAATATTCTTGCAAACTTTTCAAACCTATTTTTGCATACAGGCAAGCAGTGTGGACCCTGATCAGACTGCTCTTAAAGGAGCAGTCTGATCTGGGTCCACACTGTTTGCAAAAATGACTTTTAAAATCACAAGCAGATGACAAAGCAGACGACAATTTTTGTGATTGGCAATTTAAGGATTAATTCTGATGCAGCTCCAAATTGTTCCCAGCAGTGCCGGGTTAGTTCAGGGACTTTGACTGGATCTCATTTTTTTATTTCAGGGTGAAAGTGAAGTATCATGGAAAAGCAGCTCACGCCAGTGCTTTTCCTTGGGACGGAGTGAACGCCCTCGATGCAGCAGTGTTGTGTTATCAGAATGTTTCGGTTTTGAGGCAGCAACTCAAGCCCTCCTGGAGAGTTCACGGTAACATTATTATAGGTTACTTGCTATTTTGCTAAACCAGATTTCATTGACAGAAATAAGTTCTAAAAAAGGGTCCTTTGAAAGCAAATTAACGAATAAGAAGCTCTGTTTTATTGAAGAAATGTCACAATCACAAAGCTTAGCCGTCCTGAGGCACCAACAGAAAGAGAGATGAGGAACAAATAATAACAAAACAAACGCCGTATATGAAACCACTGACGCGCAAACAAAGAAGAATTAAATATACCAGAATAAAATATCATACATACAGATACATGTAGTTGCTGTTCAGGGCCCAGTTGTTCAAAGCGTCGTTAGCTTAACGAGCTCGTTAAGGGTCATTTCGTTAACTGTTTTAGCGGATTCAATATACAATATTTTGTTATTTTTTGCTGAAAAAATGTGAGTAGCTTTTGCACTGCAAAAGCTACTCACATTTTTTCGGCAAAAAATTTCAGCATATTTGCGTATCACTCGATGTAAATTTTAACGAATCGTTAACTAACGACATCGTTAGCTTTGAACAACTGGGCCCATTTTGTTGCAGTATGATCAACTTAATGATATGTGCAAACCATCTTTGAAACAAGGAGAAGCGATCTTCATGTATCTGACATTAAACGAAAATAATACAGAGAACAAGATTGAAACAGATTGAATTTTTGTTTCAGGTTTGTTTTAACCATTTCAGCCCGGCAGACATACAACAAAACAGATACCTGTGCAAACAGGGTAGATCCAGATGGTGTTAGACTGTAACCCCTATTTGCAGTGGATATTCCCGAATTCAAGGATGGCAGGGTCCACTTCACGAACTCAGGGATTAAAGGATTAATGTTCAAAAGCTGGTTGCATATTCAATGTTTCTGTGTCCAAATGAAATGACACTCAATGTTAATTTTGGACCACGTTTATTTTCGAGGTTGTCAGACTTAAAACCTTTCATCGTTCGTTTCGAAGATATTATGTTCAAATTCTGGCCTAGAAGCACTGCATAATAAATTTAGCTTTAAAAGGTAACAAGAAAACTGTATGATATTTAATGAAGCTCTAGAAATGCTATGACAAATCTTTGATCCCCAACATATCTAGAGTTTTTTGTTCTAAATGGAGAACTGACCGCTTTACGATTTGGCCTAGTTTTATAAAGAATATTTTGGTTACAAATCCTAACTTTGGCGCCAATTTGATATAATTATATCAAAAAATAGCATTTAAGGAGGTGTACTCAAACAACCAAGTATTGGGAGCAAGCAATGCTTTCCTTTTAGAGTAAGCCCTTTTTCAGATGGCATTTGTGCAAGTAAGCAAGTAGGAAGTCATTAATCGTTTTCAAAAAGGAAGCAAAATTGTTTGACAGAATGTCCCCACCTGGAACCATTACGAAAACACGCCTATTCAAATATATAGAAAATTTCACCTCCAAAAACTGAAAATTTTCAGGTAAAAAACTCTGATATTTTTCATATATCTGCTTAAAACATAGATTGTCGGCAAGGCGGTTCTAACGAGTACCCACAATCTATGTTTTTGATCAGAAATAAGAAAAATAATGTATACCCCTGTAAACCCCAGTTTTACTATATAAAAGTGGGGTTTAAGGGGGTCAAAATTACATAGGCATGTTTTCGTAATGACAGTCTAAAACTTGTCATCCCAATTATATATGGTTCCACCGTGTGTTCAATGGCCTAAATACAATGATAATCAAGCAGTTACAGGTACATGTAGATGGTGTAGTTGCAATGTTGTTTTTCAGTTTGTGGCAAAAATGATTCGAATAAAAGTATTGAAATATTTTCAGGGGTGATACACAATGGTGGAACCAAACCAAACATTATTCCAGAACTGACAGAACTGGAATTCTACGCTCGTACACCCTCCAAGTCTGAACTTGAGGACCTTGTAAAGAAACTAGACCGGTGTTTTCAGAGTGCTGCGGCTGCCACAGGTTGTACGGTAGGCGACTTGTATCTACCGTATTTGCGCCAAGTATTCAGACACCTTTCCATAGTTGTCCTTTGCATATGTTATTCTAACCACCTGTTGATGATTCTAAAACTGCTGGACATTTCGAAAACACGCTTATTAAAATATATTGTAAATTTCATCACGAAAAAACTGATAGTTTTCATATAAAAATTCTGATTTTTTTTTTCATATTTCTGCTCAAAACATGGATTGTGAGTACTCGTTAGAACCGCCTCGCCGAGGCGGTTCTAACGAGTACCCACAATCCATGTTTTGAGCAGAAATATGAAAAATAATGTATACCCCTGTAAACCCCAGTTTTATTATATAAAAGTGGGGTTTAAGGGGGTCAAAATTATAAAGGTATGTTTTCGTGAAGATGAGTGGTAAACAGAGTAGACACTGATCAGATGCCGCGCTCTGCGCCATCTGATCTGGGTCTACACCGTTTGGCATTGCCTGTCCAAATACTTGAGGTAAATATGGTAAGACTCAAGAAACAAAATGATATCATCGTATCACATGTCTGAAATGTGCTGATCCAGACGTAACTTGGTTCATTGATACGTTGATGCATTGTGTAAGCTAAGCCAGCAGGCAACAAATAACTTTTTTTTCTTATTTTGCACAACATATAAGGTTTGGCAATGTTTGGATACTCGTTCAGGGTAGAGACGGTACCCTGTCCAAATGTGGCCTCCTATCTGAAAAGAGGTATAGTCTTAAAGGAAACACATTGCTCCCTTAATTATTTCCCGTTAGAGTAGATCAGCTGTGAACAGACCCCTTTTCATAAGAAGATTAGTTTGCAGGAACGCAAACAGGAAGTCAAAGTTGTCGCCCTTGTAACAACACGACGCAAAATCTATTTAAGTGTAATTGTTCTCATTTATATTTAGTGCTTTGTGAGGCTTCGCAGTTTTTTTGACACATCAACAGGAAGTCAAATCTATTATCTCAAATCAGAGGACAAGTATTGTAAGGACAGAAGGTGTCCGAATACATACTTCCTCAGTAAGCATTCTTTATAAATCTATAGCGGGTCGTTATCGGCCCGTCAGGGTAGCTGACGGGCCGATAACGACCCGCTATAGATTTATAAAGAATGCTATCTGGGTTTGCTTGCGACATCTTTCAGAAAGTCGTTTTTTTGCTTTGCGCTTTACACAGAAGAAGAAACTTTGCAAACTTTTGTCATGATTTAATGCAAAACCATTTGTCGTAACTACATGTACCTAAGCACAAAACACTTTTATTCTAGTCATTTTTTTTTAAAAAATAAAATATTTTCACTTTTTTCCCATGGTAAAAATGAATGTAAATTATGCAGAAATCTGTTAGATAGGTAACTTGGAGGCAGATTTTCAACAAGTTCCGCTTATTCAATTTTCTGACATTTTCACAATATTGTTGTGAAACATCAATAATTTAGCAAAAAAAAAAAAAACTTTTAAAATATTTGTTTGACAAAAATTCCCCCAAAAAATCACTTTATACAGAAATTGAATAGGCTTTGGCCGTAAATTTAATTTTTGGGTACATTTGAGAACAAAACACAAAAACAGAAAAGACAATTGGTTTCTGATAAGATATGGTCAATCAGAACAAAATATTTTCACTTGAGATCAAATGCCAAGCCAACAACAACAACAACAACAACAAAAATCTTTCCGAGTGACGTCAAAAGGACAGTAGGATATTTACGTATATATCATGCAACCACTATTTGGATATCGCCACATGTGGCTTTGTCATCGAGGGAAACATTAGTTCAGTATAGCTCAGTATAGCTCAGTAGTCATTGCATAGGTGTTGACCAATGTCGTTACCGCGTGTGCTGATATCATCACAGGGATGAAATTACTCTCTACGCGACCTCCGTCATGAATTTTCTAAATAAATAATCTAATGGGAGAAGTTATTCCTAACAATTTTGCTTACTTTATTTTTATTTATTATGGATTTGTGCCATGCATATGTAGTTTTTACAAAACAGACGTTTGATTAAGTGGGAATAGTCCTATCATTTCCTTTTCTAGGTGGAGATTTGTTGGAACGACCGGCCATGCCTAGACGTCATCAACAATCGAACGATGTGCGATTTGTACGTCAAAAATGCCAAAGCTGTTGGAGTTGATTTTGACGCTCATGGTGTGACTGATAAAGGACTGACTGCAGGGTCTACAGACATGGGAAATGTATCGTATGTCGTCCCCAGTATACATCCAGAGTTTTATATAGGCACAGACGCAGTAAATCATACAAGAGACTTTACTGATGCCGCTGGTTAGTAAATACGGACCGCCAGCTGACAGAGAGGGCATACCGTATTCGATCTAATTAATGCACACACCCCTATAAGCGCACAGTCAAGCAATTTCGTAGTCTTCAGATTACAGCCAGTGTACTTTTTGTCTACTTCTTTATAAAGGCATATGTTGTGGGTACTCATTTGAATTGCATCGACTTGTCGATGCAATTAAAATGTGTACCCACAACATATGCCTTTATAAAGAAAATCAGAAAAAAAATCGCATAATCATCATCAAATAAGTCTTTATCTGATCTTCTTTATAGTGTATCATTAGTAGGTAGATACATATTTTACCACATATGAGTGTTCCCAGTAAGTTTTGAAAAACTTAAGCGCACAGTGCGGTAATTAGGTCGAATACGGTATATGAATGGCGAAGCCCCAGATCAGTTTGCGTAGTCACGCATCAGGTCAAGGTATTCGTTATTAGTCCTATATCTTCAACACGGTGAAGATTCTAACCAGACTGCGCAGATATGTAGACTGGTCTGGATCTTCGCTGTTCGCATATGTTCTAAGGTCCCTTTTTTCTCAGCCACAGGCCAGTATACATATACATATGTAACTATTTTTAGAGCCGGTTAGTTCATACATGGGCAGTGTACGTAATATAAACTGACGTGTAACAGACCGCCTCGGTGATGAAAGGGCATCCGTATCATATATCAAAATGCAGAAGATCCCTTAGAAGCAAGGAAACCATAAATAAAATGGATATACCGGACTCGGTATTCTTTTACCTGTTCAAGGGAAACCGGGCCTGCTAGATCGGATGTGACATCCAATAAATATGCAGGAGGTCGCGGGTTCGGTCCTCGGATGCGCCACCGTCTTCATAGAGATTTGGTCATGAAGCAAATTCTAGGGCCATTCTCTCCCTGCCACGGATCCAAGTAGGGCAGCAGTCAGTTACAAAATATACTGGCTAACATATAGCGCTTAGTACAATGTACTTGTCAACCGCTTCCAAAGCCTGCCGAGGAACAGTGTGGGTAAGTTTATGAGAGATGCTGAAGAAAGCACCATCACTCGCGCCAGTCTCGTTCCGGAAGTTTTGGAGCCAGCCCATGAGATTATGGTACGTATCACACGGGCGACCAGAGAAGGCTGAAGCAACTCCTTGCAGCTTCTTAAACATCACTGAAATATTTTTACATTTGAAAGATTATTAAATCCAGAAAAATAGGAGCTTCAATATTTAAACCATTGTGTTTGGCTGTATGAAAGAATGAAGATAACTTAAATACCAACCTAAAATTTTGCTTTTGGAATAGAGCGTAAAAGGAACAAGCACTGAGAGAGCAGCGAACACACTCACCACTCACCAAACTGAAAACAGCTCAGGCGTTTTCTGGTCCAGACTAGCTAGTTTCAGCCAATCAGGCCACATCAGTGACCTCATATAAATAAATTTTCAAAAATCCCGGAATGGGCTCAATGATCACAAAGGACTAGAAAATATAAACTATATTATATTGAAGTACGGGGAGACGTTTTACGGACGCCACACATGGAAAACGTGATGACGTCTATCAAGGATTATAGTGAAAATCCGCTATTAAGACCAGTTTGCTATTAAGACCAGCTTTTGTAGTCTCAAACGTTTCTTTATTATTATTATTATTATTATTATTATTATTATTAGACGTATAGTGGTAGTAGTAGTAGTAGTATTCTATATTCAATGTCAAGATCGCCCCAATTATAAGACCCCTTTTTGGCACTACCAAAGGTGGTCTTAACCCTTAAAGCGCCAATCACAATTGCAGCAGCAGATAATTATTTTTTATTCTTTTTTTTTTATATTTTTCAGAGAAAACAAGTCTTGACTTTTCATATGAATCGTCTGCTTGGCAGACGATTCACATAAAATGTCAAGACTTGTTTTCTCTGAAAAATAAAAAAAAAATGAATGTCGTCTGCTACACATTTTGTTTGGCGCTTTAAGGGTTAATAGCGGATTTTTACTGTATTTATTTTTCAGGCGCTCCAAAAGCTCAGCCGTACACCCTGACCATTGGAAAGGCTTTGGCAATGACAGCCATTGAATTATTTACACAACCTGACACTCTTCAAAGAATCAAAGATGAATTCAAAAAGAAAAGACATTAAATTCTCTTGTGACAGATGAAATATTTACCGTTGTGTATTCAGACTACTCAGACTATTCAGACAGGTCCGAAGAATAGAACAAGGGTGTCACATTCTTTCATTTAATCTAAGCAAGATTTTAGCAGGCAACATTTGATCATCTAATTCGACTGCCTTATGAGACTTAGCTTTTCATGCGATTCGTCTACTAGGCGGACGATTCACTTGAAATGGCAAATCTTAATTTCTCTGAAAAATACAAAACCAAAAACCACAATGTCGTCTGTTTCAGCTGCAATAAGCGCTTTAACCCTTCTCTTACTAAACACGACATGCCCTGCCTTAGCAAACAGAGAAGCCAACTGATCTGGATCTACACTATTTGTCATTAAACGTGAATTTCTATCAAAATCCCGGATCAAGTAGTAAGATTGGCTGGAAATTAGAAGTGGGCGTGGCATTTTTATTTATTTAGCAAGGCAAGGGTTAAGAATTTCTGCCAGCAAGAATGGTATGCCGAGTGTGTAACAAAGCATGCGGATATCCTAAGTTATAGTAACTCATTTATGCCGAATGGACTTTTCGCCCATAGCTCTTTGGACCGGTCCATTTCTAAGTGAAAGGATGTCTGATTGGTTTTAACCATCTATTTTTTGAGAAATCCCTCTACTTAATGCAAACAGAGTAGACCCCGATCAGACGCTGCGTTCTACGGCGTCTGACCCGAGTCTACATGTTTTGCCAACGTCCCTTTTACGGGACACTAGGCATAAATGGGTTCAAACCGCAGTTAAAATCGATAATGCAATTTTACGATGGCTGGACTTATATAAGAGAGGGCATAAAACATAAGAACTTTTAAAATAAACATAAAAAAGTGTATCGCACTTCCTGATTTGGACTGGAAGGTTACTGTCCGAGCAAAGTAAGTAATGTACGTGTAAGACTTTTCGTCCATCAAATATGAATGTTGGGTCATTAGTTTTAGAAAATATCTGTAAACTGACCAATGAACTCCTAAGCTTGCCCAGTTTCAGCCTCAGCCAAACCATTACCATTTCTCTTTTTGAAAGGAGGGATACCCTGATTGTTTTTCCTCTGACTGTTGGATACCGATAGAAGCCTTTGGGATTAACCTTAATGTTAGCAACCAATTTGTTATCATACAAATCATGCTGTTTCTTGATATCAGATTTGATTTGCTGTCTCAATTCCTTAAACTCAGATCTGAATTTACTACTGCCGGTCTTCTTTGCCTTTGCACGAGTTTTATTCCTTTTTCGAATAATCATTTTAATCTCAGGTGTAATCCATGGGATGGAAGCTACCGATCTACTTGTCTTAGTGGGAATATACTTATCTACAGCCTCCTGTTTGAAGGAAATTATCAAATCGATGTTTATTGAACAGTACGAGAACCAGAATGACCACTGAAATATTTATCCTTTGCAAAGTTTGAAGAATCTCGCATCATAGGGTCACAGTCACCCTTCTGGTACAAATAAACCTTACGCCGTGGTTTCTTCCTTGGAGAAATAAAGACCTTTAAATTTCCTGCAACAAGGCCATGATCACTCAGTTCATCAGGGGAGTTTACCTCTTGAAATTGCCCACAAATCTAGTGTATTAACTTCCCGAGTTGGGAAATTCACCAGCTTTTCTTATCCATGATCGTTCATAATGTTCACAAATACTTGCCCCTCTGACTGACTTAGCATGGTCCCATTTTTGTTAAGTTAAGTTGGTCTGGCCAAACAATGTCACTTAGTATGTGGACCGAAGGAAGTCTTTTATGTTGGGACTTAATGTCCTCAAGTTGATTTCGAAGGAGTTGAAAGTCTTCACAAGAGCAATTGGGTTCTCGATACCAACTTGCTATGAAGTGAGAAGTTTTGTATGCAAAGACTTTAGCCCACACTGATTCCGTGTCGTTTTCCAGTTCTGTCAATGGCATATGGGGAATTATTTCCTGGTGAATGGGGAACATGACGCACCAAGCATGAAGGTTCTTATCTTTCCTATATGCATTGTATGGACAGGAATCAGGGAACAATTCTGAAGTTGAAATTCAATGAGGCAAAAAACTAGAACCATTGGCTTTTCTTGAATTTAATAAGCCTGACAATGTCAGGCTTATTAAATTCAAGAAAAGCCAATAGTTCTAGTTTTTTGCCTCTAATACCATTTATATTTAAACTTACAAAGTTCAGTCCTTTAAGGGACGCTGATTTGTTAATGCTAGGTGCAATAGATGCTTTATACAGGTCTTTCACCAGCGGATCAAACCTGATTGACTATTAAAAGTTGCACTGAATATCATGATAAGAATCAGGAATCAGAGAAGTTGAGCACGTCACATTTTGGGCATATCCAGGTGCAGTTTGTATTTTCCAAAGTTTCATATTCACCGAGTGAAATGTATGAACATTCATTATGTACCCACATTTCACATGAGTCACCTTGCACTGCCTTATGATCAGTCAAGACTGCGCGGCTCTACAGTCGGCGGTCAGCTTTTACAGTCTACGCAATACCAAGTATTATTGATTGATGAGAAAAAAAATGATTAATCCGTGGGAACGAATCGGTTCGTTCTCACGATTAATCATTCTTTCCCAGAGAGAGAGAGAGAGAGAGAGAGAGAGAGAGAGAGAGAGAGAGAGAGAGAGAGAGAGAGGTTTGTATGTTTCAGACAACTGAGAGTAAAATATTCACCGTCAGAAGTATCATCCTGTGCAGACATTTCTGAAGGAAAGGTTATTCCGATCTTTCTCCACTAACGAATATGCAAGATCAGACTGCTAAGGATTTAAGTGGTCATGTCAAGGCATCATGTCAAGGCATCATGTAGCCGGCCTCGGTGGCTCAGTTGGATGCGCCGTCCGACTGGAGACCAGGAGGTCGCGGGTTCAACCCCCGCCGAGGTCGGCAACATTCTTTCGTGGAGATTGATCATGAAAT
Organism: Anodontia alba; assembly: GCA_964016985.1. Lineage (NCBI taxonomy): Eukaryota > Metazoa > Mollusca > Bivalvia > Lucinida > Lucinidae > Anodontia > Anodontia alba. The sequence goes on from OZ024824.1 coordinate 110,437,817, forward strand.
ATTTTCTACGGTCATTCTCTCCCTTCCGCTGATTCAAGAAGGGCAGTTGTCAGTTTCTGGCGAAAGAATGTGCACAATACTGGTTAACCGCTTAGAGGACTAAGCCTGCCCAGTAAACGTGTGGCTAGGTAAACTGACCGCGCTCGACATGATCCCATTGGGTTGACTGGGCCGTAAAACCTCAACACAAACAAACAAGGCATCATGATCCGACGAACAACAATATGCATATTATCAGAAAATATTAACTTTTACCACTCTCTGGGCAAACTTTCAGTAGACAACAAATTGATGATGTTTTCTTATTTTCCCGATAAAATAGGCTTTGACATTTCATGTAAATTGTCTCCTCCCTAAGAGGACAATTTGTATGAAAATCTCAGTCTGTACTCCGGAAGAAATAAGAAAAATGTCTTAAAATGTCGTCTGCTGAAATTATTACCCAGCATGCTATGCGTTGAAGTGTAGAACAAACACATATGCTATATCACAACTGCAAGCGCATGCCTTAACACACATGCTGCACAATGCAAGTTGAGTTCCCTTATATCATAAGCGGGCAACTCGGACCAAGACCAGTCCATGCGTTTGCGCATTCTGATTAACGCATTCAACTCTCTTACACAGTTAATGAATACTGTGAACATATGATATCGATGAGAAGGGAATGTCCTATTAGGCTGTGTGAATGTGCAGACCGGTGTGGATTTGTCCCAATATAGCATAAGGACTCTTTTTTCCTTAAGTTGCACAAACCTTTTTGAGGGTACAAAATAAGAGTCTCTCCAAGCAGAAAACGACCTTGTGACATATGACACCAGCATTGTTTCAGATACACTGTACACTGTAAAAAGATACCGTAGATTTTACGGAAAATACTGGCAACGGACTGCCAGTGCATGTACCGAAAATTTTACGGGCGCCAGTAATAATTATGCTGGGTGGGGGTCGGAGGCGGGAGGAGGGGGGGGGGGGGGTGTGGGCAGTGTAGGATACGGTAGGTAACGTATAGGACACAGTAGGCATGTGAGCTACATTTTTGTACCGCACGGTATCTTAAGCTTATACATCCTTACCCCATCCTACGAGGAAATTCCTGCGAAAATTCTACGGTCCCCACACCGGCCTCGGTAACTCAGTTGGATGCGCGTCGGACTGGTGATCAGGAGATTGCGGGTTCGACCCAGTCGGGTCGGCAACATTCTTTCGTGGAGATTCATCATGATATATTTTCTAATATTTTCTACGGTCATTCTCTCCCTACCGCTGATTCAAGAAAGGCAGTTGTCAGTTTCTGGGGAAAGAACGTGTACGATGCTGGTTAATCGCTTAGAGGACTAATCCTGCCCAGTAAATGTGTGGTTAGATAAACTTACCGCGCTCGACATGATCTCATTGGGTTGATTGGGCCATTAACACAAACTCAACACAAACAACTCCTCGGGGCCATGTAAAAATTAACGGTCAAGGCGCTGACAGCCAGTTGCCAGTATTCACCGTAAAATCTACAGGTATTTTTTACAGTGCATCCGCACAAACGGATAAGAATCCATTGATTGCTGTCATAACGTACATACAGTTGACTCTCGTTATCTCGACCTAACCTATCTCGAACAACCGCTTATCTCGAAGTGAAAATCTTGTCCCTGCTTAAACAGGAAAATCTAACAACAGGTCAAAAAAAATGTGGAAAAGAGGAGAAATTGCAATTTCTCCTCTTTCCCACAATATTTTCAATATATCTCTAACTGCAAGTCTCCAATTTCATATATACTCAACAAAATAATTTAAGGGCCACATAGTGCAAATTCCATATATACAAACTTTGGCCGGGTGTATGGGCAAAACCACAGAAGATATCAAAATATCGTTGAATGTTTCGTTAAAAGGAAGCCCTTAGGGAGTGTTTCCAACCAAAAAATTGAAATAAAAATTTTCATTTTAAAATTTGCACAAAACACTACTTTTTACCCAAAAATTAAAAATTTACATTTTCGCGTCAAAGTGATGTCTGGGCTCCCAACTGTGAAAAACTCATAGAGAAAGCCTTATTTGTTATCAAGAAACGCACATTTTGCTAGAGGTACCCTCTACAGATTATTCATTGTCTATGGGTAACTTTCGAGGCATTTTTAGCCTCTCAAAGGGTTGGTCTTTTTTTCTGGCCGAATCTGTGTGCCTTTTACTGGAATGAAGGTTGATTTTGTATGACTTTGTATGTGACAAGGTATTGTTTTCATTAAACGAATAATTTTTCCAGTACTGTGAAAAAACTTCATTTAGGGGTAAAAAAAAAACACGTTTTTTTTGGAAATTCCCGTTTTTCTTAGAATCTTTTGGCCTGGCGTTGTTGTTGCCATTGACACTTTTTCTAGCTGAACATGTTGCGAACTTGTTGAGCTGATTGAAAAAGGGCTGAGACTTCCAGTTTTGTCCATGAAATAATTGTAAAACATGAGGGTTGCATGTTAGTGATAATCAAAGGGGAAATAAAACTGGTGGCCCTTAAATTATTTTGTGAAGTATATATTTGTTGATCATGGCTGTACAAATTATGTTTTCCTCAATTCTGCAAATCTGATATGTCGAGGTACGGATATCTCGAAGTATTTCAGAGGGTCCCTTGGAATTCGAGATAACGAGGGTCGACTGTATAACAAAGATGGTATAAACGGACAACGAAGACTCAGATCCGACTGCGCGGATGCACAGGCTGGGTCTACTCTGGTAGCGTATGTCATTAGGGCAGTTTTTTTTTTGCAAATAATTATGAGAGAGAAATGGAAGCCCTATACAGAACAGCGAGTGAAGAGATGGACAGCTTCGTGTCGACCCTCGTTATCTCAAGCTCGCTTATCTCGAATAACCGCTTATGTCGAAGTGAAATTCTTCTCCCTGTTTTAACATGGAAATCTAAGAACGGGTAACAAAATATTGTGGAAAAGAGGAGAAATTGCTCCTAAGGAGCAATTTCTCCTCTTTTCCACATTATTTTATATGTTATAGATAAACCATGGTTATTGTTCAGGTTTTGGGTATACTGTAAATTATACCATAGTTTGGTGACCTTTCACTGTCTGACCCCAAACGAGGCGAAGCCGAGTTTGGGTCAGACAATGAAAGGTCACCAAATTATGATATAATTTACAGTGTTCCCAAAACCGAGACAATAACATGGTTTATCTGTTTTAACCAATGTATGAGACTGTTTTTTTTCCTTACAAAAAATATACTTTTATTAATTTAATATATATTTTTCTACTTTTTTACTTTTATTTCTCTTTTTTTTATTTTTATGGTAAAGTGGTACAGGCAGTCTGATGTAATGCTGGACCTATTGACCTTGTGTACTAAAAAGGATGCATTATCTCACTTTTTTTTTAATTAAACTAATTGAGGCACTACTGCTAAAATCTAATTGGTTGCAACCTTGTCAATCAAAAGAAATTACATCAGCATCTTAATTAGGTCAAACTTTGGTGCAATCTGGTTGGTCAGCTGTAACTTTGGTCATTATAATATACTCCAGACAGACTGTCTGCTTCCATGTGTTTTATTCAACACAAAATGTCATTTTTAAATAGAGAGTTGCTCAGTGAACAAGTAAATTTGAAGTTGCTCTAACCTTTACCACTCTCTGGACAATATCAGCAGAAAATATATTTGATTATACTTTCTTAGTTTTTTTTTTCAGCCAATAGAATTTGGCATTTCATGCAAACTGTCTCTAGTTGAGACAATGTACACGAAATGTCAAATCCAGTTTCCTGTGAAAAAAATAAGAAAACTACTTAAAAATGTAATCTGCTGAATATTGATGGTTAGCACTCTGGGCATTTTGCGGCAGACAATATATTGATGATACGTTTATTTTTTCCAATAAACATTTGATATTTTGAGATGATTTGCATGAAATGTCAAATTCTGTTTTCTAGGAAAAATATGAAATGTTTCAAAATGTCTGCTGAAACAAAATTCAACATACAACATTTTGAAATATTTTTCTTATTTTTCCCAGAAAACAAAAACCTGTTTTTTTTTTTGGGGGGGGGGGGGGGGGGGGGGGTGGGTGGGGGGGGAAATATCAACTTGTCATCGCCTGCGGAATTAGCCCAGAGAGTGAAAAAGGTTAAGGCGCACTGTTGAGTTGACAGTCATTTTTTTTTCTAAAGTACACCTGTGAGATCTATAAATAAAACCTTGGGTTAATTTTCAAAACTGAAAACTATCCCATGGTCCAGCTATACCATGGTTCGTGCGCATGTACGATGCGATAATGCACGAGCGTGAGCGAGTGCATTATCGCACGTACATGCGCAGAACCATGGTATAACTGATTTATCACATTTGCATGCATGTAGACCATCTACATCGCGAGATATTTCATGCTGAATGTTGGGAATTTAGGCTACTATGTGATAATTGTGGTTCGATTTATTGTTTTCCTCACTTGTGCAACTCTGATATGTCGGAGTACGGATATCTCGAAGGTTTTCAGAGAGTCCCTTGGAATTCGAGATAACGAGAGTCGACTGCAGTTAGGTCAAAATGTCCGTTAGCAACCAGGGCCCAGTTGTTCAAAGCTAACGACGTCGTTAGTTAACGATTCGTTAAAATTTGCATCGAGTGATACGCAAATATGCTGAAATTTTTTGCTGAAAAAATGTGAGTAGCTTTTGCAGTGCAAAAGCTACTCACATTTTTTCGGCAAAAAATATCAGAATATTGTGTATTAAATCTGCTAAAACAGTTAACGAAATGACCCTTAACGAGCTCGTTAAGCTAACGATGCTTTGAACAACAGGGCCCAGAAAAAAAAAACTTCCAAGAAGTCTGTGCTCACCAAGTTCTTACAGACTTCATAGAGCACCGAGAATTCACTATTGGAAGGAGTGTTATGATAGGAAGCAAAATCAACGGCCCACATGTGGCAATTTTATGTGAGTATGATACGTTGCCAGAGATCGGCCATGGGTGCGGACATAACTTGATTGCTGAGGCTGATGTAGCTGTTGGTCGGTGGACGACGGGCAAGGTATGTATTACTGTAATTGTACTTTGAAATTAAAAAAATAAATAAAAATATTTTGTTGGATACCCCTATGATACATGTATGTGTTGTCTTTTGTTTATCCTTCATTCACATTTTTACGCAGAATGAGTCATCATATCAGGGTCTAGCCTGTTTACCACTCGTCAGCTGTAAATAATAAAATAGAAATTCAAATAGGACAACTATAATTAGGAATGCAGACGTCCGACAATTTAAATGCATAACTTGAGGTCGACCATTTGATATTCCGGCAGAAGGCTGTGGCTGGTTAATGACAGATTTCTATCTGTCATTCCTTGCTGGCAGAAGCGTTCTCAAGTTGCTTCCGGCTCTCAAGTTGCTTCCGGCTTTCACTACCACTGAAATATGTGTCCGCTCAAAATGTAGTCCGATGCTATTAATATCTTTATAGCGCCGTGCAATTTTTAAAGCAGGCGACATTCAGAATTCTCCCTTATTTGCAGAGAAAACCAGACTAAGCATTTCATATGAATTGTTTGCCAACGGATGAATCGCATGAAATTCTCTGATATAATAAGACAAAAAATAAAATTGACATCTGCTACAGTCGTTGTATGCAGTCTAAGGGTTAACATATCAAAATACTTGTGTATCAATACGCCTGCGCTGGACTAAAGACGTGGCGCGAGAAACTAGACCGTAAGCCACTGTTACCAGCAATATAAACACTGTCTAATCAGCTATTACTCTCCAAATTAGATTCTGAAGATTTTTTATGCTTGATAATAAAAGAAAAAAAGGCTGTGCTCATAATCATGCTGCAAAGTGTTTTCTCCGATATTATCTGAGTGCGTTAGATATATAGGTTGTAAGGTTGATCTGCGCAATTTGTTGTTAGCTATTAATAGAACAGGCGCTGCCTCATAATCCGCGTGTCAAAAATTAGCAGATATTTTTTACCGTAAAACATAATTTCATGCAAATTGTCTCAAATGAGGAATCAGCTAGCATGAAATGTCAAATGCTGTCTCCTTGGGAAAATAAAGACAATATTTCAAAATATGGTATGATAAAACTTTTACACAGAGCACTTGCCCATTTGTCTGACGTGTGTAAAAAATTCAATACTGTCGGATTAAAGGGACAGGGCTTTAGTCAAACATTACAAGATGTAATCTCGCTGTTGTTGATTTGCTTAACATTAAAATATTTTATCTGCGGCATTTTAATAAAAAGGATGCTTGGGTTTAAAGTGTAACTATTTATCAGAAAAAAAGGAAAGTGTTGAAAATCTCTATTGCTACTTTGGTTATTTCCTCTTATTGAACGCTCGATTGTGAAAGTGAAAGTAGACAACAAGTTGGCTTCTTTAAAAAGAACCCAACGAAAGGTTCGCATCTTGTTTTAAATTTGCAGGTTTGCACAGCAAATTTAATGCCGTCATTTGCAACCATTTTTTAAGTACAGGTATTAAGTTATTGAAGAGAATTTATCACAATTTTAGCTCTTTATTGCATGTGATAACTGGCTTTTTGCAACATTTTGAGACAAAATATTTCTTTTGAAACTTCAAAACATCAAGTGGAACTTCATGGCACTATATATATATACCTCTGCAAGCATTTGATATCTGAATTTGTAGTACTACATTTTTAAACAAATGTGAAACCTTTTTATTGGACGGGTTTTCAAAAATCTGTCCTTTAAAATAGCGAACCCCGGCATGAATTTCTGATAGAATCTGTCATTTCAGTGCCTTTTGGCGCTTTGATTTTTTTGTTTGTTTTTTTTTGTATGTTTTTGTTTTGTTTTGTTTTGAAAATTTTAACAAGTTGTGAAATTCTTGCAAAACAATGTAATAATAAAAACTAAATAGACACTCCCTATATAGGAAATAAATTTGTCCAAAGAGTTCAGGTAGAAGAGTCCACTCGGCATAAATGGGTAAAACTTGTATGGGTACTCGCTAACGATTTCTGTTGCTGTTGTTGTGATTCTTCTTCGGCTGCTGTTATTATCATTACCATTATTATTCAATATACCAAATATATATAATTTACTGTTCCGTGAACTGTAAGCTCGGCGTTTCGATAAAAAAAGAAAATATCTATATAATGTATGCTGTGATCGGCTAAACGATTTCTATTTGACTTATATGCAGTATAATATTTACAAATGTGTTTAAGTACATGTCTGAACATGTTTTAATAAGGTTACCCTTGGAAACAGCGAAAAGATATTCTGTTTCATAGTCAACACATGTAATTCCGGTATGTGATTCAATACTTAGCCGATGCCTTGAGACTTCTAATAAAAACTTCCTTGAAACCAGTTAAGACCGACAGAACTAAGGCTTGTGTGTTTGTGTGTGTGCGTGTGTGTGTGTTTGTGTGTGTGTGTGTGGTGGGGGGGGGGGGGGGAGGGGGTGAGGAGTTGAAACCTAGTTTATGAAATATCAGCCTTATTCCTATAAGGGATATGGCTGTTATTTCGTAAAATAGGTTTAATTAGTTCTGATAAATACTCAACAAATTATTAAAGGGTCACAGAGTTCAATTTTCCATATATGCAAACTTTGACCAAGTCTTTGGGCAGAACTACAGAAAATATTGAAATATTATTGATTGTTTCTTAAAGTGGAACCCAAAAAGGAGTTTTACCAACGACAGATTTTTGAATGAAAATTTTCATTTTAAAATTCATAAAAATGCTACTTTTTTTTCCAAAAGTGGAAAATTGACATTCGAATATGTTAAGTAAAGGCTTGACTTCAAACTGTGAAAAAATCATGGAGAAAGCTTTAATTTCAATCAAGAAACTCGCAGTTTCCTACAGCTACCCTCTATACATTATTCACTGTCTATAGGGAATCATCCAGCAATCATCCAGGCAATTTTAGCCTCTAAAAAGGTTGACCTCTGTTTCTGGCCATATCTGTGTGTCTTTTACCCTTAAGAAAGTGGAATTTGTGTTTGACTAAAATATAGAATTTCAGATAATCTGAAAAACAAAACCCACATCATTTTGGGGTAAAAAGTCTTTTTTCAGAAATTCCCATTTTCTCAGAATCTTCTAGGCTGACAATGTTCGCGCCATTGACACTTTAGTAGCTGAATATATTGCTACCATGATGAGCTTATTGAAATGGGCTTGTCAGTAGCAGTATTGCCCACAAAATAATAATTTTAACAACTGACAGGACGCATTTGAATGTTAATCAAAGGAAAACTGAAACTGGTGATCCTTTAATTATTTTGTTGTGTATAGTTCTCACTTCATATACGATCCGGTCTGCACACGGCTTTCGTAGCCCATCAATGGACCAACACAGACTATATTTATAAATTAACCTTCAAACACAGACGACAGCCCCATTAGAAACTGAAAGTTATAGGGAGAAAAAAATAGTAGCAGCTTGGTGAGCACAATAAAAGACGAGTAATTCCCACCCAGCAAATACTCAATGTCATTATAACGTTGTTTCGACGTCGCTGCGTCGTCGAAGTAACTGTTTATTACGACGTTGTGTGTTGACGGGGACGCAGCTGTGTTCTAGCAAATGACGAAAGATTGAGCGGTCAGTTAGTCTGCAGCTTATTCCACCGTCGCGTAACATGTGCACGAAGTTGTTTACCAAGCCGCCAATACAAATTTTATTCCTGAGTGATAGGCAGACCCCCACATGTCATCCCATAACCAGTAAGGGACCGACCATTTGATTTTCATTGTGGAGATGTGTGTGGTGGTGGTGGGGGAGAGGATAGGAGATGTTTTGGGGCCTGGATTTTTTTTCTTCCGCGATGCGAGCCTGTCTTTTCAATAAAAGTTCTACAAAGGGTATAATAGCATTTACGCTGGTCCTGGCAACCTGGCTTTTTTCAGGCAAATGGGAATCCTTACATTTTTTAATCTCTCTCTCTCTCTCTCTCTCTCTCTCTCTCTCTACCCGACACACACACACACACACACACACACACACACACACACACAATCAAATGGTCGCTCCCTTACTATAGGCAGAAATTGTGTAGAAAATCTGGGCGCAAGCGTGAGTGCGTGTTTTTGCGTAAACCAAGATGTGGATTTGTTCTGTTTTATTTCATTTCTCTTAAACGGCTCCATATCAAAAATAGACATTTTTATCCAAGAAAGGTTCAACAAATTGATATATGGTATAAATACGATCATAAAATGTTGCACCTGGCACCCTGCAAAAATTCAGTTAGTCTAGCGTTTTTGAACTGGATCAAAACGAGAGACAAACTGAAATTTTACCGGCTGTCAGGTGCCACATTTTATGCTTGTATTAATATTTTCTAAAACTTTATATGATAATAAAACGTCTGTTCGTTTACTACCAGTTGTGCGAAGTAACCTATCTCAGATATACATTTATCTTCGCTTCGTTATCGACAGTTATACTTTTGCCGCATCATATGGAAATGTACTTTATGTTTTGTGACATCCAAGACCAACGACCCAAACAAACCCGAGTATCTACGTTTGCAATCAGGGTCATCGCTACTCGCTAACAGAAAACGTCCAAATCTGTCAAAGCAGCTTATTTTGGAACGTATGATGATATAATCTGTTTACTGTTCAAACAGGGAGGCTCTGGCCATCCTCCTCGAATGACCCTATGACCTTTTCCTCATGTTGGGAGTGGAGTCCCTTGTTCTCATTATTTTTGGTCATGAACAAACGTGTACGCACCCAATATAAAATTTAGGACAAGTGTCTGTATTAACTATCACAGTTGTCATTGTTCACCGACGTTGCGCACTGTGAGAAAGGGATTATATATGGGTAATAAGGCCCTGATCAGACTGCGCATGTGCGCAGTCTGATTAGTGCCTTCATTGCCTATTTGCTGAAGCAATGTATACTGCTGATAATATCGATTAACGGGGGAGTTCCTAAGACTAATCACTGTTTACACCAAGGGCCTTTTTTCTTTCGTTGTACATTTCATATGAGTACATTTTGTAATGGTGAAACACAATTTTAGATTTATTACTTGTGTAAGCATACATAATGGATCAACTACACAAAGCAGCTTGTGATGAAATAGATGCGGCTGCTGAAGGGTTAAGCGAGTTAAGTCAGGAAATATGGAAACATCCGGAAGAAAATTTCGAAGAAGTGCACGCTCATCGTGTTCTTACAGACTTTTTAGAAAAGCGAGGATTGAATGTTGAAAGGAATTATATTTTAGACACAGGTTTTAGGAGTGTAATAGGGAGCAGTGAGGAGGGTCCACATGTAGCGGTTTTGTGTGAGTATGATGCGTTGCCAGAGATCGGACATGGGTGCGGACATAACCTGATTGCTGAGGTTGGTGTAGCTGCGGGGTTAGGGGTACATGCTGCGTTTAAAGCAAACGGAAAACCTCTGGGAAAGGTATGTATAGATATATACAATGATACAATTACACGCAAACTTTTAATTAAAGAACATATTGTATGTAGTATGCATAATTGTGTGCTCAACCCCATGTGTGTATGAATGTTTAAGTTACAAGGGTTCTTTCTTTCTATACAAACATTGTTTTTCAGTTGAGAGAATTCATGCGTGTTATTTACTTTTAACCGACTGAGGTCAATTTACACGCTAGGCATAAATGGTTAAACAAAGTGGTTCTTCGGGTCAATAAAGTATATATAACGTATGTGGTCCATACCTGATCTCTTGTATTTTTATATGCAGTATTTACTCAGGCCTGTCTGTACGAAGATTTAGGATAAATACGGTATGCGCACTGGTGGAATGCTGTGGAATTATTTCTTTCTTAATCTACCGATAATCGCATGCTTAGTTTATCTGAAAATGGCCTCCTATCGATTCCAAGGTCACAAGCTGCGCTATACGATCGCTCTTTCTCCAGATCAGCTCCAAAGTTATGGAATTCATTACTCAATTCCATAAGAACAACACTTTCATTAAATGAGTTTAAAGTAGCATTGAAACATGTTTAAATGCCATTCTCCTGTAATCTTTTAAGCCTTTATAACCCTTTAATTCAATTATTTTTAGTTGTGTTATTCGGTATATGCCTTGATTTTAGACATCACGCGTCCACTTTTCTCCTGCTATCTTAAGGCTTCCGAAATGATCTTAAAACCATCCTTCTATTGCAATTTTAATAACAACCATATGAGCTTTTAGGGTTTTAGATGATCTTTGTAGATTGCATTTTATTGAATAATTAAGTTGTTACAATTTGTTTGTTTTAATGAATCCTTTATAGATAAATATTATATACAAGGGTCATTCAATATATAATGCAACCTATTAAATAATTTCCGTAATAAATATTTTAAAGTTGTTACCGTTCTACATTCCTTCAAAGTAATAGTCCTTGTGATCAGTGACAGACTTCCACCTCTTTAGCAGGTCATCTATACCCGTTGCTAGGCAACCGTTCTCAAGTACCCTCACCCTTGCGGCCATGGCGGATTCAAGTTCGTCTAAATCGTTATAACGAATACCCCTCATATCTTCCTTTAGTTTGGGGAAAAGGTCAAAGTCGCAGGGACTTATGTCCGGGGAATAAGGGGGTGCTTCAACGTTTCCCACTCGTACCGCCTTAGCAATGACGTCACCCCATTCGCGCCGTACGGCGTTGCGTTGCCATGCAGAATTATTGGGCCGGCTGCCAAAAGTTAGGTCTCTTCCTACGGATCGCTTGTCTTAGTATACTCCTCATAGTATTTCCCATTAAACGGTTTTACCTCTCTCGACCTTGTGGCTAGTGAGAATTCCATGTCTATCGTAGGCAAAAAACAACAATGAATGCGGCGTCTGATCAGGGTCTGCACTGTTTGCCACACATACAGCAATAATATCTAGACACATTAAGAGCTGGTAGAATAAACCTTTTTTTTCAAAATTAAGGACAAATATGGTAAGGGGTTTAGGTGTTCGAAAACCCAAGTGTAAATACCGTATATATAATACATACAGAACATCCTCCTACTTAGTCTTGAAGTTGAAGCACCGGGTGCCAGAAAAATTAGTGAAACCGCTGATTTACTAGGGATTAAAAAAAACGAGTTCGAATCAGCCACGGTAAACGAGCCATCGGTGTTGGAGTTATTGAAGTTTTAATGTAATTAATTTGAGACATTTGTTGCAAACGTAGACTTTTCAACATACATGTTTCAGTTAACAATTCTAGGAACTCCAGCAGAAGAGGGAGGAGGTGGAAAGATAGATATGATAAAGGCAAACTGTTTTGATGGCATTGACGTTGCTATGATGGCACACCCATGTCCTTTTGACGTTAGCGCCCTAGAGTTTCTCGCTATAGATCAGTGAGTATAATAAAATTAATACCGTCATCGGTATTTACCCTGCATACAGTCAACTATTTTTATCTTAACTTCGCTTATCTCGAAAAACCGCTTTTCTGGAAGTGAAAATCTGATCCCTGTCTAAACATGGAAATCTAAGAACAGGTAACAAACTATTGTGGAAAGGAGGAGCAATTTCTCCTCTTTTTCACAATATTTTTAATATACCTCTAACTTCAGGAGTCACATTACATATTCGTTTGTGAAAAGAGGTATATTTTTTTATGAATTCTGTAATTCTGATGTGTCGAGGTATGGATATCTCGAAGTATTTCAGAGAGTCCCTTGGACTTCGTGATCATGAGAGTCGACTATTTGAACATCTATTTGAATATATTACTCCTTTCATCCCTGAGTTTCTGAAGTGGACTCTTCCATCCCACTGATCCAAATATGGTTTTTTTAATTGATTGTGTTGGGGTTTAACGACACGTCAACCCTTGAGGGTCATTTTGTGTCGTCTCCCAGAGAAAGGGAGAAAAGAGATAGAAGAGAGAGTAGAGGAGATGAAAGAGAGGGACAGGGAAGAAAGAGGAACAGGAAAGAAAGTGAAGAAACAGAAGAAATAAAAACATTCCCCCTCTACCCTTACCCACTACAAGGATAGCAGGCCTTGCCCAATTGTAAGCCAATATCAGTTGGACGCCCCGGTGATGTAAGATACACAGCACCTTCGCACCACCCGACCACCCCAGATCCAAATATGGGTTTCAGTCTAAAATCAAAAACAGAATGGCAAACAGTGTAGATCCAGACGAGACGGTCATAAAGAGCCGTCTCATCTGGATCTACACTGTTTGCATATAAGTTGGTTTTAGTTGGCCCGGCTGAAATGGTAAAGGGGACTTGATAACTTGGGAGATTAGCGGCCAATTTAACAAGGGAGATAACTTTTTTGTGACTTCCTGTTTGCCTTCCTGCACACCAAGAATTCTTTACCAGCATGCATGCATATACTTTGGGATATTTCTTTGCGTATGACAGCAAGAAGATTAATGTCAGTTACATTAATGTAAAAAGTAAATGACAAGACAGCGGTTGTTTAACCCATACCGCACTCTGCGCTTATTTAGCAGACGACAAACTGCTGATACTTTTCTTAATTTTCCCAGGAAATAGGTTGACGTTTCATGCAAGTCGTCCCCTAGGAGACAATTTGAATGAAATGTCAAAGCCTACTCTATTAAAAAAGATATTTCAAAAAGTGGTCTTCTGAATTTGTACCGAACATGGTTACTTGTGTGTTATATATATGCAAGTCATTGTCGAATGCATGCTTTAGATCAGTTCATTTCGGTGCTTTTATTGACAGGGTCACTGTGAAATATCACGGTAAAGCCGCCCACGCCAGTGCCTTCCCCTGGGATGGAATTAACGCCCTTGATGCAGCAGTGTTGTGTTATCAGAGTGTATCCTGTATGAGACAACAGCTAAAGCCGACCTGGAGAGTTCATGGTATACAGTTGACTCTCGTTATCTCGACCTCGCTTATCTCGAATAACCGCTTATCTCGAAGTGAAAATCTGGTCCCTGCCTATACATGAAAACCTAACAACAGATGGAAAATATTGTAGAAAAGAGGAGAAATTGCTCCTAAGGAGCAATTTCTCCTCTTTTCCACAATATTTTCAATATATCTCTAACTTCAAAAGTCCAATTACCTATCAGTTTGTTAAATGTGGTTAATCAAATTATTTTTTCCTCAATTCTGCAAACCTGATATGTCGAACTACGGATATCTCGAAGTATTTCAGCGAGTCCTTTGGAATTCGAGATAACGAGAGTCGACTGTATATATTAAAGTTTCTTATTAATTACAACAGCTTTATTCATCTTATCCAGCTCATCAACACTGGAAAGCCCATTTTCATTGCAACAGCGTTATTTAAGAAATATTTTTCTCTACTATGAATTATTGCGAATAACGCTGGTGCTGGACGGGAGATTGCAAAGTATGAATTCACGACTGCGAAGCCTGAGTGAATTGATATTCGTATCTTCCCGACAGCATGCATTAGTCGCGATTATTCACAGTACAGAAAAAAAAAAAAGATATTTCGATTCTGCCATGACTCAGAAAGGATAATTGACATATCGACATTGCTCAGTGTTTTCCAAAGAACTCTTTTATAGCGAACGTCGCGAGAAGTAAATGTTTACTGGGACGCCATCAAACGCGCCCTTTTGCACGCACTACATTGACGACGTGAATTATTGTGACGTTTCCATTAGGCTAAATGGGGAAACGTTAATATCATGTTAGACTTGTTTATTATAACTTCGTTTATACCAATAAGCCCATGGAACCTGCAGCAGATTAAATTTGCGAGCAGAAAAGATTCAGATCGACTTCGTGTATTTCTTCTCAGGGTCTTCCGCTGTTCACAAGAGCAGCTTATCTTAAGAGCAATGCATGATGGCATATGATGATTTGAGACAATTATTCATCCTTCTAACACTCCTAGCCTATATTGCCAATGGTTACATTTAATGTTTTATTCTGCAACAAATCACTGGGCTGTAGCGCGCAACGCTATCTGGCGCCGTTCCAACGTCATTTTTACACTTTGCTGACATCAGTCTTCGTTTCCATGACGTTAGACGATGTAACGTCGTTTTTCTCACGTCAACAACGTAAGAAATGCATGTAAACAAAAGCGTTACAGTCAAAACTGTTGGAGGGATTCCTCTATGCGATGGCGGACAGCTGGAAGAATCTGAACGATACAATTACTTTCTCGTCGTTTTCTATGTGTTAGAATCGAAATAGATCAGCTCTTGTGCGTGATTTGTTGAGTAATAAATCACAGTTTGTTTGTCAGTTGTAAGTAGATAAATCACTCGCGCTCCGCGCTCACAATTTTATTCTACTTCACAACTGGCCTCCAAACAATGATTTATTATTCAACAAATCACTGCTAGAGCTGATCTTTTTCTTAAATGATTCCCTTTTCACTGTGAAACACCACGCCTCCTATCCCTAATTTAAAAAAAAAAAAAGACAAGAAAACCAATTTCTATGCATTTCTAATCCTAAACGGTGAAGGCGATGCGCACTGCCCAGATCGAAATAACACTCTTCCTCCTCAATATTGTGATTCAAACACTGGCCGGTAATAAAAAGCTGACAAGCAAGCGCTTCACCAACCCTCCTCACCCTCGCCCAAACCCGCATGTCTATATTTGATTGGTGGCTTAATATAGTGCCTATACACAGTCTCAGAACTGCTTGACAGAATAATTATTGACTAGAGCTTTTCTTAGATTCGACATTAGAAAAAAACACTTATTCAAATATACTGAAAATTTTACAACCAAAAAAGGAAAATTTTCCGATAAAAAAGAAGTCTAATGTTTTTTCGTATTTCTGCTCAAAACATATATTGTGGGTACTAGTTAGAACCGCCTCGGCGGGGCGGGACGGGGCGGTTCTAACGAGTACCTACAATCTATGTTTTTAGCAAGACAAGAAAAATAATGTATACCCCTGTAAACCCCAGCTTTACTATATAAAAGTGGGGTTTAAGGGGATCAAAATTATATAGGCGTGTTTTCATTGATGAGAAAACATACAATATGGAGCCATACTTAAGATAACTTCCAGTGATATAACCGTTCACATGCATTATAAGCAAAGTAATTATCATCCTTATGAAATATTTGCACATGGTTTCTTCCTTCGCCAAAACATTTAATGACAAGTCGGCCCAGGTATGGTATTTTCAGATAGTTTTGGGCACGTTTGTCGGAATCAGCCTTGTTTGTGGGACGGGCCCTATTATCCTTTGGACATCACTCGGAAAGACGTTTTTGGCTTGGCGTTTTATTTTAAAGGAAAATATTGTGTTTTTAGTGACCATATCTTATCAGAAACCATTTGTCATTTTTGTGTCTGCTTTTTTGTTCTTAAGTATTAACCCCAAAGTTAAACTTTAGGGATGAAAATTGGTCTGACCTATGCAATTTCCATAGTCAGCGAGTTTTTGGAATTTTTGTCTAAGAAAATATTTTTTACATTTTCTTTGTTGAATTTGAATTATTACCCGTTTTATTATAATATTATGAAAATTTCAGAAAAATTGAACAAGCGGAACTTAATGAAAATCTGCCTAACCTACAGATATCTGCATAATTTCATTTATTTTCATTGTAGGGGAAAAAGAGAAAATATTTGATTTGAAAAAAAAAAAAAAAAAAAAAAAAAAAAAAAAAAAAAAAAAAAAATGACTAGAATAAAACTTTTTGTGCATGCATATGTAGTTACAACAAATGCTTTTGCATTAAATCATGACAAAAGTTTGCAAATTTACATGTTCTGTGTAAAGCGCCAAGCAAAAAACGACTTTCTGAAAGATGAAAGATGTCGAAAGCATAGCATTTATGGGTTCTACAGGTAAACCGCAGACAACTATATTCATCCTCCATTTGCTCCTCTACTCCTCGTTCGGGTTATAAATGAAGAGGAATTGTTAAGGAGGAGTATTTGTTGATAATTCTGGGATAATTTTTCTTAATTCTCCATAAAAACATGTGGTACTCATTAGAAGCGCCTCGTTTGAGGCGCTTCTAATGAGTACCACAACATATGTTTTTATGGAGAATTGGAGAAACTTATCCCTGAATTATCACCCCGCTCACCCCCCACCCTACCCCCCCCCCCCCAAAAAAAAAAAACAAAAAAAACAAAAAAAAAAAAAACAAAAAAAAAAAACCTCTTTATAACGGTTCCTCTGTGAATGGCATATCAGTATGATAGTTTGTTAGATGTATTATTCCTTTTTTTTTACCCTGTGTGTGCTGTATCTTACTAGCCTGAGTTCATGATTATTTTCAGGCATTATAAAGAACGGTGGTGCCAAACCAAACATTATTCCAGAGCTGACAGAATTAGAATTCTACGCTCGTACTCCGTCCAAAGCTGAACTTGAGGCTCTAATACAGAAACTAGATCAATGTTTTCAAAGTGCTGCAACTGCCACTGGGTGTACGGTAGGTGTAACTACCTGGCCCCGAGGTTGTAAAACGTTTTTCATGCTCAACTCAGGTGAGCATGAAATTTTCTCTGCTAATAAATATGAAAATACCAACAATATTTATTAGCAGAGAAAGTTTCCTGCTCAGCTATGTTTAACAAGAAAGAATTTGCAATGGTTAGTAATTTGAGATACATTACCAGGCAAAAAGTCATGCTGAGATGAGTTGAGCATGAAAAACGTTTTGTAACTTCGGGGCCAAGTATACATAATATACATGACTTAGCATAGTCTGTATACATGTATGACAAGCAAAGTCAAATATGTTCTCAGATCTTCAAAACTCTTATAAGGAATTGAGGAAACCTGGCCCCGAGGTTATAAAACTTTTTTCATGCTCAACTCAGCTGAGCATGAAATTTGTCCTACCAATAAATCTCAGATAACTGATAATTGCAAAGTCTTTCTAGTTGAGCATAACTGAGCATGAATATTTCTATTGTTGGCATTTTATATTATTAGCAGAGAAAATTTTATGCTCAGTTGAGTTGAGCATGTAAAAAGTTTTATAACCTCGGGGCCTGAAATCAGTAAACTCTATCGACACAACATCACGAAAACATACCTATATAATTTTGACCCCCTTAAACCCCACTTTTATATAGTAAAACTGGGGTTTACAGGGGTATACATGTTTTTTCTTATTTCTGCTCATAAATATAGATTGTGGGTACTCGTTAGAACCGCCTCACCGAGGCGGTTCTAACGGGTACCCACAATCTATGTTTTGAGCAGAAATATTAAAAATATCATTAAAAATATCAGGATTTTTATCTGAAAGCTCAGCTTTTGGTGGTGAAATTTTCAATATATTTGAATAGGCGTGTTTTCGTAATGAGCTCATGGTCTTATCTGGGGTTTTACCCTTACATGTCTAACACGGGAGTTGGTTGATATGAGACCACCGATGACCTAGATGTCGCAATCTAGTCAAAATCTTAGGTCTTTGCTGTGCCTTCTTCACGCACAAAAAAAAGTTTAACACAAACGAATAAAAAATAAATTATTAAATCTATGTTTTAATGCCATGTTAATACTCACAAAATATACACATCAACCTGCTGGATTTAAATATATACAGACGACTTATTATAACACTATTTGCCGGGCTCCTTAGCGCAATCGATCACCCTTCTGACTGCAGAGGACTGAAAGTTTGAATCCCAGCACGACCACATAACTTTCGTGGAGATTGATCATGAAGTCTCTTCCCCTTCCACTGATCCAAAAAGAGCATCGTCCGTTTCTGGCGAAAGCAATTGCACAATATAGGGATCAAACATGGTTTTTCATGCATTAATATTCGCCAGGTCCCGTGGGAGGTGTTGAAAACCGATGCCGAAGGCCGCGGTTTTCAACACCTCCCAAGGGACCTGGCGAATGTTAGTGCAGTGAAAAACCATGCTCGATCGCTATTATTGCATAAAAACTGAAAACATTATTTTGCTACATTTCGCGTTATTTCTTGCACTATTTTGTTTTGCCTTTTCACTGATGTCTCGCGAACGCAATTTCCACGGACTATGCTCGTTCTAGGGCCGGACACTACACATTTCGTGACGGCAGCAATTCTGTGGCCCTGGTATACGCATATTGAAAGTTGCGTAGCCGTGCATTAACAGCGCGTGAATTGCCTTGTTAATACACGGCTTCTCGTCGGTTAATGCACGGCTGTTAATAACGTGCGGCACTGCTTTTTATGCAATAATACTGGTTAACCGCTAAGAGCACTAAACCTGCCCAGGAAAAGTGTGAGTAGGCTAACATGACCTTAACAGTAATAACTGGACAGTAAAACTCAAATCAAAATACCATTTTCACTATTTATTCTATATTTATACATAGAGGATATTTATTCTTTTGCCGTGAATACCATAAATATTGTCATCGAGTGAAATGAAAACATCAGTATTTTCACGAGTGCGAAGCACGAGTGAAAATTTGAATGTTATCATTACACAAGATGAAAATTTTTATGGTATTCACTGAAAAAGAGTAAATTTTCTTTTTATTTTATTGTTTACACGTCAATGCGCGTTTTTGACGTCATAAGTAACGTCACCAAACAAAACATGAACGTCATGGCGTCGACGCTCAGTGCTTAACGTGAACCGCTGCAGAGGCAAAAACAATAAGTTTTGGTGAATCAAAATAATTTTGATACCAAAATGTTCCTTACATTCTAAATAAGAAAATGCATACCGACACTTAATAGTTTAGTTCAGAAACAAAGAAGTTAGAGGTGTTCAAAAATCTGAAGTGGAGGTAACATCCACTTCTGAAACAATGAAGAAAACCGAAGTCGTCAAAAGCGAGGAGTGAAAATATAAATCGTATCAGTCACTAGTGAAATGATACGATATCAATTCACTAGTGATTGATACCACTTTTATTTTCATCAGATATACATTGATTTCACCGCTGACAATAAAATAATATATTTATACTTCCTCAGAACAAAGAGCCTGACATATCGTGCCGATTGTATCCTAAGGAGGAACTTCATATGAAATGCCAATTTATATCTTCTGGGAAATATATAAAAATAATGTCAATATTTTGTGTGCTGATTGTTTTCTATATAATGCGAATAAATAAAATTAAAACCTTTGATCTAAATATTTTTTCTGAGCTATATATCCTGCATACAATTTAGTTCCTGATTTCAATCACACAAAAAGTGACAAATGCTTAATTCTAACATAGCGCGCCTATATAGGTAATGGAGAAAACCCGTGATTTATTCAGCAACAAAGCACTGGGCGGAAGCGCGCGACGCTATCTTGCGCCGTTCCGACTTCATTTTGACACTTTGCTGACGTCAGTCTTCGTTTCCACGACGTTAGACGGTGTAATGTTGTTTTTCTCGCGTCAACAAAGTTAGAATGCACGTAAACAACAGCGTTACAGTCAAAACTGTTGGCGGGATTTCTTTATGCGATGGCGGAAAGTTGGAAGAATCTGAAAGATACAATTACTTTTTTGTCGTTTTCTATGTTAGAATCGAAACAGATCAGCTCTTGTGCGTGATTTGTTGACTAATAAATCACATTTTGTCAGTAAACTGTGAGTAGATAAATCACTCACGCATCGCGCTCGTGGTTTGATCTACTTTACAGCTGACCTCCAAACAGTGATTTAATACTCAATGAATCACTGCAAGACCTGATCTATTTCTTAAACATCAAAGGATATGATACCGTATTCGTCCATGCACAATGAGATTATATAATTTCTAGTTCCCCTTCTTCGGGAAGGGAACAAATTGGAAATACATATGACTGTAACTAGCCTTTTTAACGTTTTTTGGCTAATGACAGTTGACTGTTAATAGCCAATTTAACGTTTTTTGGCTATTTACAGTTGACTGAAAATACCCCTCCGTAAAACAAAATACAGTATAACCTCAATGGCTCGAACACGGATGGCTCCTTTACCGTGGATGATTCGAACTCTTTTTTCAGTCCCTGTTGTAACTCTTTTTTCTTCCAATAGCTCAAGAAAACAAATATTTAATGATTTTTTTCTTATTTTATCATGGAATTGTATGTTGTGTGTGCCCATTAGAATCGCCTCATCGAGGCGATTCTAATGAGTACACTCAACATACAATCATTGTGTAGAAAATCGAAAATATTTCCCTAAATTACCGCTATTTGCTTCCCGAACTGGTGCCGTGATTAACCCTCAGTGGCTCGAATTACCCATGTCTCGAACGAATTTTCATGGTCCCAAAGATGTTCGAACCATTGAGGTTTGACCAAAGTTCCGATTCTTGCGCTTGCATAAAATGATTCAGTTTCAATTATTCGAATATTCCGTCTATTCTGGCATCTTGAAAAATTGAGTTCCGCTTAAGTCGATGCTAATGGGTGTACGCAGCGCAGCAAACCGCACTGCTGTCATGTGAAGAGTCTCAGTGAGACCGAGACTTTGAATTTCGCGTTTTTATGTTTTCTTTGTCTTTATAAAGTTTACATAATGAAAACATGTCTATTCAAATATACGTACGGAAAATTTTACCACCAAAAAATGAAATTTTTCTGGTAAAAATTCTGATATTTTTCATATTTCTGCTCAAAACATAGATTGTAGGTAGTTGTTGAGCGGTTCTAACAAGTACCCAAAATCTATGTTTTTAAGCAGAAATGAGAAAAATAATGTATACCTCTGTAAACTCCAGTTTTCCTATATAAACGTGGGGTTTAAGGGGGTCAAATTATAAAAGCATGTTTTCGTGATGATTTGTTCTATATTTTCGAACATTATTATTATTTCTTTTCGAGAAACCAAGACGATTTACATGAAATGGCAAGCCTTACTTTCTCTAAAAATTATACAAAAAATAAGTAAATATCAAAATTTCGTCTGCTGCAGTTGTGATTTGTGCTTTACGGGTTAATTATATTTTTTTCCAGGCGGAGATTTTGTGGCGTGGTAAGCCATTTCTTGACCTCATTACTTAACCAAACGATGGCCGGCTTGTACAATAAAAACGCCAAAACTGTCGGCATTGATTTTGATGCTCATGGTGTAAAGGGCACATCTGGGATGCCGGCGGGATCTACAGACATGGGAAACGTCTCCTATGTTGTTCCAAGTATACATCCGATGTTTTACATTGGAACAAACGCTGTCAATCATACGAGAGGTTTTACGGATGCTGCTGGTAAATATGCGTTGTCGTGCTTTAATATCATAAGTATCTTTACGAAAACAAGCCTATTCAAATATACTGAAAATTTTACCACTAAAAATGAAAATTTTCAGATAAAATTCTGATATTTTTCAGATTTCTGCTCAAAACATAGATTGTGGGTACTCGTTAGAACCGTCTCGTCAAGGCGGTTCTAGCGAGTACCCACAATCTATGTTTTTTTTAGCAGAAATAAGAAAAATGTTTACCCCTGTAAAACCCCAGTTTTACGTTATAAAAGTGAAGTGTAAGGGGGTCAACTTTATATAGGCGTGTTTTCCTAATGATACTTCCTAGACTTAGCTCTTCATACAGCTTTTGTTTTTTCAACCAAAAATATTGACATTATCAACTTTCTCCATGAAAACAAATGCCGTGGTTACTCATTATAGAAGCTCCTTGGAAAACTTCTATTGTGGATATTCACTAGAAGCGCCTCGAAGAGGCGCTTCTAATGAGTATCCACAATATATGTTTTTGTGGAGAAATGAAATTAAAAATGATCTTTCTGGATGGCGCTCTTAATTAGAGCTGTGTGCCATTATAATTTCACGGTATACTACAGAGAAAATGTGGAAGATATTTTAACCCTTAAAGCGCCAGTCACAACTATTGTCGTCTGCTTTGTCTTTTGCCAGTTACTTTAAAAGCATTTCTGCAAACAGTGTGCTCCTAAAGGAGCAGTCTGATCTGGGTCCACACTGTTTGCCTGTATGCAAAAATAGATTTGAAAAGTTTGCAAGAATATTCAGCAGACGACATAAACAGACGACATTTTCAGATGCAGTTTTTCTTGGCGCTTTAAGGGTTAAGCATTATAAAACAGAATTGTCAGTGTTGATAAGAGTGAAAATCGAATTATACTGTAAAAGCTGAATTCTGAAAATTCGCATCATTTTTTTTATTCAGGTGATCCAAAAGCCCAGCCGTACACCCTGGCTGTGGCAAAGGCTCTGGCGATGACAGCTATTGATATATTCAAACAACCAGACGTTCTTCGTAGTATCAAGAAAGAGTTCTCGGAAAAGAAGCGTTAAACAAGAATTTACGTTATGTAGTTTTATATTGTATACTGATTTTTGCGGAACGGAAACCCAAAATGCAGGAACCGTAAGAATGGAACGAAGCCAAAGACTAATACATTGTATAAAACTGTCTGCTCCAAACATTGATCGGCGAGGCGGTTCTAATGAGTACCCACAATCTATGTTTTTGAGCAAAAAAATTATGTATACCCCGGTAAACCCGTTTTACTATTTAAAAGTGGGGTTTAAGGGGGTCAAAATTATATAGATATGTTTTCGTCATGAGAAATGCATAAAATCAATGTTTGCAGAGTCAGCCCTACGGAAGTTTCAGCAGCAGAGTACACCACTCCCCACCCACTTTAGGTTTATCTCTGGTAGACAATATAGTCTTTGGTATCCATGCATTCTATATCCAGTCGAAGAAGGACCTGGTCCGACATTGCAAAAGCGGGGCCTTATCTTGGCCTTCATTGTCGACATATGACATAAAAGTACATTTTTCGTGTTTTGTTTAGTATATTCCTACTTGTCTGTCCTTTAATCTTTTCACCCTATGTTAGTCTGGAAACCCCCGAAAGGGTTATTGGCAAACAGTGCAGACACAGATAAGACGCCACAGAATGCTGCGTCTGATCAGGGTCTTCATAATGATATCAGGTTTAACAACGCGTCAACCCATGAAGGTCATTTGCGTCATTTGTCAATTGATGACAGTTTTCTTAGTTTTCCCTGAAAACCGGATTAGACATTTTGCATGAAATGTCAAATCCTGTTTTCGGAGAAAAAAAATCAAAATGTCATCTGCTGAAATTTAACTCTAAGTGCTAAATGCTGAAGAAGGGGTCAACTGCTCATCCTATTAAACCATTATCAAGAGCTCTGGTATATATAGCATGAAGCAATTACATGCGTAATTCACATGTGAGTTGAAAGTATCACGGGCGTGGAAGGTCAAAATCAGTCTGATCAAGGTTTTCTTTGGCCTTTGTTGATCGCTAGATAATGCAGAATACAATTATTCAAATTGAAGGCACTGATCAGAATACGCATTCACTGCTCGAATATGGAATAAGTTTCCTTTTCTCGTGTTGTGCATATCTACCCGCGGCATGGGAAGAAGTGTCTTTGGGACATATGGGAACGGGAAAACCCCAGAGCAGCCAGACAGGCTGGACAATCTGACGAGAGCATTTGCTTTAACTGAGCCAACGCACAAAACCTTTAATAAGACTTGTGCGATCAGCGAAGACTAAGATCAGACTGCGCATGTGCGCAGTCTGATCTTAGTCTTCGCTGATCGCATGTGCCTTCTTCAGCCACCTGGCTATCCAAAGAGGGATTAATGAGAACCCTTGCTATACTGGGTGGATGTACAGGCTGATCTGAGTCTTTGCTGGTCACACAGGTCTTATTGTAGATTTTGCCATGCGCTGGCTCCTACATCAATGCAGTGTACAGTGTCCAATGGTTCTGTAAGCGATAAGACGGTACTGGTCAGACTGCGTGGATGGATGCCATATAATTATATGTTCAAGACCCCATTTTGCATGATACGGTTTAAATAATGAATCAACGTATGAAATGCAACAGGATTGACCCTTAAAGCGCCAAGAAAAACTGCATCTGAAAATGTCGTCTGTTTATGTCGTCTGCTGAATATTCTTGCAAACTTTTCAAACCTATTTTTGCATACAGGCAAACAGTGTGGACCCAGATCAGACTGCTCCTAAAGGAGCAGTCTGATCTGGGTCCATACTGTTTGCAGAAGTGACTTTTAAAGTAACCAGCAGAAGACAAAGCAGACGACAATAGTTGTGATTGGCGCATTAAGGGTTAAAGGCACATTATTGCTTACATGGGGCGAATACTAAACCAGACGAGCTTGTGAGTCCGCTCTGGTACATTCAGGATCTAAGCTACCATACAGGCCTGAGCAAACAGTGTAGACCTAGATCAGACACCACAGAAACGTCTGATTAGGGTCGGTACTGTTTGCCACTCGTCATACAATCTGTTTTGACATATCATCAGGTAGCAAAGTAGACTTATCTTGATTTATAGTTATGTTCAGATATCTGTACAATATAGTTTGGAGTTTAACGGCCCAGTCAACATTATTTAGGCCACAGTGGGCCGGTCCATTTATCTAACTGCTTTTCCTGGACAGGCTTAATCCTCTAAACAGCTAACCAGTACTTGTGCACATTCTTTCGCCAGAAACTGGCAAGTGCTCTGCTTGAATCAGCGGACGGGTCAGAACTGCCTTAGAGAGTATTTTATAAATCTCCACGAAAGAATGTTACCGGACCAGGCAGGGATCGAACCCGTACCCTCCTGATCACCAGTTGGACACGCATTCGACTGAGCCACCGACGCCGACATATGTTAGAATACTTTAGAGTAAATAGATTTATATGCCCTAAATAGACAGTGCAACTGTGCATTTGTGCATTTTGCATACACAACACTTTATCATATTTGTCTGTAGTATGGCGCGTTTATCATGATCACAGAAATCATCATAGCACTAATTGTTTATTGTGATGATGCTGGTTGAAGTCTTATGTTTTTCATAGGAACACTGTGTTATTTTTTTTTCTCTTTTATCGTCCAGCAAGGTGGGTACAACATTTCAGCAGACGACACTTTTTTTTCAGAAATAGGTTTTGACAAAATACGAGGGTTGTTCGAAAAGTTTTGCAAACGAAGTGTATACTCGACAATCACGGGAATTACATGTACAAAACCAATATGAAACGGATGACTGATCATTACTGTACATTGTGTATAAGTATTTTGTTTGTTTGTGTTGAGGTTTTACGGCCCAGTCAACCCAATGGGGTCATGTCGAGCGCGGTCAGTTTACCTAACCACACGTTTACTGGGCAGGCTTAGTCCTCTAAGCGGTTAACCAGTATTGTGCACATTCTTTCGCCAGAAACTGACAACTGTCCTTCTTGAATCAGCGGAAGGGAGAGAATGACCGTAGAGTATATTTCATGATCAATCTCCACGAAAGAATGTTGCCGACCTCGGCGGGGGTTGAACCCGCGACCTCCTGGTCTCCAGTCGGACGGCGCATCCAACTGAGCCACCGAGGCCGGCAGTGTGTATAAGTATACCCGGTTCTTTTGCAATTTCGATTGCTTTCAGTAGTGGTCACCCAGTAAGCATTCTACATAAGTCTATAGCGGGCCGTTATCGGCCCGTCGGCCCGCTGTATATTTATAAAGAATGCTAGCTGGGCATAGACCCTGCGTTAAAAAATGGTGCAAAATCGCATAGAAAATGTTGTTGAAATCAGGGGTTATATAAAAGCCCGCTGTAAGTTGTCAAAAACATACATGATGAGATATGTGTTGTTTATGGGGATATAAACAAATGTCATTTTCCACAGTTTATATAGGTGGTTTACAAAATTCAGTTCCGATCAGGAATCAGTCAAAAATGCATCTTATTTAGGAAGACCTAGGTCTGCAGTTACCAAATCTCAAATTAATAAGATCAAGTCCATTACTGAGAAAGATGCACGTTTCACTGTCAGATAGCTGGCACAAATGAAAAACTTGGGTTTAGCATCTGTTCCCACTTCATTCTGAAGAAAATTCTTAACGTTACGAAGATAAGTGCTCGCTGGATCCCCCATTTGCTCACCGATGAGCAGAAACGTACGAGTGTGCAAATGGCAAAGCAGCAGCTGAAGAAGAACCCAAAATATCATGCACTCATGCAAATTGCTGTTTCATAAGGTAAAGTAGGTCTGGTAGTTCTATAAGAATGTGGTTCTGAAAAAACTACGAAGAAATATGAGAAAGTACGTCCAAAAAAGCCGGTCTCCAAAATGTCCATTCGTTACGTGATAATGCTCCAGTCCACAAATCCTCAACCGTAGCAAATTGTTTGAAATCTGAAATATCAAACTATTGTCGCACCCTCCCTACAGTCAAGACCTGACCCCATGCGATTTTTTTCTCTTTTCCGAAATTTAAAAAAAAAAAAAAAAACAGAAAAAAGAAAATACCTGTCTGGTAGAAGATATAGGTCCAGAAGTGCATTTAGCTCTGCAGTTCACAAGTTTCTTATACGTGTAACCAAAACTGAGTATGAAAATTGTTTCAAAATTGGATTGAAAGATTGAAACGATGAGTTCTGGCTTAAGGGGATTATTTCAAAGATAATTACATTACGAAAACATGCCTATTCAAATACACCGAAAATTTTACCACCAAAAGATGAAAATTTTCAGATAAAAAATTCTGATATTTTCATATTTCTGTTCAAAACATAGATTGTGGGTACTCGTTAGAACCGCCTCGACGAGGCGGTTCTAACGAATACCCACAATCTAACGAATACCCACAATCTATGTTTTGAACAGAAATAAGAGAAATAATGTATACCCCTGTAAACCCCAGTTTTACTGTATAAAAGTGGGGTTTAAGGGGATCAAAATTATATAGGCATGTTTTTGTGATGGTTAGACGAACAGAAATTAACTTTTAATTAAATGTCGGAAAAAACGTATCATTTGCTAAAGTTTTCGAACACCCTCGTAGGTTTTGAAATGTCATGCAAATAGTCTCCTGAGGAGACCATTTGCACGAAGTATTAACGCCCATTTTCTGTGAAAAATAAGAAAGACATCATCAGTTTGCCGTCTGCTGAATGTGCCCAGAATCTACAATTCCGTTCCGGGTTTTCGCGCGTCTATGTTGTCCATTTCCCTTTTGATCTGACACAGAGACAACATTGGGCAGCAGGTGGTAGCAACACAGTCCATGAAGATAGAACCCTGAAATAATAATAATTGCTAGTACCGTATTTACCTTGAATAACGGGACACCAGTTGTTCTAACATTTGAACAAGTCAATCTTACTACCCGTTTGTATGTTTAAAAACTGCTGGATGAGGCATAAAAACGTTCGTTTTTGGTAACATGTGAGAAAAATATAGGTAGAGTAGGTACAATCTTTTTTTTTTTTTTTTTTTTTTTTTTTCCTAAATAACAGAAAAAACTAAGATTGCACTAGAAAGCTTGGTACGGTCGGTTATCCTAAATAAATCATTACTTATTTTAGGCCTGAGTGGCAAAGAGTGTAGAATCTGAGCAGAAAACGCTTGATTTCCATTACGAAAATATGCCTATTCAAATATACTGAAAATTTTACCACCAAAAACTGAAAATTTTCATTAAAAATCTGATTTTTTTTTCATATTTCTGCTCAAAAATTGATTGGGGTACTCGTTAGAACCACCTCGCCGAGGTGGTTCTAACGAGTACCCACAATCTATGTTTTTGAGCATAAATAAAAAACATTAATGTATACTCTATAAACCACAGTTTTACTACATGTATATAAATGAGGAGTTAAAGGGGGTAAAAATTATATAGGTATGTTTTCGTGACGTCGGTCTACACTATTAGCTCAGATCTGTCTTTCCCAATACTACTGGTTAAATATGACAATACAGACCTTACGTTTATCAACCAGAAAATATTAAATCATTACCAAAACACGCCTATTCAAATATATTGAGAATTTTACCACCACAAAATGAAAACTTTCATATGAAAAATTCTGGTAGTTCTCATATTTCTGCTCAAAACATAGATTGTGGGTACTCGTAAGAACTGCCTCGACGAGGCGATTCTAACAAGTATCTACAATTTATATTTTGAGCAGAAATAAGAAAAATAATGTACGAGGGCTGTTCGAAATGAATTGCTTATTTCTATCTGGAGACTTCAAATTTCAAGTTAGCCCAAAAGTACTCATTTCATGCCCTCGAAGTACACCCCGTGGCTAGAAATGCAAAGTTTCAGCCGATGTATCCACTCATTGAAGGCGTCACGGTACGCTGATTTTGGCACAGTAATAAGGTACTGATGAATGGCAGATCCAAGTGCCTTTCGGGACTGGTATTTCCGCCCAGCGAGGAATGCTTTCAATTTCGGAAACCAAAAGAAATCACATGGGGCAAGGTCTGGGGAATACGGGGGGGAGGGGGGGGGATGGGGGGGGGGGGGAGGGGGGAGGCAAAACAGTTACTTTTTCTCTCTTCAAAAACGCCTTAACTATTGCGGAGGTATGAGCTGGGGCATTGTCATGTAGAAGACGGACATGTTTAAAACCAGTGGCAGAGCGTGGTTTCTGATAATACTTTTTCAGTTTCTTCAGTACTACGTCTTTGTAGTACTTTCCGGTGATGCTTTTGCCCTTTTTCACTGGCACTTTTATTGCGACTCCTTCACCAGAGAAGAAGATTGCATACAAAACCTTCTTTGTACTCAAAGAACGTTTGGCAATTATTGGGCGTTTGCTGTGTTTAGTGGCCCAGATCTTATTTCTAACCTTTCTGACGGGCTCAAAATAATGAACCCAGGTTTCACCACCTGTGACGACATTGGCAAACTGCTTTTTGTCATATTTTGGAAACATTTGAAGCAGCTTTTTGGCCACTTTAACCCATTGCCTCTTTTGCTCGTCAGTCAACAGATGTGGCACCCATCTAGCAGAAATCTTTCTGACTTTCAAATGCTTCTTCAAAATAAGGTGAACCGTTGAAAGTGATATGCCTACCTTTCGTGCAATATCAAGAACTGTAAATCTGGCAATTCCTTCAATGATTTCCTTTATTTTGGAAACGATTTCTTTACGAGATGCAGATTTTGGCCTACCTGATTTCGGTGCATTTTTGATGGACTCTACACCAGACTCAAATTTCTTTTTCCACCGCCGAACTGTGTCATAAGACACAAAAGAAGGTCCAAAAGCAGTAGAAATTTCAGTCATCAGCTTCTTCAAAGAACAACCAAGTTTTGAGCGAGCTTTGATGTAAGCCCGTATTTCATCTTTTTTGTCGACGCTTCTACCAACCATTTTTACTGCAGTGGTCAATGACCGCGTGTATTCAAATGGCAAATTTTATGTCTTACACTTAATCTAACATGTACATTTATACACCATTGTGTAGATATTGAATAACCCTTAACAGGTATGTATTGGTTTTTATCGTGCCCCACGTGGATATCGAGCTAGAAGACAATAAGCAATTCATTTCGAACATCACTCGTATACCTCTGTAAACCACAGTTTTACTATATAACAAGAAAAATGCCTTACGGCATTATGGACGGATCTTTCAAAGTGTCAATGAAAAGATAAACCTCGGGAGACCCAATGCCCGCCGGCCATTGCATCGTTATTTTAAAGGACAGATTTTTTTAAATATCCGTCCAAAATTCAATTTTGGCTGCACAAGCTTTCGGCTTCAGGGGTGATAAGTACCTAACAAAGAAAGTCAGAGTTCTCCCATATACAGGGCATGCCTACTGGTCCTTATCTATGCCTCTACCAAATACTATCAAAATATTTCAAACCATTTAGACGTTATGAAGTGCACAGGAATTTGGCTTAGAAATTCCTTCAGGGGGAGTTAACTTGAAAAAAGAACAAAGATATTGTCCTTTTTGCATGTGACATTCTTACTTGACCTGATATATGTCCCCACCAAATATTATCATATTATCTCAAACAGTATGGGGGGTATGGCCTGCACTAGATTTTGGTTTCAGGGGAGATAACTACATAAAGCAAGAGTTGTCCTTCCTGCATGCAACACTTCTGCGTGACCTGATATATGTACCTACCAAATATTATCAAATTATCTCAAACAGTATAGGAGTTATGGCCTGCACAAGATTTCGACTTCAGGGGAGATAAGTACATAACACGCTTACTGGTCCTCCTCTTTATCCCTAGCAAATATGAAAGCAATCCACTGAGTAAAGGTAACATACAACTTTGAAAAAAGGTTAACTAAAAGGTAAACCTCGGATGTCAAGGGAGATAAGTACATAACGGAGAAAGTGATAGTTTTCTCTCTTGCACACCATACGCATACTGGTCCTCATCTTCATCTCTACCAAATATGAAAGCAATCCGATTAAGAATAAAGGTGATATATAACTTTGTAAAAAGGTTAACCAAAAGGTAAACTTCAGACGTCAGGGGAGATAAGTACATAACGAACAAAGTGAGAGTTGTCTCTCTTGCACGTGACACACCTATTGGTCGTTCTCTTCATCCCTACCAAATATGAAATCAATCCGCTGAAGAATAAAGGTAACATACAACTTTGAAAAAAGGTTAACCAAAAGGTAAACCTGGGGCGTCTAGACGTCAGGGGAGATAAGTACATAACGAACAAAGTGAGAGTTGTCTCTTTTGCACATGACACACCTACTGGTCCTCCTCTTTATCCCTACCAAATATGAAAGCAATCCACTGAAGAATAAAGGTAACATACAGCTTTGAAAAAAGGTTAACCAAAAGGTAAACCTGGGACGACGCCCGTCCGCCCGGACATAACTATTTTAAATGACGGATTTTTTTTTGAAAAAAAAAAAAAAAAAAAAAAACGTCCGAAAATGGGGTTTGAGGGGGTCAAAATTATATAGATATGCTTTCGTGATGTGGAGTGATATGACAAAAATGCATTTGTAGTTTGGTGGGCCTTTTCCGAGTTGTTCTTTTGAACTTGTTTTAATTCCTTCGCATACGTATCCTAAAATTTAAATAAAGTCCATTTTCACTACCTGTTAATGAATCCAAAAACTGGTAGATGGGTTGCAGGCAGAGCATAATAGTAAAGAATATGTCCATGAAGAGTCTTAAACTATTTATGACGTGTGGACTTGTCTACCTCAAGTCTTTAGACAAGTCCATTTCCTATACAATGGAACCTGTGTAAGAGAGTCATCTCTGAAACAGACTTTAAACAGAGAAGGTTGATGTGGAAAGGTGGTTGTCTTATAAAGGCACATGTCATGTAATTTTGCTAGCAAAACTACATGACATGTATCTTTATAAGACAGTCACCTTTGCACATCAACCACTAAAGTCATTCTCAAAGGTGGCTTTCTTACATAGGTTTCACTGTATAAAGGTTGTCTTATTAGTTCTCATTAGTTCTCATTATCATCATATTTTGTAGGAATTCCTTAACTTAATGCAAACAGTGTAGACCCTGATCTGGGTCTACACTGCTTGCCGATGTCCCTTTAATTAAGGGCCGCTCGGCATAAACGGGTTAATCATAGAACACAGAATACCAATGAAACCAAAAGGACGAGCAAACAAACTACGACAGATAACACACATTGCAAACCAACGAATAATGAAGTTTTCAAAAGTAAAACATATTTTAACAAGCAATACTTAACCTATAGATAATGTGCTATATTCTATTCTGCCCATACCTTCCACAGAAAAAAAGAAAAACAAAAACAAAAAGAACAAAAAAAAAAAAAAAAAAAAAAAAAACAACAAAAAAACAAGCAAATTCCATAGGGAATTTATGTCCCCCGCCTTGTTTTTATTTGAGCTGTTTAAAATGAGTAAGTTAACCAGAGGACCATTGGTCCTGTATCACTTACCTAAGTATTGAAGCAGGAAAAATATTGAAGCTAAAAATGTGGAAAAAAATAAAAAAAACAATAAAAAAAACATAACTTCAAGACTACAAGACCACACGTATATCCTCAGACCACAAGCAAAATGCCTGTAAAGTTTCAGACGCCTTTGCTTAAAGCTGTGGGAGGAGTTGTGCTCATAAGGTACCGACTACTATGTGCACTTTCATAGTATTGAAGCACGAAAAAAATCTATGTTAAAAGTTAAAAATGTTGAAAAAAGGAAAAAAAAGTAACTTCAAGATTCTGTAAAAAGCATATGCGTATCTTCAGACTAAGGTTAAAACATCTGTATAGTTTCTGTGGGATTGGAATAAAACTGTAGGAGGAGTTGCACTCACAAGGTACCTACTACATATACACTTTCATAGTATTGAAGCATGAAAAAAAATCTAAGTTAAAAATGTGAAAAAAAAAAAAAAAAAAAAAAAAAAAAAAAAAAAAAAAAAAATAAATCAAGATTCTGTAAAAACCACAAGTATATCTTCAGACCATGATTAAAATACCTGTGAAGTTTCAGAGGGATCGATATAAAACTGTAGGAGTTGCGCTCACAAGGTCCCCACTACAAACTCAGAACCATACAAACAAGTATAAGTTAAAAATGTGAAAAAAGTAAAAAAATAACTTAAGGAATCTTTATAAAGCATATGCATATCTTCAGACCATGATAAAAACACCTGCAAAGTTTCAAAAGGATCAGTCCAAAACTTTAGAAGGAGTTACGCTCACAAAGTACCTACTACATATACACTTTCATAGTATTGAAGCATGAAAAAAGTCTAAGTTAAAAATGTGAAAAATTTGAAGAAAAAAAATACTTCAAGATTCTGTAAAAAGCTCATGCATAAAAGTTAAGAGAAAAGTCCAGGGAGTGCCACAATCACAAACCGCAGCCCTTCCCAGACATCAAGAGGAAGAGGAAACCGATAAATCCAAACAAGCACAAATCGATCAAACCTACGAAAAGCACTAAGATTAGCTCTCTCTTCCCCAAGCGAGGTCATCGCAATGCAAAAGGACTGAAAAACTCAAGAACAAAATGGCACAAGGTAAGACATACAACAAAACGCCTCGCAGAATAAACCACAAAGCACCAAAGAGTAAGACTAACACCGGGACCACCGCCTTAGAACGGTCCGTAGAGTAAACCACCGAGGGGTTAAAGCACTTTTACAGCTAGCCAACTTCACCCTGGGTCCCGACCATATCTTCAGACCATGATTAAGATAAATGTGAAGTTTCAGAAGAATCGGCATTAAACTGTAGGAGGAGTTGCGCTCACAAGGTCCCCACTACAAACTCGGAACCATGCATAAAAGACTAAGTTAAAAATGTGAAAAAAGGTAAAAAATAATTCAAGGATTCTGTAAAATGCACATGCACATCTTCAGTCCATGATGAAGACACTTGTAAAATTTCAGAAGGATTGGTTAAAAACTGTAGGAGTTGCGCTCACAAGGTACCTACAATAAACTCGGAACCACGCACCACGATGCAAAACAAGTCTAAGTTAAAAATGTGAAAAAAGTAAAAAAAAAAAAAAGTAATTTAAGGATTCTGTAAAAAGCACATGCACATCTTCAGACCATGATGAAGACACCTGTAAAATTTCAGAAGGATTGGTCAAAAACTGTAGGAGGAGTTGCGCTCACAAGGTACCTACTATAAACTCGGAACCACGCACCACGAACCACGCACAAGCACCACGGAAGTCCCCTCGCTTTTCTTCGAAAAGGCGGGGGACAAAAAACGACAGGAACGTCGTCCCATACAGTCTTAAATCCAAAATCCCTTAGGCAGTCACCTGTGTGATGTCATTCCTCCCGCTCTTTTGTTCACGTGTCAGTTTCTTTGATGTTGAACCTTAACCTTAAAAGGTTAGAAAGGTTAGAGTTAAGCGGGGATAGGTAGGTGGGATTATCTTATATATAGGTTAAGTGTTGTATGTTAAAATATGTTTTACTTTTGAAAACGTCATTTTAACTGCACAATACATAACCTATAGATAATGTGCTAGAATTAGCCTAAAAAGGGGTGAGGGAGCTCTCAATTCTAACATAAAAAAGAAGATCCCACCACTTCTGGATTAAGGTTCAGGAAACTCCTAGAATAAACTCATTTTTGGTATGTATAATTCCTAAGAATAAGCTCATCCCAATATACATATATGTGAGATATTAATTACCTTAACATATGCATAGTACTGTTTTGGAGGCTGTTAGTCTTCTTAGACATCCAAAGTACTGTTCACTTGGCCCCACCACTTTTTGGGCCACAACCATCGGTCCCAAATCTTGTAGGCTTTGTAGTTGCTGAGACATATCCCTTAAATATTAGATAGGACGTAGCAAAAGTAGAGGATTGATTCCATACACCTGCTTTAAGAATCTCACTGAGCGGAACTTTATTGAAAAAGGCCCAAGAGGAAGAAAGAGCCCTAACTTCATTTAATCTTTAAGAAGGGAAAGTCTTTACGGGTGAGTTTCCTGTAGGCAAGCTTAATAGTATAAGATATCCGTCTCGAGACTGAGGATTTAGAAATATCTTGTTTGCCTTTTATAGGTAGAAATAGTCTAGTTCTAATTTGACGGTAAGGTTTAGTCATTTTAAGATAGAATTTTAAGGCTCTGATCGGGCATGAAAGTCTATCCGGGTGTTCGCTTTTAGATATACGAGCTAAATTAGGGATCACAGCAGGATCTGGGCAAATGGCTGGAAGTGGATTCTTAACCAGAAACCCAGGTTGAACCATGAGAGATACAGATCCATCAGATTGATTAAATCTTAAGTGCTCTGAATCCACTGCCAAGGCATGACTTTCGCTACATCTCTTTACAGTAGCTAGGGCTAGAAGAAAAGCTGTCTTAAGCGTTATATGAAGCTTAGAGGCCTTATGCAAAGGTTCATAAGGGGTTTTCTGTAGACAGACTAAGACACAAGATAAGTCCCATTTAGGAGTAAGAGATCTTTGTACAGGACATTGTAATCAAAAGATCTTATTAATTCTGACAAGGCAGGGTTAGATCCGATTCTATTACCAGTCTCAAATTTGAGAGTATTAGATATCATAGACCTGTAGCCCTTAATAGTATTAATTTGATACTTTTTCTCAGAGAAAAGGTAAATGAGGAAATCAGCTATCACAGTAAGAGGGGCCGAGACCGGATTAACCTTCCTTCTATGACACCAACGGGTATATACAATCCATTTCGCGTCATAGACTTTCTGAGTTGATGTTCGTCTTGATTTGGAGACAAAATCTGCAACGTTTTTCGATTTTTGTTTATCTCTAATTGACTGCTTGATAACTCCCAGGTGTGAAGGTTGAGAATTGGGAGGTTTTGATGTTGAAACTTTCCTTTTGCTTGTGTTAACAGATTTGGAAAAAGAAGAAGACGAACTGGAGCTGAAACCAGTAGATGTAGCACCTCTGAGAACCATGTTTGTTGCGGCCGAAGAGGTGCTATTAGAACTATTCTGCACTGAGATTGTCGTATCTTGTTCAGGACAGAAGGAATCATTATTGTTGGAGGAAATGCGTAAGCATGGAGATAGTTCTAGTTGGAAAATTGTATTCGCAATCCATTGATCCAAAACCCACTCTGTTTTGACTATTTTGTCTATTCTCGATAACCTGTCTGCCAAAACATTGAATTTACCTGGGATATTACGAATCCTGACGATAATAATAGCTATGGAAGATACTTCATTGGTTTTAGGCACCAATGAAGTATCTTCCATACCTCTACGCATAGGTTGGGAGAATGTGTTCCCCCTTGCTTGTTGATATATGAGACCACTGTTGTGTTGTCGGTAGAAATCATGACACAAGAATGGAGAATATAATTCAAGGCTTTTATCAGTGCGAAACGAATGGCCATTATTTCTAACATGTTGATATGGAGCTGTGATTGGTCTTCCGACTAGCGACCATGAAAGGTTAGACTCATCGGTTCGGGATGAGCCCCCAAACCGTAATGACTGGCATCCATATAAAGGAAATTTTGGGGTCTGGAGGGTGAATGGGCAACCTTTGAACGAAACGATTGGTGTTCATACACCATTTTAAATGGAATTTGATCATGCTGTTGATCGTAACCTGATGATCAAAAGGAAGAATATGAGGTTTCCAGACCGATAATGTGCACATCTGCAGAAGTCGTAAATTCAATCTGCCTAGAAGAATTAATTCAGCTGCTGCACTGACTTTGCCCAAAAGAGAAAGGAAAGTTCGTTCCAAAAACTGAGTCTGAGAAAGAATTGTTTTGATGACAGAATAAGAGCTTTTATTCCATCCGCTGGAACTATTTTCTGCTGAGTTAGAAATTCCGTACCTATAAATGTGAATTGTTGTGTTGGTATCAAATCTGACTTCTTTAGATTTGGTATGAACCCCAGATTTTGTACCGTTTAAAGTGTGTATTTTGTGTGAGAGATAAGTCGGTTGCAACTCAGATCTCTTATTAGCCAAGTCTAGGTATGGGAATAGAGATACGGCACGTAGGCGTAAATGTGCTGCTATTACATTCATAAGTTCTGTAAAAATCCACGGACTTAGGGACATTCCGAACGGTAAGGCCGTGAACTGAAATACCTGATGGTCGTAAACGAACCGCAGGTACTTCCTGGAAATCGGATGTATCGGAACATGAAGATATGCATCCGTCAGATCTATGGAGACAGCCCAGTCGTTGTCCATTATCGATTGTCTTACTGACTTGCTGGTGGGTGGTTGGGTGGTGCGAAGGTGTCATGTATCTTTTGTCACCCGGGGTGTCCAGCTGATATTGGCTTATAGTTGGGCAAGGCCTGCTATCCTTGTAGCAGGTAAGGGTAGGGAGGTGATGTTTTTATTTCTTCTGTTTCTTCACTTTCATTCCTGTTTCTCTTTCTTCCCTGTCCCTCCCTTTCATCTCTTCTGCTATCTCTTCTGTCTATTTTCTCCCTTTCTCTGGGAGACGACACAAAATGACCCACAAGGGTTGACGTGTCGTTAAACCCCAACTCAATCAATCAATACTGACTTGCTGTCTCCATCTTGAAATGTTGTTTCTGTATATAATGATTTAGCAAGGAAATGTCTATTACGGGACGTAACTTTCCGGTCTTTTTGGACACTAGGAATAGCTGGGAATAAAAACCTGGAGTTTCCGGATTCCGAACCCTTTCCATTGCCTGTTTCTTGAGAAGTTCCGCGATTTCTTCTAGCAATAACGGAGAGGAAGATTGACTCAGATTTATCGGAACAACCGATAAGGGAGGAACTGACAAATGGGATTTTGAACCCGTTTCAGACGATAGAGAGGACCCACTTGTTGTCTGCCAATTCTTCCCATTGTTCCACAAAATGGGCCAACCTTCCTCCCATTGGAATGTCTGGGCGTGGCAGGACTGGCAGTGGAAAGGGTTGGACTTCAGAATTTTGTGGAGGATGAGGCTTGCTTAGAGGAGGGGAACTGCTTTTGATTCCAACTTCTCTTCGCATACTCTTTTCTATTTGATGAATGTGACTTTCTTTGACTTTTAGACCTAAACGATTGCTTTTGTTGAGGCCTAGAAGGTTTAGCCGGCTGCTTCGGTCTCTTAAAAGCCGGAGGAGCCGCGTAAGTCATTTTTTGTTGTTGTTGCATTGTAGTAGCAACTGAGGAAGTTGCCAAGAACCTTTGCTGCTGGGCCTCAACATTGCTCTTGGCAACTTCCTTAATTTTGTTACCAAATAGAGTTTTAGAGTTTATTGGAGCGTTCTGGAACTCGTGGTTAGAATTCTCCAATAAAACCTTGGATGGGGCCAGTACCGCATCACGTCTAGCTTGGAATATTTCCGTAGCCAAAATCGTAGACATAGCCGTAGCGTGTTTTATTGATTTGGCTACGGCTTCCAACAGTTTCGAAAGTGCTTGTACGGACATCGTCTGCTGCTGTATGCAGCAGAAGAAAATAGATCCTCATGCGAGTTGATCGCTATAAGTTTGCGGGCTCTTTTTCCCATATTTCCAAGTTTTTTATTGGAACGGAGCATTTCCCTTGTTGGATAGATCCAACAGGGAGGCTTCCGATTTTAACGGATGAATGTTACCTGTTGGAAAATATTGACTCTGGCTCTTATAAATTTAGTCTGCGTCAATGACGAGACTAAACTTTGTGAGCATACCCAGTTTCTGCTACATTTCTCCGTGTCGATTTTGTCCTGGAGAAATCTGGCAGTGTTTTCAATCAAGTTGTATTGTGGTAATATCAGTAATGGAGTCGTCTGCGACTCCATTAGCTGTTCAATACCAGATAAGGGCTTTGCCGGAGAATGCTCCTCGGTGACCTTGGGCACAGCTCCGGAGGCAAAAGCCTAAAAACTCATTGATTGCCCTATCAAAGGACCAGGTTTCCATTTCGGTATCGGAACCTGAAGGGCGTGGCAAAGTCTGTTCAGGTGTAATTGTCTAGACATTAGGTATTTCCTCAGGCTGTAGAACTTGCGGGTTCTGTACAGCCTGTGGACCGTATCTACTTCTTTGCTTGGACCCAATATCCACTGGACTAGTAACTATGGTACAGGTATTTTATTTATTCGAAATATGTTGTCGCGGCTGAGTTTTCATAAGTTTGTATGATGAAGTTTAAATGCTCATATTTCATTTATTTCTCCAAATATCTGAGATTTGTTTTCAAAAAGCAATAGTTCAATATATTACCTTTAAGACTACAGAACTATATTTAAGGGAAATCAAACATATTTTGTAAACATCAACAAGAAACCTTGGTACACATTTTAGCTATTTTCGGCACTTTTAGCAGAAAATCATCAGAAATTCACCAAAAATGATGGTATAACCTCAATTTTATTAATTGTGGCTGAACATTTTTTAACCAAACTTATTAAAAACAATTTATTACAACTTCAGTTATTATCCAAAATCATTTTAATGACCATTGTGCTGTATAATAGCACTAAAATCAAGCCAAGACAACATATTTTGGCAGCTCCGTTAGTGACAAGTCCGGGTATTATTAGGTCCGAGTTCTTTGGTATCTGCCATAATCATGTACTTGATTATCCGATAATGAGGAAGAAGAAGAAGAAGATGTATATCTCCTTCTTCTCTTCCTGTTGGAATGTTTAGATATTTTTTACTTTCTCTTGCGAGAGTCTGAAGATGTGGATGTTAAAGAGGAGGATGTGGAGGATGATCTCCGTTTCCTCCTCTTCTTGGATCTATGTTTATCTCTAGACTGATCCCACTTGGATCTACGAACAGTGAGGGAAGTCTGAGGAATTTGTTTGTTGTTGTTGTTGTCCGACCTCAGGTTGTTGCCTGGCAGTTCTAATACAACACTGAGGTCGGACATGTTACTAAAGTCCGGTCCCGGGGGAAGTAAAACTAGATGTACTAGGCTGGTTGTTAGTGAACTCCATACTTAACATATGAGCTTCACTAGTAGTAGGCTGAATTATTTTCTGGTGGCCGGTTGACTGGTGACCAGTGGCCGGTGAATCTTGAATCGCCCCTGTATGTAGCCTTTCTAAGTCCAATGACCGGTGTCTGGATGGCCGATGACCGGTGACTGGCTGGCTGGAAGTCTCTGTATTGCCCACTCGACCGTGGCTGGTGACCAGTCGTGACCCGTGGCCGGTCAGAGATGTCTTCTTGTCCACTAGGCGAGTGGCCGGTGGCTGGTGTCTGGTTGACCGGTGGTCAGTGGCCGGTGGACTTGTACTCCTTTGGGTGCAAGTACCCAGGGAGTTGCCACCTATATGGGTCTTACCCCGGGCAGCAGTGCCATGAGGGGCAGTGTTCCCATATTTTCTTCTATCTTCGTCTAATGAAACAGACAAGGTTTGAAGACTTCTTCTTTTTCTTGGACATGACCCATTTTCTGGAAGAGTAAATTCTTCTCTTGTCTGCAAGTTCCCAAATGGAATTTGACCAGCTGCTATACGTGGAGCAAGTAGATTCCCTGGAATAATTAATACATCTTTTATGATTATCCAAAGGCGATTTTATATGACCACAATCACCGCGATGAATAGTTTTGAAAGTCGCGAAAACTCATTACGACGAACGAGCGAATGATAATTTCAAGAAATGGAAAAAATGAATTTTCACAAATTTAGCATGAAAATGAAAGGTATGATAAAGGATCATAAGAAAGAACAAAGAATTAAATTTCAACCGGAGATAAAAAAAAAGAAAAATAGATTTCTTTCACCCGGAGAAAAAAATCCATGTTCACTTTCTTTGAGGGGACGGACAGGGGGGGTAGGCATTCCCCACTTCCCTCCCCCCTTTCCCCCTCTTCCCTCCCCTTTTCCCCCCTCTTCCCACCCCCTTTCCCCCACTTCCCTCCCCCTTTCCCCTACTTCCATCCCCTAAGCAAACTATTCCCTCCCCTAAATCAGAATTTTTAATATCCCCAACACTATAATTAAATTCAAACATGACTATACATTCATGCAGATTTTGACCCCAAACTACATCCTTAATTTTTGCCCCCAAATCGGTATTTCCTTAGCATTTGCACCCCCTTTACAGAATAGCTAAAGATTTGCACCGTCCATTTCAAAAGTCTGCGTAAGAGCCTGCATATGAGCCATATGCAAAACAGGTATCATAAGGCGGTGGACCTTGATCCGGTCATAACTGGTCAAGAAAAAAATGTGGTGGGCCTAGGTCCGGGCCTAAACTGGTCAAGAAAAAATAAATGTGGTGGGCCTAGGTCCGGGCCTAACTGATCCACACTGACACAAAAGCAGTCGTATTAATTACTGAAATCAAACCTCAATAATACCATGTAAATCTGCATCTTCGTTTAATATTTTAATAAGCATGGTCCCATACCTGTGGGTCAGTGAGAACAATCATCTTTTTGGGGGTTTTCTCAAAAACTGAGAGTTACATGTCGAACGTATGTGGTGGTTGACAAAACATGGACCACTTACGAACACGGATTCCTGGACTTACGGACCTATTGACAATACATAGACTGCATTACAAAATACCGACCAATTATTCACGGATCTCTTGACAAACCACGGACCTACAATTCGCGGACTTGACGAACCATGGACCTATTATTCGCGACTTGACAAAGCATGGACCGTTATTTAAATTACGAACGCCACTTATGATATCTGAAAAAAAAAGAAAAACTAGGAGTAATATCAAAAGCAGAATAACTTGAAGTTATGGATAACGTGACGTTACATTGTCATAGATACCCACATGTACGTTGAAGTAATCCAATTGTACAGATTTTTGATACCTATCCTAATGATGTAGGTCTGCACTGGATTTGTTTTGCGAACTTTAACTGCGACGATGTTGTCAACTTGTATGATAGTGAAGGCGATATTTACATTTCAAGTGCCGCTGAAATGGCAATTGCAAACATGATGTTCAGCCCTATGCCGAAAATCTTTGTTAGACACTTTAAATGCTCTGTACAAACGAATACAAATGGCTGTGGTTTTAACACAATTGCAAATATGGTCAGCATCACCAATGGAATTGATCCTAGTAGCATACCATATACTGTCTCTAAAATAGAGATCATCTTATCATGGGACTTGAAAATCAAAACATAACAGTTTTCTCATCCAGAAAATTATCAGTTGTGCTTCATTATAGGCTCTATCTGTGATTTGTTTGTTGCCCCTAATGATTAATATATATATATATATATATATTTTACATTTTTACCCCTATGGAAGATGAGAGCGAGGATTGGGATCCCGTAAAGATAGCTTAAGCTCCCCCCACCCACACATACATACACGCGCGCCCCCGAGTAATTCATTACTGACCGTTCCGAGGCGGTACTTTCATTGTGGTACTTTTTTTTAAATGTTATGTAG
The DNA here is from genome assembly GCA_964016985.1 of Anodontia alba. Classification (NCBI taxonomy): domain Eukaryota; kingdom Metazoa; phylum Mollusca; class Bivalvia; order Lucinida; family Lucinidae; genus Anodontia; species Anodontia alba. Next base: position 110,480,266 of record OZ024824.1, read on the forward strand.
TGTTTCACTTTCTAATGTTTTACTTTCAATAAGAATGTATGTTTAAGATAATTCAGTTAAGTTTGGGTATCAGAGTTGCCAACATTTTAGGAAAAGGTTGCCAGCTCTACTTGCCATCTGTTCATTTTGTGGCTGCTTAATTGTAATGTTCTGTCTTTTCCTTTGGTGTCGGGGTTAGATGTGGCTCTGACTGTATCAGTTCCTGAGCTCACTTATTCACTTTGCTTAAAGTGACCGGAATTCCACTGTTTTGTATCTGCCGCATGCCAGATTCAAGTCATACGAGACAATCAATTAAAATTATGATTTATTATTAGTTATTTTGTTGTTTTCAATTAACTGACCATGTTGTTGACCATTTACGGACCAATGTTCGGACCATAATTGACCATTCACAGACTAAGGACTTTTCACAGACGATCTCATTGCTTTACGGACCGATGTACGATGCACCAATTCCGGACTAATTACGGACTATTCACCGACCATGGACTGCTCACGAACCAATTAGCGGTTAAGTTTACTATATTTTGCAACTAATACAGACTATTCACGGACCATGGACACGGAATTTTTATTGGTCCGAAAGGCCGTGAATGGTCCGTGTTTTGTCACCGGCCAACATGTGATTGATTTGATTGAGTTGGGGTTTAACGATACGTCAGCCATTGTGGGTCATTTTGTGTCGTCTTCCAGAGAAAGCGAGAAAAGAGATAGGAGATAGTAGAGGAGATGAAAGAGAGAGACAGGGGAGAAAGGAAAATGAATGAAAGTGAAGAAACAGAAGAAATAAAAACATTCCCCCTCTACCTTTACCTGCTGCAAGGATAGCACGCCTTGCCCAACTGTAAGCCAATATCGGTTACACGATACCTTTGCCTAACCCAAACACCCCACAAGGCAATGTGTATATTCCGTGTTTGGAACACCTGTCAGAAAATTCTTGTTGCATCTTGAAACGTTTTTTTTTTTTTTTTTTTTTTTTTTTTTTTAACAGCGCAAAAGTCCTTATCCAAAAATGAGCAAATAAAATGATTGTCTACGGCAGGCGGATAATTATTTCTAACTAGAAGTGTCCATAGGACACGGATGCCCCCGCCAAATGCCATTCAGAAAAAGGGTTTATATGTAATTGTAACAGGTATACCATGAAGTTATTATTAAGGCCCGGACACAGTTTACTATATGGAACTAAGTCAAGGGAAGATAATTCAAAAACGAAAAATGCAAGAGTTGTCTTCCTTGTTCATGACACATCGTCTCAATGTGATGCGTGCACCTGTAAAGTTTCATGAATATATTCCATATGGTTTAGGAGTTATGGCCCGGACACGGTTAACTATATGGAACTAAGTCAAGGGGAAATAATTCAAAAACAAAAAATGCAAGAGTTTTTTTCCTTGCTCATGACACATCTTCTCAGTGTGATGCATGCACTGGTAAAGTTTCATGAATATATTTCATACGGTTTAGGAGTTATGGCCCGGACACAGTTAACTGTATGGAATTAAGTCAAGAGGAAATAATTCAAAAACCAAAAATGCAAGAGTTATCTTCTTTGTTCATGACACATCGTCTCAGTGTGATGCAGGCACTGGTAAAGTTTCATGAGTATATTTCATACGGTTTAGGAGTTATGGCCCGGACACAGTTAACTATATGGAACTAAGTCAAGCGGAAATAATTCAAAAACCAAAAATGCAAAAGTTGTCTTCCTTGTTCATGACACATCGTCTCAATGTGATGTATGCACCTGTGAAGCTTCATGAATATATTAAATACGGTTTGGGAGTTATGGCCGGGACACGAAGTGGGACGTACGGACGGACAGACGGACGGACAGACAGACGGACAGACGGACGGACGGACAGACAGACGTACGGGACGGACAGGGGTAATACTTAATGCCCATCCGCTATTCTTCGAATAGGCGGGGGCATAAAAATGTGGATTGCCACCGACAACGGCTATTTTGTGAAGGGAAGTAATCAACTAGAGATAAACCGAAATTGGACGTAAATGAATTCATTATAAACCACGGTTGGCGGAACACGTAGGTGAAGTGAAATCAACGCCGGATTCTTGTAAATATACCTGAATTTACTTCAATACGTCTAGCAGATACTTCTGATACCCAGCTATTGCATTGAAGTACATAAAAATAGAGTAAAATCGGTAAAAATACAACACATTTTGGTATAACCCCGCCCCGAAAAAATTCCCTATCCCCGCCCCTTCTTCCCCCGTCCCCCGCCCCCTTCACCCCCGTCCACTGCCCCTTTACCCACCCCCCGCCCCCCCTCCCCGTCCACCCTCTCTTCTTTGTCCACAGAAAAGAAACTGACACGTGAACAAAAGAGCGGGAGGATTGACGTCACACAGGTGACTGCCTAAGGGACTTTTGGATTAAGACTGTATGGGACGACGTTCCTGTCGTTTTTTTTTTTTTTTTTTTTTTTTTTTTTTTTTTTTTCCAAGGTATGAACAGAATAGAATATAGCACATTATCTGCAGGTTATGTACTGTGCAGTTAAAACATTAAGCTAAGCAACGATTCCCACTTCCCCGAGGTTTTAGTTGTTTGTGTTGAGGTTTTACGGCCCAGTCAACCCAATGGGGTCATGTTGAGTACGGTCAGTTTACCTAACCCATTTAGCTCTTTGGAAAGGTCTATTTCCTATATAAGTGGTATCTGGTTAGTTTTTATCAGAATCATGTTTTGTAGAAATTTCTGAATTTAATGCAAACAGTGTAGACTCAGATCAGATGCCGCGTCTTTTTATGGAACGCTAGGCTTGAATGGGTTAACTGGGAAGACTAAGTACTCTGATCACAGGGTCAGACAGGACCATAACCAAACACAGCAATAAGTCAACAAATAGGGCACAGCATGTAAAAAGCCCTGCAGATACAGGACCACACCAAGTATAATCAAGCTAGAACTGCCGCCTTAGAAAACTACTGACAGGTTCAACTGGATTTACTGGCACCAAATCTTACCCGAGGCTCAAATACATGTATTGTATACACGCAGGCTCCCTGATCCGACCTTAAGTTAAGCGGTGTCTGATCTGACCCCGAGATTATAAAACTTTTTTCTTGCTAAATATAGCTGAGCATGAAATTTTCTCTGCTAATAGATATAGGAAAATGCCAACTATTGTTGGCATTTACATATCTGTTAGCAGAGAAAATTTTATGCTCAGCAGTATTTAGCAAGAAAGAATTTGCAATTGTTTCTAATTTGAGATTTACTAGTAGGATAAATTTCATGCTCAGATGAATTGAGCATGAAAAATGTTTTATAACCTCCGGGCCTGAGTCCTCACTGTTAGCTCAGGTCTGTCTGTCCGATGGGGCTAAACGCGGCCTCTAATTAAGTTCTTCACTGATTTTTTTACTGATCCAGTATTTCTTTATACACACATACAGGTCATAAAACTTTTTTTCGTGCCCAACTCAGCTGAACATGAAATTTTCTCTGCTAATAAATATGATAATGCCAACAACAGTTGGCATTTTCATATTAATTACCAGAGAAATTTTCGTGCTCAGCTATGTTTAGCAACAAAGAATTTGCAATTGTAAGTCATTTGAGATATATCAGCAAGACAAATTTCATGCTCAGCTAGCTGAGCTCGAAAAAAAAACCTTTTATAACCTCGGGGCCAAGTTTCAAAGGTTAGAAAACGTGCAGCGAGGAAATAAAACGCCCGAATATTTAATCCTTGTCATGCTGAATAAATTCAGATGCCACGTCCACTTCTAATTTTCATCCAATTCGATCACTTGATCCAGGTTGTTGATACAAAGTCACATACTTAATGACAAACAATGCAGATCCAGATCAGATGGCTTTAGAAGCCAACTGATATGGATCTATACTGTTTGTAAACGTAAGGCATATCCGGGTTCAGCAGGACTAGAGTTATATTCGGCATCTGAAAAAGAAATATACCTTTATTCTGTTCGCTTCTCTGACCTTCACTCTCATAGCCATGAGCGCCTGGGGCACAAAGTACGGGAGGAGGAAACATTCGCCCATTCTGGTTGCCATCATACACATCATACATGGCAGAAACATGCATGTACACATGCCTGAAATGTATGAAAGGATGTCGAGGGTTGAGCGCAAGACTGGCGTAAGTCAGATGGTTGGTTTTCCCCAAACCTAATCTCCTCACCATGAAGGCGTTATGAAGATTACAACATTTCTTTCTGTAAACAATGAAAACTTAGGTGCCATTGCTCGTATGAGCAATGGCACCTAAATTTGCATTGTTTACAAAGGGGTCCAAGGTGCCCCTAAACAAGGGTTTCAAAAATATGTTTGAGTTACAATAGTCTTGCGCTCAACCCTCGATGTAGTGTAGATCTAATTCAGTCGGACCAGATATACAAGGATTCTATGAATAATTTCTTATAACAAGAGTTAGCATGTATCTTTAGTGCGACAGGATCCTTGTCAATTGAGTCCTCCGTGAAATCACCTGACCAGTAAATGACACCAAAATCTGACCAACCAAAACAGCTTACCAGTTAACGGTTAATGTTATTGCTTAGACATACAATATTACCTATGTACTTTTTCATTGATAAATACAGGTACGAATGCAGTTTTCATTGACAAATACAGGTATCACAATATTGTTTGTCTAAGGATTTACGCAGGGGCGTGGTTATAGCCTTCTGACGGGGGAGTCAATTTGTCGTCTGCTGAATTTGTTCAGAGAGTGGTCAAGGTTAAAGATATAAAAGATCATAAGTCGATTAAATATGAGCCCAGGCGATTTACGTTTTTATTAAACCAAAGACCAAAATATCAAGCTACGCTCTTGCTCTAAATTGCACGACAATCTGATATCATTGACTGACAAAATGGGTCTGAGAGTGTGAAAAAGTGGTGTTCGCCAGACGAGACCAAAAACAATAGGTATTCTACAGGCAAAGGCGCAGCCCCAAAGACCGGTATGTTAACATTTCAAATGACATCATTTTGTGGATTTCTAAATATGCGGACGCTTAAAGAATGCATTTTTACAGTCTGTTCAGGGTCTTCGTTCAAAATGGCGATATACACAACCATTTTAATGGCCACTAAAGTGTGACAAAACACAGCTCCAGATAAGGGATCATTTTCAACTAAACATTATTGATATGGTTTTCTTATTTCTTAACAAAAACATATTTTGTGGGTACTCATTAGAAGCGCCTCAGCGAGGCGCTTCTAATGCGTACCCACAACATATGTGCTCATGGAAAAATAAGAAAACCTGTTTATTTGGATGCCCCTCTTATCTGGTGTTGTGGGTAGAAGGTGGGGGGTGGGGGGGGGGGGGTGGGGGGGAGGGTGAGGATTCTTGGAACTTACATCCTCCGCAGTCCTCCATACAACCAAGGAGCTGAGTAGACCAGTCGCGTTTATAGTTCCTTCCTTTTTCGCCGCCACTGTCACCCATGTTAACAACAACGTTTGTATTCTGGTTGTTTGCCTAAACATACAAAAATACAAATTATTTAACCTTTAACACTTTCTGAGAAAATTGAACGGACGATAAAATATTAACAATTTTCTTATATTCCCAGACAACATGATTTGACATTTCATGCATTGTTTCCTAAGGACAAAACAAAAATAGTCCAAATATGTCGTCTGCTGAATTTTTCCAGCATGTTAAGCTTTAAGGGGAATAAGCATACCTTCAAGATAGGTAACTGTCAAAAAATGTTTGCCTCTCTTCTGAGAGGGATCAAATTACAGTTGACTCTCGTTATCTCGAACTCGCTCATCTCGAATAACCGCTTATCTCGAAGTGAAAATTTTGTCCCTGCTTAAACATGAAAATCTAACAACAATTAAAAAATATTCTGGAAAAGAAGCTCCTAAGGAGCAATTTCTCCTCTTTTCCACATTATTTTCGATATATCTAACGTCAAGAGTCCAATTACATATAAATTTGTTAAACGTGGTTGTTCGAGTTATTTTTTCCTAAATTCTGAAAATCTGATATGTCGAGGTACGGATATCTCGTATTGTTTCAGAGAGTCCCTTGGAATTCGAGATAACGAGAGTCGACTGTATTTACTTTTAGAGTAGAAACCTTTTCCAGATGGGGTTTGATCTTCAGGAAAGTAAACGGAAGTCACAAAAGCTGTGTCCCTTGTAAACAGCTATCAAGCCCCACCCCACCCTATCCCCCACCCCACTAAGATTTGCAACGCCAGAACAGAGGCATGTAGGTCATAAGGACAACGAATGCCTTCACCAGTCATGGCAGTATCGCAGTTAGTATTTTACATTCCTTGTCCGTTTACAGAATCAGTGGATACAGTGAACCCTCGTTACAACGACAACATTTGTTCCCAAAAATGTTGCCATTATAATGAATTTGCTGTTGTAAAGAATCTATAATGAACAGAATGATATGTAAAAAATGCCTTTTATTATTATTTCCGCATAGACCATATGTTTTGGATATTTGTTGGAATTGCCTCGTTGAGACGATTCTAACAAATATCCAAAACATATGTTGCTGCAAGCTTCAATGCAATGTTCTTCCATAATTTCCTGTTAACTATCACACCTTGAGCGAAGGTTTCGTGACATTTAAATTGTCATAATAACGAATTTTGTCGTTGTATCGAGTATCGGTATAAAGAGGGTTGACTGTACTACAGTTGATGAACAGAGGAGGCCTAGATCAGACTGCGGATATAATTGGCGATATACACGAGTAATTTAATGGTCATTAAAATGTAACCGTGTATTTGTAAAATAGCCAGTTGCTATTCAGACACAATGCCAGGTACCCAGCTAGCATTCTACATAAATCTATTGCGGGCCAATATCGGCCCGTCAGGGTAGCTGATGGGCCGATATCGGCCGGCTATAGATTTATGTAGAATGCTTATTGGGTTGTCAACTAGAAAGACTCCCTGTACTTCATTACAGTGCAGTTTTAGTTTTATTTTCCTTTGAATAACTGAGCCCATTCTGTTATCTTGGTAACTCCAGTTACGCTTAGATCGGTGCTGGGGTGTGGGTTGGGTAGTCTTGCAAACTACAATGCTGTCGTATGAAGGGTCTTGATTAAACCAAGACTCCGGTTTTCATTCTTTCATATGGTCTTTGTATCCAAGAGCAACCTTTATACATTTGTACATTGTATTCATCACATTTTAGGTAAAGGAAATAGATACACTATCAGTGGTGCAACCCTGGCATACCGGATTCGACCTAATTACCGCACATGCTCCTATAAGCGCACAGTCAAGCAATTCCGTAGTCCTCAGATTATAGCCAATGTAAATTTTGCCTACTTCTTTATAAGGCATATGTTGTGGGTGTCGATGCAATTCAAATCAGTACCCACAACGTATGTTTTATAAAGAAAATCAGAATGATAATAAAAAAAAAAACAAAAAAAAAAAAAAAAAAAAAAAAAAAAACATCGCATAAGAATCATTAGATAAGTCCTTTGCTGATCTTTTTCTAAGTGTATCCTAATTATAGGTGGATACATAGTTTACCGTAAGTTTGCCCAGTAATTGTGAAAAAAAAGCTGAGCGCACGGTGCGGTAATTAGGTCGAATACGGTAATTGTTTGCCTCTCTTCTGAAAAAAAAAAAAACTGGGTATATTCTTTTCAGAAAGGGTTTGATGTACAGGAAGGCAAACAGAAAGTCACAAAAGTGTTCTCAGTCGCTTGAAAAATTACGGTAACCTACTAAATGTATCCATTTCCCTTAAATTCTTCCAAAGTCAACACCAGAATTACGAGTATCGCGCTTGTCTGTGCAATCCTTTGGCTTGGGCCTTCATCAGATTTTATGGATCCTAGGTATGTGACACTCTTTACTGTTTCAAGCCTGGCACCAGTTACACTCGTAAGTAGTATACTACTCTCGCATCATATTAAGATTTATCTGTGTAGTTCAACATTTTTTGTTTGTTTCCGCCGGCCCATCTTCCATTTTGTAGGCCTTGGTGGTTTTGTCAAGACGATCAACTATTCCTGTAAGCTCCTCGTTCTCTCTAAAGATTCCAGCAGTGTCGTGAGCGAATCAGACAGTTACTCTACGTCTAATGCTGACGTTCCAACATACAAAGGGAATCTTTCATTTCTGCCCAAGCATGGATTTTTCTGAAACTTTGTATAATAATAACTAGGCATATGCAACCTATGAAAATGTGCTTATTAAATTAAATAATAAAAAAAGTTGGACTCAGGACGCAACCTTGACTCACTCCCCCCATGAGCTGATACCTGTCTCCAAATAAGTATGTCATACATCTTAAGTTTAATTTAGTTTTAAGATTTTTGCGCTGTGCTGAATGGTGAACACCATAGTAATTCTATTGGTACCACAAAACATTTATATTTAATTTAAGTTAACATTTTCTGATAAATTGATTATAAAAAATCTGAATTTTTTACCAAAAAATGAAAAAAATATCAAAATTAAACTTTCAAAATTAATATGTTATAGTCTTTGTCAAGATTTCATACTACCAGAAAAATTTGCTACATATATCCTCTGTAGCTGTGCCAAATTTCATAAAAAATCAAAACCGGTAACATTGTCATTTTAGGCCTTGAATAGATAGAGGTCGATTTTTACAAAATTGACTATTTTGTTACATTGATAAAAAACAGTAGAGAAAGGCAGTGTTATCAAACACTTCTAACACTTAACAAACCAAAGAGAGTTTAGACAACTCGGAATGAATATAACTTGAGCTACCCATTAAATTTTCATGACTTTCTATTACTTGCCTTCTATTTATATGAACTCTGACTAACCAACTATTACAAATGTAGACAGCATAACAAATTAAATCTAAAGAAATTCTAATTAACAAATTAGGCTTAACAAAATCTTACGCTTTAATTCATGTCAGCAAATCATTGAGCATTTTGTATAATTACTTCCCAAAAGGCATAAAACTAAAATAGGTGTAAAACAGGGTATCCATTCTCACCAATACAAAAATAGGCATAAAACAGGGATATCCATAATCTCCATTGTCATCTTAAGAAGATGTGCAAACGTACTATTGCAAGTAGTTGTTGCTTGTTTGTTTTGTTTGTTTGTTTTGAAGAAGAATTTGCATCCCCATCAACAGATTTTAGGATTTTTGGAGATTTGCTTCTGGACTGGTGAACTCTAACCAAATTAAGAACGCTTGAAAAGAAAATAATACCTATAGACTTAACTTCTGATATATCTATAGCTTGCTTGCAAGCCTATATTGTATTTTGAAATTATAAACACTGGATTTCTTGTCCTGTAACATGTTCAAATGTGTCACTTCAATCGGTATTTCCTGCGATCGAACTGACACTGACACTGGAGTTTTTCTCTTTGTTTCAACAGTTATCTTTGATGACAGCAGCACAGAATACTGTTTATGTGGTCTTAACTTTTGCTATCATAAAAGCAGATCTATCCTTTCTTCCTTACAGTAAGCATATATGAAATTGTTTCTGTTCTGCATAAGTTCTATTCTAGTGCACATAGTTTGACTTAAACAACAAATTGATGTTCTGTAGTTCTTCATGTAAAAGCTTTAAGATTTTTCCAAAGGTTGTATGACATTCATATTTTAGTCATTTGCCTAAGGACTTCCATACTAGTTTGAAACTCCGCCATATATTAATTAACACAGGAGTTTAAAACATCTAACTTGTGTGGTCTCAATGTGAATCTAAAGGATGTATTGAAGAGTTTTTGAACAGTTTTCATTCATTTGGTTGCTGGCAGTTCTATGGTATTTAATTAATTCTGTTTTCACATTGTCTCTGTTTTTTGTGTTGTAATACGTTTTGAAAGGAGGCTTTTAGTATTCAAGTTTTGTTTTAGTTCTTATACTTAAATTCTTTCTTCCGTTGAATATTTTAGCTGAATATAATTTCATTCTTCTTAATACCAACTGCTCTTACTTTCTTTGTTGTTCTTCGTTGATCATATTTCTGAAAAGTTATTCTTTCGTTTTAGAAAGAGTACTAAAGTATTTGGTCAGCATGTGCATAGACCTTACCTAATGAAACAGTGCTAAGCTTGCATGTGTCCATGTGACACAGACTTTAGTTTTTCATTACTGATTGTATTTAAGCTGTAGTGTTTTTATCGCATCTGCTTGTAGCAGGGTGCGATATAGGCGTCCGATTTTCCGTCCGTCCGTCCGTCTGTCAACATTTATGTCGACGTTCGACATTTATGTCAAAGTTAGTATTCTAATCAACTACATGACTAAACAACCATCAAACCTTGCATGAAACATCTCCCTGACCTCCTGACTTTGCAACATAGGCGTCCGCTTTTCCGTATGTCTGTCACTTCGTCCGTCCGTCTGTCAACATTTATGTCGAAGTTCGACATTTATGTCGAAGTTCGACATTTATGTCAATGTTAGTATTTTAATCAACTACAAGACTAAACAACCATCAAACCTTGCATGAAACATCTCCCTGACCTCCAGACTTTGCGACATAGGTGCCCACTTTTCCATTCGTCTGTCTGTTCGTCTGTCCGTCTCTTGACAGTTCTGTTATGTCGAAGTCGACATTTATGTCAAAGTTAGTATTCTAATCAACTACAAGACTAAACAACCATCAAACCTTGTATGAAATATCTCCCTGACCTCCTGACTTTGCGAATTAGGTGCCCGCTTTTCCATTCGTCTGTCCGTTCGTCCGTCCGTCTGTCTCTTAACAGTTCTGTTATGTCAAAGTTCGAAATTTACGTCAAAGTTAGTATTCTAATCAACTACAATTCTACAACAACCATCATACCTTGCATGACACATCTCCCTGACCTCCTGACTTGGCAGATATGTTGACCCAGTGACCGTGACCTATATTTTGCGCTCCACTGACTTTGACACAATTTACCTTGACGTTCCAGATCTTCTCAACTATAAGGCGTACAACTACCAAACTTTGCATAGTGCTTCTCCTAGATGTACTGACTTGGCAAGTACCTTGATCCAGTGACCTTGACCTATATTTTGCGCTCCAGTGACTTTGACATATTTTGTGTCGACGTTCGATATCTCCACATCTATAAGGCCTACAACCATCGAACCTTGCAAAGTGCTTCTCCTCAATGTACTGACTTGGCAGATACCTTGACCTGGTGACCTTGACCTATATTTTGGCTGCAGGGACTTTGACATAATTTACGTCAACGTTCCAGATCTCCTCAAGTGTAAGACCTCTAGCCACCAAACCTTGCACAGTGCTTCTCCTATATGTACTGACTTGGCAGGTATCTTGACCCGGTGACCTTGACCTATATTTTGCGCTCCAGTGCCTTTTACACATTTTACGTCAACGTTCAGTATCTCCTCAACTATAAGGCCTACAACCATCAAACCTTGCATAGTGCTTCTCCTCAATGTACGGACTCTGCAGGTACCTTAACTGGGTGACCTTGACCTATTATTTCACGCTCCATTGACTTTTACACCTTTTACGTCACCCTTCCATATGTCCTCAACTGTAAGGCCTTCAACCACCAAACCTTATATAGCACTTCTTCTCGATGTACTGACTCGACAGGTACCTTGACCTGGTGACCTTGACCTATATTGTGCACTCCAGTGACTTTGACACATTTTATATTGATGTTCGGTATCTCCTCAAATATAAGACCTACAACCACTAAACCTTGCACAGTGCTTCACCTCATTGCATTGGCTTGGCAGGTACCTTGACCCGGTGACCTTGACCTATATTTGACACATTTTATGTTGATGTTTGATAACTCCTCAACTATAAGGCCTACAACCATCATACCTTGCATTGTGCTTCTCCTTGATGTACTGAATTAGCAGGTACCTTGACCTGTGACCTTGACCTATATTTCATGCTCCAGTGACTTTTACACATTTTACGTCAACGTTCCATTATCATTTGGCTGTATGATACGAAAAGTCAGTGCTGAAGATATAGCCATTAGAGGGAATGGGACTGACCTGGAATATATGTGCCCCACTAGGCACTTTGTCTACATTTTTTCAACCCAGTTTTCCAAGTAAGCACTGCTAAGAATGAAATAAACTTATTTAATAACCACATTCTGATCGTGGCTCCTGTGACTTTTGCGCCAGCAGGTGCGATGACGTCTTCCGCGGAATTCTTGTTTTCCAATATTGAGTGTCTTCGTGTGTGTTTTGTACCAGCTGTGAAATCTTCTGCTGTGGTTTTGACAATATTGTGCTTTTTTGTATTTACTAAGCGTGAACAAGTAATCACATATTGCCTGTTTATATCTTTGTTACTCTGTTATTTTTGAGGCATTTATCCAGTTTACACCAAAGTTTATAGTTGACAAGAAGTCCACATTGTTGTATTTACTCATAAATCCATTGAAGATTGACAATTCTGAATGTTGAAATCAACAGACATGGACCCTGAAGATTTAAATCAGGTGTCCTAGGATAGTAATCATTACTTGGTCAGCAAGTTGTGCCCACCATGCCTATCTGCCTGAACGGGTAACTTTAAAGCTAGACCCAGGTTTCATAATCATCATCATCAGTTACAAGACCATTATCTGCTTTTTATTATCTGACAAATACTTCCACAATCAAGTATTTGAAGTGGAATCCTATATATACAGATACAGAGAACTTGGACTTAGTGTCTGCATGGTCCAGATCATGTAAACAAAGTTTTTTGGGGGGACATGGTCTTCAACAAGGTGCAATTCAGTCAACTGGATAAAAATGAATATGTACAATTATGGTATCAACTTCTTATACAAATCATACTATATCATGGTAATCCAAATTGAAAGCTATTGATAAGTTGACTTTACACGATACTTCTTATACAAGAGTATTGGGTAATTTCATATTTTGCCGACTCAGGACTATATGTATTCAGGCTGTTCAAACAACATGTTACCGGTCTTCAATTTTTATGAAATTTCATGTGTTTATTCCTAATACATATGGAAATTTTTTGTGTTGAAATGGTGTCTTGACAATAATCGAAACATGGTAAAATTGCAGATAATATCTGGATGAATACATAACCTGCAGCTGAAATATGGGGCTACTGTTCAACTTACTGTTCAACTTACGTTATTGCTCCAACACTATTGCTAAGTACATGAAGCCACCCTAGTATCAAAACATGTACTAATGATGGTCTTAATTAATAAAACATTCCAGCATCTGAAAAATGAAATCCTGTTTACTGTACGAAGGTTAATATTAGGGCACCCCCTGATTTGGTAGTGGCCGTGTATAAAACACCATAAATTTACAAAGGAACTACATTTAAAAGCCAATGCCTCATAATCATCAGTGCTATACCCTAGGCAACCATTGTGCAGAATTTCATTCAATTCCAAGCGTGGGCAGAAACCAATGTAAATTTCCTATACCGTGTAAGAGCCCCTTTCTCTTAGTCTAATGCTGACGTTCCAACAGACAAGACTAATACACATTGCTGACGCTTAAGGTATTATCTTCCTGTTCGCACAACTACTCGTTCTACAGCATTTCTCTTTTCTGTCTGAGACTGGAGATTACTTTACTTAGACGGTTAATGAGACTGATGGTTCGGTACTATCGACCTTTCATCGGAAGTCTCGTTACCATTTGCTGGATCTACGCGTAAGCCATTTGCTTGTTATCCAGATTTTGTTACAAATGTCACTTTTATAATATAAATCATATATGAATTGAATTCGAGTTGCTTTGCTTACCTTCTTAAGGGGACTTGATACACTTGATAAATTTTCTGCCATCTTTCACAAGGAAGTAACTTTTGTCTCTTCCGGTTTGTATTATTCACTCTTAGACCCTTCTGAAAAGGGTTCTGTAATAGCAGGAAAGAATTTGCTCCCAACGGGAGCAAATTCTTTTCTGCTATTATAGACCCCTTTTCAGAAGGAAGACAAACAATTTGATAGAGTTGTCTCCTCTCCCTGAATATGTATTCGTTCCCCTTAAGCCGGGTTCACTAACAAGGCTTGGTCACTGCTTACGTCCGTTGTGCTTAGTGTTTTGGCAGTTTTGACACCATCCTCATCAGGATGTTGTCAGTCTGATTACAATCATTTTCAATACATCTTTATGATGGTTGGTGAATGCCTAGTGTGTTTGATATTACTAGGTTTTTGTATGTGGCTAAATCGAGGAGTTTAGTCATCTGCTTTTTGTTTCAACTAAGCCGGATTGTCCACATAATTTATCATAAACCCTGTCGGTCTGTGTGACCTTACCGACAATGGCGGTCTAATATTCTTGAACTATCAGAATGGCATGTCTGGTCGGTTATCGAAAGATCCATCTAGCAGCTTACTTACATCTATATCGGATCGTTATCGCCGACAGGATTCCTGTCGGGCCAATAACGGTTCAATATGTATATTTTAGTAGAATGCTTGCTGGGACCACAGTTTTATCAGAGTAGTTTTCCATGATGATATTATCGTAACTCCATGTTGGTGCATGAATTTGAATGATTCCGATTTGGAAAGGGATTGTCTCAAGGGCATGTTAATGAATCTACCTGACACCTATTCCTTTGCTCACAATGCCGTTGTGTAGCAGAAATCCAACACCATCCCAGTTGGCATTCTATTTATTGAGCCAGTGCACAACAAAACCATAAAACGGCATGTGCGCCCAGCGAAGACTCAGATCAGCCTGGGTACCCACCCAGTCTGATCAGTCTTTGCTGTTCGCATGAAGAAAGCTTGGGTCCTTAGCTACCCAATGAGTGCACAGCAGAGACCCTGATCAGACTAGGCGGATGCCCAGGCTGATCTGAGTCTTCGCTTGGCGCACATGCATTTTGTTGGTTTTGTCGTGCGCTGGCTCAATTTGCTTTGGACCGTAATCGTCCCGAGAGGGTTTCTATCAAGTTTACTATACTTGTTGATATATCCGATAACTGCTGGCTGTGTGTCAAAGAGTAAAGACCCTAATCAGACAACACGTTCGATGGCGTCTGATCTCAGTCTACACTGTTTGCGCAAGCTCTACTATATTTAGCCTAAACATTCGGACACGCTAATTCCTTATGATTTGATACTTGGCTAATAGCTAAACAAAATCACTTTGAAGAAGACCCGGTATCCTTCTTCCATTCTTGCTTCATCAAGAGTTCTTCCATCTCAGCTTACTGAAGCCAGAACGACACTGTAATGTACTCTGCTTTCAGAATTTTTTTTTTTTTTTTTTTTTTTTTTACAGGGCGCTTTACTCAGAAAAAGTAAATAAACAAATTTTTATTATGATTCAATGCAAAACCATTTGTCGCAAATACACCTGCACTAAAAGTTCTATTCTTTTCAGTGGTTTTAAAATTTTCGAAAAATTTCATTTTTCCAATAGGTAAAAATGGTCACAAATTATGCGAAAATCGATAGTGTAGGTAGTTTGGATGCAGGTTTTCAATTAGTTCCACTTGTTTTAAATTTCTGGAATTTTTATATTATTGTTATGGAACACCAATGATTTATAATCATGCAGTGAACTGCAAAACTCTTCAATAAAAATATCCAAAAATCCATAATACTCTAAAAATTGCTTAGGTCATACCCATTTTATCCCTAAAATTAATTTTACAGTAAATATTTGAAAACAAAGCGCAAAGACAGAAAATTCAAGCGAAAACGCCCTTTCAAATGATGTGTAAAGGACAATAAGAAAGATAAAAATGTACGAACCTGAGACGTCACAGGTGCGAATGTGTTACTGACATGGCTTTGCGGGGGTGGTGCGTGCCCGTAGTGTGGTGGTCCTCCATGGTGATGAGGGTGGTGAGAATATTCATGTGGATAGCCACCATAGGGTGGATGGTACACTTCCGGTGGTGGTCCACTCTTACTCATTGTCAAGCTGAAATTAACAATACATTACAACACACAGTAGTTTGAAAAAAAAAAGTTTTATCTTTTTTCACTTTGTTCTTGAAGAATCACAACCTGGGGATCCCAAACACAACTTCCGTATTCGAAAACCGGGCGAACAAGACTTTAATATGCTGCCTCTTTTACATTCTGAGGACACAGATACAGATTTCGATTCAGGAAACCAAGTGTTGTGTTTGCCTTAGTACACATGTTGCTAATATGTGTATTCCGTCTCAAGCCATGTGTGATTGTCACTCCTGGGTATATAATGGAATCCACATTTTCAGGACCGTTCCCCTAAAGTGAAGAAGCTCAATCTAATTTCTTCCAAGTTGCCTGCATTATATTGCCTTTAACAAGCGGAAATTACACACCCCATTTGAGCCATTTTCTTGCCCAACATCCTAATGTATCTATATCACTCTGAAGTTTCAGTAAGTCTCTGCATCTCTAATGTGACGACAGTTATCTGCGAAAAGTCTTATTTCTGAGTCAATGTCTGCGCAAGTATCATTGATGTACACAGAGAACAACAATGGACCAAGGACAATCCCTTGTGTGACACCAAACAAAACTGGAGCCAATTTTTTTACCACTAACGACAATTCGTTATTTTTATAACAATAAAAAGGAATCCATCACCTGAGTCTCTTTCCGTCACTGCCATAACCAAATAATTTACTATTAAGTATTTCTTGAGGGGGTGGGGGGGGGGGGGGTATGCCGTCTCGAAGTCCAGAAAAGTCAGCTGAGTTTCACAACATTTCGCAGTATTGTAAACATAATATGCATGTCTTAACCCTTAAAGCGCCATGCAAAATTTATACCAGACGACATTCTAAAAGTTTCGTTTTTTTTTTTTTTTTTTTTTGTTTTTGTTTTTCAGAGAAAACAAGTCTTGATATTTCATGTGAATCGTCTGCTTGGCATATTAAAGCGCCTAGCAAAATTCGTCCCAGAAGACATTCTAAAATTTTCGTTTTTGTTTTTCAGGAGAAAACAAGTCTTGATATTTCATGTGAATTGGCAGACGATCCACATGAAATGTCAAGACTTGTTTTCTTCTTAAAAAATCAAAATTGTCGTCTGCTTTAATTGTGATTAGGCGCTTTAAAGGTTAAATACAGTCTAAGATTTCGACGGCATATCACAATTCCACTGTCCGTCGGTATATTTACTGTTATTCAATAGTCATGTGAACAAACAATGCAAATCTTGAACAGACTGCAAATTCACAAGCCGACTTTTAACCCGTGTATGCCGAGTGGACTCTTCTTCCTCAAGTCTTTGAACAAGTCCATTTCCTATATAAAGGGTGTCTGGTTAGTTCTTATTATTATCATGTTTTGTTGATATTCCTTAATGCACTGTAGACCCTGATCAGACGCCCGCGTTCTGTGACGTCTGATCTGGGTCTACACTGTTTGCTATGTCCTTTTTACGGGGCGCTAGGCTTAAATGGGTTAATCAATGTGAGCATCCATGCAGTTTGATCAGACTTCGTTGTCCGCATGATGAAAATCTGCCATCCATCACGAAAACATGCCTATATAATGTTGACCTCTTAAACCCCACTTTTATATAGTAAATGGGGTTTACAGGGGTATACATTATTTTTCTTATTTCTACTCAAAAACATAGATTAGGAGTACTCGTTAGAACCGCCTCGGCGAGGCGGTTCTAACGAGTACCCACAATCCATGTTTTGAGCAGAAATATGAAAAATATCAGAGTTTTTTTATCTGAAAATTTTCAGTTTTTGGAGGTGACATTTTCTGTATATTTGAATTCATAGACGTGTTTTCGTAATGCTTTGCTGTCCCGAAATGCGACCAGTAAATAATCTGTTCACATTGCGTGAAAGTGTATGCTGATCTGAATTTTAGCTGGGTACACATGTCCGAAGGTACGGTTTCTGATGTAGCAGCCCGTGTATTTTTTAGGTCCAATAAGTCACGGTGTATTTTCTAGGTTCCAATAAGTCAAGGTAGTATACATGTTTTCATTCCAGAACATTGTAACAAAGATTTCTAAGTCGCAATGTACCGAAGATTCCGACACTCTTATATTATTTATTTATTTTTTTTTTTTCTTGTATTCTATGATTTGATCGTTGCTTATTTGTATATTGAAAATAAATAAGAGAAATAAAACAATACCTATTCACAGTATCCACCAAAAGGTCCTTATCTGTGATCGAATGAGTGGTAAACAGTACTCAGAACTTACATGTGTGATACCGGTATTCACTCATGCGAATCCACAATAACAGCTGAGGAATTGTGTTACAAAGAACTGATTGTTCCGAACTCGTGACTTTCACTCAGACATCATTCGGACACCTTAATTAACTCCTCACCAAACGTGACCCATGAATTGAACAAGTCCACTTTAATTTAACCCTTGTCCTGCTGAATACAGATGCCACACCCACCTCTAATTTTCAGCCGGTCTGGTTACCTGATCCGAATTATTGCTATTAATTCACATACTTAATGGCAAACAGTACAGATCCAGATCAGTTGGCTTGAAGCCAACTGATCTGGATCTACACTGTTTGCAAAGGCAGGGTATATCCGGGTTCAGCAGGACAAGGGTTAACTTAATCTAATTACTACCAGTTGATGTGTCTAAATTTCTTGATAAGTGGTCTGCTCAGTGGCGTTTGATCTGGGTCTATGCTGTTCGAATAAGGACAATTAAGTGTAGTAGCGAAGTGATTTGTGCACTGGCCCTGGTGGCTAGAGGTCCCGGGGTCGATCCCTGTAGAGAGTGAGACTTTTTTTCTGGGCCCGAACGTACTCCTTTAACATCATTAGCAAGGATGGTTTTAACCTTTACCACTTTTCTGGGCTAATTCAGCAGACGACAAAATTGATAATAGTTTTTATCTTTTTTCTCAGAAAATAGGTTTTGGCGGTTCGTGTAAATTGTCTCTACAATTTGTGAAACGCCAACGCCTGTTTCCTGGGGAAACTAAGAGAAATATTTCAAAATGTCGTCTGCTGAAATTTTTATCCAGCATGCAAAGTGCTACTTCTTTAAATATAGTTTTCGCTTAATTTTTAGCAGTAACATTTTTTTTTTTTTTTTTTTTTTTTTTTTTTTTGATTTTAACGAAAGATGTTCAGCGAAAAAGTTGTAGTGGACAACCTCCGCAAACTTCAAAAGGTTCCAGCTTAAAATAATTTATAGATTAGATGAAGAAATCTATTCTTACAAGATCCTGTCGTTTTGCAGCCCGCATCTGTCAATGATATACTATTGTGATGTACAGAAAGCAGGTGAAAATCCGTCTTTGACACGGGTATCAATAGTCACGGGTAGGAAACTTCATAATCGGAGCCAGTGGCTCTGTGGCTCTGATAAAATTCATGTTTTAGACGGAAATTTGCAAGATGAAGAAATAACCCATATGGTTTACTTCTAGCAAGAACAATTCCTTAGAAAGCTAAAACAAAAATAAATTTGTGAGACAAAAAATCTTGAAACATGAATTGGTCGATATGATACTCAAAAACTTCTTCCAAACGCCATTCTTGTAATTATTTATGGTGCTTCGTTATCACCTTAGATTTCATTCTGAGTGTTTATGGAAGAACAGTGTTAACGTCTAGATCGCTTGTTCAGAGATTTAAAACATTATGTATGTCTTTATCCCCTATCATACATAGTTACCCCTACCGCTAAAACAAGACCACAAAAATTGCACCTGTGACGTGATCGATTTCATCGCATATCTTGAAACCGAAAAAGATCCACGTAAATCCACTACCAGAGGCCGTGCTTGTTTTATAAGGTTGTACGTCCCCGTCAAAATATTTTAGAGCAAAAATTAACTGTTATAGCACAGAATATGTGTCCAAAGATCAGAAGAGACAAACGTTGCTGCAAGGCTTCAATACTCGCAACTGGACAGAGGCTGTCTTTTATAATAATAGTTCTGCAAACATTAGCCCTCAGCTATCAGAGCCGGGCCGATATATTCAGAGCCGCCCTACACCATCGGAGCCATTGTTTATTTGCCCTCCATTTCCATTAGTTTGTTGTCAATTTTTATTTTTCGGTAAGTGAGACAGGTCAAACAATAATTTCACAAATAAAAAATGCCAAACAGTCCAGGCGCATATGCATTTTATGGAAAAATAACCGGGAATAGCGCACGGTCGCTGAACCTTCGACGATCAGTTTATTCATCGATCTGTCCACGCCACAAGTAATTCAGACGAGATTGTACACATTTACATTACAAACTATCTATTAGGTGAGAAAACTGTTAAAAGACTTGAGAGCAGCATGTAATTCTCCTTTTTGAGAAAAAAACTACCCCACAAAAACAGATTCTTTCGACGAGTGACTGACCTACCTCTTTTGTTTTACTTTTTTCAGCCGCTATATTCGGAGCCGCACATGCTTCGGAAGACGCACACAACACTTGCTTATCAGAGCCACTGGCTCCGATTATGACGTTTCCTACCCGTGATAGTCATCGAATGGTATTATTAGAAGGTTATTTAAAACTTGCCAAGAGAAAAGTAATTTAAAAAGGATTTTAAATATTTTTTGCGTCGATGTTTCTGGGATAAAGTTTTATTTATTTATTTATTTAATATAGCTTTGGATTTTTACATATGGTAGACTATTCGATTAGCTCACTAAGGACGTTTTCTATTTGCCGGGACGTCGGTTTGTGACGATCCCAGAAAATATAACAAAAAATCTTATATAAACAGATTAATGTCTGTTTTATTTTCATTTCAAATCAAGAAATTTCATAAAGCTTAATAAAAGCAAATATTAACTCTTTCGGTGACAGACGATATTTGTCGTCTACTTTTCTTTTTAACAAATTTTCGCTTGGAAAGAGGTTTATACGTAAACTTGAAAGACTGAATGTCAAACAGCGTTGATCCAGATGAGCTCATACGAGCCGTCTCATCTGGATCTATGCTGTTTGCAAAAGCCTATTATTATAGCACGTGGCAGTGAAAGTTAAAAGAATCACATTGTTGTTCGATTTTACCCGTTACATTGAAAATTTAATAAACTTTAGTATACCCTTGTCCCATATCTCTATGTAAACATGAACAAACATAACGAAAACATACCTATATAATTTTGACCCCCTTAAACCCCACTTTTATATAGTAAAACTGGGGTTGACAGGGGTATACATTATTTTTCTTATTTCTGCTCAAAAACATAGATTGTGGGTACTCGTTAGAACCGCCTCTATCTATGTTTTGAGCAGAAACGTGAAAAATATCCGAATGTTTTTATCTGAAAATTTTCTGTTTTTAGAGATGAAATTTTCTATATTTTTGAATAGGTGTGTTTTAGTAATGATTTGCGTCGGTACTTCGACGTTTACGTCTAAATAATTCGTCTTTTTTTTTTTTTTTTTTTTTTTTTTTTAACTTAGCTAAGTACGCGTGTCCAGCGACAGCTGTTGAGGTAATCTACGCCGACTTTTCTAAGCTATCACATCCCACAAACTCTAGCTGTGTTTGTTCTACTAGGATGAAAGGATTTCAATTTACTACTTCGAGACAAGAAGGCAGGCATTTTCTTTTCATCATCAGGGGAAGTGACCTCATGATGTGGATGGGAGGTTGGGCGGGTGGGGTGGAGTGGATGGGAAAAAGATACCTACTCACCTCTATTTACCGTTCTTTCGCTGGTTTACATTTTTTTAATTCCCGTAAAATGAGACAGTAGCTCGGGGGTGGTTGGGTAAGGCAAAGGTGTCGTGTATCTCGCGTCACCGGAGCGTCAAACTGATATTGGCTTACAGTTGGGCAAGGCCTGCCATCTTTGCAGCAAGTGGGGGTAGAGTGGGGGATGTTTTTGTTTCTTCAGTTTCTTCACTTTCATTTTCCTCTTTATCCCCTGTCCCTCTCTTTCATCTCCTCTACTATCTCTTAGCTATCTCTTCTCCCTTTCTCTGGGAGACGACACAAAATGACCCACAAGGGTTGACGTGTCGTTAAACCCCAACACAATGAGACAGTAGCTCAAAAGCACTAAAAATGAGTCGAACTATGTGATACTGTGACTTTGAGGCATATGCGGACAGTAAAGGTTCGTGACCTGCATCATATAATTTTGACCCCCTTAAACCCCACTTTTATATAGTAAAACTGGAGTTTATAGGGGTATGCGTTATTTTTCTTATTTCTGCTCAAAAATATAGATTGTGGGTACTCGTTAGAACCGCCTCGCCAAGGTGGTTCTAACGAGTACCCACAATCTATGTTTTGAGCAGAAATATGACCATATCAGAATTTTTTATCTGAAAATTTTCAATTTCCGGTTGTAAAATTTTCAATATATTTGAATAGCCATGTTTTCGTAATGTGTTTAAGTGGCGCCCGTCTTCGGATCTGGAGGTTATAGGGTCGATTGGTGCTACATGAAGTAATTCTGTCTCTTGGCGCTCAGCATTATGTTGAAGAGCAAGGAATGTCACACCGGTGTAAGTAATATGCAACATGTGGTAGTATCCTTTCATAATATCTGGGACATGATACTGCAGTGAGGAGACACATAAAAATGGCATAATTTCTCATCACTACGTCGCTGTCCGCTTACAGATTCATTGAATTATGTAGAGCGTATCGATTTACATAGTATATACCAAAGTCCCTTATCAGACTCGCTGGCTGATCTGGAACTTTACTGACATAAGCCCAGAGAGCACAGGCACTCGTTTCATAATAATATGAACCTTCACCATAGTATACTAGGGTGAAGGTTCATATTATTATGAAACGAGTGCCTGTGCCAGAGAGCACCTTTTCTCAATGCGTGTCTAAGATAAATAAATAAATAAATTAATAAATAAAAATCAACGTTTTACCGATACGTAGACGAACGCGAGTTTTTCTTGACGAATCTTGCAAAATGATAAATGCTCATCTGATTGGAGAAATACTTGTAAAATGTAGCAAGCTGGGACCTCTTGAAGAAGTTTGCGGAGGTCGCGCGCTACAGCTTAATCGCTGATTACATGGTTCGCAAAAATCATAAGTAGAAACGTTATTGCGAAAAAAAAAACTAAGCGAAAAAACCTTTAAAAATAGAGTATAACGTAGTGCACCGTCCTTTGGATGGGGACGTTTCCTGGAAGGCCTTATGTATATCAAAGATCCTACTGCTGAGACAAACAAATGCTGTTTAATTGTCCATCTGGCAAACTAGCTTCCCTGCGGGTAATGGTCGAATACGGCTGATTGTAGAAGTGATAGAAAGAGGAAAGGAAGCCTAGATCATGATTTAACTCTAGCCTTCTCATCAATACAAAACAATCGTGGTGATATATCAGTCAAATAGCCAGTATCTGGAAATCCCATACATGAAATCTACAATGTCAGTACGTGAAAGGTAAGATTGCAAGTACCGTATATCACTAAAATATACAGTATATTAAGTTGATTTCGAGGGTTGAGCGCAAGACTATTGTAACTCAAACATATTTTTGAAACCCTTGTTTAGGGGCAACTTGGACCCCTTTGTAAACAATGCAAATTTAGGTGCCATTGCTCATACGAGCAATGGCACCTAAATTTTCATTGTTTACAGAAAGAAATGTTGTAATCTTCATAACGCCTTCATGGTGAGGAGATTAGGTTTGGGGAAAACCAACCGTCTGACTTACACCAGTCTTGCGCTCAACCCTCGATTTGAACCCAGAGAAAACAGAATTAATTTCTTACTATACTTGTCCTCAGTAATGTTCATTCTGTTACCCGTTGATGTGTCTTAACCCTTGTCCTGCTGAACTCGGGTATGCCCTGCCTTTGCAAACAGTGTACCAGTCTGACACTCCTGGACCCAGTTGTTCAAAGCTAACGACATCGTTAGTTAACGATTCGTTAAAATTAACATCGAGTGATACGCAAAAATGCTGATTTTTTTGCTGAAAAAATGTGAGTAGCTTTTGCAGTGCAAAAGCTACTCACATTTTTTTTCAGCAAAAAATATCAGAATATTGTATTCTGAATCTGCTAAAACAGTTAACGAAATGACCCTTAACGAGCTCGTTAAGCTAACGACGCTTTGAACAACTGGGCCATGTTCTACAAAGCTTCTGAAGAAGCCAACTGATCTGGATCTGCACCGTTTGTCATTAAATATGTTAATTCGTATCAACAACCTGGGCCAAGTGATTTGATTGGCTGAAAATTGTAAATGGGCGTGGCATCTTAATTTACTCAAGGGCAGTCCAAGGGTTAAAACCTGTTGGATCGGTAGCAAAGATTGTGCACCCTGATTAGACACCGTGTTGGGATTTATTTCTTATCATTTCATTTCCTTGAAACTATAAGATTATTTTTTGTCTGGGCTAAAATCAATCGACCATTTTATAATGGCATACTTGTTAATTACATTAAAATCAATGTTTAACAGGTTTGCTGCAGAAAAGGGATCATCAATTATTAGTTACATATCAGTTAGCATCATTAGTAACAAAACGTATGTTTCCTTTAATTTCACTTACTATGTCATTTATACGAGGGATGTTCGAAATGAATTGCTTATTTCTATCTGGAGACTTCAAATTTCAAGTTAGCCCAAAAGTACTCATTTCATGCCCTCGAAGTACTCCCCGTGGCTAGAAATGCAAAGTTTCAGCCGATGTATCCACTTCTTGAAGGCGTCACGGTACGCTGGTTTGGGCACAGTAATAAGATACTGATGAATGGCAGATCCAAGTGTCTGTCGGGACTGGTATTTCCGCCCAGCAAGGAATGCTTTCAATTTCGGAAACAAAAAGAAATCACATGGGGCAAGGTGTAGGGAATACGGGAGGTGAGGCAAAACAGTTACTTTTTCTTTCTTCAAAAACGCCGTAACTATTGCGGAGGTATGAGCTGGGGCATTGTCATGTAAAAGACGGGCATATTTAAAACCAGTGGCAGGGCGTCGTTTCTGATAATACTTTTTCAGTTTCTTCAGTACTACGTCTTTGTAGTACTTTCCGGTGATGCCTTTGCCCTTTTTCACTGGCTCTTTTATTGCGACTCCTTCACCAGAGAAGAAGATTGCATACAAAACCTTCTTTGTACTCCAAGAACGTTTGGCAATTATTGGGCATTTGCTGTGTTTAGTGGCCCAGATCTTATTGCTAACCTTTCTGACGGGCTCAAAATAATGGACCCAGGTTTCATCACCTGTAACGACATTGGCAAACTGCTTTTTGTCATATTTTGGAAACATCTGAAGCAGCTTTTTGGCCACTTTAACCCGTTGCCTCTTTTGCTCGTCAGTCAACAGATGTGGCACCCATCTAGCAGAAATCTTTCTGACTTTCAAATGCTTCTTCAAAATAAGGTGAAACGTTGATAGTGATATGCCTACCTTTCGTGCAATATCACGAACTGTAAATCTGGCATCTCCTTCAATGATTTCCTTTATTTTGGAAACGATTTCTTTACGAGATGCAGATTTTGGCCTACCTGATTTCGGTGCATTTTTGATGGACTCTACACAAGACTCAAATTTCTTTTTCCACCGCCGAACTGTGTCATAAGACACACAAGAAGGTCCAAAAGCAGTAGAAATTTCAGTCATCAGCTTCTTCAAAGAACAACCAAGTTTTGAGCGAGCTTTGATATAAGCCCGTATTTCATCTTTTTTGTCGACGCTTCTACCAACCATTTTTACTGCAGTGGTCAATGACTGCGTGTATTCAAATGGCAAATTTTATGTCTTACACTTAGTCTAACATGTACATTTATACACCATTGTGTAGATATTGAATAGCCCTATACAGATATGTATTGGTTTTTATCGTGCCCCACGTGGATATCGAGCTAGAGGACAATAAGCAATTCATTTCGAACATCCCTCGTATGTATTACAAGCAATGTGAGACCCTTGAGGTATTCCTGCAGTAATATATCTCCACGAGGAATGAGAGCCTACGGAGAGGGGGCGGGGCAGGGGAGGGGAAGTACCTGTTCTCTTGTTCCTCTAAAACAATGGCATTTTTCCTTGTTAATCTTGATTTTCTATGTTCCTTGTTCTCTAAAATTGCCTTTGTTCCCCTGTTCCCTTCAGTTATAGACTTTTGTTCCCTTGTTCCCCTGAAATAAATGGCCTTATTCCCCTGTTCCTCAAAACCCCTGGGAGGGCCTCAGGAATAACTCCCCTTTATGCAAATCTCGCAGCTGTCAATTTTGAGGCAATCAGAGAACCATTCTGCAAAGTTTTCTTACAATCCTATTCTACGAAGCGTGAATAATAAACCCGTATGGCAAACCCGATTAAACGCTTTGCTGAATATAGACCTATGGAATGACTTTCGCAATCCTTAAATTCTTAAGACGCCTGATTGCACCTTTTCTTTTAGGGTTCATATCTGTTCATCAGAACATTATGACGTTTTTTGTTGTTGTTTTTTTTGTCAATGGTCTGTGGCTCGTTTTTGAATGCTCTGTGGCTGGAGTAGTCGATTACATCTTACGTTTTGGCGTCAACAAAAAGGCCTTGTCATTTTGCAAATTTGTTGCAAGTTTAAAAAATCCTTGGTGCTAAACATGCTAAAAACAAAGCAAACAAAATTTCATTTTATCTCCTGACGTTGAGGTCCGTCATAATTTTGTGCCATTTGATTTTCCGCTCGGTCCCGGCAAATAGACGTATGATTAAAGCACCTTCGCGCAATGTACATCATTAATTCTATCAAATTGTTATTCTAAATAGAGGATGTCTTCTTTCTCTCTTTTTTTGTTTTCAAAACTTGATTTTGGAGTGAACTTGAAGATCATTTTGTAAGGATGTTAAGAAATGCACACAATAAAAGTTGAATCAAAGGATTTGACAAAAATAACAGTTTTATGACATTTATAATCCTTGAAGGCATGCTCATTCTTCCATACAGAGGCTGACAGCATTAGGTCAAAGTCTTTCCTATATGATTTGTGTAGAAGTACCTCTTTTTCTCCTGAAAAAGGCTCATACCGTATTTGCTTGCTCAGAATAGGACTGAGACTGGAAAGTCACATTTCTCTAGAATAAGACAAATATTTTCCTCTGGACAATACCGTATTTACAACAAATATTGGGATACATTAATAGCTTACACTTGTCCTAAGGTCTGAACACGTCTTTTTGACTACCAGTTGATGTGTCTGAATCAATGATTCCTTTCTTTGTTATTAAAAAACAACCAGTTTTTATTAATAGTGAAACTTCGGAAGGGGCTCCAGTTCATTACGAAAACACGCCTATTCAAATATATAGGAAATTTCACCTCCAAAGAACTGAAAATTTTCAGATAAAAAAATCTGATAATTTTCATATTTCTGCTCAAAAACATAGATTGTGGGTACTCGTTAGAACCGCCTCAGCATCTGCTCAAAAACATAGATTGTGGGTACTCGTTAGAACCGCCTCGCTGAGGCGGTTCTAACGAGTACCCACAATCTATGTTTTTGAGCAGAAATAAAAAAATTAATGTACACCCCTGTAAACCCCAGTTTTACTATATAAAAGTGGGGTTTAAGGGGGTCAAAATTATATAGGCATGTTTTCGTGATGTTCATTAGGTGGGACCATTGTTGTTCTCTCTGTACACTAATGATATTTCCACGGACACCGACTCAGAAATAAAATTTTTCGCAGATGACTGTGTTTGCTATCGTGAAACTAGAGATGCAGAGGACTCGCTGAAACTTCAGAGGGATATAGATAGTTTAGGATGTTAAAAAATCTCAGCTTGTTAAATGCAATATAATGCAGATAACTGGGAAGAGAAATAAAATCGAGGCGTCTTACACTTTAGAGGAGCAGTCTTGGAAAATGTGATTCCATTAAATACCTAGGAGTGACAATTGCACACGACTTGTGGTGGAATACACATATTAGCAACATATTCCTGGGACGGAATCTTTATAAGTGTCCCCAGGGTGTAAAGAGGCAGAATATATAAAGGACTTGTTCGCCCGATTTTAAAATATGGCAGTTGTTTTTGGGATCCCCAGGGTGTGGTTCTTCAAGAAATAGAAAAAAAGTTCAGAACAGGACTGCTAGGTTTGTAACTAGCAATTATTGCTTTGAAAGTAATCCCCAGGGTGTGGTTCTTCAAGAAATAGAAAAAAAGTTCAGAACAGGACTGCTAGGTTTGTAACTAGCAATTATTGCTTTGAAAGTAAGAGTATGACTATATGTGAATCGCTCAAAAAAAGTAGGATAGTAGACATACTCTTGTACAAAAGGTCTAGATGCAGCCAGCATTCCAACGGATGACCTCACCCCCTCCAATAAGACATTGTAGAAAGCATCACTCATTGACTTTTCAGACTCTCACAGCAAGATCTGGGCCCAGGTGTTCAAAACTAACGATGTCGTTAGTTAATGATTCGTTAAAATTTCAATCGAGTGATACGTAAATATGCTGAAATTTTTTGCTGAAAAAATGTGAGTAGCTTTAGCAAAAGCTACTCACATTTTTTAAGCAAAAAATATCAGAATATTGTATATTGAATCCGCTAAAACGGTTAACGAAATGACCCTTAACAAGCTCGTTAAGCTAACGACGCTTCGGACAACTGGGCCCAGACATATACAATGGCTTGTTCTTCTCCCAAACCATTAGAGATTGGAACGTCCTTCCAAATTCCATTAGTTCCTCCTAGGTGCTTTGGTGAGCGCAAGGGACTAATTTCTTATGTCATGGTCCTGGTGAATGAAAGTAAAAGTTCTAATTCAGACATAAAGCTCTAGATAAGTGGAGGTATCTTGAAAATATCTTTTTATACCCCGCCACAAGACAGTGGCGGGGTATTATGGTATCACGCTGGCTGTCCGTCCGTCTGTCGTCCGTCCGTATTTTCGTTTCCGGATGATGTTGAGTAAATGTCAATGGATTTTTACCACTCGGTGTGTGCATTGATATTGTGGAGATCTGGTATGGGATTGTCAATGGGCAAATTTCCGGATGATAACTTTGGTAAATATCAATGGATTTTCACCAAAAACTTGGTGTGTGTATTAATATTGTGGAGACCTGGTTTGGATTGCTGATGGGAAAATTTCGTCAGTTTTTGACAAACTTATCTGCCCTCAACACGTCGGTATTTTCATTTCTGGACGAAACCTTCGGTAAATCTCAATGGATTTTCACCAAACTTGGTATGTGCATTGGTATTCTGGAGATCTGCTTTGGGATAGCTAATGGGCAAATTTCGTCTATTTTTGACAGAGTTATCTTCCCGCAATACATTCGTATTTTACTTTAAGTACAATAATTTGAGTAAATATCAATGGATTTTCACCAAATTTAATATGTGCATTTATATTGTGGCGATCTGTTTTGAGATTGCTCATTGACAAAATTCATCAATCGACTTAACTGCCCGCAATATGATAATGGCGGGGTATTATCGCTTCACATTTTAGTTTTCTTCTTTCTCCATGAAAATATGTTGTGGATACTCATTAGAAGCACCTGAGTACATACCCATAACACGTTTTTTTTGTTTTTTTTTATTGTTTTTCTGGAGAAATAGGAAGAAATATCAACATTTTCTGATTGAAAAAAGTTCCTTATCAAGAGCTATATTAAGACCCTGATCAGATATCAGCTGAAGCATTTTGTGGCATCTGATCTGGATCTACAATGTTTGCTCAGCCCTGTAAGTTCAAATACTTAGAGCAAATATGATATTACCAAAACACGCCTATCCAAATATATTGAAAATTTAACCTCCAAAAACTGAAAATTTTCAGATAAAAAACTCCGACAGTTTTCATATTTCTGCTAAAAACATAGACTGTGTGTACTCGTTAGAACCGCCTCAGCGAGGCGGTTCTAACGAGTACCCACAATCTGTTTTTGAGCAGAAATAAGAAAAATAATGTATACCCCTGTAAACCCCAGTTTTACTGTATAAAAGTGGTTTAAGGGGGTCAAAATCATATAGGCATGTTTTCCTGATGATACAACAGGTAACAGGAATGGATGTAGCCACTGGTATGCTGTGTAAAAAATGCAGCAGATATTTTGAGATATTTGTCTTATTTTCCCCAGATAATAGGTTTTGATAGTTCATGCAAATTGTCACATTAGGAGACAATTTGCATGAAATAGTCTATTTTCTGGGGAAAATGCAGACAATATATTTGAATAAAATGTCAAAGCCTATTTTGTGGAAAAAAATCAGGAATAAGAGCTAACATCAGACCGCAGAGCTAGCCTGAACTGGTGCCCGCCCATCTTACCTGTGAACAATGTGACCTAAAACCATTGGTCTTTTTTCTAAGAAGGTGGGTGAAGGGCTATTACTGAAAGAAACTTTAGATGTATATCTATCATCATACCAAATCCATCTTACAGTGTGGAAAATATGAGTTTTTCAAAACTTTAAGTTCCAAGTCCACGACCCTGACACCCCTTAAGGAAATTGGCAAGGGTGGGGTATTGCTAAATAAAACCATGTCTGCTTTGGACAAAAAATGAGTTTTAACAACTTTAAAGTAAAACTTTAAAACTGTGTGGACTCCCGACTACGATGCCAACTCAGAGGCTAAAACCAATGTCAATGCCAGCGTTAGAGAAATAGCTCTTCCTAGACTTTCTCCAAGCACATTACGAAAACACACCTATTCAAATACACTGAAAATTTTACCACCAAAAAATGGCAATTTTTCACATAAAAAATTCTGATATTTTTCATATTTCTGCTCAAATCATAGATTGTGGTACTCGTTAGAACTGCCTCGTTGAGGCGGTTCTAACGAGAACCCACAATCTAGGTTTTGAGCAGAAATAACAAAAATAATGTATACCCCTGTAAACCCCAGTTTTACTATATAAAAGTGGGGTTTAAAGGGGTCAATATTATATAGGTATGTTTTCGTGATGAAGCTAAAAATATTATCAGTTTATCTTCCACAGAATTGTCCTAGAGTGGTACACCACACTATTGCTGGGGTCCATAGCATAAACCATGTTAATTAAACAACCATGTTATATCCAAACAAAAATGTAAAGATTATTTTGAAAAATGACCATTTATGGTCATTTTTCAATATAATCTATACATTTCTGGGATCCATTTTTGAACCATGTTATATCCAAAACCGTGTTATAAAGAATTTGTAGTGTACAGGTTAAGCAAAACAAAAGTGATATAAAAGGTCCAATAATATTTTATTTGCTAACACTACTTATCACAGATAAGCAAAAGAAGATAAAAAGATGAGATCATTAACACTGAAGATAAGCTAGACAATACTAGAAGAAACAGATAATAAATATACCATACATATTTATGAGTTATATTCACCAAAAATGGCAATGTAGTGCACATGCAAAAACTGAAGACCCTGATCAGTCTCTGCATTCAAACAGTACCATAATTATACATTTATTCCGAAGTTTTAACAAGGCCATTGGACTATCTGATTATGTCCAAAAATTAGTACCATATTCAACCCAAGTACGTCACATACCTCTATAGGTGCACAGTCAAACAATTCCATAATCTTCAGACTACAACCAGTGTTCTTTTATCTTCTTTATAAAAGCATATGTTGTTGGTACTCATCTGACTTGCCTCGACTGGTCCAGACAATTCATATGAGTGCCAACCACATATGCTTTTATTGAGAAAATCAGAAAAAAATATTGCATAAGCATCATTAAATAATCAATTACATAATCCTTTCAAGAATCATCTGCTGATCTTTCTTTAAACTGTGCCCATATTTCATGGATATTTCACTACATTTTTTTTCTAGTAATATTGAAAAACCAAAGCTCAATGTGTGGTAATTAGGTTGAATATGGTATTTAATTTTCAGTGGGAGCACTTTATACAGTGACCCCTCATTACAACGACAGCATTTGTTCTCAAAGACATTTCCATTAAAATGAATTTGCTATTGCAAAGAATTCTTAATGGACAGAATGATATGTAAGATAGACCTTGTTTTATTCTTGTTTCCTCACAGAACATGTTTTAGATATTTGTTAGAATTGCCTCAGTGAGGCAATTCTAACAAATATCCAAAACATATGTTGCTTGAAGTTTTAATGCGATATTCTTGCCTAATTTCTCATTAACTGTCACCTCTTAAGCAAAGGTTTTGTGACATTCAAATTGTCATTATAATGAATTCTGTCGTTCTAACGAGTGTCGGTGTAACAAGGGTTGACTGTATGAATTTAAAAATTCTTGCATGTGTCCATCATTCAATGAACATAACGGCTTTTATATCCTGCCCACATGCTGTTCACTGAACCTTTTTCAGTGAATGTAAGGGCTTTTATGTCCCGCTGTTTATGCCAAATGATTTACTTGCCATTATAGGGATTGTCTCTTCATATTTCTGTGTCCTGACTGAGGTTTTTTTTTTTTCCAGAGAGTCAATATATACATGTATATTTTTTGCAGCTCAATCATTCATGAACATATCGTATCACATGCAAAAAGTATGTGACCCCAACAATGCATTCATGAGCCAATGAACTGCTAAAAAATGAAATTTATTCCTCAACTTAATGAATAGCAAAGGTGTAGACCCAGTGTAGTTTGACCTAAGTCTATGCTGTTTGCTCAGGCTCCTCTGAGTATTCATCACGAAAACACACCTATATAATCTTGACCCCCGTAAACCCCACTTTTATATAGTAAAACTGGGGTTTACAGGGGTATACAATATTTTTCTTATTTCTGCTCAAAAACAAAAATTGTGGTATTTGTTAGAACCGCCTCGCCGAGGCGGTTTAATGAGTACCCACAATCTATGTTTTGAGCAGAAATCTGAAAAATATCAGCATTTTTATCTGAAAACTTTCAGTTTTTGGTGGCGAAATTTTCAATATATTTGAATAGGCGTGTTTTCGTAATGTATGGTACACATGGTATGTACAAGGCCTTTGCATTCTGGCAGGTAAAATTATGAACACTGTATAAACAACTAGCAAAAGGTGAAAGAATTGAACAAGGCCTGGGCCCTGTTGTTCAAAGCATCGTTAGCTTAACGAGCTCGTTAAGGGTCATTTCGTTAACTGTTTTAGCAGATTCAATACACAATATTATGATATTTTTTGCTGAAAAAATGTGAGTAGCTTTTGCAATGCAAAAGCTACTCACATTTTTTCAGCAAAAAATTTCAGCATATTTGCGTATCACTTGATGTAAATTTTAATGAATCGTTAACTAACGACGTCGTTAGCTTTGAGCAACTGGGCCCTGATGGCTTATTTTGCATTCACTGTTTTCATATGCACTGCTACAGCCTCAATCTGAATGCTGATGATGGTCAGGGCCCAGTTGTTCAAAACTAACAATGTCGTTAGTTAACATATCGTTAAAACTTTTATTGTTAAATATGGCATATATGCTAATATTTTTGCTGAAAAAATGTGAGTAGCTTTTGCATTTGCAAAAGCTACTCACATTTTTTCAGCAAAAAATACCTGTGAAGTAGATATTGTACTTACTAGAGCAGTTAACATTTTGACCACTAATGAGCTTGTTAAGCTAACGATGCTTTGAACAACTGGGCCCTGATGTTTTACATCTCTTTCAACAGCATTTAAGTCATAACGAGACAACTGATTGAAAATTTTAAGCAAGATCGTAGGTACAAATTATTATAGTGCTCTATACATTCTTTGTTGTGATAGAGTACATTTGAAGGCCTAAAATGTTAGATAACAAATGTAACAATATAATAATAAATTTTAGCAACTACATAAAATTAATAAGAGCTGTTCCAGGCTAGTGTAGCTAACCTGGACCACGCTTTGCCTGTAAAACTAATAATTCAAGGTCATTCATGTGGGTCGAGACGGTGCAGCATAAAACTTAAGATCAGTATCTAACATCAGGGTAAGTATGAACTACTTACATCCACAGGTTCAGGAGATATAGCCTTTTAAAAACTTCAACCATAAACTTTTACCCATTTGTGCCTAGTGTCGCATAAATGGGACACTGGCAAACAGTGTAGACCCAGATCAGATGCTGCAGAATGTGGCATTTGATCAGGGTCTACAATGTTTGCATTAAATGCAGGATTTTTTTATAAAACATGGTAATAATAAAAACTAACCAGACACCACTTATACTGGAAACGGACCGGTCCAAAGATTGAAGGTAGAACAGTCCATTCGGCATAAATGGGTTAACCAAAGTTGATACCAACTCCAACACTGTGCTGACTGCTACAGCTCTACCTGTACTTTCATACAGGTGAGCTCATATAATGCATTTAGGTGCATTTGCACTGTGCATTAACAAGTGAAGTCCAAATAATGTCATCCAGTTATACTGTTCATACAAGACAGCCACAGTGGAATCTTTCATGTCAGTTGGAACAGTACACTTAGAACTTTAGAGGGGTGCCATGTAACTGTCTTAACAACTATACCTTGCCATGTAACTGTCTTACCAACTATACATTATACTGTTTTTTATAACATGGCAAATCAGAATCCACATATTTTTATATCCCACTGCAGTCTACAGTTTACACTTGTAAGAAGAACTGGTACACATTTACAGGAAGAAACTCTAAGTTGGTTGTGTCTCCATTATAAAAGATATCTCATCTAAAAGGGAAGAAATGACTCCCCATTAGTTAATCCTTTACTTGTAGAGTAGGCCCGTTTTCAGAAGGGGATAAGTGAGCAGGAAAGCCAACAAGAAGTCACAAAAGTTACCTCCCTTGTAACTTTGGCAGAAATTTCACCAAATGTATATTCAGTTCCTTAAGTCCAGTGTCTCAGAGACCTGGGCCCAGTTGTTCAAAGTATCATTAGCTTAATGAGCTTGTTAAGGGTCAAAATGTTAACTGTTCTAGTAAGTACAATATCTAACTCAACAGGTATTTTTGCTGAAAAAATGTGAGTAGCTTTTGCAAATATAAAAGCTACTCACATTTTTTCAGCAAAACTATGCCATATTTAATGATCAAAGTTTTAACAATACGTTACCTAACAACATCGTTAGTTCTGAACAACTGGGCCCTAGCATTAACGGTTTAAATTGGTCTCATTGTAGATCCTTACATACTGTTTCATATTTACAGTTTAGTACAGGAAAATAATTAGTTCAACCCAAAAAATCATTTAAGGGGAAAGGACACATTTTCAGGGGAGACAACTCTATCAAAAAAAATTAATCCACAACATACTCTAAGGCTGGCATGATTAACGCGATTAATCGGATAATCAGGGTCTACACTGTTTGCTCAGACCTGGCTGACTGAATATATGCAATAAAGTATAACATATGGTAAGAGTCATGCTCAGACATGTAGAATTATAACCAAATCTTCGGTGATTACTAATCGATTATTGGTCACAATGGCAGGACTGATAATTGATTACCTTTTCAGCTCTGATTAGCCAGCCTTAACATACTCTATGTTTTGATGTAGACTAAGCAAAACAAATAATGAAAATATAGAGGATATTTACTCTTTTACAGTGAATACCATAAATATTGTCATCGAGTGTAATGAAAACATTAGTATTTTCACGAATGAAAATTTTTATGGTATTCACTGAAAAAGAGTAAATTTTCTTTTTATTTCATTGTTTACATGCCAATGTGCATTTCTGACGTCATAACTAACATCACAAAACAAAACATGAAGGTCATATCGTTGATGCTTAGTGCTTAACATGTGAAACACTGGAGAGACAAAAACAAAATTTTTCGGCAAATCAAAATAATTTTGACACCAAAATGTTCCTTACATTCTAACTAAGAAAATGCATACCAACACTTGATGGTTTAGTTCAGAAACAAAGAAGTTAGAGGTGTTCAAAAATCTGAAGTGGGGGTAACATCCACTTCTGAAACAATGTTGAAACAATGAAGAAAACGGAAGTCGTCCAAAGCGAGGAGTGAAAATATAAATTGTATCAATCACTAGTGAAATGATACGATATCATTTGACTTGTGATTGATACCACTTTTATTACCACCAGATATACACTGATTTCACTGCTAACAATGAAATAAAATGCTTTTACTACAGACATAGCTGACCAAATACATGTAGTGTATACACAGAGCAGTTTGATGGGTCTGTACTGTTTGTGATTCTAGATCTTCCAGCATGATTAAGACAAACTCCATGGAAGTCAAGTGGCCTTGTTTATCTACAAATTTTAGAATAACTATTCTAAGGAGATAAGGTGTGTGAATGCTCAGAGGTTGTCATAGTTCTCCTCTTATCCAGGGCACTAGACTCCTGGTAAGGTTCTCAACCCTTTCAATCTGGCAGATCAAAGCCAGTGCCTGTGCCAACACTGTAGATCTGGATGAGACTGCTCGTAATGAACCATCTCATCAGGATCTAAATTTGCTATTCTGTTTTAGTTTAGACTGAAACCCATATTTGCATCAATGGTAAAGTCCAAATTCAAGAATGAAAAAAAAACCACTTCAGAAACTAAAGGATGAAAGGGTTAATGCTCAGCAAAAGAAAAATGTTAGTTGCTGAATTTTTTACCGATCATGCTAAGATTCATACAGATATGGCACTGCTCAAGAGTAAACTTGTTGATTATATGTTTATATGTGTATAATTATGAGTCCATGTATACATGTAGGTAATTAACACTGTTAGTTCAAGATAGGAGTTTTTCTTTTTTTCAACCAAAACCTCTGAACATTTTTTTTTCATTCCTCAACAAAAATATGTGTTGTGTGTACTCATTAGAAGTGTTTCAGAAAGGCACTTCTAATTACCCATAACATATGTTTTTGTGGAGAAATAAGAAAAAATATTTTACTGATACTTTCTCTTATCTAAAGCTATGCTTACTCAGAATATAATTAATTTATGCGTAATTACAGGTTCATATACATTAATATAACTGAACACACTAACAAATCTGTGTGGATTTTAGACAATATGCCTTAAGAAGTATGTCTGGGTAAAATTTCATGGAATCATAACAGTGATTTGAGAGATAAAGCCTTTCAAATATCTTGAAACACTGGCCTTCTGCTTGAAATGGAGACCACCGTTTTGATATGTCAATCACAAGATCAATTTTGAAAAATGCTAAATAACTGTGGCAAAGTTATAATTCAAAAATAACCTTTACTATTTTGTGGCTAAATGCAGCAGATGACAAAAGTGATATTTTTTCTCAGAAAATAGGCTTTGACATTTCATGCAAACTGTCTCCTTAGGGGACAACTAACATGAAAGTCAAAGCCTATTTTCTAAGAAGAATAAGAGGCCTATTTCAGAATGTCTTCAAAATTTTTACCCTGCATGCAGTGATGCAGAGTATAAGGAAGTTTCTTGGGGTTTGATTTTCATAAAAGTTTCACTTAACTTAAACATGCTAGTCAATAGAGTTTTGACTGAGATATTTGTTATGAAATATGCTTCTTCAATAATAAAGAACAGATGTACAAAATATTTTACTACACACACAATATAAACATGCCACTGCAATCATTGGATGTATTAAAAAACAAAAAAACTAACAATAATTGAGAATTCCATCTTCTGCACACAATAAACATGTCAAAATCTTTAATACACAATCTGTATCTTACATAGAGTTTATTTGTTTGTTTTGATTGATTACAGAGAAATAATTCACTAGTGTTCTAAGGCTTCCGCGTAAAAAATGAGTGAGCGATAGAAAACGAGTTTTTTACACGAAAGCCTTAGAACATGCGTGAATTATTTCTCCGTAATCGATCAAAACAAACAAATAAACTGTTTATTACATTTTAATTCATGTTTTACCTTTGAATTAACACATTCAGCCTTTATGATTTCCTACCTAATTAGTTCCAGTCAGTGCATGAATTTCAAGAGGCGTGGTTTAGTTTAAAAATCAGTCGCCATCTTGTTTTCACTTTAATGCAAAAATCATACTGTGCTTGAAATACAGACACAACAATGTCATGAAAGTTGAACAGGATTATCAAGAAAATCATACTTTATATTTGTGTTGCAGGTCTTTCCTCAAAAACGCCAACTGGACGTAAAAATTGCAGTCTGATCTCCAGGATTTTATCAAATTTTCCACAAAACCATTGTTTTTGTTGTTACCAACTATGTCAGCAATGTCGCCTAGCAAATATGATGTCAAAACGTTCGAAATGAAATAATTCACTCCGTGAATTATCTATTATAATTCACTCAGAAATCTCAGTAAATCACTGCTGAAAATGTAATAAACACTTCCCTTCAGGTTTTCCTGATAAGGATTCACACATTTAACCCTTAAAGTGCAAAGCAAAACTGCTAACAGATGCCTTTTTTTTTAGTTTTCAGAGAAGATAAGTCTTGACATTTTATGTGAATCATCAGCTTGGCAGATGATTTGCATGAAATGTCAAGATGTATAGGCTCCATATTCCTCAAAAATAGGCATTTTTTATCCAAGAGCGGATTTAAAAAAATGATATATGGTATTAATGCAATCATAAAATGTGACACCTGACAGCCTGTAATATTTCAGTTAGTCTCTTGTTCTTGAAATGAAATGATTTTTTTATTGTATCTCTGAATTAATGTTGCCAACATTAATTCAGAGATACAATAAAAAATCATTTCATTTTTCATCCAGTTCAAAAAGAGAGACTGACTGAAATTTTATAGGCTGTCAGATGCTACATTTTATGATTGTTTTAATACCATATATCAATTTATTAATCTTTCTTGGATAATAAAAAGTCCATTTTTGAACAATATGGAGCCTTTATTTGCTTTGAAAAATAATATAAATAAATATACAAAAATGTTGTCTGCTGCAGTTGTGATTGGCACTACAATGATTAGTACAGCTAGGGACATGTAATAAGATATAATTTCTGATGTTACAGCCTGTAGTTGTCCATTTCTTACAAATATTCCAGCATTGCTGGTTTGTTTAAGACAACTGAGTGAGTAATCAGACGCAGAAGGGTGATAATGAAAGGCTCTGTGCAAGGACATGCAGCTGAATTCAGTCTCCAGTGGGATTCAAACCCAGGACACTGTGATCCGAAGTCAGTATTGCTTAAACATGTTTATTGCTATGTACATGTAGCAAGAGATGGTATAGAAATAATTCTTGGCCTAAATTTCATACTTTACATTTGGACTAAGCTGTCATCAATCACTTGTCAAAAAGTGATGATCAAGAATAAAATTTCAACCAACAACCTCC
This sequence comes from Anodontia alba, assembly GCA_964016985.1. Lineage (NCBI taxonomy): Eukaryota > Metazoa > Mollusca > Bivalvia > Lucinida > Lucinidae > Anodontia > Anodontia alba. Next base: position 110,519,297 of record OZ024824.1, read on the forward strand.
AATTACAACTCATTTATTAACAACAACAATTCAGTTCAGATTTGTGGATGCACAAGCTGATCTGGGTCTATGCTATCTACATGTTCCCCAAAGAAATAGGAGTTCATGGTTAAGGCTAAATGATACACTTTCAAAGATAGTAACTTTCAAAACTATTTTGTCACCATTCTGAAAAGAAGTCTATTCTAAAAGGAAAGAATTTGCTCCCAAAGGGAGCAAATTCTTTCCTTTTAGAGTAGACCCCTTTTCAGAAGCGGCTTTGCAGGCAGAATGGCAAATAGAAGGTCACAAAAAGTTGTCTACCGTGTGAAAAATGGCAAACAATGTACCAAAAGTTTCCAGTCTCCTTAATCTTGTAGTAACCAAGTCATTGAAAAAGTTTCTTTGGAGCATAAACAAACAGTAAGAATCAACATCATCAAGCGAAGCCATAAAAGTCTTTACTGTACTATGACATGTTTTACAATACCCAATAACTGTATAATTATGCAAACAGCAAAGACCTAATCAGACTGTGTTGATGTTCAAGTTGCTTTGGGCTTTCAACATCTGCCTACACTAAGAAGATTCTGGGCCCAGTTGTAAGTATTGTTAGCTTAGTGAGCTTGTTAATGACACTCGTTAACTGTTGTAGCTTGCATATTAACAAATGCATTGTTATTTTTGCTGCAAAAATGCTGTGCAAAACCTACTCATATTTTTTCAGCAAAAGATATTAATGTATTTGCCCTATTTCAAGATAGAAATTTTAACATCACATTAGCTAACAACTTTGTTAAGTTTTGAACAACTGAGCCTAGAGCTCTTGTTTAAAGACTTGTCAACACCGGAGGAACATTTTGTATCATTTCGCGCAGAAAGAGAACAGGATTGAACAGCTAGGAAAGGAGTGGAAAGAGAAGAGAAGGAGACAAAAAGTGAATGACTGCAGAAACAGAGGATTACTAACATTCTCCCTTCCCTCTCTTGCTGCAAGTACGGCAAGCCCTTACCACCCTTATCACCAGTGCAGCTCCAGATAAGGTTTTTTTTGTTGTTGTTTTTTTTGACCAAAAGGTATTGATATTTTTCTTATTTCTCGATGAAAATATATGCTGTGATATTCATTAGAAGCCACTCACTGAGACACCTGATGAGTACCAGCAACATATGTTTTCATGGAGAAGTAAGAAAAATATTCACCCGATCAACAGACCCCATCTTATCTGGAGTTATGACCCAGTTACATCCAGAAAGTATCTGTGTATGGTACTCCCTTCTGCCCCCATTCGTTTTCACAACTCTGCTGAAGTTCCTTAAATCCTAATGTTCAATTCAGTCACAATCAATCTATCACAAGCACATAAATGTTCTTTGACCCTGCTGTGCCAATACATGTAATGAGTACAAAACTTTACAACACCTGACATATCATTTAAGGGAAACAGATACACTATCAAGGGAGGTAACTTTCTCTAAATTGATTTTGCCCCCTTCAAAAAGGGGTCTACTCTAAAAGAAAAGAATTTGCTCCCATGGGGAGCAAATTCTTTTCTTTTAGAGTAGACCCTTATCAGAAGGGGAATGATGTTATGAAACACCACTAGGAAGACACAAAAGTAATCTCCCTTATCTAAAAATGGCGGAAAATCTACCAAGTGTATCCAGTCCTTTTAATTATCTTCTCATAGTTTTAACATTTCAAACTATGTCAAAACAAAAATCCTAGAAAATTTTTGCATCATTTCCTAAAAAGAAGCATCCGCTGAGCACACGTTTTTCCAGTAAACTGAGCATACTCCTTGACTTCATCCTCATCGTTAAAATCTGGTCGGAGCATTGATTTTATAGCTTTGTATACCTCATATGGCATGGCCTGGCGAGCATGGAGGACAAGAACTCTGTCTGTATCTATCTTCCCATCTTCATCTTCTGGTGAGAAAAAGTAACCAAGCCATGTTAACTATTATTATTGCATAAAAAACAGTGTCGCACATTATTAACAGCCGTGCATTAACCGGCGAAAAGCTGTGTATTAACAAGGCAATTCATGCAATGTTAATGCACTGCTACGCAACTTTCAATATGATCGTACCGGGGCCACAGATTTGCTGCCATTACAAGATGTGTACTGCCTGGCCCTAGAACGAGTATAGTCCGTGGAAATTGCATTCGTGAGACATCGGTGAAGAGGCGAAACAAAATAGTGCAAGAAATAACGAGAAATGTAGCAAATCTTTTCAGTTTTTATGTAATAACAGTGATCGAACATGGTTTTTCAATACATTAACATTCGCCAGGTCCCTTGGGAGGTGTTGAAATCCATGGCCTTCGGCCTCAGTTTTCAACACCTCCCACGGGACCTGGCGAATGTTAATGCATGAAAAACCATGTTTGATCCCTGTATTATAACTCAAGATAAAAAGGGTATCCAGATAAAGAAGTTAATTATTTCTCCATGTCTATATATACAGTTGAACCTCACTGGCTTGAAGATCTTTGGGACCATAGAAATTTGTTCAAGAAATAGGTAGTTCGAACCACTAAAGGTTAGTCATAACACCAGGGCCCAGTTGTTCAAAGCTAACGACGTCGTTAGTTAACGATTCGTTAAAATTTACATCGAGTGATACGCAAATATGCTGAAATTTTTTGCTGAAAAAATGTGAGTAGCTTTTGCAGTGCAAAAGCTACTCACATTTTTTCAGCAAAAAATAGCAGAATATTGTATACTGAATCCGCTGAAACAGTTAACGAAATGACCCTTAACAAGCTCGTTAAGCTAACGACGCTTTGAACAACTGGGCCCAGGTCAGGAAGCAAATGGGGATAATTTAGGGAAGAATTTAAGATCTTCAATACAAAAAGGGTATGTAATATATATGTTACAATGATGCATTTCTAACGAGTACACACAATATACAATTTCACGATAAATTAAAGGCTCAATATTCCTCAAAAATATCCATTTTTTATCCAAGAAAGGTTTAATTAACTGATATATGGTATTAATACAATCAGAAAATGTGGCACTTGACACCCTGTAAAATTTCAGTAAGTCTCTCAGTTTTGAACTTGATAAAAAATGAAATGATTTTTTTACCATATCGCTCACTTGAATCATGTTATATATAGCATTGCTAACAGAGATGCAGTTCTAAAGGTCATGGTGATCTTGACCATGACTTTTGCTCTCAGGGTCATCTTCTGGTCAGAAGAAACATCCCTACTAAGTTTGAGGGTCCTAGCCCCAAGCATTGCCAAGTTATATTTATGTAAAACAAGTGACCCATGGGGTGGGGCCATTTTTGACCCTAGGGCTATAATTTCAACAACTTTGGTAGAGGTTCACTAGATGAAGCTACATACCAAATATCAAAGATCTGGGCCTTCTGGTTCAGACAAAAAGATTTTTAAGTTTTCATTCAAAAATCTATTTTTAGCTCCTGTAACCTAGATGTGCAATGGATCAGAACCATTTGAACAACTCTGAAAGAGGACCAACAAATTATCATTCCTGCAAAGTTTGGTCACAATCCAATCATTGGTTTAGGAGGAGATGTTGTTGAAGAAATTGTTTACAGATGGATGGACTGATGCACGGACACACGATGGACAAAATGTGATCACAAAAGCTCACCTTGTCACTATGTGACAGGTGAGCCAAAAATATCAATCCTGATTTTATGGGAAAATAAGCAAAATTTAAATGTCATCTGCTTGTATTTTGGTATTTGTCCTAAATAATTAGACTATTAACTTCTGATCATACTTGTCCAAAAATTTTAATATCAAGTTCATTTGGCTACCCTGTGATGAGTCTAAAAAAGTTAAATGGCAAACAGAGTAGACTCTAAACAGACTGTGGTATCTGACCTGTTTGTCAGGCTTGTATATAAAATACATATTATTATTTAGGGTAAATATGGTATGACATACAAAGTTAACAGCTTTCTTTATATACTAAATGTCCAAATTTTTGTCCACATTCTATTACTACATGTATTATGATTATGTCTAAATAAAGAGTGTGTATGTTATATCATTACCTTCTGCAAAACTGCATGAAACATTATAATAGGGAAAAAAAAAGTTTCAAATCTGATGTGAAATGCTATTTCAGCATTTCTAAAGATTAATGATCAACATGTTATGTGATGTTAACGAGTCTTCCTGAAACAAATTAACCCTTGTCATGCTAAATAAACTAAGATGCCACGTCCACTTGTAATTTTCATCCAATCAGATTACTTGATCCAGGTTTTTGTTAGAAATTCACATATTTAATGACAAACAGTGCAGATCCAGATCAGTTGGCTTCTTCAGAAGCCAACTGATCTGGATCTACACTGTTTGCTAAGACAGGGCATATCGTGTTCAGCAAGAGAAGGGTTAAGAGACAAGTGTGATAAGGCCCAGCATAAAAAAACATCTTCTAGTATGGAACTGTAGCTCTATTTGGTCATTTTGTCAGGCTGGGTATAGACTTGGTGTAGGTGCTTCATCTTTCATCTGTGCCTAATTATTATGGTAGAAGTCACATGGTCAGCACAGACGTCTATCAGATCTCACAAAGGGAAACTGTAAAAACTGACTGTAATTCCAGAAATTCATTGATTGCATGCAGACAAACCTAGGTTTGCACGAAAGTATATTCCTTCCTCTGTAGAACATAGAATTAAGGGAAACATTTTATATCTGGGCCCAGTTGTTCGAAGCTAACGACATTGTTAGTTAACGATTTGTTAAAATTTACATCGAGTGATACACAAATATGCTGAAATTTTTTGCTGAAAAAATGTGAGTAGCTTTTGCAATGCAAAAGCTACTCACATTTTTTCTGCAAAAAAATATCAAAATAATCTATATTGAATCCGTTACAACAGTAAACGAAATGACCCTTAACGAGCTCGTTAAGCTAACGACGCTTTGAACAACTGGGCCCTGCAGTTTAAGGGTTAATTTTACTGGTACCTATTAGGCAGTTACAAAGATTTGCTGTATATTTTATTAGAAAGACTACTTTGGCCATGATCTTTATTTACTTACCCACACCTTCATCAGCAAACCTGCAGTAAACTTTCTGATCTAGAAGTGGGGTACATTTCTCTATAGGATGCCAGGTGTATGTCTCTGGACACAGCAGGAATGATGGAAAATACTGGCCCTGAAACCAAATGCATACTGTTTTATTCTTCAACAATAACTAACAAAGTTACAGTGGTCATCAAACCCCTCATACATTGTATAAATTACTAACATAACATTATTGAGTTGAGGTTTTAGGGCCCAGTCAACCCATTAGGGTCATGTCAAGCATGGTCAGTTTATCTAACCACAGGTTGATTGATTGTATTGGGGTTAAATGACACATCAACCATTGTGGGTAATTTTGTGTCGTCTCCCAGAAAAAGCAAGAAAAGAGATAGAAAAGACAGTAGAGGAAATAAGAGAGGGACAGAGAAGAAACAGGATCAGGAATGAAAGTGAAGAAACTGAAGAAATAAAAACACTCCCCCTCTACCCTTGCTCAACTGTAGGCCAATACAGTTGGATGCCCTGGAGACATAAGATACACGACACCTTCGCCACACCTGACCACCCCAACACACTTTTCCTGGACAGGCTTAGTCCTCTAATCGGTTAACCAGTACTTTTGCACATTCTTTTGCCAGAAACTGACAACTGCCCTTCTTGAATCAGCGGAAAGGAGAGAATTAGTCAGAGGCTATTCCACAGGCTAGATATTTACACAAGAGATCTCATATTATATTCCTACAGTATACAATACCATAGGTCTAGATAAGAGTGAGTATCAGGTAAATATTTTTCTTAAACATCCACAAACCTTGTTGTGGGTGCTCATTAGAAGAGCCTTGCCAAGGCACTTCTAATGAACACCCACAATATATATTTTTGTGGAGAAATAAGAAAAATGTCAACACTTTTGGACTGAAAAATTATCTTATCAAGAGCTATGCAATACCAAAAGAGCTATGCAATACAACAGTTTATACAGTATAACCTCAATGACTTGAACACGGATGGCTCGTTTACCGTGGATGATTCGAACTCTTTTTTCAGTCTCTACAAAATTCTTCCAATAGCTCAAGAAAACAGACAGTTATCGATCTTTTCTTATTCATTGTGTAGAAAATCGAAAAGATTTCCCTAAATTATCACTATTTGCTTCCTGACCTGGTGCCATGGTTAACCCTCAGTGGCTCGAACTACCCATGTCTCGAACGAATTTCCATGGTCCCAAAGATGTTCGAGCCATTGAGCTTCGACTGTATATAGCTTTAGATAAGAGGGATATCCAGATAAGTAGCTTTTTTGTTTCTCCTTAAAACATACATATAGGGAATGTTAAAAGAGTATTTGATGACTCTGGGACAATTTTCTCCAGTTCTCTATACAACAAGAGCTCTGCCAAGCGGGGCTTTATAAAAATCCAAAAAGAATTATAAGTTTTGATATTAGTCAAGCTTCTGAATTCTGTATCATTTAATAAATGTATTTATAAAGATTTAATACTGGCAACATTTCCTTGCAAATCTAATAAAAGATGTTAAAAAAAAAAATAATAAAAAAAAAATAAAATAACTTGCCCATATGGCCATAACTTAAATTATTTGCAAAAAATATATCTATTATAAAATAAAATTTGCACACTATTACCTCTAAACAATATGCTGCGAAAAGTTTACAAAAACTTTCAAAGGGGCATAACTCTGCAAATATTTGGTGCATTGTAACTTTGAAATATTATGTGCTGCTCCACATCATTGTGTAACTATTTATGAAGTTTCAGCTTGAGCGATGTAAACTGTAGGAGGAATATAGCCGGATACGAAAAATAGAAATTTTCAAAGGGGTTTAACTCTGCTAATATTTGGTGGACTGTAACCTTGAAACAATATGCGCTGCTCCACATCATTGTCTAACAACAAATCAAGTTTCAGCTTGATCAGATGTTAACTGTAGGAGGAGTTAGCCGGAAACGAAAAGTTTACAGAAATTTTCAAAGGGGCATAACTGCCAATATTTGGTGCACTGTAACCTCGAAATAATACGCACTGCTCCACATCATCGTGTAACTGTTTATGAAGTTTCAACTTGATCAGATGTAAACTGTAGGATGATTTAGCCAGAAACGAACAATTAATAGAAATTTTCAAAGGGGTATAACTCTGCTAATATTTGGTGGACTGTAACCTTGAAATAATATGCGTTGCTCCACATCATGGTCTAACTACAAATCATGTTTCAGCTTGATCGGATGTAAACTGTAGGAGGAGTTAGCCGGAAACAAAAACTTGACAGAAATTTTCAAAGGGGCATAACTCTGCTAATATTTGCAGGACTGTAACCTCAAAACTATATGCGCTGCTCCACATAACTATAAATGAAGTTTCAGCTTGATTGGGTGTAAAATGTAGGTGGAGTTAACTGGAAATGAAAAGTTTACAGAAATTTTCAAAGGGACATAACTCTGCAAATATTTGGTGGACTGTAACCCTGAAACAATATGCGCTGCTCCACATCATGGTCTAACTATATACCAAGTTTCAGCTTGATCGGATGTAAACTGTATGAGGAGTTAGCCGGAAACAAAAAAGTTTTCAAACGGGCGTATAAAAATATGTTGCTGGTACTCATCAGCAGTGCCTCAGTGAGGCACTTCTAATGATTACCCACACTCCCATAACATATGTTTTTAAGGAGAAATAGGAAAAAATTATTACCAAATACTCCTCCAAGTCTTCTGATGTATGGTGTAGGTATTCATTAGACATACATCACCAAGTCAGTTTTTATGGGTGCAAAAAACAGATGTATCATGCAGAAATCAGCCAAATATCAATACAGTGGAACCTGTCTTATAAAGATCCCTGTATTAAACAATCACCTGTGTTAAAGGGCAATTCCTCATATCTCTTGAAAGGCAAATGTGGAAATCAACCTGTCATAAGCAAGCACCTGTCTTATGCAACCACTTATTGGCTTTCCCACAGGTGCTAGCTTAACTCCAGTTTGACAATAGATCTATACATATTCCAACTTCAGCTGCAAATATAGCTTCACCACATCAAGAGGAAATTTACATTATGACAATTGCCCATCGAAGACTGATAAGCTTGCTTGTGCATCCATCCAGTCTGATCAGAGTATATGCTTGCCATGCAATGGACAGCCAAGTGTCCATTACTTCTACAGGTGGACCAAAGATTCTGATGAGACAGTGTGGATAAGCATACTGACCTGATTCTTCTTTAAGAGAACATGTCCAAAGGTATATTTAACCCTTGTCCTGCTGAATAAACTGATGCCACACCAACTTCTAATTTTCAGCCAATCAGATTACCTGATGCAGATTGTTGCTATAAATTCACATACTTAATGGCAAACAGTGCAGATCCAGATCAGTTGGCTTCTTCAGAAGCCAACTGATCTGGATTTACACTGTTTGCAAAGGCAGGGTATATCCGGATTCAGCAGGACAAGGGTTAATAAACAAAATAAAAAGTTTATATATCAAAATACCATGAATGTCACCTGTTACAAGTTTGAAACTTTAAAGATTTAATGTTCAGATAGAATACCTCAGCAAGCTGTGTAGTCCCAGACCATACTATACAGGAGCAGTCTGATCAGGGTCTACGCAATTTGCTATTAAGCGGGCATATTTTAATCAAGAGCTAATGTATTCCCACCGTACCTTATACTTCATTTTCTGACATCTATGGAGGTAGAAGCCCATGTAGTAGTATATCATTTGTTTAGAATATTTGTTCAGCTCTCGTACAAAGGCTATTTCCCTGGAAAATAAATGCAACAAGAATTGTTTGTGTTGAGGTTTTATGGCCAAGTCAACCCAATGGAGTCATGTCGAGCGTGGTCAGCTTACCTAGCCAAACTCTGACTGGGCTTGGCTTAGTCCCCTAAGTGGTTAAACAGTTTTGTGCATATTCTTTTACCAGAAACTGACAACTGCCATTCTTGGATTCTTTAATAACCACAATACAAAATTATTACCAAACACTCCTCCAAATCCTCTGATGTATGGTTTGGGTATTCATTTGACTGGCATCACCAAATCAATTTTATTGGGTGCCCAAAACAGAAGTTTCCTGAAGAAATCAGGTAAAATATCAACACAGCGGAATCTATCCTATAAAGATCCCTGTATTTAGCAATCATTTGTGTTAAAGGGCAAGTTCCTCATACCTCTTGAAAGACAAATACGTGTATGTGGAAATCAACCTGTATTAAGCAAGCAAGAATGTAGATGCTAATGCTCATGCTCAGGTTGACACAAAACATGATTTTGATTGTGTTGGGGTTTAACGACACGTCAACCCTTGTGGGTCATTTTGTGTCGTCTCCCAGAGAATGGGAGAAAAAGCGACAGAAGAGATAGCAGAAGAGATGAAAGAGAGGGACAGGGAAGAAAGAGGAACAGGAATGAAAGTGAAGAAACAGAAGAAATAAAAACATCACCTCCCTACCCTTACCCGCTACAAGCATAGCAGGCCTTGCCCAACTGTAAGCCAATATCAGCTGGACGCCCCGGTGACATAAGATACATGACACCTTCGCACCACCCGACCACCCCAACACAAAACATGAAGTCAGTAGACTTACACATGTAAGAATACAGGCTATAAGGCACAAGAATAAAGGCTGAATATGGCCTAGCAGTTAGGCTGTTAAGTATTAAGTCATAAATCAAGTACATAATGGCAACTAGTCTAATAATGATAGGTTCAGGTTTAACCCTTGAGGTCATTTATGTCAAAACAGTATTATTAATATGTGTTTGTAGTGAAACAGATACACATGTAATAATACTAAGTCAGGTATGCATGAAAGTAATAAAACTGAAAGAATTTAAAAATCAAAATAGGTATATTTTGTTAAAAAGAGTAATGTGTTTTAAAAATGAAGTTTTTTAAAAGTAAAACATATTTTAACGAGTAATACTTAACCTATAGATAATGTGCTATTCTATTCTGTTTTCACACCTTCCACAGAAAAAACGACCTTTCAGTCGTTAATTCAAGTCTTAAACCAGAAGGTCCCTTAGGCAGTTACCTGTGTGACGTAACTCTTCCCGCTCAATTGACCACGTGTCAGTTTCTTTTATGTGTAAAACAATAGACACAATTAGGAGAGATAAGCGAGGGTGGGCGGAGGGAGATAATTGATTATCTATAGGTTAAGTATTACTCGTTAAAATATGTTTTACTTTTAAAAAACTTCATTTTAACTTCATAATACATTAACCTATAGATAATGTGCTAGAATTTGCAGAATAGGAGGGAGGTGCTCTCCTAATTCTAACACCAATAATATCTCACCACTTCTGGTTAAGACTCAGGAAACTCAAAGGAATCAGATACATTCTAATTCTATATTTAATAGAAAGAATGGTCTAGATTCACAAAATAGCTTTAAGGTGTTATGATCTAACAACCTTATATATATATTAGTAGACTCTAGAGGAAGCCAGTTCTTAAGTCTCAGAGACCTAACATTGGCCCCCCCCCCCCCTCTTTTTTTCTTTTTGGGAAACAACAATTGGCTTCAAAAAGAAAAGGGAGTCACTGAGACATAACATAAATATTCCATCGCAAAGTAAGCTAGGAATATAGAAAATTTTGAAAACAAAATTTGTAAAACAAAAAGCCAAGACCATACACTGTAAGTAGTCTATGTAGGATCTTGAATATATAAGGAAAAGTCTACTCGGTGGAGTTTCCTATAGATAACTGACATATGTAGATATTTTGGATAAAATTCTAGATATGTGAAGCTATGTAATTGTAATAGTCTAAGCTATTAGAATTATAAACTAATTAAATTCTGTTAATTGGAGCGACAGGACAGTTTCCGATGAACAGACACAGACTTAAAATAACCATAATGTGTAATTATTTCCCTTGATCAAATTAAAGAAGGGGAGATAATAAAAGTAGATGGAGTTAACTTAACTATAACTAAGTTATCCATCAGAAGAAAAAAAGTATAGACAAACATAATGGTTAAAACTATTGCTAGACTAATTGTATAACGAATTTTTAGTCAAGCAATAAAATAATACAGAGTTTGCATATAACTGCTGGGAAGAAAAAACAACCTAAACCATTGATAATTAGTTTTGTCATAGACATATAAAAGCGTTTGATGTCCTGACAAAAAATAAAGAATAAACTGTCAACATCATAACTAAAGAGTTTGACAGAGAATAAGAGAGATAAGAATAAGGTTGATCGCAGCAAACTGTATGACGGTCATAGTTTGGCTAAATCTTACCGTATTGATAAGATTAAACAATAATAAATAAGCTGGATAGAATCTTTCTATACCAGAAGATTGCCATGAAAAGTACTCCTGAGTAAATAATCATGGAAATCAAGAAATGTTAAAAATCCACTTTGATACGAATCAAAATGTTCATAAAAAGAGAAGGACTCAGAGAAAAAGTAATAGTGTGATAATCTCTGAAGAAAGATTATACAATAATACTGATTATTAATCTCAAAAAACACTTAATTTAAAAGTTAAGAGATAGTATTACTATTCTATACGCATATTTAAGAATAGTAAGAAATATATTAATACTAAATAAAAATTATACTACTGAACAAAATTCCCGCTATAAATCATAGGTTAAGCATAACTATTATTTAAGCAAGGAATTATTAAACATATAACTCTCTATAAAATTACTGCCCGGAAATTTTATAGATAAACATTCAATCAAATTTTTTTTAGAATTGAATATTAATAGAATAAAATCTATGTCTGCATAATTGGTAATTCCTGAAATATCAAATTACGTACTCGCAAATGAGTTCAGGAAGAAAATACATATGTATACTCTCGAGATCTATGTGTAAACCATAGAGAGTAATAATATTATTACCGCGATCCCTGACGGAAGGGTAAAAACATGTATATGAAAGAGATAATAATTAATGAAGTCGTTATGCTCGGAATACTGAGAAAAATGTTAAAATAGTGTTTAGGAAATAAAAAAGTGACTGTTCCACAATGTTAGCTAGATTTAAACCTGGAACGTAGCGAGAAGGTCAATCTAATTTAAAAGTAAGATGAGAAAGATAAATAATGAAGATAGATATATAAATATCGGAATAATATATTATCTCCAACAATTATCAAATAATCTGAATGTTTAAAGGCATAAATACTACTCGAAAGTTTATTTACCGAATGTATAATCGGAGAAAACTTTCAGTATGTTCAAAAACGTATCACAAAAGTAAGATCTGACCAGGAACGTAGGTGCAGCACTTACTAAGTTGTGAAGTTAATATAAACATATTTTATATTATAAATTGAAGCAGTGCATTTCAAAATCATCGACATCTTGAAATGACTTATTGTGTGGAAAAATAAATAAATATCCAGTTTCGGAAAGATATTTATCTATATATATAGACCATTTTTGATGCGGACTGGAAATCAAGATATTAATCTTTGCATTATTCGCAAACTGAACTTGAACTCTTAGCGAGAATTACTATGATCCCTTTAACGAATGTAAACATAAAGGAGGGGTAAAGAGATAATTAAGAGTGTCTTAATTCTTTACCGGCTCGTATACTAATAATTAAGGATGTTTTCCCTTTTGTCTAAGCCTAGACTATAGATTGATTAATATAATTATAATAATATCTGCTATTATGAGGTAAACTCTCGTTAATTAACCTCTAAGCATATATCAAAAATATATATCAACATAATCTAGAGCTTCGGTAAGTTTAGAGGAAGGAAATGATTGACTTTGGCAGTTTCTGAATAGTTACAAAGTCAATAAAACAAAATATCAAAAGGAAAGTATTGTATATAAAATCTAATTTAGGCAATAATAATCTGTCACGTACTGAATAATTAATGCCTTTACTAAATATGTATCCATTGTCAATACCAAAGTGCAAGAAAATTTTGATTGACATGGACTCTAGTTATAAATAAAATATTAGAGGTATAGAGCTAGTCGAAGCAAAACTATTCCTCAATAAGATAAAGTAGACCTATAATATACGAGGATTAATTGGGTCTAGAATTATAATCATAATAAAATTATTATTCCAATATGAAGAATCTTCAGCGTAATAGATTCTTACTGAGGCAAAAATATCTGGTATATCGCTATCGTAGTCTTAAATGATCCAGAAGAAAAAATAAAACAGGCAAAGTAAAGAACGTATCGAATTATATCTATGCCTAAATATAAGATTTTTTTTTCTTATTTATTATTTTATAGCAGAGTTTAGACAGAGCACGACTGACCTAGACCAAGGACGTAAATAATACAAGGATTTGCAACTTGTTCTCCGCGTAATAGAAAGAACCAACACACCTCGTGATACCCCGAGAAACCGCGAGAGACGTTCGAGAACCGATAGCGTCACTTGCCGCCATCTTGTTTTTTTCTTCGCCAAGAAATATTTGTTGATGAAATACTATCGTATGATCGTTACTGTTAAAAACTGTTGCCTTCAATAGATTTTATTTAATCAACTGTGTCCGTTTATGTCATGAATTAGTCAAAACAACATCGTTTTACCAACAAAAACGGGTTTCATCATGTAGACTGGAGCATGAATTTTTAGCAGATTTCAAGTAAGTTTTATATAACTTCTTACTTTATGTAGCGAATTTAAGGGAACGAAATAGGTCCTTGAATGTCTCAAGTTTACTAACTACCCAGTTATTTTTGCACATCTGCCGAACCAACTGAGAAAGAAGACCGTCGTTGAACAGTGCTGTACACATTGAGTGATGAAAGACTGATGCGAGTTTTCCAAATCATTGCCCTTTTGTAGCACGAAAAACATTTCAGTATTCTGCGTTTTCTGTCTGACACTATAATTTTTAGTTAAAATTATATCTGACCCTGTGTTGGCCAGCATTTTAAAGTGCTAAATCGGCCAAACCATGCATTAAACGTGTGTTGTATTTCATATACCCCCACCCGTTATATGCACTGGAACCACTGGTTGTTGCCAAGGCATTACCCATTTTGTAACGCAAAAAACATTTCAGTTTTCTAAATTTTCTGTCAGATATTATTACTGTTAGTTACAGTTATACCTGAACCTGTGTTGGACCGCATTTCAAGCCCTGTATCATCCTAAAATATGTAATATTTATGAGTTTATATGTTTATTCCAAACGCCCTCCCATTGTTTGTTATGGAATAGTTGACGGGGCATTGCCCATTTTGTAACACATAAAACTTTTCAGTTTTCTGATTTTTATGTCAGATATTATTATTATTAGTTAAAATTATATCTTATCCTGTGTTGGCCAGCGTTTCAGGTCTTAAATCATCATAGAACAGGTGAAAATGTTTATTTCATTCACCCTACCCATTATTTGTTATGGAACACAGTTGTAGGGCATTGCCAGTTTTGTAACTCCAAAAACACTGTCAGACCCGCATCTGATTAACGGTCGCCTCGATATAAGTGAAATAATCTTGAAAGAAACGTAAAACCCCGAATGAATAAATTAAAAAAAAATCAAGTATCATTGAGATTCTGATGCTGATCGGGACAGAAAATAATCGAAATGAAAACACCTGACAGATTTTTACCGGCAGCTGTGAATCTTCGATGTCTTTCGCCTCTTGAAAATCGCCGACGTTTACAAATTCATTTCTCCTTTTTATCAATTAAATAATATGAATGACGCCTTGTAAAAAAAAAAAAAAAAAAGAAAGATTATGTTTATTTATGCTGTGAGAGAAAACAATCAAGAAAAAAAGGTAATGTTTATTAATGCTGTGAGAGAAAACAATCAAGAATTACGGTCGTGGTTGTTCGCTCTTTCGAGTGATACCGGCGATAGCGTACCTGTGTTGTCTTGGTAACGAAAGTCTCGCGCGGCTCTCGCGACCGTAGGACTCTTAACACAGGGACGCACGAGATATTGCGAGATTTCGTTTAGTTGCGAATCTTGTAATTTTATACGTCTTTGCCTAGACTCTAATATAATCAATCAAAAGATAGTATAAAATAGAATAATAGCTTATCGGATCAACTATTTTCCATGTAGAAAAGGCAAAAGGAAAATATGTACCTCAACTAGAATTTTAAATCGTAGTAATCTAGAGAGGTAGCGAATAAATAAATAAACTGTTAATTTATTTATCTGGTTGGTGTAAATTTCCGATACCTTAAGAATGAAAAATTAATAGAAAGTAGAAAAGATCGATTGCTACTTTCTTGTCAATTTACTCCTTAGATTACATGCTGATTACATATCGGAGCATGTAGAAGAAAAACAGGGGAGGAAAGAAGAAAATTTTTTATATTTCGTGTATATTTTTCTTCTTATAAATAACGATAGTTTTATAGTTCACCTTTGCCCTAGAGCCGAATAAGGTGAATATGTAAGAAGTTAATCTCTTTGTAGCGAATAAAAGAGATATAATTATAGCTGGAAGTATCTTCTACACTTAGTGAATGAATTGCGAATTTGATCGTAACTGATAATTCTTAATTCATTTTCAATAATAAATATATATATAGAATTTAAGTCAAGTTCAAATGTGACTGGACAGAATTCAACAATATAAATGGCTACTAGGTATTAGAACCCATCGCTGTCATTCAATAACCTATAATCCAAGACTATACATGTCTATAGTGGTTATATATGAATATATGTTGAGCGAGTACTAGTGACTACTACTCGCACACTAGTAATCCGACACAAAGTCTACGAAACTACTGCCCGGTGGAATTTCGTTAGAATGACCTGGCACTACTCTACGAAGTGCCTCCCGATGAAATTTTCGTTAGAGCCGGAATTTAAACGCTCTCTAGCGAATTAAAGAGATAAAACATCATTTGAATGACCTGGCACTAGTCTACGAACTGCTGCCCGGTAAGAATTTTGTTATAGTCGGAAGTTTAACTCTTTCTAGCGGATAAAAGAGATAAAACGTAAGTTAATTTAAAATATTAATGGAATTACACACCTATAATAAGTCAATGGAATAAATAAAAATTCTAGTCTGATTTGGGAAAGACTGTACAGAATTTTTTTGTATAAAAAGTTATTATGTATTTCACTTAATAACCTATATCCATTGACTTAAACGTGAATGGAGCTCTATGAACGATAATAGATTGTTCGGGAATTAGTAATCATTATTTTGACACTAGTTACCCGACACAATGACCGGACACTAATATTCGTAACTGTTGCCCGGTAAAGTTACAAGTAATTTGACAAATTGATCGGATAGTAGTATTCGTAACTCTAGTCCGATGAAAAAGGGAGATTATATATGAAAACTGAGCGGGCACAAGTATTCGAAACTTTTTCCCGAAGATAATTAATTATTAGGCAAAAATTGACCAGACACTTTCTGTAAAAGTTTGCCTGGTGAAAAATCAGAAATAATATAATAATATGACCGGGTATAAGTATCAGAAATATTACTGATACTTTGCCCAGTGAAAAAAATTTTTTTTAATAATTAGACATAATGACCGGAAGTTAGTATCGTGACTATTTTGTCCGGTGAAATATGTCAGAAACTAAGTCTTTCCAGAAAATAATTAAATTATTGACTGGAGACTAGTTGACTGGTGCCTGGTTGATCGGTGACTGGTGACTGGTGACTGGGTGACTGGTGACTGGGTGACTGGTGACTGGTGCCTGGTTGACTGGCACCTGGATGACTGGTGACTGGTGCCTGGTTGACTGGCACCTGATTGACTGGTGACTGGTGAAGCTGATTGACTGGTGCCTGGTTGACTGGTGACTGGTGACTGGATGACTGGTGACTGGTGACTGGTGGACAGACTTTATAGGATACTAAGTACCCAAAGATGCCACCTTGATGGGTCTTACCCCGGCAGTATAGCCATATGGGGTGGGGCTCCCATCAGTAAAGAATTGTCTTATAACCCATCAAGGGTTGACAAGTTCTTTACAATCAGCTTCTCCACCATGAGAATCTTTAGCCAACTGAAGATCTCTGCAAACAAAAGTCCAGGAAAAACATATCGTAATTGCTGAATAACCTGGAATGAAAAGAACAAAAATATTCTGCATATATAAACACGACTATCGAACCGATCGCGCACGAGCGTTGTGCCGAATAGCGAGAGTCGCCAAAACGCATGTGGAAAAAGACCAGTCAAAAATACATGAAATCGATAATTGAAAATTTTAAATAATAACACAGAAAGTGAAAGGAGTGATAAATAAACAAAAGAAACACAAGGATACATAAATTTATCCGTGAGGAAAGAAATAATCCAAATTTCTATCACAGGTAAATAATCCTTGTTGAATTTCTTTGTCCACAGAAAAGAAACTGACACGTGGTCAATTGAGCGGGAAGAGTTACGTCACACAGGTAACTGCCTAAGGGACCTTCTGGTTTAAGACTTGAATTAACGACTGAAAGGTCGTTTTTTCTGTGGAAGGTGTGAAAACAGAATAGAATAGCACATTATCTATAGGTTAATGTATAATGAAGTTAAAATTACATGTATTATCAGCAAGTATACCTTGTATCTCAAGTCATTTGTCTGAAAACAAAAAATCAATGCCATATAGAAGAGTTAAGAGATGAGAGGGCTGATATTGAGCCATTTCAGCTGGATCTAACTGTTTGAAACAAGAAGTGTCAATAAGCAGTGCTTATTAGATACCCCTACAAGGTAATCACCCAGTCAGCATTCTACGTAAATCTATATCGGACCGTCATCGGCCCGTCAGGGTAGTTGACGGGCCGATGACAGCCCGATGTAGATTTACGTAGAATGCTAACTGGGTCACTGTCTTCTGGGTACTCAAAAGCAATTATCAAAATGTATATTGTTTCAGGTAGTATGTGATTGGAGAAACAATTAGACAGACAGACAGATATATGGACAGACATAAATGGCTAAATTCAAGTAGCTGTCATTTTGTCATAAACTGATTTTTTTCTGCTAGCAAAATCAGGGTGGCCATCCTTAGTCATAAACAAAATTCCCTGACTTTTCACTGACTTTTCCCTGACCAAATTCTATTTTTCCCTGACCAAAGTGCTGAAAATTTAACAGACTTTTCCTCATCTTGAAGTTGATAAAAGATTAATTCCATTTTTAACACATTAAAATATACAACCCTAATTGTTCAATTAAAAAATAAAATATTTTAAAGTTTTTGAGCATACATTCTCTAAAATGAACATTAACTTGTGAAAATGCTAGTGAGAAAAAAATGTCAAGGTTTTCAATAACTGCAAATGGATAAAATACCTGCAAAAACCAAACAGTTTTGGACCAAAATTAGGAAATTCCCTGACTGTTCCCTGATTTTCTTGGTACAAATGTATTTAAAATTTCCCTGACCATTTTTCAAAATTCCCTGACTTTTCCCTGGCCTTGAAGAAAAATAAGATTTCCCCGAGTTTTCCCTGACCAGTGGCCATCCTGAAATTTCTTCATGCACATGCTCAATATGTCTGTAATGAGTCTGCAAAGTATCTGATTGCTTTAACAAACATTTGAGCAGAGTTGATTTCATCATGCATGCACTATAAAATCAAACCAAAGGAATTTTTCAAGAAGAACAAAAGAGAACGACTCTAAAGAAATTAATCTGTTGACCCTTATTTTTCTCTAACAGCAACATCTTATCAATATCAACATTTATGCATAATATGAAGATCCCTTAAATTATTTAGCAAGACAAAAAGCAGAAAACAATACACTCTTTGAAGAATGACAAAGGAAAATAACTCTACACTGATTAATCCCTAGGCCCTTATTTTTCTATATTTTCAATATCTCATCAGGCTGATTATGAAAAGATCCCATAAATAATTTAGCAAGACAAGAAGCAGAAACCAAACACTTTTTCATGAGAACAAAGAAAATAACTCAAAAGGAATTAATCCCCAGGCCCTTGCTGTTGTCTAACAGCAAAAGCTCATCAATATCAACATTTATGCAAAATAAGAAAAGATTCCTTAAATTGTTTAGCAAGGTAAGAAGCAGAAACCAAAATATATCAGATGGACAGATGGAGACAGACAATGCAAAAACAGTATACCCACTACAAACATAGTTTAACATAGTTTGCAGGGGGTATAAACATATTTCTTGGTCTGCAAGGCTAGAGCTGTATCAAACTTCACAAAGTCAACAGAGCGTGAACTAGTAACAGCGTTTTCAAAATAACATGTCCCCCCTACTGTGAATTTTTAACTGCTGTGACCTTATGTCAAGGTCACCAAAATCTAATCAGTTCTTTGTTATGTCCCAATTATATAGCTACAAAAAGTTGGTTGGAATCCAACTACTGGTTCACAAGATATTGTGCAATATAGAAAAAGTGACCTGATGTCAATGCCAATGCCAATGGGATCTGCATAGAAATCAATTTAGGTCAATAGCATAAATTGGTACTGAGTGCTCATGTATATTATAAATTGAGAGACACAGACAACAAGTTATCGATGCAAGTGTGGATGATAAAAGTAGTTGATAAAGAATTTACTGCACTTCACTACAGCAGGTGCTACAATTATGACTTACCTCAAAGCTGAATATTTTCCAAGGTTCAGAAAGTCATAGTCCGGATCATAATACAAATATTTAGATGAAACAAGGGAGGGCAATATGTCTAATACACCAACACATATTATCTTCCCATCTAGTATATACTGTTGGTGGAAAGAACCATAACCCATGGGTAATCCTCCTTCTTCCTCTTTCACCTGGAACACATGTAGCATAAACAGTAGCATCAGTATACACACAGAGCTGTGGAAATACCATGCCCAGCTTATCCCTGAGAGCAAGTAAGAAATTTCAATTTGTCCTTGGACAAGAACTTCTTTGCTCCAGCCACAAAGAATATCCAAATTATGGGTGCCTTCTTTTTTTCTTACTACTCAAAGAAAACATATTTTGTGGGTACTCATTAGAAGCACCTGGTCCTCACTGAGGTACTTCCAACATATGTTTTCTTCAGGAAAAAAGAAAAATGTCGATTTTCTTGGCAAGTAAATCTTGGTTGAACAAGTGAATTTTGACCATTTACTTGTCTGTGAATAAGCAATAAAATTTGATATTTCCACAACCCTGTTTACATGACATTTGTATGTTAACCCCTGTCCTGCCTTTGCAAACAGAGTAGATCCAGATCAGTTGGCTTCTGAAGAAGCCAACTGATCTGGATCTGCACTGTTTGCCATTAAGTATGTGAATTGATATCAACAATCTGGATCAAGTAATTTGATTGGCTGAAAAGTAGAAAAGGGTGTGGTATCTTGATTTATTTAGCATGACAAGGGTTAAACAGCAGAACTCTAGGTAAGACACTTGGTAAGCTAAAAAAGACTGATTTCTTTTTTGTCTAATTTCTCCATGAAAACACATTGTGTACTCATTAGAAGCACCTCAAGGCACTTCTTATGAGTATCATAACTTATGTTTTCTAATAGAAATAAGAAAAATCTTTGTACGGATACTCCTCTTATCTAGAGCACTGAAAAGATTCAATAATGTAGCTGAGGTATTGAAAGGTTGCTGGTGATGGTAGTCACTGTTAAGGATTATAGTTAATGTCCTAAAATTTCAAACACTTTATGCCATATTTTTTGTCTATTTGTTTTTTTTTTTTTTTTTTTTTTTTTTTTCATTTTTATTCCTTTATTCCACACAATACTTGGTTCAAAGACAAACAGTATAGACCCCATTCAGGCTGCTCCTTCAGAAGAAGTCTGATCTGGGTCTGCACTGTTTGCATATGATATTTTATCAAACAAGTTGGTGTACAAAATTTTAGGATATTTATTATAATGTGAAGTGGAGACACTTGCAAGCCTTGAAGACATAAAACACATTATTCTAACATAGTTCCCCCAAAATAAATGTTTTAAACTTGAATCATTCTGCATACATCAACTAACTTTTCATTATAATTGACCACCCACCAATCCTTATGACCCTTATCACTTGACCGGACTATGTACAATTTTGTGGAGTTGGAGTGCAAATTTATTAAGAATGCCAGCTCCAATGAATAGTTTAGACCAAGGTTGGTAGAAAAAAATGTGCATTAAATTTTAGATAAAAATCTGGCTATTGTATTTATTCAGTGTTTCTGAAGAGAGAAAGCTACTTTCTATAATTTTATCTTAATTCTTCAAGGAACTATTTTCTACTATGTCATATTAATTCTTCAAAAATTATTTTCTTCTATGTCATCTTTAATTTTAATAAATCATAGTTTACCTCTAAAAGAGTAAATCAAAAGCTTTAACAATTTTTTTCTAAGTCTGTTTTCTTTTTTTTCCTAAGTCTGTGACCTTGACCTTCAGGTCACTCATGTGGGGTGAGATGGCACAGCAAAGAAATTCAGACCAGTATCTGGTATCAGGGTAACTGCTAAAGCTCTACCTGTACTTTCAGGAAGGTTAGCTAAAAAAAACTGATTTCTATCATTGTTTCTTAATTCTTCAAAAAATATTTTCTGAGGAGAAATGAAGTTTTTAAAAGCAGAACATATTTTAACTAGCAATACTTAACCTACAGATAATAAGCTATTCTATTCTGTATTTCACACCTTCCATAGAAAAAATAACAGTTCAGTCGTCTTAAAGAGTCTTAATTCAGAAGGTCCCTTAGGCAGTTACCACTGTGACGTCACTCTTCCCGCTCTTTTAATCATGTGTCAGTTTCTTTGAAGGATAAAACAATAAAACTGAGCTATGTGGGGAAGAGAGAGGGGAGTCTCTTATCGATAGGTTAAGTATTGCTAGTTAAAATATGTTTTACTTTTAAAAACTTATTTTTAACTGCACAATACATTAACCTATAGATCATGAGCTAGAATTTGCAAATTAGGAGGGAGAAGCTCTTCTATTCTAACACAATTAAAACATATAATCCCTATACCTCTGGATAAAGGCTCCAGACACTCTATGGAATAAGAATGATCTAAATTCCTAACATGTATATAAGATATTAATATATGTACTGTAGGCTTTGGAGGCTGTCAGGCTGTCAGTCTTCTTTAGGCATCAAAGGCTCTATTCTTCTGACCCCACACCCCCCCCCATCAGTTTTTGGGCAACAACTATTGTTTGAAGATTTGCTGCTTCTAGAGACATGTCTCTCAAATAGAATTTAGCAAAAGTAGAGGATTGATTCCAGACTGTTGCTTTGAGTATTTCATTGAGCGGAACCTTATCAAAGAATGCCCAGGAAGAAGATAGTGCCCTAACTTCATGAGCTTTAATCTTTAGTAAAGAAATATCTCTACAAGTGAGTTTCCTATAGGCAAGTTTAATAGTGTAAGATACCCATCTCGAGACAGAAGCCTTAGAGATATCTTGGTTGCCTTTAATTGGTAGAAATAATCTAGTTCTATTTCAACGATAACAGCTAGTCATTTTAAGATAAAATTTTAATGCTCTTATTGGGCATTAAAGTCTATCCTAGTGTTCCCTTTTACATGTTCAAGCTAAATTAGGGATAACTATAAGATCTGGGCAGATGGATGGAAGCTGATTCTTAGCCAAAAACCCCAGTTTGTACTATCAATGATACTGAGCCATCAGATTGATTGAATCTTAGATGATTTGCATCCATTGCCAAGGCATGAATCTCGCTGCATCTTTTGGCAGTGGCAAGAGCTAATAGAAAGGCTGTCTTTATTGTAACATGAAGTCTAGATGCCTTATGTAGAGGTTCATATGGGGCTTTCTGAAGACAGACTTACATCCCAGATAAATCCCATTTAGGAGTAAGAGATCTTTGTACTGGACATTGCAATTCAAGAATCTAATTAATTCTGACAAGACAGGATTAGATCCGATCCTATTACCAGTCTTAAATTTAAGAGTATTTGAGATCACAGATCTATAACCCTTTATAGTACTTATTTGAAACATTTTCTCAGAGAAAAGGTAAATGAGGAAGTCGGCTATTACAGTAAGAGGGGCCAAGCCTGGATTAACCTTCTTTCTATAACACCAATTGGAGTACACAATCCATTTTGCATCATAGACCTTCTGAGTTGATGTTCGTTTTGATTCTGAGACAAAATCTGTAACGTTTTGGGAAAACTTTTAATCTCTGGTTGATTGTTTGATAACTCCCAAGCATGAAGGCCAAGGAATGGGAGATTTGGGTGTTGAAACTTTCCTTTTGCTTGTGTCAATAGTTTTGGAAAGAGCTGAAGACGAATTGGAGCTGATACTAACAGTTGTAATACCTCTAAGAACCACTGGCATTGGGGCCAAAGAGGGGCAATAAGAACTATTCTGCACTGAGATTGACGTATCTTGACTAGAACAGAAGGTATTAGAATTGTTGGAGGAAACGCAAAAGCATGAAGAAGATTCCAGTTCATTGATAATGCGTCTATCGCTACGGCATGATTGTCTGGAACTGGAGATACCTTCAATGGGAGTTTGTGATTGAAGCGTGTCGCAAACAGATCCACATTGGGTTAACTGAATATTTGGAAAATGGAGTTTGCAACTGATTGATCCAATGCCCATTCTGTTTTGAGAGGTTTGTCCATTCTCGAGAGACAATCTGCCAAAATATTGAATTTGCCTGGGATATGTTGGACTCTGATAATGACATCGTGTTCCAGGCACCCATGGAGGATCTCCCATACCTCTACACATAGGTTGGGAGAATGTGTTCCTCCTTGTTTTTTGATATAAGAGACCACTGTTGTGTTGTCGGTAGAAATCATGACACAAGAATAATGTATATATTTTATGGCTTTCTTCATTGCGGAACGAATGGCCATTATTTCCAGTATATTGATATGGAGTTGAGATTGGTCTTCCTACCAGCGACCATGAAAGGACAGACTCATCAATTCTAGATGAGCTCCCCATCCGTAATGACTGGCATCTGCATAGAGGAATGCATTGGGATCTGGAGGATGAATAGGCATTCCCTAAACAAAGCGATTGGTGTCCATCCACCATTTCAAATGGAATTGAATCATCCTGCTGATCAGAACCTGAGAGGAAGAATGTGAGGTCTCCAGACAGATAATAGACACATTTGCAGAGATCGTAAGTGAAGTCTGCCTAGGAGAACGAAGTCTGCTGCTGCACTGAGTTTGCCCCAAAGAGAAAGAAAAGTTCGTGCAGAAACCTGAGTCTGAAAAAGAAATATCTTGATAGTCAGAATAAGAGAATCGACTTGGTCTACTGGTACTCTGACTATATTTTGTTGTGTCAGAAATTCCATAAAAGGTAAGAGAAAAGTCCAGGGAGTGCCACAATCACAAACCGCAGCCCTTCCCAGACCCCAAGAGGAAGAGGAAACCGACAAATCTAAACAAGCACAAACCGAACAAACGTACGAAAAGCACTAAGATTAGCTCTCTCTTTCAAAGATATATCATCAAGCCCCAACCCACTGGTTAAAGTTTTACGAAGAGGCCGTCATTGAGTCTGAGGCCCGAACTGCCATTGTGCAATTAAAGAGTGAAGCATAGCCATCAACAATGACTGGGTTGAAAACTAGGCATGCAGTCCGCCGCATAATATCCAGGCTATAGCCAATTCTTTTATTACGGTTAATAAGTTTTCTGAATTGCTCAGAAAAGTTAGATTTACCTACAATTTTTCTAAATCTGTACACTGTAAAATTCGGGTTCCGATATACCTTGTTGCAGAAGTGTTTTCAGACTGACGCTATATTTTTCTAACAAGGCACTGTGTCTGCGATAAAATTTCGAAAACGCCTTACGAAGTTTAAAATAACGATAGCCCTGCCTAAGAAGTTTGGCAGTAAGGGCTTTATTACGGTAGTTAAAGTCATTAAGATTTGAAGAAGCTCTGGCGAATCTTATAAGTTGAGATATGTATACCCCATATGAGGTACACCGAGGGACATCGCCATCCAGAAAAGGGAAATTGACTATATCAAAATCAAAATCTTCCGGTTTATCATAAATTTTGGTGGAAACTGTACCATTAGATATACATAGATTCAAATCCAAAAAAGGTGCCTCGGTATCGGAAGAATTAGCTTTATTTAATTGGAGTTCTGTAGGGTATATCCATGCCTATAAATGTGAATTTCTGTACTGGAATCAAATCTGACTTCTTTAGATTTGGTATGAAACCTAGACTTTGTACCGTTTGAATGCAATAGATTGTGTGAGATATTAGTCAACTGTGAATCAAATCTCTTATCAGCCAATTGTCTAGGTACAGAAACAGGGATATGGCACGTTGATGCAAGTGCCCTGCTATTATGTCCATTAGTTTAATGAAAATCCACGGACTTAGGAACATTCTGAAAGGTAAGGCCATGAAATGGTAGACGATGTCTGCAGATGAACCGAAAGCATTTCCTGGATTGTGGATGAATTGGTACATGAAGATACTCATCCATCAGGTCTATGGAGAAAGCCCAGTCGTTGACCGATGTCGATTGTCTTACTGACTTGACTGTCTCCATCTTACAAAGGTTGTTTTCCTCATGTATTGATTTCGTATAGAAAGATCTATTACCGGATGTAACATTCCATTCTTTTTTGGTACTAGAAATAGCCAGGAATAAAAGCCGGATCTTGTACCCTTTCCACTGCCCATTTTTGGAGAAGTTCTATGATCTCTTCTCATAATAACAGTGAGGAAGATTGACTCAGACTTATCGGAAGAGGAGGGGCTATTAACCTGAATGGTATCCTGAAACCGTTTCATACGATAGAGAGGAACCATTTGTTGTCTGTTAACTCTTCCCACTGATTCACAAAGTAGGCCAACCTTCCTCCCACTGGAATATCTGGCCTTGGCAAGACAGGCAGTGGAAAGGGTTGGATTTCAGAACTTTGTGGAGGATGAGGAATATTTAGAGGAGGGGAACTGTTTCAAGTTTCTACTCCTCTTTGAATAGTCCTTTCTATTACTGGAGGAATAGGACTGGCTCCGATTTTTAGGCTTGTAAGGTTGTGTCTGTTTAGGCCTAGAAGGCTTATTCGGCTGTCTAGGTCTCTTAAACACAGTTGGAGCCGAATTAGCCGTCTTTTGTTGTTGTTGTATGTTTGTATCGGTTGAGGAAGATGCCAAGAACCTTTGTTGTTGTGCTTCGTAGTTGCCCCTTATTGTCGAATAGAGATTTGGCATAAGTTGAAGCATTCCGTAGTTCGTAACATGAATTCTCCAATAAAAGCTTTGATGTGGCTAAAGCTGCATCATGTATAACCTGGAATAGTTCAGTAGCTAAGATAGCAGCCATTGCTGTGGCATGTTTAACAGACTTAGTTACAGCCTCTAAAAGTCAAGACAGGGCTGTGGCAGACATGGACTGCTGTTGAAGACAAAAGTAGGCAGCAGAAGAGAACAAGTCTGCATGCAAATTTATTGCCACTAATTTGCGAGCTCTTTTTTCCCATGTTTCTAGACATTTAACTGGTAAAGAGCATCTTCCTTTGCTGGATAAATCCAGCAAAGAAGCGTCCGCTTCTAATGGTGGATTATTTTCAGTTGGGAAATAATGATTTTGGCTCTTGTAAAATTAAGTTCGCGCCAAAGATGTGACTAAACTTTGTGAACATAGCCAATCTTTACCACATTTCTCAGACATTAATTTATTCTGGAGAAATTTTGGTATTCTCCACAAACTTTGATTGTGGTAGCACTAATAATGGAGTCGCATGCGACTCCATTAAGAGCTCAATGCCAGAAAGGGGCTTAGCAGGAGTTTGTTCTTTGGTAGGTCTAGGATATAACTCCTAAGGGAAGAGTCTGAACACCTCATTTATGGCTCTGTCAAAGGACCAGATTTCTTGTTCTGATTCAAAACCTGAGTCCTTTGCAGAGTGCTGTGCAACATTATCAGACTGTGGTATGGGTGTTACACTGGTTGTCTCTGCAGGTTGCATCGTAGATGATACCTCTGCAACCTGCAGAGTTTGTCTACTTCTTTTATATCTGCCGTAATCATGATTAGAGGAAGAAGAAGATGTTGATCATCTTCTCCTCTTATGAGACTGTTTAGACCCTTAGACCTCCTACAACATTTATGGGAGTCTGAAGAGAATGATCTAGAAGAAGAGGAAGAAGACAATCTATGCCTTCTCCTCTTTCTAGATTTGTGTTTTCTTTTAGTTTGATCTCTTCTAGAACTACATCTAGTCTGAGATGTCATCCTATTGTCCAATCTCCAGCTAATGCTAGGCAGCTCTATAACAATACTGGGATCAGACATGTTGCTAAAATCAGGTTCAAGAGGCAATAATACTCTTTTTGTAGTTCTGAGGCTCATTCGTAAATGAAAGTTCAGAACCCAAAACTCTGGTTATTTTCTCTGTTTGTTTGTGTTGAGGTTTTACGGCCCAGTCAACCCAATGGGGTCATGTCGAGCACGGTCAGTTTACCTTACCACATGTTTACTGGGCAGGCATAGTCCTCTAAGCGGTTAACCGGTATTGTGCACATTAGTTCGCCAAAAACTGACAACTGCCCTTCTTGAACCAGCAGAAGGGAGAGAATGACCGTAGAAAATATTTCATGATCAATCTCCACGAAAGAATGTTGCCGGCCTCGGCGGGGGTTGAACCCGCGACCTCCTGGTCTCCAGTAGGACGGCGAATCCAACTGAGCCACCGGCATATTTTCTCTGTATTCACTGCCTATGGCTAACTGGAGCCTGGTAAGTTGACTGGTGCCCAGTGATTGGTGACTGGATGACTGGTGCCTGGTGATAAAATGCCCGGTGCTTTGTGACAGGTACCCGGTGCCTGGTAATCAATTTCCAATGACCGGTGACTGGATGACTGATGACCAGTGCCTTATGCCTGGCATTAGATGACTGGTGCCTGGTTGACTGGTGCCTGGTTGACCAGTGCCTGGTTGACTGGTAAATTCTTTCCCAGTGACTGGCTGGCCGGAGACTGGTTGACCAGTGACTGGTTGACCAGTGCCTGGTTGACCGGTGCCTGGTGATTGGTGACTGGTGGGCAGAGTTTTTTGGGTGCCTATAGCACCCATAAAGATGCCATCAGGATAGGTCCTTTCCCTGGCAGTAGAGCCCTGAGGGATGGTCATCCCATCCACAGAATTGTTGTCTGATAAAACAGAAATGACAGTCTGTTGTTCCTCCTTCTTGTGTTTCTTCTTCATCACTGACTTTGTGTTGGAGTATGTTCTTCTCTTATCTGCAAGAATCCATGTACTTTCAGACCAATTACTACATGTAGAACAGGCCGACAACCTGGAACATGAAGAACATTTTAAACAATTTAGGTGATTATCCCACCGCACTTTAATATGTCCACAACTGCCACAAACGATCTTCATGAAAGGTTTAAAAAACTCATGACAAGGACAAGCAATCAATGAAATCACGAAACCAAAAAACGATTTACACAAAGAATAAGATATATGGTGGAAGGAATGACAGAGAAACATGAGAAAGACAAAGATTAAGACAGTTAACCGGAGAAAAAAAAAGAAAATATAGATTTCTTTCACCCAGAGAAAAATCCTTTGTTTATTTTCTTGTCCACAGAAAAGAAACTGACACCTGATTGAAAGAGCGAGAAGAGTGAAGTCACATAGGTAACTGCCTAAGGGACCATCTTTAAGACAACTGTCATTTTTTTCTGTGGAAGGTGTGAAATACAGAACAGAATAGCTCATTATCTATAGGTTAATGTATTGTGCAGTTAAAATAAGGGAAATACACATAGCACCTGATAAGGCACTTTTTTTAATATTTTTCTTATTCCTCCCTGAAATCATATGTTGTGGTTGTCATTAGAAGTGCTTTGTAGAGGCATTTCTAATGAGTACCCACAACATATATTTTTGTGGAGAAATAAAAAAAATATTATGTGGATACAACCTCTTATCTGGAGCTACATATATTTATCTTAATAACTACTTAGGCTTACACTAAATATACATATATGGTTTTTAAACCTTCAAAAATGCCCTTGACCTGTAATATCTGAAGCTTAGTAATATCTTCTGATGTTCTGAATATATGGGCCCAGTTGTTCAAAGCGTCGTCAGCTTAACTAGCTCGTTAGTAGTCAAAATGTTAACTGCTCTAGTAAGTACAATATCTAATTCACAGGAATTTTTTGCTGAAATAAAAGCACCGCAAGCATAAATAGTCCATTCTACTACCTCTTGATGCATCTTAAAATATTGCTGTATGTATGACAAACAGAATAGACCCAGATAAGATGCCACATACTGTGGCATCTGATCTGGGTCTACATTGCTTGCTAACGCCTATCTTCCCCATACTTAGCGTTATTACGGTAATACAAAATGTCTTCTTACCATGATGATAAACAAAACAGACTGTTCTAAATATACAAGTATACTAACTTCATATGCAAAGCAAAGCAAAAGAATTTGTCACCTGCTGAATTAGCCCATAGAGTTGCAAAAGTTAGTAAGCCTATTTTCTCCACAAAAAACATATGTTGTGGATACTTTATATTGGAATCACCTTGCCTGGGTAGTTGTAATGAGTACCTGCAACATATGTTTCTGAGGAGTAATAAGAAAAAATAGTTATCGAGATAACCCTTTTATGTATATCTATAAGTCCCATATGGGAAATCCAACAGTTTGTACACGTATGAAGCAAGGACCATAGCCAGCTTGTTATCTAGCCAGGGTTTCATTATCAACTCACTGTAGTCAAGTCAAGTCAAGTCAAGTCAAAGTACTTTTATTCTCTCAAAGTCAAGTATAACATGACATCAGAGGAAATGGAAATACAAAGTTGCAGTTAGGATGGTTTCCGTAATTTCATATATATAATAACTGTGGGGTAAGAACTAGGACACATTCTAAAAATTATTGCAATTCATTGCAGTGACCCAAATTACAGGCGGATGTAACTCATGTAACTCGGGGGAGCAGAATTGTTGGTGTATAGATAGATAGATAGATAGATAGATAGATAGATAGATAGATAGATAGATAGATAGATAGATAGATAGATAGATAGACAGACATACATACATACATACATACATACATACATAAATACATATATACATTTAGATAGATAGATAGATAGATAGATAGATAGATAGGTAGGTAGATAGACAGACAGACAGACAGACAGACAGACAGATACATACATACATACATACATACATACATACATACATAGACTGTATTTACACTGATCTCTCACACAGACAGACCTGAGGAAACAGCTTAGAATCCCCAAAAAATGTTGGTATTTTTCTTATTTGACTCATTACAAGTGTCCCGGCGAGGCCCAACAAATTTGTCAGCTCAAGAACACTTTCAAATTGGACTGATTCTGAAAATCTGAATATACATACAGAGTTACACAAAGCTTTTTACAAAAGCTGAACTAAAAATCATGCAACATCAGGAACATGTACAAATAACTCTATGTACTGGGACAAGATACCCTAAGCAAAGAGGTGTAGACCCAGATCAGACTGCTACAAAGGAACAGCCTGATCAGGGTGTACAATGTTTGTAACAGTAATTTTGTGAAACTTACAATAGTTATCCTAAGTCTTTGTACAATTACCATATTCACCATACATATTCTGACAGACAGGCCTGAGCAAACAGTGTAGACCCAGATGAGATGCCGCATTCTGTGGCATCTCATCAGTGTCTACACTGTTTGCCATTCATCCAACAATTGTAACACAATTGTTACAGCACCGAGTGTCTGAATATTTAGGATAAATGTGGTAACTCCTTCCCATACTTGCCCAATGAATTGAATTAGTATGTTTTACTACCGGACGATGTGTCTAAATATTTGCTTGATGAGTAGCACACAGTGCAGACCCAGGTCAGATGCTGCTTTTTGTAGCATCTGATCTGAGTCTGCAATGTTTGCTCAAGCCTGTCTATTGGAATAAATATGGTAAACCTGTAAAATTAACATTATTTAAATGTTTTGTAGGAACTATGGTGGGGTGGCGTGTGTCCCAATATTTAGAGTTATAACGATATACCTCTAAAGGTGATTTAACAAGGAATTCACTGTAGCCATGTTTTGACACTTCAGCATCTGTTTCTTTGTGAATTGTCATCTGATAACGCCTAAACACATTGTACGATTCTTGGAAACTATACCTAAACTCATCAGCTTCTGGATGGGTTCGTATCAACCTTACCTGTGGAAAAGAACACGCTGATGTAACCTTGGAAACAATAAAATTGGCATACCTCCAGTGGAGAATCAACAAGAAATCTTGTGTATTGCTTCATGTTGGGCTTATCTGGTGGGTCTTTGTGGATAGCCATTTGGTAGCGATGGTAAACAGTGTGAGATTCTCGCAATGAGTCTTTGAACTCTTGGCACTGCGGATATGAGCGTACTAATCTTATCTGCAATGAGAATTTTGTAGGCTCTAGATAAATAGGGTATCACTTTTTTTTATTTCCCCACAAATACAAAACAATATACAGTCAACCCTCTTGATATACCGACACTCGATACAATGACAGAATTCCTTATAATGACAATATGTATGTCACGAAACCTTCGCTCAAGCGGTGACAGTAAATGAGAAAGTATGCAAGAATATTGCATTAAAACTTCAAGCAACATATGTTTTGGATATTTGTTAGAATTGCCTCAATAAGGTAATTCTACAAATGCCTCACTGAGGCAATTCTAACAAAAATTCAAAACGTATGTTCTATGAAGAAATAAGAATAAAACAAGGCCTTTTTTTTCATATCATTTTGTCCATTAAGGATTCTTTACAACAGCAAATTCATTTTAATGGCAACATCATTGAGAACAAGTGGCCCATGTGCAACAATTCGCTCACCTGAGTGAAACTGCCACTGTAGATATGCAGATGGCATGCAAAATTTTTTCCAATACTTTTATGACATGGCAATAGCTTAAACAGTTTTTGAGATATCTTGCTTTCAAGGTTAAAATGCTGAAATTTTCAAAATGCCATAAGTCAAAAAAAGTTCAGATATTTTTCAGAAGTCATTTGGTTCATCTACTTATCCTATCCTTTAAAGGGTTTTTTTTTCTTCTATTTTTAGCTCTGGCAACCGTTTTGTTCAGCAGAGCAGAACCATTTTAGCACTTTTGGCAAAGGGGCATATGAGAAACACTGGTGTGAAATTATTCTGAAATTTTGCCACTGGCCACGAATATGTTGTTTAAAGTTTTTTTCTATTTTTAGCTGGTGACCATTTTGTTCAACAGAGTGCAACCATTTTGGCAAGTTTGGTAAAGGGGGATAAGAGGAACATTTCTGTGAAATCATTTTGAAATCAGGCCACTGGCCAAGGAGGAGATGTTAAAAGGTTTTCTTTTATTTTTAGCTCTGGCGGCCATTTTTTTCAGCCAAGCAGAACTTTTTAGCAATTTTGGTACAGGGTCATAAGAGGAACACTTCTGTGAAATTACTTTGAAAATTAGGACACTGGTTGCAGAGGAGATGTCTTTTAAAGTTTCTTTTCTATTTCTAGCTCTCGCCACCATTTTGTTCAGCCAAGTGGAGCCATTTTAGTAATTATGGTTGAAGGCCATTGGTGGAATACTTCTGTGCAAATACTTTGAAATCAGGCCATTGGCCAAGGAGGAGATGTCATTTGAAGATTTTCTATTTTTCAGCTCTGGCGGCCATCTTATTCAATGGAGCAGAACTATTGTGGCCATCTTGGATTTTCGAATTACACAATTTTAGCTTGTTTTGATCCACAAGTCATCCTGTTGCTAAAGAGCAGGTTTCGGCTCAAAGCGAACTAAGGTTTGAGAAGAGATGTCGAAAACTGATTTTCAAGATAGCGGCTGTTTGTTTGTGTTGAGGTTTTACGGCCCAGTCAACCCAATGGGGTCATGTCGAGCGTGATCAGTTTACCTAACCACACGTTTACTGGGCAAGCTTAGTCCTCTAAGTGGTTAACCAGTATTGTGCACATTCTTTTGCCAGAAACTGACAACTGCCCTTCTTGAATCAGCAGAAGCTTGGATTTTCTATTGGCTCATTTAGCTATTTTGTGTCATAAGCACCCTAATGCTCATTATCAAGTTTCGATTCAATTGGATTATAGAGGAGATGTCTAAAATATGAATTCTCAACATTTTTCCCATATAAATGTATAGGGCCCATACAAATGCATGGGAAGCAAACTTGACCTTGCCTTAAAAAGGTCAAATGTCAATGTAGGACCATCATTTTATCAATTTTGGTAGATCTCCTGTCCCAGAGGATTTGTGCGAAGATAAGGCCCTAGGGCTTATTTGATTCTGGAGAAGAAGATTTTAATGGATTTTACCATATATGGGCATGGCAGCCATCTTGGTCAATGGACTGCAACCATTTTAGCAATATTTCATTCCTCCAACCTAAGGAGGCTCCACATAAAATTTGAGCAACATTGGCCCAAAGGCTTCAGAGGAGAAGTTGTTTGAAATTCTCCCATACAAATGCATAGGGAAGCAAACGTGACCTTGCCATAAAAAGGTCAAACGTCAATGTATGACATTTTAGCAATTTTGGTAGATATTCCATCCCTGATGATTTTTGCAAAGATTCAGCCCCAAGGGATCCTCGGTTCTGGAGAAGAAGATTTTTAAAGGTTTTTACCATATATGGGCATGGCGGCCATCTTGGTCAATGGACCGCGACTATTTTAGCAATCTTTTGTTCCCCCAACCTAAGGAGGCTCCACATGAAATTTGAGCAACATTGGTTCAGAGGCTTCAGAAGAGAAGTCATTTGAAATTCTCAACATTTTTCCCATACAAATGTATGGTGCCCATACAAATGCATAGGGAAGCCGACTTGACCTCAGCGTAAAAAGGTCAAACGTCAATGTAAAACAATTATTTTAGCAACTTTGGTAGAGCTCTCATCCCCGATAATTTGTGCAAAGATTCAGCCCCAAGGCATCCTCCGTTCTGGAGAAGAAGATTTTTAAAGGTTTTTACCATATATGGGCATGGCAGCCATCTTGGTCAACGGACCACAATCATTTTAGCAATCTTTCGTTCCCCCAACCTAAGGAGGCTCCATATGAAATCTGAGCAAAATTAGCTGTGGCTTCAGAGAAGAAGTCGTTTGAAAATATTAATGGACGGACAAACGAACGGACAACGTACAAAAAGTAATTACAATAGCTCATCCTGAGCATAGCTCAGGTGAGCTAACAAATGTTGCTGTTGTAAGGAGGGTTCACTGTACATGTACCCTATAGGACTAATTAGAAGTGCCTCAGAAAGGTGCTTCTAATGAGCTCTCAAAAGACGTTTTTAGAAGAAATAAGAAAATGTATAAACACTCCTTTGGTTAAAATGGAATCTCGTCTAGATGTCTGAACTTTTATGCAAGCCATGTCATGTGAAAGAATCAGACCAAGGTAAACCTGCTTGAATTCATCTAATGGCCATTCCAAATTTAGAATAAACACACTATGGAAACAATATTTAAATGAAGACTGACAGGCCTATGGAAGTAGTTAAGACCCAGATCAAACAGCTCCAAAAGTCAAATGCAAATGCAGACTTATTTGAATTTAAGGAAAATGATTTAAGGATATGTATGGTAAGCAGATAAAGTGCTCAAATACTTATGCTAAGAATGCGGTCGTGAATTCACAGCTTTGCAACAGCAATCTACAATATTTCTGCATTAGTCAGCTACAAATATTTCTCCCTGTACTTTGGAAGCACTTGATTTGCTGAATACGGATACATTTGATACATGCCATTTTCAGCACAGACAGTGTTTAATAGTTTGAGCTGAGGTTTAACATCCTGTCAACAATATCCTGCCTGCCTTGGTGGCTCAGTCGAATGCCCATCCAATTGGAGATCAAGAGGTTGCAGGTTTGATCCCCGCCAGGTCCGGCAACATTCTTTAGTGGAAATTGATCATAAAATATTTTCTATGGTCATTGTCTCCCTTTCACTGATTCAATAAGAGCAGTTGTCTTGTTTGTGTTGAGGTTTTACGGCCCAGTCAACCCAATGGGGTCATGTCGAGCGTGGTCAGTTTACCTAACCACATGTTTACTGGGCAGGCTTAGTCCTCTAAGCGGTTAACCAGTATTGTGCACATTCTTTCGCCAGAAAAGTTTCTGGTTAAAGAATAAGCACAAGCACTGGTTAACCACTTAGAGAACTACCGTATTTACCCTAAGTATTCGGACACCTCAACTCCTTACCATATCTGTTCTAAAATTTGAACTAGTATAATTCACTACCTGATGTTGTGCCTAAAAATTGCTGGATCAGTGGCAACCAGTGTAGACCCAGATGAGATGCCGCATTCTGCGGCATCTCATCTGGGTCTATACTGTTTGCTCAGGCCTGTCTGTCCGAATACATATGGTCAATACCGTAAGCCTGGTTAGGTAAACTGACCAAGCTTGACATGACCCCAGTGGGTTGGCTGCCGTAAAACTGTCACACAAACAAACAACAATATACAGACATGCCTAACCCTCTCCCACTGAGAGGGATAGAAAAACAACAGTACCGACAAGATCCCCCTCTCCCATCCAACACCTGGTGCAGGCCCAACAGGCCCTTGAACTGACTATAGCCATATTAGTAGGACGCCCAAAATGATGAAAGGTACGAGGCAACTACATCATCCATTTACCCTCCAAACAGCCTTTCATAAGATGTACTTTAAACATAGGCATTTATTTCCCTGTTTTCTTATTAACTCTTTGCATGCTTGGTAATTCTGCATGTTTTTTTGGTCATCTGTGGATTTTTTTTTATTTATTTTTTAAAAAAAATATTTTGGGAATACCATCAGTGTCAAACAGTTAGGATCAAGATCAGGCCAGACGTTTTGTCAGGCCTGATCTTGATCCAAACTGTTTGCAAAGGTTATCAGCAGATGACAAGTCACCAATAGCGGGAAAAGAGTTAAATACAACTTCCAAGATTCAATATTATTTCTTTACCAAAGACTGGATACGGGTAGGTTCAAACAAGTGGATTGGATAAGCAGTAAATCTACTGCTCTTTATCCAGTAACTGGATGTGTACACAGAATTTTGAACCAGACAAGAAATAATTCGCTGAAATGGTTCAATAATTTTGAGTGTAAACACACTTTGCGATCATTGAGTCCATTCCAAGATTTTTTTAAAATTTATGAGGGTCACTGATAGAACTAATAGGTCAAAACTAACCTGGCCAAAACAACAAAAAACAAACAAACTTTCCATTTCAGCTGTTTTCAGTTTTCAGAGGAATTGTTAAGGAGGAGTATTTGGTGATAATTCTGGGATAATTTTCTCCAGTTCTCCATAAAAACATATGTTGTGAGTACTTATTAGAAGCGCCTCAGTGAGGCGCTTCTAATGACCACAACTTATGTTTTTATGCAGAAATAGGAAAAATTATCCCAGAATTATCACCAAATACTCCTCCTTAACAATTCCTCTGGTTTTGTGACTGTGTTCATTGCTTTCCAGGGTCATTCCTTTTATAGTCTATTTTAGGTATACAGAATGACTTTACTACAACAGCCAGCCTTGATGAGCCTCAAAACTAGCTGATGTAGGGAGACATCGCTAATTCTGGGAGATCTATTGATCTTCTATACAATAATTGTATGTTAAGTGTACTCATTAGAATTGCCTCTTGAGGCAATTCTAATGAGAACACACAACATACAATTTCATAATGAAATACCGGTAAGAAAGCTTCGTTAAATATTTGTTTTCTTGATCTATCGGAAGAATTTCGTTGGGACTCAAAATCGAGTTCGAATTAGCCATGGTGAACGTGCCATCGGTGTTTGAGCTATTGAGATTCAACTGTATATAGTTCGACTGCATGGACTATTGTTAAGAGAAAGCAAATAAATTTAAGAACTTGAATCAAAGGCTGGCTGTCTATTCTCTTCCCGGTAGTATAGAGTACGACCCAGGTCGAACCCACATATATATTATATATTGTAACAGCACCACCACATCCTGACCATAACAATAGCACTACTATTTGACCAGGTGGCGCTCCGTTACAATAGCATGCTGGTGAAGTGCAGTGATCATGGATTTTCCAATGTATTTCTACATTTTTACATCATTTTAATCTAAAGATATAAATTCAATCACATTTTCACATTAGAAATACCACTATGCCTTTCATAGTAAATACAGAAATGCACAAGATTTGTCATTTTTTGAATCTGTTTCTAGCCAGTGAAAGTAGGTTTATCCTGATTGTCATAGGTGACAACTTACCATATTTACCATAATGCTTAGCTTGCTAGGTGATAATTTATTGTATGTTATTTCTTCAACAACACTAATGGGTAATCACCTTACCTACATGATCCCACAAAGACCCCTTTTCCTGTGGCAAAACTCAAACAAAAATGTCAAACCTAACTTCTTGCAAAATCAAAGTCATATTGTTGCCCATTCTTCATCATTCTCACAATGCATTGCATCCTTTTCAGTAGCTATAAGGGACAGAATAAAAAAAAAAGACGCCATATTCCCTTGTGTCTGATCTGGGTCTACTGTGTTTGTACAGACCTTCTGTCCCAATACTTAGGGTTATTACAGTACCCTTGAAATGCCATAATCATAAAGCACAGCCTTCCCGAGGCACTGAAATAAGAAGAGGAGACACAAGAAACACACAATGATAAAACAAATGCAACAAGAAGCCACCAATGCAAGAAAAAAGAGAAAATATAACAAAGGAACCACCTTGGAATGCTCAGTAGAAAAACCTTTGCCTTTTGTCAATAGGCCTACTCCAGCAGTAATTGTTAAGCATATGCTGTGTGTAAACTTTACCTGGGCCCAGTTGTTCAAAGCTAACGACATCGTTAGTTAACGATTTGTTAAAACTTACATAGAGTGATACGCAAATATGCTGAAATTTTTTGCTGAAAAAAATGTGAGTAGCTTTTGCAGTGCAAAAGCTACTCACATTTTTTCAGCAAAAAATTTCAGAATATTGTGTATTGAATCCGCTAAAACAGTTAAAGAAATGACTCTTAACGAGCTCGTTAAGCTGACAACTGGTCCCTGGTTGGGTACAAATATTTTCCAGCTGCAGTTAGAATTATATAGCTCTGCACTAGGAGGAATTGGTCAAGTTCCTTTCTTTGTTTATTTTTGCCTGTTAATTGACTCAACATTTATGAAAGTGTGATTTGATAGTATCAGACGGATTTATGATTTAGATTTAGCATATACTATCTTGGAAAGATGTTTTTTTAGAGTATTATTTTAAATGAAAATATTTTGGTCTGATTGACCATATCTTATCAGAAATCATTTATCTTTTCTGTTTTTGTGTTTTATTCTCAAATATTTATCCTAAAATTGATTTATGGCCAAAAGAAAATGGCAATTTCTATAGTAAAGTGATTTTTTTTTTTAAATTTTTATCTAGGAAAATAATTTTTTTTTTTTTACTTTTCTTTGCTGAAGTTGAATTATTGATGTTTCACAACAATATTGTGAAAATTTAAAAAAAAAAAAAAAAAAAAAAAGGCCAAGCAGAATCTGTTGAAAATCTGACTCCAAGTTATCTACTCAACAGATTTCTGCATAATTTGCATTCATTTTTTTCTATGAAAAAAAAAAGTGAAAATATTTGATTCTTTTTTTAAAAAAAAAAAAAGCAACGACTAAACTTAAACTTTTTTTTTGCACAGGTAGTTACGACAAAAGGTTTTGCATTAAATCATGACAAACATTTGCAAATTTACTTCTGTGTAAATTGCCAAGCAAAAGAACGACTTTCTGGAAGATGTTGATGCACAGTAGTTATTTATTTGACATGCATACAGGTATCTAATATAAGACAATGCCAACAAAGAGGTGTGCATGGGGAAAATGTAGAAGTGATAGTCGCTACAGTCACAAGTCACACATGGAAGGAGTGAATTTTTTCCCATTTCCAAAGCCGTGGATGAACCTTGATAGATGTAGATCATGGCTCAAAGCCTGCACAAGACCCAATGAACAAATGAACCTACACATGAAAGGTCATCATCATTATGTGTGCTCATTAGTAAGTCATAACAAAGTTCTTCCTAAAAATAACTCTGCAGTTCTTCAGAAACTGTTTTTATTCTTTGACGGACTTTGTATTAAAATTTGCAGAACTGATTTTCTTCTAAATATCATTTATAAGTCAAATAAACTAAGCAAGGTGAACTAAGGTCAGTCTGTTTCCACAGAAAATCCATTAGGTTCATACAGCAGCTAGCGGATATTTGTACCCAATCATTCTGTGTGTAATATCTTATATCTGTGTAAATAGCACTGCCATAAGCTCCATTTGAACCTTTGTGTACAATGCCAGAGATACAGCATAAACTTGCACTTCCCAAGCAGTACTGGTATACAAAACCAATCTAACACACTTTAGACTGAATAAACTCCCCATCCCAGAACACACAGACACTATATATATTGGAAGAGTCGAATATCAATTTTAGGTATGTCAGGCTATGTGCTTTAGATCTTCCTGGAGAAAAATGGCTAATCTATTTGCAAACAGAGAAAAACCCTGATCAGATGCCACGTTCTTTGGTGTCTGATCTGGGTTTGCAATGTTTGCCCATTACTCTATTTGGGATCTCCAGACTAAATTGGGTTAAACATAACTCACCTCTAGTTTGTGGGCACAGTTCTCTGCCTTATCTGGTTCACTTAGAAAATCCTCCAAGCTCTTGCTCTCTGAGCTGTCTTTTGAACCTCTCTGAAAAAAAAAAACCTAAAGATGAAGATAGGGTACTGGGTATGAGCATCACAAATATTGTAAACCTTACATGTAGGTGGCATTGGCATCGTTAAACATAGCTACAAAAGAAACTGAGCTTTGACTTTACGAGGTACAGAACTCTGACTTTGCTTTGTATAGAACTGAAACTTTGCAAACAATGAACATCAAAATTAACTAAAATCTGTGGTCATCACAACTCTTGACCCTACTCATCTTAACCCTTAAACGGCCAATCACAACAATTGTTGTTTGCTTTGTCATCTGCTTGTGATTTTAAAAGTCATTTCTGCAAACAGTGTGGACCGAGATTGGACTGCTCCTTTAGGAGCAGTCCAATCTGGGTCCACACTGTTTGCCTGTATGCAAAAATAGGTTTGAAAAGTTTGCAAGAATATTCAGCAGACGACATAAACAGACAACATTTTCAGATGCAGGTTTTCTTGGCATTTTAAGGGTTAAACTTTGAAAATGTCCTAAAATTTTTAACACTTTATTTCATACTTTTTTTTGCCCAAATTTTGCTTTTTATGCAGTTGTTTCATAAAATGCTTTAATTGTGGAATGGTAAACAGTGTAGACCCTGATCAAACTGCTCCTTCAGGAACAGTCTGATCTGTGTCTACACTTTTTGTATATGCAATTTTGTCAGGAGCTTTGGTTCACAAAATTTTAGAACATTTACCGATAGTCAACACATGAAGGTCTAAATAAGAATTTCAATTTGGCCTTACCAGATTCTGCATCTGGCTAAATTCCTGTTTGGACCACGACATATACACTACAATCTCTTTTTAACACGGTTTGTTATAACACATTTTTGGATATAACACGGTTCAAAAATGGATCCCAAAAATGTATAGACTATATTGAAAAATGACCATAAATGGTCATTTTTCAGTATAACCAATACATTTTTGTTTGGATATAACAAGGTTGTTTAACCAACACGGTTTATGCTATGGTTCCCAACAATAGCATTATAAAGCGGTCGTGGTGTACATGTATATGACAAATGAATAATGTTTCCAAAGCATACTGGCTGCATGGAAAACTGTGCACACCCTGAAGCAATTTGATTCTACAATGTTTACCAGGTATCGTAATAGCCCTAGTGACAGACAGGCCTTTGCAAACAGTGTAGACCTAGATCAGATGCCGCAGAATGGGAAATCTGATCAGAGTCTACACTGTTTGTTCATACATACAGCAATATTTTAGAAACATCAAGAGATAGAAGAATGGATTAAGTTCTGTCTAAATATCCAGGACATTTAGGATATTAAATCCTACTGTCCTTTTGACATTCTTTGTGTTACGACCGAGCACTCCCACCTTCGATTATCCGCCTTGGCAGATTATGCATAGCTTCTAAGTATATATTCAATCTCTGACAACTGCATCAGGGAGTCAACTCTTTGGATCAGTGGTAAGAGCATTGGATTTTTAACTGGGAGGACAGGGTTCGAATCCCACGATAGATGGGAAATTTTTTCAGCTATGCTTTATTTTTTTGGTATGACTTTCATGTCATAAGAGTTTCTGCTTGGTGTTATAAATGAAAATGTTTTGTTCTCATTGACCATATCTAATCAGGAACCATTTGTCTTTTCTGTTTCAAAATATTTACTGTAAAATTAATTTTATTGCCAAGAATGAGTCTGACCTATGCAATTTCTATAGAAAATGAGATTTTTGGAAAAGAAATTATTAGAAATTATGTTTTGCTTTTCTTCACTGAAATTTAATAATATATGTTCCATAAAAAAAGTGGAACTTGTTGGAAACCTGCATCCAAACTACTTACCCTATCGATTTTTGCATATTTTGCACCTATTTTTACAATGGGAAAAATGGATTTTTTTTTTCAAACTTTTTAAAACCACTGAACAGAATAAAAGTTTTTGTGCATAGTCTGTTACAACAAAAGGTTTTGTACATTGAATCATGACAAAAATTTGCTAATTTATAACTGAATAAAGCACCATGCAAAAGAAAAAAACAAACCTTTCTGAAAGATGTCAAAAGCAGAGTAGGACAGGAGGAGTGGGTTGGGGCAGGATAATTCTGACATATTCTTCATGTCCCTTTTATTTACTATTTATTTACTACTTAATTTAATCATAGTGCACTTACATGTATCAACATTTTCTCCATAGACGGGCTGGCAGGCATACCCTGGGAAATTAGACAATTTTGAAAATTGGGCATCTAATTTCCTACCCATGAGTCACAAATTTGAAAATCCTCCAGGTGTGCATTAAAATATGCACATAATTTCTTCCTGTATTTCCAGCTAAGGTATCTAAAATCCCACTCCTGTGTCAAAGTGTAGCCACCCACCTCTCCCCTATCTGAGGGAAAACAATGATAGTCACATAATTGAAGTGAAACTTACTGGTGACGTTTGTTTATCTGAGGCTACTTCTTCTTTTGTAGCAGCTTTGGCTAATTTCTTTTCTTTGCGCACCTCTTTCTTCTTCTTACATGGGGGCTTACTAGGATCAGCCCCTACACCTGTAGAAAAAAAAAGAAAAAAAAAAAGAAACAATCTCTAGTGGACACTTAACCCTAAAAGCACTAAGCAAAATTGATGGCATTCTAATTTTTTTTATTATTTTTCAGAGAACATTTGACTTGGTATTTAATAAAAATCGTTTGACTAGCAGATGAATCACATGAAAGGCCAAATCTTATTTTGCAATTTATTTTGAAATTAGCTCACAAAACAGACATGAACCAGACCAAATAATAGTTATGGTGTGGTTATATCATGAAAGTGATGTCAACCTTGTTAATGAACTGACTGAATGGCACCATTTTCTGTATAATTCAGTAAAAAAATAAGAACCTTGTTTTTTTCAGAACTTTTTCCCCCAAACTACCAAGCTCCTTTGTGACAGATTTTTCATATCAACCAAACACTGTTGGTTCTTCTCTGTATCTTAGATGTGATGGTACACTAAGCACACTGGGCCCGGTTGTTCAAAGCGTCGTTAGCTTAACGAGCTCGTTAAGGGTCATTTCGTTAACTGTTTAAGCGGATTCGATATACAATATTCTGATATTTTTTGCTGAAAAAATGTGAGTAGCTTTTGCATTGCAAAAGCTACTCACATTTTTTCAGCAAAAAATTTCAGCATATTTGCGTATCACTCAATTAAAATTTTAACGAATCGTTAACTAACAACATCGTTAGTTTTGAACAACTGGGCCCTGGGTAATAAAAATTTCTAGAAAACAGACTTTGACATTTCATGCAAATTGTCTCCTGACAATTTGCATGAAATATCAAAGCCTATTTTCTGGAAAAGATATGAAAAATATTATCCATTTGTCATCTGCTGAATATGTCCATAGAGTGGTAAAGGTTAAAATTTTAGAGAAATTATTCTTACCTGGTTTTGGAGCTTTTGCCTTCTTTGGGACTTGGCCTGCAGAAGTTTCTTGGTTGTTATTAGTCAAATCAGTCGACTGCTTCTTATCTGTTGACTGAGTGCCTGGAGTAGACTGTGTTTCACTTTTCACTGTCTTTGGCTGATTTCCCTCTGCCTCTTCATCCTCCTTGTCTTTCTCAGGCTTGATTCCATGAATAAGGTACCGGTTCACCTTCTTCAGTGTCTTCTTTTGGGATTTTTTCATCTTGAAGTTTAAGACTTCACACCTGATTGTGTATTGAGGACAGCATGTCATGTTCATTGTTGGCTTGTATGTATACTTGCCACTTCTGAAATAAACCAGTGTTGACATGTAAGACTATCACATTTTAACTCTATTTCTCTTATTTTAACAAACTTAACCCAGGTCCTGCTGAACCCAGATATGCCCCATCTTTGCAAACAGAGTAGACCCAGATCAGTCAGCTTCTGAAGAAGCCAACTAATCTGGATCTGCACTTTTTGTCAGTCAGTATGTGAATTGTATGAACAACCTGGAGCAAGCAATCTGACTGGCTGACAATTAGAAGTGGGTGTGGCATCTTAATTGATTCAGCATGACAAGAGTTACTTTATAATATTGAAAGTTTAACAGACTTTTGTGTACAAAACATGAGACAGTAAGGACCATTATAGAAACATGTAATCAAATAATCTCTAACTGATTTTTCCAGTATTTCATTTTCATATTTTGGTCTCCAGAGTTTTGTCAATTTTGCTTAACCCTGGTCCTGCCTGAATATGCCCTGCCTTAAGCCAACTGATCTGAATCTACACCATTGACATTAAGTATGCAAATTTGTATCAACAACTGGATTAAGTAATCTAATTGGCTGAAAATTAGAAGTGAGCGTGGCATCTTTATTCAGCATGGCAAGAGTTAAAATATTTGTGTCTAGAGGTATTTCTCGAACAGCTTTCTTTCACATTTCTCACCTTACAAACACCCCCGACTTACCCAATGTGTTCTGAAATGCTCTAAGTTTGTGAAAAATCTATAAAAATGACCTTATTCAAACTTATTTTGAGGATAATTCATGATTGTTCTTCTAAAATAATTTTTTGTGAAAGACTAGCAAAGAAATCCACTGAAATTAAAAAAAGTCCTCCTCTTTCTACTTAATGTATCTGGCTGTGTAAATGAACTGGGCCCAGTTGTTCAAAGCATCGTTAGCTTAACGAGCTTGTTAAAGGTCATTTCATTAACTGTTTTAGCGGATTTAATACACAATATTCTGATATTTTTTGCTGAAAAAATGTGAGTAGCTTTTGCACTGCAAAAGCTACTCACATTTTTTCAGCAAAAAATTTCGGCATATTTGCATATCACTCGATTTAAATTTTAACGAACCATTAACTAACAACATAATCAGCTTTGACCAACTGGGCCCTGGTATATAACAAAGAAATTAAATGGCAGCCTAAAAGGTATGTACATGCACACACACACATACAAGAATAAGTCACATATAATGACATTATCAAAACACATACATAAGCAGTCTGTTCAGAGCATTTCTAGTTTTTTCTTTTAACTGATACATGGCCCAAATAATGTCGCTGGGATATATACACTATCCTAAAATAATTTCACAGAAGCACAGACTGGTCTGCACATGTAAAGTTCTCCATTGTTTACTCTGTCTGTCCACACCTTACAGTGCTTTAAACATCACATGGAAAGACAGCTTTTGTTTGTTGTTTTACTCTAAATGCAAACAATTATTTGTGTTCAACAAAGGCACGCATGTATAATGCTGACAAAATAAAAATTAGCGTGATTCTGGAAAAAAGATTGTGAGATCCTCAGTTTTATGTCAATAGATAAAGGC
Source organism: Anodontia alba (assembly GCA_964016985.1). Classification (NCBI taxonomy): domain Eukaryota; kingdom Metazoa; phylum Mollusca; class Bivalvia; order Lucinida; family Lucinidae; genus Anodontia; species Anodontia alba. Next base: position 110,564,294 of record OZ024824.1, read on the forward strand.
GAACATTTCTGATACTTTTTAGGAAGACAGTACATAAAACTGTGTTTTGGTGCTAAAAATTAGTAAGTTTCGTTAATAATATATAAATGGGAAGACTTAACATACCTGCGACAATATCAGTAATCATTTTTTTCTGTGTAAAATGACTTCTGAAAACTGTCGAAAGCAGAGTACGGTAGGGTAAATACAGTATTGTCATGATGTCACTGGTATGCTTTCAGACAGAAAAGAAAGTATTCATCTTCAAAATATGAGCAGATAAATGAGAAAATGTAGCTTTGGACATGTGCATCAAGCAAACTTTGATCAGCTTGTGCATCTGTACAGTCTGATCATAATACATGTATCCACTGCCCAGCTGCAGATTCCTGTGATCCCTGATATGAACAAACTATCAAGAGATGAATGCTCAGACAGAGCAAATGCACAGGCTGGCTAGAAAATCATTATGAAACCACGTGTTTTCAAATATATATATAGAGTTTATTCACTCTCCTATTTTAAATATGGGATTTATAAACCGAGGGAGGTAAAAAGAAATCCAATAAAGAAACGCGTGTGAAGCACGGGTTTCTTTATCGGATTTATTTTCCTCCCGAGGTTTATAAATCCCATATTCAAAATAGGAGAAATGAATAAACTGTATATTACATGCATTTCGCTGCAGTAGAGTACACCATTTAAGAGGCTTTTGTAGCAAGTCTAGTCTGCCAGTTTGTTTACGCTGTCATTTCTATTTTGGGTTGGCGTAGTAATAAATAATATATTTAGGATAGCTTTTGTTTTTATCCTAAATGATATTGACAGCAGGGTCAAAATTTAGAAAACAAGGAAAATACCAGTTTTATGTCTGGTAGTAATCATGGTATTTCTTGGTTATGCATTAATATATATATATATATATATATATATATATATATATATATATATATATATATATATATATATATATATATATATATATCACCTCCAAAACTGAATAATTTCAGATAAAAAAAACTCTGATATTTTCATGTTTCTTCTCAAAACATAGATTGTGGGTACTTGTTAGAACTGCCTCAATGAGGCAGTTCTAAACCACCTCAATGAGGCAGTTCTAACAAGTACCCTCAATCTATGTTTTTGAGCAGAATTAAAAAAAATAATTTATACCCATTTAAACCCCAGTTTTACATTATAAAAGTGGGGTTTAAGGGGACGAAAATTATATAGACATGTTTTGTGATGTATGTCCAATGGTACACTTTCTCATACTGGAGTTTGTTTATATTTAATGCCACTGCAATATGCATTAGGTACCTTCTCCAGCCCCTGTTTAAAAGGTCTTCATAATCTTGAACAGTCATACTGTGGGCCCACATTCCTGTAATAAGAAAGATATGGCTTCAAAATACAGTTGAACCTCATTATCTAGAAGTCCAAGGTACTCTCTGAACTGAGGAAAAAATAAATAGAACAACCACATTTCATAAATAAATATGAATTTTGACTCCTGAAGTTAGATATATTGAAAATATTGTGGAAAAGAACAGAAGCAATTTCTCCTCTTTTCCACATCTTTGTTACCTGTTGTTAGATTTTCATATTTAAACAGGGACCAGACTTTCACTTGGAGTTAGTGGTTATTCGAGATAAGCAAAGTCAGGATAACTAGAGTCAACTGCAATTCATATAGAGGCTGAGAAATTTTTGTTTCTTCCTTTTGCTTTATCTTACTGCCAGGTAAATGGACAACAATCAACCAGCAGATGACAAATTGATAGTACATGTATTATTCTTATTTTCCACCAAAAACAGGTTCGGACATTTCATGCAAACTGTATGCTCAGGAGACAATTTGCATGAAATGTCAAAGCCAATTTTCAGCAAATATTTTAACCCTTGTCATGCTGAATAAATTAAGATGCCAAGCCAACTTCTAATTTTCAGCCAATCAGATTACTTGATACGGATTGTTGCTATCAATGTACATACTTAATGGCAAACAGTGCAGATCCAGATCAGTTGGCTTCTTCAGAAGCCAACTGATCTGGATCTACACTGTTTGCAAAGGCAGGGTGTATCCGGGTTCAGCAGGACAAGGGTTAAGATGTTGTCTGCTGAAAAAGCTGGGCATTCACAAAGCTGCAGATAATGTAATACTCAGGAATAGGTTTGCATCAAAAGATGTCTTCTAAGCACTGTTGTTATAAATTGTTGTTTAATGACACATGAACCTTTGTGGGTGATTCTACATCATCTGCCAGAGAATGGGAGAAAAGTGATAAAAGACTGAGTTCATTAGCTGTATGTGAATTTTTAGTTTTGTAAGATTAAATTCATTCGCAGTATGACAGATGGAATATACATGTACAAAGCACCAGAATCACATTAAACTGTAAACAGAAAACACTAGACAAAGTGCCCAGTGGGGCACGTATATCCCCGACCAGAGCTACCGCCACTTTTTACAGAGCACAAAGTATGTAGCTTTGACTCTGGAGATGGCAGTTGTATGCTTTATGTTATAACATTGAAAAAATTCAATCACACATAATATGAAGTCCTTGACCTCAAAGGTCAGGCACAGGTACAGGGATTGAGTTAAATAAAACTTTAGCCCTATAACTATCACCATATACCAGTGAAATCAATCAGTCTTTATAATATAAGTAAAAATGACATTTGTATGAAAAGTCTGTGACCTTGACTTAAAAGCCATGCCCCAGCTTGGGGATGGTGCCGAGAAAAACTTTAGACCTATATATACCATCATGCTTAATATTAATGAAACCAACAAATGTGTCTTCATAATATAGCTATATAAATTTTAATGAAAATTTTAAGGTGACCTGCCTACTCAATGCCCTCTACATATCGGTAAAGTATCACAAAAATATCTTAAAGAATTTTTAGAGTTATTGCCCGCACAAGATTTAAATAACCAAGAGAGAAAACTGCAGAATGGAGTCAGTTAGAGTGTCATTTTTGAACGTGATATGCCTACTCAATGTCTTCTACATACTGGTGAAGTATCATGAAAATATCTTAACGTGTTTTAAAGTTATGGTTCGCACAAAATTTTTACAATTCTGGAGACAAGGGGAGATAACTCATGGACCAAGTCAGTTAGAGTTATCTTTCTTTTACCTGACACCCCTAACAAATGCCCTCTACAACCTGACAGTTTCCTGAAAATAGCTCAAAGGGTAGTTAGGAGTTATGGGGTGCACAATAATGCGTTTATGGACAGACAGATGGATGGATGGACAGATGGATTCCATGCTGACAGCTCTATCCCCTAAACCTCTCGGTAGGAGGATAACGAAATTCAACAAAAGGTCTTGATGGTATAGCTATATAAACTTAGATCATTTTTTTTTTACTTTTATATGAAATTTTTAAGTCTGTGAGCTTGACCTCAAGGTCAAACCCCGGGATGGGGATGATGCTGAGTAAAACTCTAGACCTATATCTACCAACATGTAAAATATAAATGAAATTCCTCAAAGGGTCTTGATGGTATAGCTATATAAACATAAACAGAAAAATTTTGACTTATTTATGAAAATTCTAAGTCTGTGACCTTGACCCCAAGGTTATCCCCCGGGATAGGGTTGGTGCTGATAAAAACTTAAGCCCTATATCTACCATCAGGCCAAATATGAAAGAAATCCATCAAAGGGTCTTCATAATATCTTATGATATGGCTATATAAACTTAAATGCAAAATTTTTTTACTTTTATACGAAAATTCTAAGTTCGTGACCTTGACCTCGGTCACACCCGGGATGGAGATCATGCTGAGTAAGACTCTAGGCCGATATCTACCAACATGTCAAATATAAATGAAATTCCTCAAGGGTCTTGATGATATAGCTATATAAACTTAAACACAAAAAACTTTGACTTTTTTATGAAAATTGTAAGTCCGTGACCTTGACCCAAGGTCCCCCCAGGGTGGCGATGGTGCTGATAAAAACTTTAGATCTATATCTACCATCATGCTAAATATGAAAGAAATCCATCAAAAGGTCTTCAAAATATGAGGTCTTATAAACTTTTAACATAAAAACTTTGACCCTAAGACAAAAATAAAGTATGAACCAATACTGCTTCAACGGATGGACGAACAGATGAAAAGATTCCTTGCTAATAGCTATATCCACTCAACCTTTCAGTTAGAGGATAATGAAATTTAATAACAAAAGATCTTATGATATGGCTATTTAAACTTAAACACAAAATGTTTTACTTTTATATGAAAATTCTAAGTTCGTGACCTTGACCTCGGTCAAACCCGGGGTGGGGATCATGCTGAGTAAGACTCTAGGCCGATATCTACCAACATGTCAAGTATGAATGAAATTCCTCAAGGGTCTTGATGATATAGCTACATGTACATAAACTTAAACACAAAAAACTTTGACTTTTTTATGAAAATTCTAAGTCCGTGACCTTGACCCAAGGTCACCCCCGGGGTGGGGATGATGCTGATAAAAATGTTAGATCTATATCTACCATCATGCCAAATATGAATGAAATCCATCAAAGGGTCTTCAAAATATGAGGTCTTATAAACTTTAACGTAAAAACTTTGACCCTAAGACAAAAATAAAGTATGAACAAATAATGCTTCAACGGATGGACGGACAGACGAACAGATTCCTTGCTGATAGCTATATCCATTCAACCTTTCAGTTAGAGGATAATGAAATTTAATAACAAAAGGTCTTATAATATGGCTATATAAACTTAAACACAAAATGTTTTACTTTTATATGAAAATTCTAAGTTCGTGACCTTGACCTCCATCACACCTGTGGTGGGGATCATGCTGAGTAAGACTCTAGGCCAATATCTACCAACATGTCAAATATAAATGAAATTCCTCAAGGGTCTTGATGATATAGCTATATAAACTTAAACACAAAAAACTTTTGACTTTTTTATGAAAATTCTAAGCGTGACCTTGACCCCAAGGTCACCCCCGGGGATGGGGATGGTGCTGATAAACACTTTAGACCTATATCTACCATCATGCCAAATATAAAAGAAATCCATCAAAGGGTCTTCAAAATGAAATTTTTCAAAAGTAAAACATATTTTAACTATCAATACTTAACCTATTGATAATGTGCTATTCAATTCTGTTTTTCACACCTTCCACAGAAAAAAACGACCTTTCAGTCGTAGTCTTAAACCAGAAGGTCCCTTAGGCAGTTACCTGTATGATGTAACTCTTCCCACTTAATAGATCAAGTGTCAGTTTCTTTGATGTGTAAAACAAAAGACACAATTAGGAGAGAGAAGCTCGGGAGGTGAGGAGGGATAATTTTAATTATCTATAGGTTAAGTATTGACAGTTAAAATATGTTTTACTTTTAAAAAACTTCATTTTAACTGCACAATACATTAACCTATAGATAATGTGCTAGAATTTGCAGAATTGGAGGGAGGTGCTCTCCTAATTCCAACACAAAATAAATTGTATCCTACAACTTCTGGTTTAAGACTCGGGAAACTCTAAGGAATCAGATACATCTAGTTCTATATTTAATAGAAAGAATGATCTAGATTCACAATATAACATACCTTTAAGGTGTTAGGGTCTTATTACCTTGTATGTTAATAGTTGACTCTAGAGAATGCCAGTTCTCAAGCCTCAGGGACCAAATTATTGCCTCCCCCCTCCTCTTTCTTTTTGGGAAACAACTATTGGCCCCCAAAAAGAATAATGAGTAATTAAGACATAACCTCAGTATTCCATTTGCAATGTAAGCTCAGGAATATTGTTTGAAAATATGTTCGAAACAAAACTTGTCAAGCAGAAGTCTAGACAATAAGCTGTCTATCTTAGAGGCACAATTTAAATAAGGAAATGTCTTCTCGGTCGAGTTTCCTATAGATAATCTACATATCTTGAGATTTTCTGATAATTTCTAGATATGTAAAGATTATCTAATTGTAATAGTCTAAGCTATTAGAATTATGATCTTATTAGAGTCTGTTTAATTGGAGTGATAGGACCGTTTCCGATAAACAGACCATAAACTTAAAATAACCACAATGTTGTATAATTATTCCTTTTTGATTTAAATTAAAAAAGGGGAGATAATAAATTGTGTAGATGGAGTAAACTTAACTGAATTTTAGTTATCCATTAGAAATGAAATGTAGATACATAATTTATGGTTTAAACTATTGCTAGACTAATTGTATTAACGTATTTTTAGTCTAGGCAATAAGATAATACGAAGGTTGCCTAACTCTACTGAGAGGAAAGACAACCAAAGTCCTTGATAAATACTTTGTCATTGGACATATCGAAAGCGTTTCGTGTCCTGGGCAAATTAAGAAAGGAAGAGACTGCCAACATCATCATGTAGAGTTTGGCAGACTATAAGAGAGAGAAGAATAAGGCTGATAGCAGTTTACTGTAAGACAGCCTTCATATTAGGCTTAAAATCTTACCATACTGCTGAGATTAAGCAATAGGAAATAACAGGATAGAATTTTTTCTATTGCCTGAAAGGATTGCCATGAAAATTACTCCGGAGTACATAATCATGGAAAAACAAGAAAAATTTAATATCCACTTTGTAATGACAAATCAGAATGTTCAGACAAAGAGAAAGGACTCTAGAAAAAATGTAATCAGGCAATAGACATTCTCTAGAAATATTATTCAAAATACTGATTTATCATCTCTGATAACAGTTAACTTAAAAGTTCAGAGATAGAGTTACTATTCTGTATGAATATTTAAGAATAGTGAGAATAGATATAAAAAATATCAAATTAAAATTATACTACAGGGCAAATTCCTGCTATGAATAAAACGTTAAGCATAACTATTTATTAAGCAAGGAATAACTAAACATATAACTTGCTATAAAATTACTGCCTGGAATTTATAGATAAGTATTCAATAGAACTGACTATGTATTGTGTAAAAAACCTATTTCTGACTAATAGATAATTCCTGAAATACCCAATTGCATGGTCATATAGGAATACAGGAAGAAATATATTTATATTCTCAAGATCTATGCGTAAACCATAGAGAGTTATAATTATAGAAGTGTAACCACGATCCCTAATGCAAGGGTTAAACATGTATAAATTTGAAATAATATAGTTAATTATTATTAATTTAAAGTCATATAGGTTAAAGATATAATTTGTTCCTTCTTTAACCAATTTGCAAGAACAGTACTCATTATTTCTGTATTCGCAGGTAGAAATGAGTTCTTAGTATTCAATTTTTTTTTATTTTTTTTTTATGGTTGAATGAATGTGTCTCCCTGAACTGAATCGAAGGATAGTATTCATTCTAAACAAACTAGAGCTTGTCTTTAGCTTAGCTTAACAAGCGCAGAGTTTAAATACTTCCAAGTATTCATATAGTCGTTACACGCTGAATACTGAAATGCTGTTAAAATTGTTTAGGAAAATTCTTAATCTGTAACATAACATGACGGGTCGGTAATGTTAGTAAGATTTAGCCCTGAAACGTAGCGAGAAAGGTTAATGTAAACATAAAAGCAAGTTCAGCATGATAATTAATGAAGATAGATATATAAATATCGGTTATTATATATTATCTCCAAATATTGTCAAATAATCTTAAAGGTATTATAAAGCGTAAATGCTAAGCAAAAGTTCATTTACTGAATGTATAATCAGACAACTTCCGGTATGTTCAAAATCGTATCACGAAATAGTAAGATCTGACCAGAAACGTAGGTGCGGCACTTCCTACATTGTGAAGTTAATATAAACGAACTCTATATTATGAATTGAAACAGTGCATTTCATGACCCATCGAAACGTCTTGAAATGACTTATTGTATCTAAAGTATAATTATCCAGCTTCGGAAATGATATTTATTTATATATATGGACCTTTATCTTGAAGCGAATGGTATATCAAGATAGTATTCTTTCCATTACTCGCAAACAGAACCTGAATTCTTATAGCAAGAAGAACTGTTGATCCCTTTAACGAATGTAATCATAAAATGGTATAGAGATAATGAAATATTTTATTTATTTTGTTAGCGAATCGTAATTAAATATGTTTTCCCCATTGTCTAAACCTACAACGTATATTGAGTAGGACAAGGGAATGATTAAATTGAATATAATGGTATCTGCTATTTTGAGGTAAACTATTTGTTATGTTAATTACCATCTAAGCATTTTATATAAATATTTTTCCCATTATCTTAACCTTAAATGTACAGAGCAGGACAAAGGGATGACTAATTTGAATATAATTATATCTGCTATTTTGAGGTAAACTATCGTTACGTTAATTACCCTCTAAGCACTTTATATACATTTATATAAGATCTATGCCTTCGAAGTGTTTAGACCTAAGAAATAATTGACTGTGACGGTTTCTGAACAGTTACATAGCCAATTAATTAATTAAGTAGACAAACTGTATATAATATGTAATTTAGGCAATAATAATCAGTCATGTACTGGATAAATTAATGCCTTTACTGAAAATCTATCCATTTGTCTATTCCAAGGGTCCGAGTAAACTTTGATTGACATGGACTCTTGTTATAAGGGTAAATAGTAGAGGCATTAGAGCTAGTCGAAGCAAACTATTCCTCAATAATAGATAATGTAGACCTATACTATACGTAGATTAGGTCTAGCTGTTTATAAGTTTCACACCTTCCTTAAATAATTTCCAATCGTAATCATAGTAAAATTATTGTTCCCAGATGAAGAATCTTCAGCGTAATAAATTCTACAACTGAGACAAATTTATCTGGAACATTACTATCATAGTCTTAGATGATCCAGAAGGAAAATGAAAGGCACAGCAAAGAGCGTATTGAATTATATATGCCTTAATAAATGATTTTCTTCTTATTAATTATTTTATTCCAGAGTTCAGAGAGGGCACGACTGACCTAGACTCTTTATATAATTAATCAATAGATCAATTCCTAATTAGTAAGGATCAGTTATCTAATTCGTCTAGGTTTTTGATACTTTATGAATGTAATAATAGAAAGCAGAGAGGATCGACTGCTGCTTTCTACATCTAACTTATTCCCTAGACTGCATGCTGATACATATCGCGAGCATGTAGAAAAAAATACTTGGGAGGAAAGAAGAAATAATTAGATTCTGTGTATATTTTCTTCTTTGAGAATAACAATAATTTTATGGAATTCACCTCTGCCTTGGAGCCGAATAAGGTGAATACCCAAAGAAGTTAATCTCTTTCTAGCGAATAAAGGGAGAGAGAAGTTATTTTAAATATAGATAGAAGCACCTGCTATACTTAGTCAATGAATTGCAAATTTGATCGTAACCGATAATTCTTAGTTCATTTACCAAGAATAAATAAATATATATATATCTAGAATTCTAAGTCTAATTCAGAAATGACTGGACAGAATTCTACGATATAAGAGGCTACTAGGTATTTGAACCCATCGCTGTCATTCTATAACCTGTAACCCAAGGTTTCACTTGTCTATGACGATCTATGAGCAGTAATATGTTGTTCGAGGACTAGTGACTACTAGTTGGTCACTAGTAATCCGACATAATGACCGGACACTAGCTTACGTAACTACTGCACGGTGAAATTCGCTAAAATCGGACGTTAATCTCTTTCTAGCTAATGACAGAGAGAAAACAAACATAAGTTAATTTAAAATATTAATAAAGAATTACACTCAATGAATTATTTAAAATTCTAAGTCTTATTCGGGAAAGACTGGATAGAATTCTATATATAAGTGGTTACTAGGTATTCGAACCAAACACTGTCATTTTATAACCTATATCCATTGACTTGACTTGTCTATAAAGCTCTATGAACATTAATAGATTGTTTGGGGACTAGTGACTGTTACCCAATCACTAGTAATCCGACACAATGACTGGACACTAGAACTCGTAACTATTGCCCTGTAGACGTCACTAGTAATCCGATACAATGACTGGATACTAGTACTCATAACTATTTGCCAGTGGTATACACTAGTAACTGGACATATGACCGGACACTAGTACTCGTAACTGTTTGCCCGGTGAAGTCACTAATAATTCGACACAATGACTGGAAACTAGTACTCATAACTGTTGCCCAGTGAAGTCACTAATAATTCGACACAATGACCGGAAACTAGTACTCGTAACTGTTGCCCGGTAGGAGTCACTAATAATGCGACACAATGACCGGGCACTAGTACTCATAACTGTTGCCCGGTGAAGTCACTAATAATTTGACACAATGACCGGACACTAGTACTCGTAACTGTTGCCCGGTAGGAGTCACTAATAATGCGACACAGTGACCGGACACTAGTACTCGTAACTGTTGATCGGTAGGAGTAACTAGTAATCCGTCACAATGACCAGACACTAGTACCCATGAATAATTGACTGGATGATAAATGCCTGGTGATTTTATCCCTACCTGGATGCCCGGTGACTGGATAACCGGTGACTGGTAAGGAATGCCCGGTGATTTTATCCATGCCTGGATGCCCAGTGACTGGTGCCTGGTGAAGCTGATAATGAATGACCAGTGACTGGTGACCGGTGACTGGTGCCTGGTGGACTTAGACTTATTTTGGATACTTAAGCATCCATAAGATGCCACCTTGATGGGTCTTACCCCGGCAGTATAGCCATATGGGGTGGGGCTCCCATCAGTAAAGAATTGTCCTATAACCCATAAGGGTTGACAAGTTCTTTACTAATCAGCTTCTCCACCATAGAAATCTTCGCCAACTCGTAGTTTTCTTCAAAATATCCAGTAATAGTCCAAGTATAGCATGTCGCATCGCTGAATAACCTAGAACAAAAAGAAACAAGTTAAAATTTTTGATATAAGAACACGACTTCCGAACCGACCGCACACGAGCGATGTGCCGATTATAGCGAGAGTCGCGAAAACGCATGTCGTGAAGAGCCAGTCAATAAATGCAAGAAATCGACAATCGACAATTTCAAATAATAACATGGATAGTGAAAGGAGTGATAAAGAAACAAAAGAAACACAAGGATACAGAAATTTATCCGTGAGGAAAAGAAATAATCCGAATTTCTTTCACAGGTAAAAAATCCTTGTTGATTTTCTTTGTTCACAGAAAAGAAACTGACACGTGATCTATTAAGCGGGAAGAGTTACATCATACAGGTAACTGCCTAAGGGACCTTCTGGTTTAAGACTACAACTGAAAGGTCATTTTTTCTGTGGAAGGTGTGAAAAACAGAATGGAATAGCACATTATGTATAGGTTAATGTATTGTGCAGTTAAAATATGAGGTCTTATAAACTTTAACGCAAAACTTTGACCCTGTGACGAAAGATGAACGAACAAACGCATGAACGGACAAACGGAAAAGCGAAAACATTAGACCCCCACATACTTCATATGCCGGGGGTATAACCACATACTTTGTATGTCAGGGGTATAACTATAATATCTGTTACTGGTCCCTGTGTGTAAAAAATGTATGATCATCCACTCTGCTCCTAACTTAATGCTTAAACTTTCAGCATACAACATACTAAAATATTTTTCTTATTTTCCCCAGAAAACAGGATGTGACACTTCATGCAATGTCACATCCTGTTTTCTGCAAAAAATAAGAACATGAATTCCGCAGAAGGCGTCATCGCACCTGCTGGGGCAAAAGTCACAGGAGCCACAATCAGAACGTGGTTATTAAATAAGTTTATTTCATTCTTAGCAGTGCTTAGTTGGAAAACTGGGTTGAAAAAATGTAGACAAAGTGCCTAGTGGGGCACATATATTCCAGGCCAGTGCCATTCCCTCTAATGGCTATATCTTCAGCACTGACTTTTCGTATTGTACAGCCCAATGATAATGGAACGTCAACGTAAATGTGTAAAAGTCATTGGAGCATAAAATATAGGTCAAGGTCACGGGTCAAAGGCACCTGCTAATTCAGTACATCAAGGAGAAGCACTATGCAAGGTATGGTGGTTGTAGGCCTTATAGTTGAGGAATTATCAAACATCAACGTAAAATGTGTCTAATATAGGTCAAGGTCACCAGGTCACGGTACCTGCCAAGCCAGTGCAATGAGGTGAAGCACTATGCAAGGTTTAGTGGTTGTAGGTCTTATATTTGAGGAGATACCGAACATCAACGTAAAATGTGTCAAAGTCACTGGAGTGCAAAATATAGGTCAAAGCCACCAGGTCAAGGTACCTGCCGAATCAGTACATCGAGAAGAAGCACTATATAAGGTTTGGTGGTTGAAGACATATGGAAGGGTGACGTAAAAGGTGTAAAAGTCAATGGAGTGCGAAATATAGGTCAAGGTCACTCAGTCAAGGTACCTGCAGTCCGTACATTGAGGAGAAGCATTATGCAAGGTTTGATGGTTGTAGGCCTTATAGTTGAGGAGATATTGAACGTTGATGTAAAATGTGTAAAAGGCACTGGAGCGCAAAATATAGGTCAAGGTACTGGGTCAAGATACCTGCCGAGTCAGTACATCTAGGAGAAGCACTATGCAAGGTTTGGTGGCTAGAGGTCTTACACTTGAGGAGATCTGGAATGTGTTGAAGTAAATTATGTCAAAGTCTCTGCAGCCAAAATATAGGTCAAGGTCACCAGGTCAAGGTATCTGCCGAGTCAGTACATTGAGAAGAATCACTTTGCAAGGTTTGATGGTTGTAGGCCTTACATGTATAGTTGAGGAGATATCGAACGTCGACGCAAAATGTGTCAAAGTCACTGGAGCGCAAAATATAGGTCAAGGTACCTGCCGAGTCAGTACATCTAGGAGAAGCACTATGCAAGGTTTGGTAGTTGTACGCCTTATAGTCGAGAAGATCTGGAACGTCAACGTAAATTGTGTTAAAGTCAATGGAGCGCAAAATATAGGTCAAGGTCACTGGGTCAATGTACCTGCCAAGTCAGGAGGTCAGGAGATGTGTCATGCAAGGTATGATGGTTGTTGTAGAATTGTAGTTGATTAGAATACTAACTTTGACGTAAATGTTGAACTTCAACATAACAGAACTGTTAACAGACGGACAGACAGACGGACGAACGGACAGACGAATGGAAAAGTGGGCACCTATGTCACAAAGTCAGGAGGTCAGGGAGATGTTTCATGCAAGGTTTGATGGTTGTTTAGTCTTGTAGTTGATTAGAATACTAACTTTGACATAAATGTCGAACTTCGACATACCAGAACTGTTAACAGATGGACCGACGGAGGGACAGACGAATGGAAAAGCTGGCACCTATGTCGCAAAGTCGGGAGGTCAGGGAGATGTTTCATGCAAGGTTTGATGGTTGTTTAGTCTTGTAGTTGATTAGAATACTAACTTTGACATAAATGTCGAACTTCGACATAAATGTTAACAGAGGGACAGATGAATGGACAGACAAACGGAAAAGCCGACGCCTATGTCGCAAAGTCAGGAGGTCAGGGAGATGTTTCATGCAAGGTTTGATGGTTGTTTAGTCTTGTATTTGATTAGAATACTAACTTTGAAATAAATGTTGAACATCGACATAAATGTTGACAGACGGACAGAAAATCGGATGCCTATATCACACCCTGCTACTAGCAGGTGCGATAAAAACATCATCAATTTGTTATCTGCTGAATTTGTCTAGAGGCTAAATCATATGACATTGAACAGACTTCTTATTAGGTCAGTGACATATTTAACCCTTCATATTGTCCTACACTCATAAAAAGAAGGTATTGTTGCTGAAAAGCAGGTTGTATTTCACTGCACAGTAGATGAAAGAAAACATTAAGCACCAATTTCTTTTTCATGAAGCCAGAAAAGGAAGTTAACTTGTTTCTTTATTACCAATTAAATTGATGCACAATTAATCATTGAAAATGGGCTGTACATTGTAATTACCTTCTTTAGCTGTTTCCAAAATTTTCAAGATAATCCACTGCTGTGCAGACTGATCATTAATTTTGTTCTTTACACATCAGTTTGTTTATTTTGCTAAGCCCTGACTTTGACACTTAATTGTTTATTGTACCTAGATGATTTATCACGGGGAATGGACAATAGCCCACTGGGACAATAGCCCATTAGGACAATAGCCCACTACTAAATTTGGCAGGGTGGACAATAGCCCACTGCTTATCAAAAAGGGTTCAAAAATCATATTTTGAACATTTTCGTGAGAAAGTGCCCACTTGGGATTTAAAATCCAGCCAATATCTTACCTACAATTGCTCTGAAATATGCTGTAAATTTATTTTTAGTGTATTCTATTTACCTTATATTACCTAGAATTACTGCATAAAATTTAAACTAATTATCCCAACCTTTTAGGGAAAGAAAAGTCCGTATGACTGAGCCAATGCATAAGAAAAAGAGTTTTTAGCGTGGCAGCTTTATTATTCATAAAATGTCCCTGCATAGTCACTCTAGCACTGGGACTTACAGGAAAATCAAATGGACTTTTTAGAGATACAATTGCTCAGTCTCACTTTTATTCAGACAAATGATTTATGATAATTACAACTCAAAGCTGGATGAGAATAAAGTCTTAGTTTATACAGACGAATGTGCTGTAATAATAACAATTGAAAACACTGATCATTTCTATAGTTACACAATGCCAGAAAGGCATCATACATTACATTAATAAGTCTGTGCATTTAAGAATACCCAAGTAAACCTCCTTGCTTACACGTGGAAAAGTTGGTTTAAAAAGGTCCATATTATTTCTTTTTTTTTTTTCCAACACTGTTACAAAGCATCAAAAAATGCATGTTTTGAGCAGAAATAAGTAAAGCAACCTTTAGTTTATCTAAAATGTAATCTAGACAGCTGGTGCTATTTCACTGAAAAGGCATATGAAAGCTTGGCATGATTTACTTGAAATTTGTTTAGTATTTGAAAGAAAATAAATATATAAGCTTCCACTGGGATATGAAGAGCCAATTTGTTGTGCCTGTGAATTTTAGGAGTGCTATTGATGACCTTAGTAAAGACTAAATAATGTTTATGCTGAAGTGCATCACTGTAATGCTTCCCTTCCTTAAATTTTGAAGGCTCCATATTCCTCAAAGATAGACATTTTATTATCCAAGAAAGGTTTGATAACTTTATATATGGTAATAATACGATTATAAAATGTGGCATCTGACAGCCTGTCAGTTAGTATCTCATTCTTGAATTGGATAAAATATGAAATGACTTCCAACATTAATTCAGAGATACAATAAAAATCATTTATTTTCTTATCCATTTCAAGAATTAGAGACTAATTGACATTTTACAGGCTGTCAGATGCCACATTTTATGATCATATTAATACCATATATCAATTTATCAAACCTTTCTTGGATAATGAAATGTCTATTTGTGAGGAATATAGAGCTGTAAAACACTGGACAGAGCATGATGTCTGTATTCAAATAAAGTTTTATCTATTATTGCTACCAGTATGGTTTCAAGTAACAATATACAATGTCATGTATTATGTAGGCATACACATAAAGATAAGCATATATCACTTTGTAGAAAAGGAATATTTATTAGTTTGACATTTAGTATGACAGTTACTCGAAGAAATGGATATTGCAAAAATTAAATCACTTGTTACTACATGATTCTTTTCATTCATATTCATTCCTCTGTAAGGCATGCAGAGACGATACATGCAATATAGTTAATATATTTTCCAACATGAAATAAGATTACCAAGGGAAAGTAATCGTAAGTAATCATGATTACTTTTGTAAAGTAATTGTAACTGTAATCAATTACATTCACTTCAAAGTAATTGTAATCTGTAATCATGAAATTAAAAAGTAATTGTAATGTAATCAAATATATTTGAAAGTAATCGTCCCCAGGTCTGCTCACAGTCCAGGTCTGGATTATAATCCCATCATAAAAACATACCTATATAATTCTGACCCCCTTAAACCCCACTTTTATATAGTAAAACTGGGGTTTACAGGGGTAAACATCATTTTTCTTGTTTCTGCTCAAAAAACATAGATTGTGGGTACTCGTTAGAACTGCCTCGCCAAGGCGGTTCTAACGAGTACCCACAATCTATGTTTTTGAGTAGAAATATGAAAAAAATCTGAATTTTTATCTGAAAACTTGCAGTTTTTGGTGGTGAAATTTTTCAATATATTTGAATAGGCGTGTTCTGAATAAAATATTGTTCACAATAAATGTGGTCCATGAAGTACCAGTTACAACTTCCATGTCTACATTTTATGGCGGATTTGACGTCATACTTGACACAGATAAGTTTGCAAGTGACATATATATCAGCGTCACGTAGTTGATACATTTCTTTGATAGATACTGCTTTTTATCAGAAAGACCATCATAGATAGACATGTGGCATAATTTCTAGCTATAAATATGTCGTATTACGCGAAAGCAGACCTTATAATTAGTGTAAACCTTATTTAATAATAGTATTCGGAAAGACAGACCTGAGCCAACACTGTAGATCAAGATTATACGACCCGTACAGCAAATGGTCGGGATCTATGCTGTTTGCTATTAAAACCTCACTATTTTAGATAGATCACCAAAATAGGCTTGTTTAATGGAGATGTTCACACTTTTGGGCGTAATATCGTTATGGTTTTTATGGGGTCGGAATAGTTTGCATCATGAAAACACACCTATATAATTTGACCCCACCCCCAGCCCCCACGCTCAACCCCACTTTTATACAGTGAAACTGGGGTTTGCAGGGGTATACATTATTTTTTCTTATTTCTGCTCAAAACGTAGATTGTGGGTACTCATTAGAACGGCCTCGGCGAGGCGGTTCTAATGAGTACCCTTAATCTATGTTTTCAGTAGAAATATGAAAACTACCAGAGTTTTTCATCTGAAAGTTTTCATTTTTCAGTGGTAAAATTCTCAATATGTTTGAACAGGCGTGTTTTCGAAATGTATTTCAGCTTCTTGTTGATGATACTGAAAGACGACAAAATAGATTGACCATTTAGGTAATGCCACTTTGTTGGAGACTTTGAAAAGGTATAAATGCTTATCATTGTATTAACTTTATACCATTTATAACATGTTTATATTATTTTTAAACATTATGTGCTATTCATTATCATAATGTGCTATGATCAGTCTGGGGCAACTTGTCTTCTAAATGGGGCGTTGTCCTATGAATGTGGGGCGAGTTGTCTTGGGGCAACAGGGTTCTCGGGGACGCAGAATCCTGCGTCCCGGGACGCATAAATCATGGTCCGGACTCCTAAAAATTTCCAAAGCCGAGTCCGCCGGACGCATGTTTTTTCCCGTGGGACTACTACTAATTATGATCGGATTATTTGACTGAAGTCTAAAGTCCGCCACGTGTTATTCGTACCGTCGGTAGCATCTTAAAAGAACAGTAGTAATCCGCCATGTGCTTTTCACACCTGCGACAAGTACCGTTATTTGCTAAGCAAGCGGTAGTTAAACAGGTGTTGGCTGTTCACACTTCAGCGATCGAGTAATTAAAGCATGCAACTGACACCGGTATGCGACCCTTTCCCTCACTGTGTATTGCTTGCACCGACGACTGATTCATCGAAAACGCACACGCAGGTGTCATGCTTGAGGCTGGCGGGGTTTTTTTTTTGTTTTTTTTTGTTATTTATAGATTTTTTTTCCATTTCAAAATTTTCGGACGCTGAATTTTCATCACTAACATAAAAAAAAAAACGCTTACTGTTTTCAGTTAAAAGCCGACAAATGTACCTTATCCCTTGGCGAGATAACAGTCTGCGCATCTAAATGGTTATTCCTGCTTGTCATTGAAAAAAAAAAATTCTAAGTCCCATCGAATCTATCCCGTAAGCCCTGTGAGTCTAATAATAACCCAAAGAGTCTAATAGGACAGCTCAGATGCACCCCGGACGACGGTATACAATTTGGGACTGTTCTAGTATGTTACATAGAATATATTATAGAAATATTATAAAAAAACACAGCAATATACATTGAAAAGGCTTTCAAGTTTAGATATGGTCAAACGAATGTATAGGCACAATGAAAATGATGAATGTATTATTTTCTACTTTTTGGTTTTCATCACTTGTGTTTCTCCCATTTGTCAGTATTTTGAAATGATATTGTCAGTTTACTATGATGTTGCCAGTACTTTGAAATGATATTTGTCAGTTTGAACGTATTATGACTTTGCCATTTGAACCCACATTGTATTTATAAAATCATATGTATTTCATATGTATGTATATTTATACATGTACTACACATAACCATGTCTTGATTAAAGTAGAAATAAATTACTTTACATTTTCCATTACGTCCGCATGAAGAAAGCGCGTGCTCCTAACGGTAGTGCGTGCTCGTAAGGGTAACGTCATTTGACAGCATGGCGGGAAACCTTTTTGGGAGAAAACTGAACTATTTCCATGTTGCATTGTAGAGCATTTTCTTGTAAGAAATGCATATGAATCAGACACATATTTAAAAACAAAACTAAATTATCAAGACTTTTGCGGCAGATCAAAGCAGCAGATCGAAATTTCAGCTGGTGAAGAAGTCCCGGACATTTTTTTTGTAGCCTGTATTGATCGCAGCACGGTGCAAATGTAAACATTGAAATGACGTTTTGCGGGAAGCTCAAAAGAGGTGTCCATGATCAGAATGTGCGGATAGATTGCATATATAAGTTTGCGATAGAATATAACGGTGCTTTCGTTGGTTTTGATTAAAATATTTTTCACTCAGAACACTTGAGATCACTTAACAGACAGCGACAAATGGTGGGGTATTGAATTTAAGTGCGACGATCTTTACCATGCAAGTAAAACAGGATTGTCATGTCTCCCTGATCTGCAAAGATGTCTTTAGTTCCCCATGAGGGAGATATGACGTCATCCTAATTTCTGGGCCAACTCCGTTGAATTAACAACATCAGGATGTGTGATAAGACTACCAGTTGGTTACGTGCATTGCTCGGAATAATACATAATGCAAAGCACCATAAAAAAGTATATGAAAATAAGGAAATTGATTCTCCATCAGGTATTTATAGAATGACGTTACCGGGGACATGCTCACTATCAAAAGAGAATGAAGTTACCGGGGACATGCTCACTATCAAAGGAGAGTTATAAAAAAAAAAAAAAAAATGGGACTCCTATTTTGGGGGAGTGGGACTCCTACTTTTTGGCTGGGACTCCTACTTTTTACAAAGAGGGAGTCCCGGACTCCTACTTTTAAAATCCTAGTGAGAACCCTGGGGCAAGTTTTATGTGGGGCGAGTTGTCTTAGGGCAAGTTTTGGGGCGAGTTGTCCTGCACCCATACATTGTACCCCTGGTGAATGAATGTCTATTGATGTGTCTTGGTAAAATATTCTGATTTTGTTTGCAGGATGCTGGCCTACAAGTAACCATTTTGTCCAGCTACCCAGGCTTACTACCATCTACAGATCAACAAGTGCTTTAGCTATCAGGACTGTCAGACCTAAAATTGACAATAATCACTTTTTTTGAGAGATGCTACATATGCATAAATGCAGAAAAAACTAGAAATGTGTCCACAGTACACGGATGCCCCCGCCCCGACCCTTAGCCCCACCCAGGGGTAATGGTACCATACATTAAAAGGTCTTCATGTAGGTAAGTGTCATACATTTTCAACTTTCTAGCCCAGAAGTATAAAAGTTATTAGCTGCAAGAAACACGGCCGTAAATTTGCACCTAAACTTGCAGGAAAACTTGAACCTGGTTACAAACGTAACATCACAGCGAAACGCTACATGCCCCGCTTCTGCCAAAAGGCAGGCGGTGGCATAAAAAATGGGTAAACCAAAAATACGACATGTCAGTAAGAGCGTCACGTCTATTTATAAAAATAAAAAGCCCACACACCTGCACACTATTCACTAACAGTATCAAAAAAAGTCTACGATACAAAAAATTTAAAGATAAACACATCAAATTTGAGTATTTCGTCATGAAGTACCGACCATGAGAATAATTTGTGTCTGAACTTCCACAATAGCCACATCTGTAGCGTTCATGTTCGGCAAAATACTCGACAATGCTTCGCTCTCCGTCCATGACAGAAACCGGAAGTAAACAAAACTTTGTGAAAAGACGGGACGAACGGTAATGCGGAAGTTTCCCCACCACCAGAATCACTCTGAGCAGAATCAATCAGAATATTTTTACTTCATTAGATATTCGTTCACCAGGGCCAACGATTGAATCAGAATTGTTACTGGTGACACGTCAAATGACATTCATTCACCAGGATTGCGAAGACTACTGTGCTTTCGACATTTTTCAGAAAGTCGTTTTTTGCTTGAAGCTTTACACAGAAGAAGTAAATTTGCAAATTTTTGTCATGATTTAATGCAAAACCATTTGTCGTAACTACCTATGTACAAAAAAGTTTTATTCTAGTTATTGGTCTTTAAAAAATCAAATATTTTCACTTTTTCCCATAGTAAAAATGAAGCCAAATCATGCAGAAATCTGTAGGGTAGTAATTTGGAGCCAAATTTTCAACAAGTTCCACTTGTTCAATTTTTCTGAAATTTTCACAATATTGTTGTCAAATGTCAATAATTCAAATTCAGCAAAGAAAAGTAAAAAATATTTTCTTAGACAAAAATTCCAAAAAATCACTTTACTATAGAAATAGCATAGGTCAGACCAACTTTTGGCCGTAACTTTAATTTTTGTGTAAATATTTGAGAACAAAGCACAGAAACATAAAAGACAAATAGTTTCTGACAAGATATGGTCAACCAGAACAAAATATTTTCATTTAAAATAAAACGCCAAGCAAAAAACGTCTTTCCAAGAGATGTCGAAAGGACAGTAGTCTCTAACTCTCACAAGTGATGTGAAAGACTAGTCTCTAGATCTCACAAGTGTCAGATGTGAAAGACTAGTCTCTAGATTTCACAAGTGACGCGAATCTAGCGACAGGGTCCTCAAACTTTCAGCAGAGGATATTATATATATATGCACGGAGTGCATTCCAATCCCCAATGGTGTTTCATACCTTTGAATAAGAGTTTACTACCTTTGCGTTTCTTGTGTTCAAGAATGCTGTCATACTTCCAGTCAACGAGGAGTATTTTACCTTTCGTAGATTAGAAATGTAAAACTCATAGCGTGGGGTCAGTCTAGGTTTGCTAGCGTCGCTGTAATTTGCGGAAATCTTATCCGGTATGCAAGGAAAGTGCATCCTGTATTTGCCTCGGTCAAAAACAATACCTATGCCATCAAATGTGCTGAAGTAAAAGCAAGGTTGATTAATAGGGACTTATACATTGCATTCTAATAGAGCAAAATTCAATGGGTCTGGTACGAAAACCCACAGACCGGAATCCTGTGACCGAGACCCGAGACGGAGACCAAACTTTCTATCCTGGATAGCAAGACCAATATGTTTTTAACTGGGATCATTTTGGGTTTATACTATGAGGTAGTAAATAAATATTATCCAAGAGAAAGGAGAATTAAATCGGATGTAGTTGATTTTTTATACTCAGATTTATCGTTTCAAGGGGTATGAAACCCACAGGACATACCTTTTTTTTCTATAATCTTCGATAAACAATCCATTTCTTTGTTATACAGGTCCTTAAATACAGAAATAAATTATAAATTGGTAACTGAATCCATAACAGAAACGTAAAGTTTTGAATTTTCAAATAGTTATTATGTTTCTAAAAAAAAAAAAAAAAAAAAAAAAGAACAGGTAGAAAATTGGATAATAGCGACAATGTCCTTAATCTAAAGGAATGTACTGGGAAGTAAACACTCACACAGCCAGTGCATATAAATGGCACATGCCAAATCCAAACATTATATAGAACACAGGCGCAGTCCAAAAGGACTAGAGCCAGAAGAAAACAAATGTTACAGTCATTTACAACAAAGGAGTAAGGGCAAGGGGAAAAACTATAGACCTGTCTCCCTCGCCTGCCTCTGCTGTAAAATCCAGGAACATGTGAATACTGTCAGCGAATGAAACACTTAGAATAGCCTCGGACCCATCAATACCGTTGGGTATTGATGGGTCCGAGGAATAGCTTAACATTCTTACAGACTGTCAGCGTGGGTTCAGAGCTAAAAGAAGTTGTGAAACTAAACTCCTCATCAGAGTACAGGAACGAGTCTCAGGGTTAGAAAGTATCAATAATGTTTCGTGTGTGTGTATGTGTGAGGGGGGGGGGGGGGGGGGGGACGGGGTGGTTGTGGAATGGGGGTGGGGTATAAAATGTCAGTTAGAAGTTGAATGTACAGGATATTTCGGTTACCGTAATAATCATAACTATTGGGACAGACAGGCCTTAGAAAACGGTGTAGACCCAGACCAGCCGCCGCAGAACGCGGCGTCTGATTATGGTCTACAATATTTGTCACTCATCCAGTAGTCTTTAGACATGTCAACAACTAGTCATACGAGACTTGATACAATTTAGGACGTTTGATAATGAGCTAGGATATCCCACAATGCTTAGAGTATATGCGGTATATGAATGTTACCTGTCTATGTTAACTTTCCATTCCTGAGCAGTAATATCCCTTCTGCACCAGCATACGGCGTTTACGTTTCACAGTTAATCCGTTATGCCAGAGCCTGTTCAAATTATCAGGACTTCATGGAGCGTGAGAAAGTGCTCACTATAAGGTTGTTAAGCCAGGGGTATCAAAAAAACCAAACTGGTAGCAACAAGTTCTATAGGAGACATCATGATCTGTTCAATCCATACAATGTGGCAGTTTTCAGAATTGTTTCCGATGTTTTTGCCAATGACGAGCCATAAGTTGACTTCCAAAATCCCGGAATACGGTTCTACCTGTTTTTCCTTCGTTCAGGCCTATGGCATGGTGGATGAAGCTTGCTCACCAAGTAATGCTTACTATCCGCAGACGCCTGATAACATCCTTTATTCTGTGGTTCATGTCTGTTGGACTGAACATTCTGATTCGTCATTCGTTTACGGATTTATGAGTTTGATTATGGCTTGGGTACCATGACCACTATACATACACACACATATATAATATATATATATATATATATATATATATATATATATATATATATATATATATATATATATATATATATATATATATATATATATATATATATATATATGAATCCATTAAAGAACTAGCGCTTATGAAACAATGGTGCACCCCAAGGTCGAGAATATCCTTCCTCAGTTTGATCCCTCGATACCAAGCAAAATATAAGCAAAATAGAAATGATTCAGCGGAGAGCAGCAAGATGGGTGAAAAACAACTGTTCTTCTCATGAATCCATTAAAGAACTGGCTCATAAAATAATGGTGCGCCACAAGGTCGAGAATATCCTTCCTCATGAAGTTTGATCCTCCGATACAAGCAAAATATAAGCAAAATAGAAATGATTCAGCGGAGAGTAGCAAGATGGGTGAAAAACAACTAATCGTCTCATGGAAGTGTCACCTGAATGCTTGATGACATGGGTTGGTGTTACAAGTCAGAGCAGACCGCGACGCAAGCTGACCACATTCTATTTTTTTATACAGGTGGTACTATTTCACCTGAAGTACCACTTGTTTATTAATAGTAACATTAATAAGGCTAAATTGGTTGCTGAACGCATAGAGCATGAAAAGTGAATAAAGCGTGGGAGTGATGCGTTTCAAGGTTATAGCCTTACTATATATTCACCCACCGACAATGTCCAAATGAATGATATCAGGCAACGAAACAACTCCATCAGTGGACAGTTGAATGAGAGAAATGCTTTTTTCACTTCTGAAGTGCATAAAAATTACACATTATGGATATGTCAGAAAGTGTGTGAAGCTCTCACCTTTCTACTTGACAATACTTATATAAGATTTAGTACTAAGTTATTTAGGCAAATTGTGGATATTCCGATGGGTACGAATTGCGCACCCCTTGTGGCTGATTTGTTCTTGTTTTGTTATGAAAGAGACTTCATGATGTCCCTTTCCGTTGAAAACCAATCTGAAATCATTGAAGCTTTTAGCTCGACCAAGATATTTGGATGATTTATTGAATATTGACAATACCTACTTCGACGGTTTAATCAGTCAAATTTACACCCCCTCCCCCGCCCCCCCCCCCCCCCCCCACACACACACACAAAGAACTTCAGTTAAATAAAGCTAATTCTTCTGATACCGAAGCCGCGTTTTTGGATTTACATTTATCTATTGTAGATGGGTTTGTTTCCTGCAAAATTTATAATAAACGCGATGATTTTGATTTTGAGATTGTAAATTTTCCTTTCTTGGATGGTGATGTTCCTCGTGCGGCATCCTACGGTGTTTATATTTCACAATTAATTCGATTTGCCTTCGGCCTCGGTGGCTCAGTTGGATGCGCCGTCCGACTGGAGACCAGGAGGTCACGGGTTCAACCCCCGCCAAGGTCGGCAACATTCTTTCGTGGAGATTGCTCATGGAATATTTTCTACGGTCATTCTCTCCCTTCCGCTGATTCAAGAAGGGCAGTTGTCAGTTTCTGGCGAAAGAATGTGCACAATACTGGTTAACTGCTTAGAGGACTAAGCCTGCCCAGTAAACGTGTGGTTAGGTAAACTGACCGCACACGACATGACCCCATTGGGTTGACTGGGCCGTAAAACCTCAACACAAAAAACAATTCGATTTGCCAGAGTGTCTAGTCATGTAACTGACTTCAACACTCGTAATAAATTGTTAACTGCTAAACTTCTTAATCAGGGTTATCGGTATCATAAGCTACGTAAAGCCTTTTCTAAGTTTTATAGACGTCATTACGATTTAATTTCTAAATTCAATGTTGGTCTTAAATCTCTTCTGCAACAAGGCCTATCGGAACCGGAATTTTATGGTGACTTAGTATATAAATTCAGAAAAATATATACTTGCAATGACTTCAGTACCCAATTTCGTAAAATCATTCTTCGATATAAAAAGATTGGGTACAATTTAAATGTTATACGACAGACTGCTTGCATGGTTGTTAACCCAATCACGGTTAATAACTTTGCTTCCCTCTTTAATTGCACGCCGGCGGATTAGGCCTCAGATGCTATGATGGTTCCAGCGTAAAGGCCCCGTGCTGGTTCCGGGCTTAGAATAGGCCAGACGTACCCTCTGCGTGACGTACGAGCCGTCTAAAAGAGGCTGCCCGTGACCACCCGGGCCCTCGAAATAGGTGGCTGCCTTCCGCTTCTGTGGCAGTTGGGTAAAACCCCTAACATAACAGAGCAACCGTCCGTTCAACCGGTATAATTCCAGACTATAAAATTAAATTTACTGAAATGCATCTTAAATTGGAAAAAACAAATTTCGCGAGATCTATCCTTTTAAACCTTTCCTATCTCATGTTACTAACATGCTTCATTTGTTTGTGTATGATTCTGTGCCCGTGGGTCGCACATGGGACGAAGATTATAACCTCATCTGTATTTAACATACGTGTTTGTCTTGTGTTTGTGTCATTTTTCCGAACTCTAGCATTCTCTACATTAAAAAGTAAGATGCATTTAATATTGTTAGATAAAAAACTAAACGTTTTTCAAGGTATGAAAGCTACATATCATTTGAAAGCTACATATCATCTAACACAGCTTGTTTGTTTGACTCTCTTAAAAAATGAATCCAAAATGAATCCTTCTTTCTTTAATAAACTGTTTATTTTAAATATGGATCTCCTAACGTTAAAAATAACCTTTCAATTTCCCAGACGTTTTCGGTCTCCCTTGTCTGTAGGGAATAAAATCTACAGATCACTTTCCTTCTGTAGTGGATAGGGTGTAATCCCCTATTAAAACAGGAACCACCTGTTTGCCGTGGGTGGCGTCTCGTATGCTGGGAGAGGGGAACCTGATGATTGAGGAAAGCCCAGGGATCTCCAGCTTTTCAACACATCATTTTGGCCCTTATTTCAGATAGAAGAGCGGTCTGGGTTAGATCCGGCCTGGATCAATCGGCTCAGTCGTGCCAAGCTCTAGAAGCGCACAACTTGTTCTTAGCTTCTTTCTCTCTTTTATACGTATCTTTATGGTACAAACCGGGCTTATTTTTCTCACGTCCCTCTAACTTAAAGTGAGTTTCAATGGGCGGCGGCTGAAGGGTCAATTGGTGGGCTTGTATTGGGGCTTTGGCGGAAACCTCTGTGAGTGGAGGCTGTGGATAGGGGGATGAACTCAACTGTTCATAAATTTTTCTATGGAAATCTAGATGAATAGGTGGGAAATCATCTAAGCATGAGGCCGAGCTGAAGACTCTGATCTTGACACCGAGTATAATAGCAATGTAGCCTTGACGTTAGAAATAGGAGATCCATTTCTGTTAAACGTCCCCTTGTAGGGCTCCATGGAGGGTGGGGCGCATAGCTATCGAATCAAAAATTTCATCACCATGGCCTCTCGAAAACGATTTCTGGCGTTCGACTCTTCGGAGGACGACACGCAACCGGCTACCTTTACGTTCAAAGCTAATGAGAACTTCGCTAAATTTTTAGTGATTTCGAGTAAGGAAGACAAACCAATTACTTCACTGTCTCCTTTCATCATAGAAAAGCAAATAGAATCTATTATAGGCACTCCAAAAAAATGAAAATAAAAATAAAAAATGGAACTCTTTTGGCCGAAACAAACAGAAAATCTCAAACTGATAATCTTTTGAAACTTACAAAAATTTTTAATATTAATGTCACTGTCACGGAACATAAAACTCTCAACAGTTGCAAAGGTATTATCCGTGACAGAATGCTTAAACATGAAACTGAAGAAAATATCACAGAATATCTTAACACACAAGGAGTAACAGCTTGCAAACGTTTTAAAATTAAAAAAGATGGAAACTTTATAGAAACAAATACACTTTTACTAACTTTTAACACCACAACTTTACCGAAATCACTAAAAATCTTTTACCGAATTATACCGGTTGAAGTCTACATTCCAAATCCTCTGCGGTGTTTCAACTGTCAGAGGTTTGGGCATCATGAAAACGGCTGTCCGGAAGCACCTGGATCAATATGTGAAAAATGTGGTATGGGTGAATTTGATCACCATACAAATGCTTGTAAAAATGAAGCCCAGTGTGTGAACTGTCACAAAAACCATCAATCAAAATCAAATCAGTGTGAAATTTGGAAAAAAGAGAAAGAAATCATGAAAATTAAAGTTACACAACAAATCACTTATTTGGAAGCCAAAAAGATTCAAGAAAATCAACCTGAAATCACCTTTGCAAAAGTTGTTCAATCCCTAAACACTTAACCTGAAACCAAAGAAACTTCTACCCAGTTTAACGAAAAAGATTCTGTCATCAAAGCAAATTCAAAAGTTATTACTCCTACTCTAAAACCTAAACCTAAACCCACATCTACTCATCAGTCTAGACCACCAACAAAATCTCAAAACAGTTCACAAACACAGCCGACTAAAACAAGTGGATCACAACAGAGATCCAGGTCCAGGACAGCTGACCAGAAAGGAAAAAATGGAAAAGAAAAAGATAAAGATAAAGAACCAAATCCATATAGTAAAGGGGCGTCGGCCGATCCGATCAAGTTGGTCAATCGGTTCGATTCCCTTGAGAACATGGAGTTAGAGATTGACTCCTCCATGTTCTCGCAGTCTCAGAAAAAACAAAAGGATTAAGTTCCTTATTTTCAAATCATCTCTCCATTTATCATGGATAAAAAATCAATTATTCAGTGGAACTGTCGAGGACTA